>JAWWES010000001.1:63636029-63676278 GCA_035583135.1 Lophotriccus pileatus
TGCAGTGTTCATCTCACTAAAATTTAGTTGTCTTCATCACACCTGTGCTTCTGAGCTATTTAATTAGACTCCCTTTACGAACAGTAAAGAGAAAGAAAGAATTCTACTATTATTCCTCTTTCTCTAATTATCTAAATTAGTTCACCTAATGCAAAACATCACCCTCAGACAGCCTTCAGACATGGCTAGATCCTATGAAATATTAGTACTCTTTCTTGCTTTTCAGCCTAAAAATGTAGTTTGCTTTGAAGAATAGTTTCCCTCCATGCTTTAACATTAATGAACTAAAATATGGCTGAAGAGAGTTAAAGTGAAACACTAGAGAAAAGAACAGGAAAAGAAGGGAGGGTTATTGTGGAACATGGATTTTTCAGAGAAGAATATTAGTAGAAGGAATTTGAATACAGTAACCTTCTCTTTAGTGGTAAAGAGGGACTGAAAGAATGGAAGACTGAAAACCTAAGAGAGAGAAAGACAGATAATGAACTGAGAAGGACTGTGAAGGGTTGTCAAAAGGGGTGATCTGCTGAGGGTTGTTTAAGGAGTGGAAAAACAGACAGCCATTGAATAAAACAATAGAAGTTAATTTTTCAGTATACTCATTTTTCTTTTTCTTCTCCAATAGGACTCTCACCATAGAACTTTATAAATGTCAAGCACATATACCATGCAAATTTTAATTTACATTTTTAAGTACTTATTATAGTTATTCCGTTAACATTTTTTTAGTCTGTAAAAAGCAGTACCCCATGGTGAACATTCCTAAACGGTCAAAAAAAAAAAAAAAAGAATTAATTTGTCTAAAATATATTTTAAATCACCACATTTCCTGATAGCTCATTGTTACTCCTATAATGATTCCTTTACTGTCTGTACTCAAAACAGTGTTTCAGGGAAGACTCAGACAGTCTTAAGAAAATGTCACACAGATAGAATTTTGGTTTTCTGAGACAACCTAGTTTCTACAACTGTGCTAATACCAAGACTTCTGTTTGATCCATCAGACCCACTCTCAGGCCAAAAATATGAGATGCTTTTCTATATTGTAGAAGCACCATATATCCCCATCTGACATTTTACTATTCAGTTTAAGAAGCTGGTCTTGAAATTCTGAAAATACAAGCTCATCCTTATGGTCTTATGATTTTTTATGTAAGCATATTTATTGAAAAGATTATGATCAGACTTATCATATCCAGCTCATTTTCACATACAGAAGAAGTAGTGGGCTCCTCTTACTCAATTTACATTTTTATTTTCTTAGTTCAAGGCAACTAACTGAAATAAGATGAGAATTCCATATGGATCAGAAGCCTGTTCAATATTCATTATTAAGTTTGATAGCAAAGGTTGTCATACCAAAATATTTGCCTTTTATTAGGGTTTAAAAGCCTTTAGCTTCTTATCTTATACTGTTGGCATATTTTTAATAATTTCTGCTTAAATTAAACAAAATTCTTTCTGCTTCATGAAACCACTGTGGCTATTACAGCATTCTGTCACTTGAAATCTATGTGCACTTGGCCAACTACTGAAAATTTGTTTTTCCTATGAAATGGTCATTGTTATTGCAAGCATTAATGTCATTAAATTGGTACAGTTTTACTGCATCTTTTTAAAGTAAAGCACTAGAGTAAAAAATGACATAATTGAAGCTATACAAGATTTTCAAATGGGTATCATAGCAACTTGATTCAAGAAGTATCCTCTTAGTGCTACTGGAGAATTTCGCACAATTGCAAAAAAAGGAAAACCAGTAATATGGAAGTAAATATTATATGACTTCACAATTTACACCATGCTGAGGAAATTAATATACAAATCACCTTTCTATTCAATTTCTGCTGACCTTTTTAAAGTATCTCATAGGTCATATGAAAGAACGTCCATTAGTTTTAGTATTCATCTGCCCTTTGTGGCAGAATGTGAAAATAATATTTTCATAAAAGTCTTTGCAATGACCTCGTAACATATTATTAGTGAGAAAAAGTTACGTAATATGACCACTTTTAATCTAAGTCAAGTGAAACGTATTATTAAAGATACAGCACTGGCATCTCAATGGAAATGTTTGCCACCAATGAAAACCAACTCAAAAAATCTAAACTATTGAAACAGAAGAGTAAAATGTGTGTGTAAAGTAAAAGAAATCTTCGCTTGGTAAAAGATGAAGTAAATGAAGTAAAACAGAAGAGACAGTTAAATTCCTTTACACTCCCAATGGGACTACTTGTTGTTAAGGTGCCATTTTTACACTGTACTCATCCATTTATGAAACTTTATATAAACTTTATATAAACTTTAAACTTGACATCTACAGTGAAAGTCATAGGGATTTCTTTTTATGTTATTTGCTAAGAATAGATTTTTGCCATATGTATTAGTAATATATGAACTTCCTCTAATCAAGTGCAGGTTTGTGGGACTGTGTTAGAATGCCTTAGAACTTCTATTAATAAATCTCCTAAAAGTTAAATTTTTGGGGTTTATGTTCATCAATTTGCTTTAAGTAATTTGTAGAGGAGGTAGAGCAAGAATATAACTGTCCAGACAGATGTAAATATAAGCTCAAATACCTACAGCTGCCCAGGATGAGGAAACTAAGCTACAAATGCAGGGTACAAAGCCAATCAATATGCAAGTGATTAGGACTACCTAAATTAGAGGAAATGCTGAAAATGGAAAGATCCAGAACTACATTTCATTGATGGTTATTTTGCTTAATATCTTTTTAATGTTAAAGGATCATAAACTACAAAATGTAATCTATAAAACATCTTATGCAGAGCCAAAACCCAGAAATTTTGTATAATGAATGCCCAGATTACTAGATTAAAAAGTCATATTCCTTCTCACATTGGTGCTCGTGCTCTTTCTCTGGCTCAATGGGCCTTTCATTCTTTGATGCTTAATGACACATTTGCAGCAATGTGGAGATTGTGTTCTGTGAAATCGCCTCATCATAGTTTGGGCACCAGGTGCAAAGTTGATGAGTATAGCAAATGTAAAACTTAAACATGAGGTTACAAAGACGATCATGAATTCACAAAGTAACACTATTTTTGTTGTGGAAAAAAAAATACCAATGTGGTTTCTGCTTTTTTTCAAGCAGAAATAATATGTTGTTGTGAAAAGAGGACAACAGAGACCTTTGTGGAGGTTACTAGAAAAGGTGCTATTATATTGAAATTCTTCATTTACATTTGAAATTTGTAAAGAATGACACCAGCTTTAGGTGCCTTCTATTTCCATAATTTATTTTTCAAAGTTGCAAAGTGCTAAGAGTCCTCTCAGGACAACTGAGGGCCTGGTCAAAATGTGTTAGCATGCGAAAGATGATATGAGACAGGAATGATGTATGTTTTATATCCTTTGGAGTCTATTAATCAATTTTTCAGTTAACTTCTAAGCTTTCTAATTAAAAAATAGTTCCATAATTTAGCCTTCTCCTACTGAAACGTCTTATTTGCTGTCTACATTTTTTTTCTTAGGTGCTAAAAATGTATTTTTTACTTGACCAATATGATTGGGTAAATAATTATTTTATATTTGTTGTTTACCAATTTTTCCTGACTTCTCTTTGCAGCTAGTGGTCGTAGTCTGTCTCATTCTTAATTTCATTGAATTTCATTCAAGGGATCATTCAATGATGGATGGATTCTGAATGCTCCTGCCCATTGCCTTGAAACTGATCCAGCAGGAAATTGAACAACATGATCAGAGGAAAACATACAGATATAATAACTATTTGTTTTTTACACAGAAATTTTATGACAGAGGAATGATGCAGTGTGTTGTGCAGTATGGGTCATTTACCTCTGGACAGTGTGAAGAAAAAAAGCCTTTATGATTGTATAACTAATGTTTATGTTCTTTTTTTTGCGTCAAGACTACTAATAAAAAATCTTCATAACTAGAAACATAACTTCCCAATGCTTATAATAGGACAAAAAGAAAGACTTTTAAAGAATATGTGGCTGTAATATAATACTTTCCAATATAATCAGAACTTTTTGATGATGTATATGAACACAAACAAGAGGAAGTTGAAGGAAATTACTGAGAGGAAGAAGAAAAACTGTGGGCTCCAGCTAAATGTGGCGTGGAGGAGATATTGCAACCTATGATAAAAAGCAGTAAGAAAAATCAGGTTTCCAGAGATTGGGTAGAATGCAACAATAAGAAGAAAATTGGGAAAAGAAGGGAAAGAGAAACAAGTATCACTTATTAGAAGGAAGAAAAAGATCATATGATTGGGGCAGAAAGCTGTAGATGAGAGCAGGATGTAACGTGGCTAAAAAAAGGTAGGGAAGAACCATAAAAGAGTAAATAGTAAAAATGCACAGATGTAATTTCTTTCCAGGTCTTAATTTTCATGTGAGGATTCAAAACTGAATCCTGCACAATTAAGTATTAAATAATTCAATATCTCTGTTTAATAAACAAAACCTCTCCTCCTATAAGAGCATATTTTTTGATTCTAAGGCAACTTCATTGTATTTCTTTTAGAAAGTTATGTTACCATGTTGGAGAGGTTTGACTGTGTACTTTACCAGAAGATCAAAAAATTACATGAATTAACACTATGCAGAATGTAACTTACAGCCACTTTTGACAACTTCCTTTTCATTACTTTGAATTAGAAACAGTTACCCACTCTTTGACTGTATATTACTCAAGAGAAGTGTTGAGACCGTGAGAAAATTATTTATATGACAAAGGTCTGTTGTATCAAAAGTTAAACTCAGCTGAACACAAAGAGAATTTTTTGCTTAAATATTTTCTAATATATCTTATAAAAGAGAATTTTGACACTTCGGTCCTCATCCAAAATACATTAGATAAATGTAAAGAGAAGCATGTTCTCAGCAAAGTATCTGCATTTAATCTGTCCAGTGTAGAAAGTCTGATATCAGTTAGTCAAAATTCGTGCTTATGGATGCACTCATGTCTAAAATATTTGTCTCTCTAAGGAGTTTGAAATTACTTAATGTAAACTCTAGTGCATGCATTCTTCATGCTTCAAAAGTCTGTACTCAAATTTGATTTTGGAAGAACTTTTAACCTGTCATGCATGCCTCTCATATTTTCCTCAACATATTTTAGTGTATCTTTTCATAAATCTTGTGTATGTTAAGTATACAGTACGATCCACACATACAGAGTGAGGGAATGGATTTTAAGAATAGGGAATATATAATTCTCATAAGTCATACAAAAAAACTGGGGCAACAAATAGGTTGAATCTCAGTCAATCTGAACTGTCTACCCATACGATGGAGTGCAGCTGGATCTCACTGTACGATGAATTCAGAATAAATCTGGAATGTACAGCTGGGCTCAAGAAATATGAATTACTCATAGGTCTTATAAGACAGATATTATACCCCAGGTTAACATTTTAGCTACTAAACCATTTCAAATGTGTGTGATTCAGTATAGTTGTTTTGCCTGAATAGGTATATTTCTTTCCACTAGGAATTTATTTTCTTATTGATCATCTTATTAAACAGCATCCAGACTCACATGCAGTTCATGTCTCTTACTCTAGTTAAATCCCAAACCACATATTTCTCTATGTAGACATTTTTATTTTTTGAGGGAAAGAAGTTCTTTCATTATGTTTCCTATAATAGGAGATGAAAAACCTTGATAGTCTGAATTGTTGATCATATTATTTGTCATTCCATTATAGTCTTTATTGACTGACTTAAGAATAAATGACAAATATTTATATTTATAAGTCTTAAGAATCTTGCCTTTTGGGGAAACTGCATATGGGCAAGTTTAAAATATGCAAGCTAAACCCCTCATTGTGTCACCATATCCACATAAAAAAATCACCTCTGCAACACATAAAAACAGGCATATTTATTTCTGCACAGTGATATTTTCAATATTCAAACTTCTTTGAAACAAATTGTGTCAAACAAAGTCAGGTTACGAGTTTAACATGGTGCTCTACTGTCTTCAATTGCATTCTATACATACATGTCCAAGGTGTAACAGAATCATAGTGATAGCATAACATTCAGTAAACTGCTCTGCAAATATTGCAAAACTTAGGACAGCTTAATTGAATGTATTTACAACAATATTTATACATTTTCCTAATGTATTTATTATCTTACATTCCAAACAGTTGTACACTTACTTTGCTCTGTAGTTCCTTGCCATACTAAATATACCTCAACATCCCAAGATACTTCTTAAATACTAATTTTGTTTTCAGCTAAAACTTCAAAATTTCTGACTGGACCAATTTGACACAAAGAGCTGCACTTTCATACGATGGCACTGGAAAGTTCATATTTATGACATGCTGCTAAACACACCATTACTGCTTTAACTCTGTCCCACTTGCAGTGAAGACTCAGCCTCAGTTTCCAGTCTCTTATGCAGAGCAAGTAGCCATAATCTGATACAAGTTCTTTTGGTATGCAAGGTGAAGGCAGAAGCTTTTAGTTAAGGAATGAGTCATCCATTAGCATAAATCTGTTGACACTGTGCTTTGATTAGACCATTCTAGAATTTTTTTTCCCCCAGTTAAGAAACTGGGTGTAACAGTTACTGCTGTGCCATTTTGTTTGCAGTTTTCCCTCTAATTCTAATTTTACAATTAATAAGAATTTATGACAATATAAATTAATGAATGGACACTGAAATTAGAAGGACAGAGAACTTATCTGTATATTTATTTGGTTCCTTTTTTTTTGTGGTTGCTTTTTAGGAGGGAAGAAAGGAAAGACAGCAGTGAAGCAAGTAAAGTCAGTGAAAAGTTAAGTTTCATTGTCTTTATATATTTTTTTAATGACTCTGAATCTGTTCCCTAAAATCAATGAAATATAACCAAAAATATGTTAGTTTCCTGACATAGAAAATGCATTTTTAAAAGATTATGTGTTCTGTAATCTCATTCCACCTAATGCTGACATGTATTTTTCTGCAAGGTTCCAGACACATAAACATGTGTTGTATAAAAATATCTTATATAAAATATAGCCACAATTTTTCAAAATGGAATAAAAAATAGACATCTGATTTTAAGGAGAAAATAAAATGGTTTGTGATTTTAAAAGGTGCTAAACATTCACAATTTGTAATGAAATGAACAATTAATCCATTGGTTTTTCAGAACTACACAAAGAAAGATTACAAAGTTGCATAAAACCACCAAAGATATTTACCTACAATAGCTGTAGAATAGATCAAAAGTTGCATTTAATCACAAAAATTAATTGTTTATATAGCTGTCAATGAATATGTAGCATGGTGTAAACTATTTGTGAGGTAAATGATAACATGATGAATCTATAATAAAGACAAACAGATTTACAGTTTCGGACAGATCACACTATTACATTTTTCTACAATTCATTGTTAGAATTTTTACTAATTTAGGTGCCTAAATCTGGACTAGTCTCATAGGCAACTTTATAAATCAAAGAGGAAAACTGTGCATTTTAAGCAGGTGATCCATTTGTATGCCTGTATTTGAATGAGATGACCCATCTGGTGGGAGGTGTCTTCCTTACTCCAGTTTTTCTCTTTCTACACAGGGGCCTGGAACAACTGATGCCCACTGATTACAGCAATCCTATGCTTTTAAAAAATCCTATTTTATGTTCTGAAGGCTTCTAAAGCTTAATTAAATAGACATGTTTTGCAGGTTCCTGTAATAAATTGCTCCCTTATCCCTGACATCTAGGATATCTAAATCTTAGATAATCAGGACCTGTAGCTATGATTTTCTGAATAATTTTTCTCCTTCCAGTTTAACAAAGAGCTATATACAAAAGAACTTCTTTTGTATGTCATCTGAAAGCTAAGAATTATTATAACAGGGATTTCACAACAGGGATATTGGTTTTGTTTGGTGCATAGTTAAGTCTTGCTGTTATATTCTAAATTAAATTCTTGTAATAGTTATTGGAAATGAATGTTTGTGTGGCCAGTTCCTTCTAGGCATTCATCAGAGTTTAGAGATTCATCTTAACCAACTTATTTCTGTCTGAACTAGTAATTTTAGGGACTTTTGCAGTCAATAAACACACTCTTAAAGTGTGATTTATTTCGTCTGTAGAATGAGATGAATCATGTCCTGGAAATATTGATCTTGCTGCTCTAGTGATAAGGAAAAGCTTTTGATTTATAATTCTGATGTGGACATTTACATAGTAGATATCTATATTTGAGAATACTCTATATTATGAAATGGGTATTTATTCATTCACCCTGCTATTGCAAGTTTGTTTCTCTTTTTCCTTTAATACGGAAAAAATGAACATCTAAAATTAATTCATGTCCTGGAAAATACACAGATGTAGAAACAAGAAATAAAAAACAAAACCCCAACCCAAAGGTTATCTGTTTCCACACTATGTCTACATGTGAGATTTTCCACTGTGTGACTGAAATATGCCACCCAAATCTTTACAGAACTGCACTATTCTGATGTTTTGATAAATATTATACTCATTACACTGGACAAAACTAACTTTGAACCAAACCTCTACCAAGGTTGGAAACATGCTTTGTGAGCAGTCTAGGATCCTGATTTTAGCATACTGCACAGAATCTTCAAACAGGGGTTGCAAATACCACATTTGATATTTTATTCTCTCAACTGTGTTTACCTTTTGGATTAGAAAAAAACCTGGACACAATGAGACACATTCTTAAATATTAGTATCTACAGGAGATCTAGATGCCAACATTGGGATAATCATAAACTGTGCACGACTAAGCACACAGTTTTTCAAACTTGGAGTGATCTGTGCATAGTTGGAAGCTATCTATTAAAATTTTTATTGAAGTAATTGAAAAGTGTTTAAGTTATTGACAAATATATTTAGGGGAATTTATTTGGGCCTTCTAAATATATAAAAAATTATCTGAATAATCTATAGAGCTTTCTAGTTATATTTTAACATAAGTAATTTTAAAATAATGGTCAATTGATGGCAGTTTTCTGTAAAAGAGAATGTTACTCAAGGAAAAGATCCTTTGTCTATGCCAAAATCATTCCCTTATGTCAATGAATTTTAGCTTAATGGAGTAAAATTATGAGACAGGCAACTCACGGAAAGCATCCTAAAAATGCTGTAATAATTTGACCAGTTACATATGAATAAAAGTCTGTTCTATATGTAAAATGATTTTTAACTTTTACTTATAAACAATATTAGTATTTTGATTGCAAGAACGTGTATAAAAGTATGTATAGAATAGTTGTAATGAAAGCCAAAGCAACAATATTCTTACGTTCAGATCTTCTTATTGCCTTATTTGTGACTGATTTCAATGCAAAACTTTTCAATAAAATTGGATCACATAATGCCAATAAGAAAGTAAATGACATTACTAGCTAGTAAATGACATTTTTCTAGTAGATATTTCCCAATAGGGATTATATTCCTAGCATTCATCATTGTCTAACTAAAAACTGTAAATGTAAAAAGTAACTAAAAGGAAGGGTCCAAAACTGCAAGGTAATCAACAGTTCCAGAAGGAACAGGGGATCACAAGGTTAGTATTTATTTTGCAAAATTGATTTTTTAACTACAATATTTGTAGAAACAGATCAAAAGTGTCATATGAAAAAAATTACCTATTTTTCTTGATTAGTTTTTCTATTGATTCCAACTTGATTCATATTCCCTATTTATATGGCCTCAAACATTGTCTAGACATTTATTCTTGAAGTTTAACTATCCAGCATTTTGAAAGGAATTGAATAAGAAATATTAATTAATTTGAAAAACAGAGACATAATGTGCTATGATATTTTTCTTGATTTTGTTTAGTTAAATAACCAACTAAAGCCCTGAAAAAATGTAATTTCTTCTCTGATTTCTCTAGTAATTTTATTAATAAATATTAAAAGCACTGCCGCCGTTACAAGAATTTCCTCTTCTGGGGAAGGCATCTATTTTATATTTTAGGTATTACTTCTATAAGCACTTCAAGAAGCATATTTGGTCATAGGCTTGCCAAGCTGATGAAAGAACTTTAAACTAAAGTTTCCGGGGGGCAGGGGGTAAAATCTCAATCTATCCCATTACTACCAGTTCAGTGACAGAGGCAGCAAGCGAGACTTGGAGCCCAGAGCGGGATCTTGTAAGGTTTGAGAGGTGAGTCCACATGAACCTCACGAAGTTCTACAGGGCCAAGTGCAAAGTACTGCAGTTGGAGTGGAGCAATCCCAAGCACAAATACAGGCTGGGTAGGGAATGGATTGAGAGCAGCTCTGAGGAAAGGGATTAGTGAGTGTTATCGGATGAGAAGCTCAACACAAGCTGGCAATGTGTGCTGGCTGGCCAAAAAGCCATCCTGGGTTGCATCAGAAGAGGGGCCAGCATGTCTAAGGAGGTGATTATTCCCCTCTGCTCTCGTAAGACCCTGCCTGGAGTACTGTGTACAGCTCTGGAGTCGGCAGCATTAGAAGGACCTGGAACCATTCGAGCAAATCTAGAGGAGGGCCATGTAGATCATCAGAGGGCTGGAGCACCTCTGCTATGAGAACTGGCTAGAGAGCTGGAGTTGTTCAGCCTGGAGATGGCTCCAGAGATCCGTTAAAGCAGCCCTGTAGTGCCTCAATGGGGCCTACAACAAAACTGGAAAGGGGTGTTTTGCAAGAGCATGTAATGGCTTTGAAGTGAAGGAGAGCAGGTTTAGATTAAATATTAGAAGAAATTCTTCACTGTGAGGGTGGCGAGGCACTGGAACAGGTTGCTTGGAGAAGCTGTGGATGCCCCATACTTCGAAGTGTTCAAGGCCAGACTGGACAGGGCTTTGAGCAACATGTCCTAGTAAAAGGTGTCCCTGCCTATGACAGAGGGATTGGAACTAGACGATTTTAAGGTCCGTTCTGTGAGCGACTGGAGAAAATGACTACTGGATCAAAACGACTGAAGTTGGGGGGAGCGGCGGGGGGCAGGCAGAGCAAGTTTGGCCAAGGCGGGACAGTGCACTGCTCCACACCCCACCACCTGGAGCCTCTAGTCCAGCCCCAGAATGGCTACCAGCCACCAGAACACCGAAAGCCCCACCTGGGGGGAAGGACTTTCTAAAAAAGCTGGTTGACGCTCTTGAAAAAAAAAGAGTTAGAAAGATAGAGAAAAAGCTAACATTTGAGAACGTACTCGGGACCATTAAACTACAAAATTTAAAAGCAGCGTTTTGAGGAATTCAGTTGTTGATTTCACTGAAACTAATATTTGTTGCAGTTCTGATTCCACTCTGATTTTAATACTGAAATCAACTTTCAAATATGATTTCAAAATTATGTGAGAGAAAACATTAGATCACTAACAATGAGATTATCTGTTTTTTGAAAAGACAACAGCATTTCCTGTAAATGTAATATTGTTTAGCACAATTCAGTGTATCAGAACTGATTTTAACTCTTATAAATAAAAAATGGGTCTTAATGAATCATGGAAGACTACAATTATAGACTACTTCAATTTAAATGCATTCCCTGTGAAAACAATGGTTAAATTATTATTATTTGTAATAACAGTAAACATAATGGTCAGAAAAAATAATAAAAAAATTATCTACAAATTCTCTCTAGAAAAAACTCCACAGCATACTGATGTAGTTCTATAAAAAGAATACGAAAATCAATTTTGGCTCTTATTGTGGCTAGATTTTACATAACCTAAATAAAACAAATCATAATTTTATTCTTTCAGCATTAGAGAAGTGGAATAGTCTGAAAAATTTCACATGAGGATCATGTTCCATTTTGGCAAAATAAAAGCAAATTGAAAAGGAGTAAAAGGCAATTGAGAATCAAAAATAAAAGAGAAGATAAATTGAGGATAAGAATGAACAAGGCACAGAAAACAAATCTGCCTCAGAATACAATTAATAGAAATAATCCAATTTTGAAGATCAATATGTAGGTATAACAATCATATTTCTATTGTGTATGAATCTAATGTAATCAAAAGAAAGTTCTGGGAATAAAATTAAAATTCAGTTTCTAAGTTCATTAGGTATCTGTGTAGGAGAACCAAATGCCAATGACTATACTTAATATTAGAATTATAATGCTAGAATCATCTTCATTTGGTCTTAGAAGCTTGTGTTTATGTGAAGCAAAATCTTTAAAGAGGTAACATCTTTTATTCAACAACTTCTTGTGGTTGGAGACATGATTGTCTGTGGAAGACTAATTGCAATTCAAAAGCCAACTGGTTGTGGAAAACTAATATTGAAGATTTTTTGGTTGCTTCCAAATTAGAACAGAGAGGTATTTAAAAGACTTAATACAGTATACTTAGGCTTCAGAACTGAAGTTCAGTTTGCATCAGTAAACAAAGATCTCCATGCATGCTGATACTGTTAGACAGAAAGACATATCTTCAAATAAAAAGTCCCAAACTGGAAGCTGCATATTTTTCATCTCAAATGGCTTCAAATGTTTCCATTGGAATACTGGTTTTAGTGCAACCAGAATTACTTCTCAAAATTGCTAGTGACAGAGGATTATGAGGTTTCTGCTTCTGGACCATGAAATGTTTCCTAAAGGATCAGCAGGGCTTAAAAGAAATATACTTGGTAGAATTGTTCCCAGAAACTGTGCCTCCTTGAATAGCAGAATTTCATATTCCATTAGTGGCCTTAGGTTTTAACTGATTCAGCTGAGCAGACAGAAAGCATCAGTGTTAAATCTACTCCCAAAGCAGAAGTGCAAAGTATCATTACTGGCAGAAATTATCAACCCCAAAGGGAAGCACAGATGATACTAGTATATTTACCATATGAACTTGATTAGATCAAATGGATAATTTTTCCTTATTTCACTTGCATTTATTCTGAATTGCCTACTTGGAGTTATTCTCAGTCATAAGTGGAAAATCATAAACTGCCAGCTCAAATTAGGCAAAATTGTGTATTTACAAGCATTAGAAAGAAATAATATGTAGGATTTTTCTCCCTCTGAAATGTTAGAAGAGGTTCTATAGACTGTTCTGGTCGGGGTTCATCTGTTACATGATGCAGTGAAAGAATAATATCAATTTTCCAGCTTTTCATGAGCTTCTAGCATACAGTAGAATGCATTAAACAAAGAGATTAGAGCCCACATGCTTAAATTGAATATAAGATTAAGAAAGAATTAGGAAACTGTTCTTTTGACTCCAGTATTTGCAGCAAAACCCCCGTGCAGCCACAGGATTGCTTTATGTATTATTTGATTAAGCACACAGTCTTAGATTCATTTATAAGATGAGTTAAAACTGGCAAGGAGGTACAATCTGAAGTTACAAAAGAAGTTTACTTTTAGTTTTGTTTTCTTCCTACTATAGAGTGACAGCTCAGCCATTATGAATATCCAGGTCATTTGACCTCTTCCCTTCAGTAAGAATCAAACTGCCCATTTAAATGAGAAGACCACAACTCATTTGAGGACAAGGCCTGGTCAGAAAAAAATTATATTACTATCCACATTTCTTTTTCAAAAACCACAGTTTAAAATTTATTAAATGTACTTTAATATTTCTGCAGTTCTCTTGCAGCCACAAAAACTGTTTTCACGTTCCTTTCTCCTCCTCGTGTAGAGCTTTCCTTTGGTAATCCAGTTGTCCAGGACACATTCATGAGAACCTGAGCTTACTACTCCACATTCACATATTTATGCCTACAACACTCTGGGTTTTTTTTCGTGTTCACTGACTGCAAACAGTTTTTATGATTTTATAGGACATAAATACTTAATCTTTCTCACTTTCAAACTGCTTCAAGTTTGTGATCAACAGAGTATTCACTGTGTAAATCCTTGTTCTTGTGAAGTTATCATTCTCTTTGTCTCATAGAAAAATAATCATTTCACAGTCAGTAAAATCCTAAGCAGTGCTGACAAAGTCATGGTTGTTTGATGACTACAACACAGGCACCAGCTCTTCCAATATTTAAGGATGCCATCTGCAGAAAAACAGATAGAAATTAACTGAACAGGAACAAGCCATGAAAAAGATTGCCAAATAGGAACAAGCCATGCCAAAATTGCCAAATTGCTGTGTCAACATTATTCTAAAATGCTCAAATCCACTAAAAATAAATATAAACCACATAACTCTAGTATTGTAGTTTTAAAAATTACTTACTCCTACCTGATACCTTTCATTTGCCATGTGAGAAAGGGGAATTAATTTTAGAGCTGTCATTAATTTTGTGAACTGTTGATATGCAAGGGATTTCTATATGTATGTCTACACTTAAGCTTGTCAACAGAAGCTTCCCTTTTCAACTTTAAAAAGAAATAAGTATTATGAGTATAATACATCTCACCTATTTTAAATGCTTATTTTAGGATAAGATCCTGCTTTCAAAGTATGCACTTTTCTTCATTAACTTTAAAGAGAACTTAGAGTGACTAATTAATATGTAAACATCTACAATGGTGGAAAAAAATACTTTTTCAGCAAGTCTGCAACAGAACTAACAACAAAAAGTGATCAAATAATTTTTGTTTCTTTTTAAGTCTATACAACGGATTAAAATCTTTCCAAGCAATACTGTGACATAAAGTATACTCCTACAACCAAATCACTTGTCCCCAGGTTCTTGCATATACTACTATTTCTATTATACCTATTAATTCTTTTATGGTTTAAAATTAAAGACATACATACAGTTCAACATTTCAAAATATCTGTCAAACATAAGAAAATGGAACAGAAGAATGAAATGAGAACTTAATAAAACTTAATAAAATAAACATATTTTCGTATGAAGGACCTTCAGGACATGCTGGTTACCAATTAAAATTCTAGAACCATTTTGATACTCTGTATGATATTACTTCTGCATGAAGAAAGGTGAAAAATTAATTTAATATGGAAATAGATCAGAACAAGAATTGCGTCTGAAAGGTAGCAACATATTATATAATATATATTTATATAACATAATATAAAAAAATAGACTTTATAATTACCTGTGTCCACTCATTAGTTTGAGGATCATATGCTTCCATAGTGTTCAGGTATGTTTGACCATCATAGCCACCTACTGCATATAGTTTGTCACCAAGGAGACAGACACCAACAGCATCTCGAGGCATACTGAGTGGAGCCACCATTGTCCATGTATCAGTTTTTGGATCATACCTGAGAAAAGAGAAAGGAAACTGGATGTGCAGGGAGAATATAAGTGTCAATTCATGCTGATTTCTACTTGAATATGGTCCTTTCTTTCTTGGGGAAAAAAACAACCTTTAGTATGCTATCCCAAAATATTCCTCCTAGCGACAAAAAGATATAGATTTATTGTGTTCCCAAATGTTGATTAGAAACTTTTGCTCAGCTAATCTTCTAGAATAAACTAAAGTGTTTGTAGGATAGTGTGTCATCAAGAGATTTGAGAAAGGTGTATGATCAATATCTGGATGTATGTATATTTTTATGTATACATTTTAAGTAGGATATTTCTTGTACCATAATAAAAATATTATGTCTCAAATTGAATGTCACTATCCATCAAGTTTTGAGTAACACTTGAAAAAGAAAGCTACTTTATGAAATATGCCAAAATATCTCAAAAACTGTATAATTCTTAAAAAGGAATTAGTTGTTTTACCTTTAAAAAGGAATAGAACATTGTACTTTGCCAGCTTGTGAAGAGGAGATAAACATAACTATTATTTTATTTCAGAATGCTTGAATGCATAGGAAATCCTTTAAAATTGTGTCATCCATTGAAGAGATTAAACTGGGAGTCCCAATTACTATTGAGCAGAATTTTAGCAATAGCATTTAAAAAACTTATATCTGTTGTTACTATATTTGCATAATCTGAAAGATAAATTTTAAAATATTATGTCTGGTTTGACAGTGTTCCAGGAGCAAATTGGTATCTGAATAATGCAAATCCTACCAGGCTGTATCAAAACGACAAAATGACTGAAGCAGAAACTCATTCCTGAAGATGAAGAGACTTAGTTAAAAAATGTCTCAGATATTTACAGAAAGTAAAACATTCAGAAAGATATAAAATAACTTACTGTAATCACTAACCTTTGTTTTCCTATGTTATTGAGATGTTTTTATTTTTTGAAAATGATGCATGATTTTCAAATGTCATAACTGACATTTAACTGAAGTTTAACCCCTTCAGAAAATAAATAAATAGATAAATCTCTCCCAGCACCTATCTTACTTGTGCATTAAGATAAACCAACTACTCAAACATATCTGCTTTAACTTTTGTAACCTGTACATATTTAGAGAGTGTATTATCCTTATTTTATTTTATAGCATACACAAACAGAAAAAAAAGGCAAACCTTCATGAAACATTTGAAGAATACCTTCAAATTGAATGCTATAATTACTTCAACTGTGCTGTACTGCCCTACTAGATATTCTTGACTTTGTAGAATATCGACTTGCAAAACTCAGGCTACTGCAAGTATCAACATATTAGAAAGTGGCAATGTTGCTAAAGGAAGTAATATATTGTACTGTGAATGCCTATCACTTAAGCAGTTGCTTATTTCTTCTTAGCTTAGCTATGTTTTTAGAGTTACAAAGTATTTCTGAACACAGTCTTGTGTTATAAAATTATTTCAAGGAAAAAATTTTATCTCTACAAAGTTTAGCTTATAACTCTGCAATGTCTAATATAGTGCCTTGAAAAAATAGATTACTTAAATGCTATGTGAAAAGAGTGGACTTCTGTGTTCAGGATAATATACAATAGAACTGTGAATAAAAAGGAAAGACAATAAATTTCAAAGAAATTGTATTTTACAGACCGTTACAGAATTTTTCAGGCAAGTCTGTTTAACTTTACCATTACAAACTTACGACAATGATGCTACCAAACATAATTTTCTATTAAAAAAATGCACGTATGATTGGATACCTTTCTACATAGTCAAGCAGTCGAGAGCAATGGTTAGAAGCAGGAGCATCATGGCCTCCCACTGCATAAAGAAACCCATCACATGTAGCCACTCCTACACCTCCTCTTCTCTTACACATTGGAGCACACATATTCCATTTATTTGTGTGAGGATCATAATATTCCATGGAACTCAAACACGAACTTCCATCCCGGCCTCCAACTGAATATAACCTAAGAAAGTCCACATAAATAAAAATGTTAAAAAAACGAGTGCTCAGAACTGGAGAAATAAAAACAAGGAGTATGTGTTTTTTTACCTGACATCAGCCAACAGAAAAAAGAAAAAATACAACATTTTAAAATAATTTTATTTTTATATAGTGAGCAAACAGATGTTTTTCATATTATTAAAAAACTCACATGATACTTAGCTCTTTGCCCACCTGAACAGAAAGGAAGATATTTCTTTCTGTAATGGACATTTTCATTCTTCCATTACTGCATATACAGTCAAGAGTGCCACAAGTGACATGCAGATATGTCTTTATAGATTTATAAATCACATAAGCAGGGTTGCTGCCTAAGCTAATCTTCTGTGAGATGGAAGTGGAAGTGCTAATAATCCATTTATATATTTACTCATATGGTTTCTCTGTGTTTTTATTGTGCATCAAACTAGTAGGAAACACCCTGACAATCGCTGTCCTCTATTTTAAAATGTATCTTATATAGTACTTCAATACTGAATACATTCAGTGTTAGAACAGAATCAGAATGATTAGAAGAATGAGCTTCTACTCTGCCTTTCTTGAAAAAAAAAAAAAAAAAAGAGGCATTTGGTATGCTAAAGTACAAATGATATGGAAAATTGTAGTGAGTCTTTAAACTGATATTTGATAAATTCCACATAAGAACCTATCAATGGATGCTCATGTTCAGAATGAATTTACCCATACAATATAGTAGATATCAAATATAAATGTGTTGCAGATAGGAGTATCACATTTTGGTTTAGACATGGATTTTTAAAAGAGAACTATCTCAGTTTCAAGAATCTTGTATATATTGAAGAAAAGTCTTGCCCACACTAACAGTAACATATCTACCTGCAAGTAAGAAAACTATAACCCCCAGGCACTGCAGATTTTCTTCATCAGAATGTATTCTGAGGATATGTTGGAAAGTCATGAAAAACTTCTGAAAAGTATTTTAAACTTGAAATTACAAAAATGTGGTTTAACAAAAAATACGCTGTGTTTGTAACCATCTTCAGGCAAGGAACTTGTTACATTCTGCTTTTTATAATGGTTCTCAGGAGGTAACAGTTCTGATTGCTCTTTCCCACTAATACTGTGCTGCATTCATTTCTTATATGAATCCTACTGTAGGCTGTTGCCTTTCCTACAGTGCCTGGAGATTAACTAATAAAAGCACAGGCTATTTTGAAGTCCAGCCACTAAGCAATTTAGGATGTGAAAGCTGTCTGTGTGAAGCAATTACTCATTTGGAAGCTTTTACTGTCCTAAGCACTCCATGAATTCAGAGCTATTTAAATGTGCATTTACCATTACATTTCACTGGTATGGATGCTGATGAATAAGGAAGTACCATACTATTACTAAATATGCCACTGAAGCATGAGAACATGTCAGTTCTTCCTGATAGACATACTTGTGCTCTGGCTGAAGTACCCAGGAGAATCCATACTCCTCTATGAGAGATACTAAAGCAAGCACAATTTTTTTTCTATCTAGTCTTAATACATTTAGCTTTCTTTACGATTATCAGATATCTACAGATGAAATCAATACTAAGGACCTCACATGTAGGTGTTAACCTGCGGGTGTCTACCGTGTCTGAATTGCTGTTGTGCTCAGACTGACTGAGCCTAAAGAACAATTCTGTTCACCAGCCACAACCATATTTTTTGTCCTTCAGCGGAGAATAAGAAATGCAGAACAGCACTAAAAAGAATTTTAAACGTGATCAAAACCATTTACATTCATATAAATGTAAATGTAACCATTTACGTATATGTGTCTGCAAGGATGTTATCTTTATCTTCAAAGATCTGACTTGGTTCAGCTACCCACAGTGATAAAATTTTATTTGTGACATATAAGGTATGGTGACATTCCCCGTGAGCTGTGAGATACAGAAAATAGTACAAAGGAGAAACCTGCATGACTACTGGAGATAAGCAGGCTACCCTGAAGCAATTTAAATGGCAGTAGACATGTAGATAGGTGAATCGATACCTAAAAATATAAACCATGGTTCACAAGTCTGAGATTTTCAAACAGATTTCTTATTGATAGCTTCTTATTTGGACACCTAAACAACTGCACACAATTTTAAAAAATGTAAAGTAGCAACACTTCTGTAGACTTTAGTGCAAATAATCGTGTGTTTCCCTAGTCTAAATACCCGCCACTTTACTTATTTCTTCTGGCAAGAAAAGTTCACATTTATTCCATTGTCCTTCAACTGAAATAAATCTATAGCTGATATTTCCATGCTGATAGGAAAATACACTTTCTCATTCCTCTATTGATAATAAAGTATTGCTGAATGTTGAGGGAATTTTGGATGATGCAGGGTATAATATGCTGTTACAGGCCTACATACACAATCCATTTTACTTGACAAAGGGCATAAACAACAAATCCTTGAACACTCCATGGGAAGAAGCTATATAGATAAACAAGAGGGAAAAACAACTGAACAGAAAAACACCAGCTGCTGTTTTTCTGTGAAGATGTTGAGTCTATCTTGTAATGTGTGTTCTTTGGATTCAAATGCCAATAGAAAAAGAGTAACAGGTGCATTTTGGCCAATGGCACACTTGAGATGAAACATGTGAATCCTGAAAAACTGTATATAAACTGTGTATTGGTGAATAAAAGAGAGCACTTGGATATATACTTCTGTGAAGATAATCAGTGACTCCGGAGCTCCCACTGCGACAGCTGAAAGCATTCCAGAGTTGCTGGTAAAATGATAGCAAATGCTGTTCTTAAGTAGCTGATAAAAGTTTCAGTCAGTGACTGGGACCACCTAACTTTGCTTGAAATGCTCCATGCTATTCAGAACAAAATTAATTTCCAAACCAAGTTTTAGAACTGTCATTTTAGAGTTTGACTGTGTTTCTATCTCAGCAAGGAAGAGTTCATAAATTTTATGTCACAAAGGAGTCTAGTTCAGACAAGAAAGCTGGAAATCAAGTAATTGATTTAAAGCTCCAGTTGTGTCTGAGCCCAAACACTCAGTCAGGCATCCCTTCCATTCTTCAGCCAAATTTCCAAATCCATATTCACAAAGGCCTAAAATGATGCAGAGTAACTCTGAAACAAGTGCTGAATATTCAGGCAAGTTGAATATTCAAGTACAGCTAACTGAAACTTTTAAAATACTCATAACCAAAGACATTTAGCAGTCTTACTTCCATTCATGGTCTTTAGGGTCCTATTTTATTAGATGACTTCAAATTAACCATTTTTTTTCAGCTTTGTCTCACTCATCAACAGTTTATAATAAATTTCTACAGGAGAAAGTATAATGTAATTCTCTGAATTAGCTGAATTGCTTTTTGTTGTGTATCCGATCAGAACTGTTGAAATTATTATTATAATAATAATGATATATCACTGTTTAGAGAGGAACATGAACATAGAAAAGAAAGCATTCAGTACTGAGCAATTTTATCTCCACAGTAAAAGTTCTGCCTGTGGAGATGTTATAGATTTCTATTCCCAAGTGGCGTACATTTCAGCTGATCCAGACACTGTGCATAGATATGAAATTCGACCAAGCTCAGCCTCCTCTGAGCTGGAAATTTGTCTTTTCAGGGTTTTGTCACTTCTTGCACTAAGATGGAAAGAGATTCATGAACATTTGTATATATATAACTATATGCATAATTGGCTAGCAAAATGCAGTAGAGGTTTCAAAGTAGGAAACACTAGGAGAAATCATGACCAGCTGGATCAAAAGCATTTATCTCAGTTTAGCCATTACAAACCTTTGATAACTACTCAGAAGAGCCAATTTTAGATTCAGTTTGACAAACCAACCTCAAAAGACCAGACTGCCTTTGATGTGAGGTGGTATGGCTTATGAAAACAGTTGAATCACGCCCTTGCTACATTTCTTGATGAGGTTTTGCTTTTCAAAATTCTTTCACTGTGGATACCGAAGACCCAACATAGTCTTTTGCTTAGGTCCTTATGTACCCTTTTCTGGCCTTTCAGTGTCTCTGAAAGAGCAGCAGAGAATTACTGTGCCACAAAAGATATCTGCTTGTAGAAGTGAGGGCACAGTAATATTTTCCATAAATGCTGGACTACTGTATTGCTGAATCAGTTCATACCTGACCTAGGAATCAGACTGGAGGAGAGGAAACCATGCTGCCTTAGTTAAGACAATGTAGTTCACTTGCAAAAGTTGAAAATACAATAATTTTCTGAAAGGAAAGCATTAATGAAGTCCTATTTTTGTGTGGAAATTTGGAAGGGCATTTCATGTACTTGTAATGCACTAGTGAAGTAAAAATATATAGAGTTGGGACCAAAAAAAAAAAGTCATAAAATAAATGCCTGGAAGGAAATAAAAAGCCACTACTGACACGTTGGATGGTAGTCTTGAGCAACCTGATCTAGTAGCTGATGCCTCTGCAGGGGAATTGGAACTAGATGATCCTTGAGGTCCTTTGAACCCAAGTCATTCTATAATGCTATGCTATAAAATATTGAGAGAAAAACACCCTTTCCATATTGTTTTGACAAAGCGTGATTTCCTACACTAGAAATTGTTGTTTCCTAGTAGAAAGAATCTCTTCCAAGCAATTTTAATTGTAATTGGAGTTATATGGGCTACCTTATCTCTTCAAGACCCTTGACTGAATGCAGATTCCACCAGATAAAAAACATTCTTGACTTTATCAGGTTAGAAGATAGGTAAGGCAAAACAGTCTTTGTAAATTAATCATGTACTACAGTCTGTGCATAAGGCCCTTTATTTGCTCTCTTGCTTATTAAAAAACAGACAGCAAATCTGTCATTAAATAAGAATTTTTTATTGAATCCACAGAACTACTTTGTGCTAGACTGACATGTGTTTATGACATTAATTTTCTTTGTGAGTTTAATAATCTTAGACCATAGAATTGTTGCATTTTGTTTTGTCTCAGTATCCATCTATTTTATGACTTTGACTAAAATATTAAAAAAATATCTACACCTTTTTGTAGTTTTGACAGTTAAGGAAAAATAACTTCAACATTTGTCTAATTTTCTCTATAGTGGGATGCAGAATAATTACCGTTCTGTAAAAAGGATTTGTTAATAAACAGCATATTTATAAAATATCAGCACCATCAAAACAATCATAAAAGAACCTGAAATAACTTCTAAGAATTTAAATTAGGTTATAAATTTATTAATAGGTTAAAGTACATTTACAGTAAAACATCGTAAGAACAGAGAAAACACTTTAAAATTTTCAACAAAAAAATTCTAAGCGAGTCAGTCTTTGAAATATGTTTGTTATTCTTCCTATTGCAAAAGAGTTTTACAAAATTCATTAACAGTAGCTAATTACTTTCTAAGACAAATATGAGCTACTCTATACTTAGGTACATGCTGTCGGTAGGGTCTGTTACGGAAGCAGACATGTGACAGCATGTCACATTTCTGACAGGGAAATGCACTGCTGTATTTTAGCATGAGGCAAGATATATCCATGTCATTCATAAAATATTGATTTAAAACTATTTGCTTGTAGTTAGTGAGAATATTGTCATCAGAAAGCTCACAGTTTGAAATATGCTTTTTTCTCCTTACATGACTGTAATTAGGTATGCCAATTAAGTTATTTTTCTTAGTTCAAATGGATTAGTAAAAGAATACTGAATCATCAATAAGGCACGAGCAAAGAAAACCTCAAGTAACAAAAGTCATGAGAAAAAGTCTACATAGATGGGAAATATAATGGTTTCAGTCGTACTTTCTTATCTTGGTAGTTTGTTATGAAATTTTGAAGTGTTATTTCAGCTTTAAAAATCACAATTACAGCATATTAATATCTCTTTTATTTAATAATATTGATCCAGTTCCCTAGTTGTTACTGAAGTATGAAAATTATCCATGCATTGCAATTATATGGATGACTTGCAAAAAAGTCTTAGATCATTTAGTCTGTGACCTTCACAATGAACAAATCCTTCTCAGTTCAGTGAATCCAACCAATAATGTGAGATTCAGCTAAAGTTGGTCTACTGAGTCAAAAGGAATTTCATCTTACCCCAATATTAGTTATTAAGAAGGTAATCAAGTTTCAAACTGGAAAAAAATAGAAAGTTAAGAGTAGAGATGACATAGTATTCTGTTCTGCTGAGTACAGTAGATATTTGATAGCTCTAAGGGCTGTTGCCCATAAAGATATTTAGCTGAGTATTAAATTATGTATTTAATTAATTTCAGTAAGATTTATAATTTTAAGTATACTTTCAGATTTAAACACATGTAGAAATAAGGAAGTATGTGCATACACACGATAATACACACATGAATGCATATGTGCCTATACTTCATCTCTCACTAAAAGGTAATAATGAAAAGCCAGACTTCCAGAATAATCCACAATATAGGATGCTAACACCTTTTGCAGTCTTGACTACAAGAGATAAAACAGTGATGGCTGAATGCCTTTTAGAAGTCTGTGCTTAATTGTGGAAGCTGTACAATTAAAAAATAGGCTGTGAATCTTCCTAGGCATTATCCACATTGTCTTCTGCTGTCTAGATTGCTGCATACATTACAGTTAGAGTGACCCTACTGCCTTTTCCTACCAGGTATTAGGACTGAGTAAGTTAATTCACTATGTTTGCTTGGTATGAAGTACCCACACACGTCCAAATTAATGCATACATAATATATCATATGCATTATCTATGTAGGATTTGTTGTTCATTAAAAAACTTACAGAAAAAAAAAAAAGAACTATGTAGTACAGACAAAATGTTTCTTATTACAAAAACTGAATGACAGACCTTAGAGCAAATGACAGTCATGATAGCTGCATAACAATGAGCAGTCAGCTAGTCCAAAAGTTTTGTTCTATGGGTAATGGATGAAGAGAAGTGCATAGTGGGAGCACGTGCACCAAAAGATGTAGATGTGCAGTAAACATTCAAAACAGAAATGTGATCTAAGCATCTGCCTTGTGCCTGCCAAGTTCCTGCCTTGGACTGTCGAAAGAATAGTGGGTTTACTGTAAAGTGTCATGATTTTTTATTGTCTTCTTGTAAGAGTCACTTGTATTTATCTAACTTGTATCTTTTTAGGGCTAGCCTAGACACACGGAAAGAGGTAAACCTCTGCAGGTTTGTCCTATTGTACAGGCTGGACGTAAAATACCAAGCTAAATCTCGGTTGAAAAGGAGAGAATATGATGCACTTTGAATGAACTGTACATTCACTGAGCTGCATGGGACCCCCATGTAGGAAATATGAATTTGTGTGCAAAAGTACAAAAGATCAGACCAGCACACTGATTTAGTAATAAGCCTTAATGATTCTGCTAAGAGAAAACACCACAGATAGTTTATTATATGATGCATGAAAGGCAAAGAAGCAGAAGCCCTGGAGGAGGTTATAATCAGCCATGCAATCAAGTTTTGTAGGTGGTTATATGAATGTAATACATTGCTAATTCTCTTGTGCCAAACACTGAACTACTATTAAGGACTTTGTGGAATTATTAACCTTTGCCTCTCCAAGGTCAGTACACAGCAAATATGTTCTTGGTGGGTAACTAACTGCAAGACAATTTTGAGAATTTTCTTGTGCACACACTAATTTGGTTTGAATTTTGCCATTTCTCTTAAAAATGAAGGTTCAGCAACCTAAATTTTCTGATAGTCACTTCGCAAGAGTGCATAATAATCATAAGGGATATATTAAACTAAAGCAACTGCTATTTACAAAAGGCACAATATTGATCTAAATAACACAAGTTTCACTCCAGCTTTTCTCATTAAATGACCCAAAACCAAAACATTCCACTTCACAGATGCCAACATATCTATTGGCCAGCTTTCAGTTTCCCATTCAAAATGAAACAGAAAATAGCTGGAAAAGCACTGCTGAAACAATAATCCAATTAATGAAAATCTATTATTAAAGGAATCCAATTATTGCAAAACCCATGGAAGTGAATGAACGTAACTGAATATAAATAAACAAATATTAAAAAAATGCCTAAAGCTAGATAGTTATTAAAGTCTCTCCACCTCACACGTGAAGTCGAAAATGTAACAAATTAATTTCCATGGGTATGAAGGGAAAAACTGTAAATATGTATATACAGATGCATTTTTATAAAAAATATCATTAGTATTTTCAATTTCTATGAACGTTTAAATAGAATTAATAGAATGCAGAAGCCATTCTAAATTCTATCTGCTGTAGTTAAGCAAGAGACAAAATCTGACACTACCAATTGATAATAAATAATTTCATAAAGGACGTAACCACAAAATCATTTTTTTTTTAATGCTGGACTGTCTTTCAACAAAAATATGAAAAAAGAATTTGAAAACGTATCACTGAGGTAAACAGGAAAAAGGATGGAAACATAATTGATGGGGAAAGATGAGGCTTTGCAAACAACTCCAGTTTTAAAGATGTTGGATTGCATTAAGAGGATCTATGTTTACGGTTTTGTTCCTATAAAAGAAAATATCTCTGGGTCAGTTTAAGCAAGGGAAATGCATGAGGAAGAAGGAGTTATGGGCTGATCACAACCCCCATTCCCCAACCCCCTGCACCAGTCAGGGGTGGGGATATAGGAATATATAAGACGTAATTTGAGTCTAGGACAGTGGTGAAAAAAGTTGGTATTTTAAAATTTTTGCTTCTCACCAGCCAGAATCTATTTTTATTAGAAACAAATTGCATTAATTTTCACCACGACAAGCGTTTTGTCTGTGACAGTAATTGGTAAGTGATCTTGCTGTCTTTATCTTAACCCATGGGTTTTCTCAGCCTATTTCCTCCCTCTGTCTGAAGAGGAGAGGAGTGAGAGGCTGGGTGGGCATTTGACTGTTAGTCAAGGCTAACCCACCATAATAATTCAAAAGCAACTGCAAGTTCACAGCAACCCCTTTCTCCTTCTCTCATTGTACAGTGCCTAAATGCAGAAGGAGACTGTAAAAATAACTGTAATAGAAATACTAATATTAATGATGATAATAATAAAAATACATTGCTTCCTCTTTCTTGAAAGAATCAGATATAAGTCAGATAGATATTGATAAGGAATAATATTCTCTAGCAGCATTTCTCCTTGGTCTTTTACTGATCTTCAGACACACAGAATACTTATAAAACTTTTCTTTTTCTCCTAGAAAACATTATTTCAAAGACAACTACAAACAGTTCTATTTTTAAAAGTTAAGATTAAACAATTCCTTGCTTTTTGTCATCTCTCATAGAACAACAGTGTGTGATATCTAATAAAAACAACAGCATTAGGTGTCAATATCAAGTTTACTATAGCACATCTTTGAGGACATGGCAATCAATAAAGGGCAGGACCCCCTTCTCCTGGATTCCACATGATGTTACCATGAGATTGAACTGTTTGCTAGTGTGTGTCACAGTCATTATTTTTGACACTTAAGGTACTGCTGTGATGTTCTACCATTTACAGTCAACCTGCAGATCAGATCAACAGCTGAGTATTTCATCCTTTTGTAACACAGATTTATTGATATTTGTTAAGGAGATCAAAGGTAAAGGGCCAGACTTCTTGCCATGAAAGCTACAATTGCTTCCAAAGAATGTTGAGAATTTAGAACACAGAAGTAGAAATTGAGGAATATTTTTTGTAATGCAGTTTTTATAGCCATATAATGGGACAATCTAGAAAAATTTCAGTTATTGCAGTGTCACACAAATAGTTGGAATAACATAATCCATTAAGGCCTTATGGGTGAAACAGTACTGCAACGTAAAAATGTAATAATGCAACATGATTATACAAAAGAACCCTGTGAAATGGACTAAGTTTTAAAAAAAGTACTTCAGATACTTATTTTTCTGAATTTCTGAGAAATTCAGCAGGATTTTAGGGCTTCAATAATTAAATATTTTTTAGATTAGATTATGATGCACATGTTGGAACAATCCTTTTCAATTTTTACGAAAGATTTTGACATAAAATTTTCAGTTTAAATTTAAAAATGTCTAATGCTTTTCATAGTTATTTAATTCAGTGAAGAAGAAAGGAAACATAAGGAATGGAAAAAAAACTCCTCAGAACTTCCATACTAAAGTAGTTTCTTCTTTGCTGAATGATAAATCCAACATCTAGTTGCTCATTGAGATATCCCTTTCCAATACCCTGAGGAATGAAGCATATGTCAGTTGTGTGGAATAGCAGTGTAGTAAGAATAGCACCAGGGAGTTAAAAGACTTGTTTCTTACATATGTTTTCAAGTGTCGGTTCTTGGAATACGGAATATTTTTTAAAGATGGTTATTCAGATTAAAAAAAAAAAAATCAATAATATATTTCCATTTGTTTCAGTAAGACCATTGCTTTTCAGTTTTCAGTGTTGTCCATTCTACATTTCTGGGACACAGGCAATATCTCTTTTCATTTAAAAGTGATATAAGTCACACAAAATTCAATTGAGTATCTATTAACAGGGAATCATTAGATATATGTTCAGTTGGGCAAAAGAAACATACCTGCAATATATATATATATATATATATATACATCGTTATATGAAGATCTTCATGATTTTAGATAAGTATTTGAAGGGTTATTTGTCTAGATCTTGTTTCTGCTATTTTGCTTCATGGCTGATGCACTATTGAAACCACATTCTTTTAGCATTACAGGGTTATTAAAGCAGCTTTGTCCATTTGATCTACTCTGGAACATTTCAATGCCACTTTGACTTAACAAGACAAAGCAATGACAATTAAGCTTCATTGGTTTTCAGATGATCTCACAACACAAAACTAGCTCCTAGTGTCATGGATGAGAAGTGGATCATCTGAGAGATCATTATTAATTCATACCATGAATTAAATAATAAAATATTAATAATGAATGCATCCAATAAAGCCAATTTAATTGGAGTTATTCTGTTAATAGAACACAGCTACAATATGACAAACTCACCAAATGAACTAAGACTTTTAAAGCCTGTAGCTTTAATTAATTTGAAATAATTTTTAAAAAATCAAACCTGTATATTGTTATAATGATGGGATTATGGATACTCTGTCAGGTCTCCTGCTGCTGTTACAGAAAGCTACACAATTTCCTAATATAAGATAGTTGTTTGTGGGGTAAATTAAGCTTCTTGTTTGATTTTATTATATTCAGTGACTTACAGTCAGTGGAAAGAGTCTGACAATCCCAGAAATCAATTCAGCCCACTTATCTCAGGCCTGTATGCTAGGTGTGATAAGCAAAACCTAATAAAAAGGATTGCGGAGAGATTTTTACAACTTTATAATCAAAACAGAGTGATTTTCAGCTGGAATAAATGGGATGGGCAAAATTCAGTGGGTCCTTGAATTAGGACATCTATCATGAAACACAATAGCCTTAATAAGTCCTTTTTTATCCCTATATACCTTTTATCCAAACTTTTATTAATTTTTTTTAATGTCCTCAGCATTTACTGTTCCATTCTATTCCACAACTGCAGCTGTTTTGCATCCTTTCTTCCTTCTGTTCAGTAGCAATAAAGTGTAAGGAAAACAATATTCCAAAAATTTTATTCCATTGCTCTCACTATTTCCAAGGGATTCTTTACTGACTGTTCCCTACAATGTTCAGTTTTCTACAGTGGGATGCACTTTCCCTGCTTAAAAATCAAAACCTGGGAAGTCAGAATCTGAGTCCTTAGGTTTCCTGTATACTTACCTGAGAAAAATGGGCACTCACAGAGAACAGTTCATGCTGTCTGAACATAGATGTCTAAAATAAGTAAGACAAAAAATATCCTAATAGTTCCTATTTCTTCCATTGACCACAAAGGAAGCTTAGGATGATTGGAACAGTCGTAGATGTCTAAAGAAAAATATCTGAAGTAAGGTGTGATGAATTTTTTCCCACCTCTAACTTAGTTCACACCATAATTTTTTAGCTAAAAGCAAGTACTTTAAAAGTGGTATGTAACAACTAATATATAATATCATGTTACTATAAAATGAGTTTTAATAGGTGCCACATTAAAACCTAAAATGTGAAAGTTATAAAAGAGAAACTTAGAATATAAATAGAATTATAGGTTTAAGGTAGTCAGTTTTGACAAGAACAAAATGTCTGTTTACTTGCTGGGTGAATGTAGTCAGACAAATAAGGTTTCATGGGTCAATGTCTGGCTGAAGCAAGGTACAAAACGCATTTACAGCAAATCTTATCACTGTGTACATGACTTAATTAGTGTCATGTCTTAGGGATGGTAACCCCCAATTTAGTGTTCCCACTGAAACTCCAAACTACGCTGCCACTCCTTTGCTTCCCTCACTCCCCTACGTCTCCCCACTGTGGGTGGCTGGAGGGGAGAATTGGAGGCACAAAAGGTGAAGATCACGGCTTGATATAAGACAAATTAATGGAAAGACCAATGAGAGAAGAAAAGGAACAGTGACAACTACAATACCAGTGGCAGAAGGTACAAGAAAAGAAATGTTACTGCTCACCTTGGAAACCTCCAATAATAGACAATATCCAAACGCAGCCACTCTACCCCCAACCACTCCCTCCGGCTCAGGACCAGTGCTATGCTACCACAACGGGAAAGAGCCCCTTCTCCCCAGAAATGAGTCCCTTTTCCCTATTCCTGCAATGAGTAACGTGGTATAGAATAACCTCTGGGTCCTGGCCATGCCCTGTCCTGGCTACTGCAAAAATTAATCCTCTCGTGGTTGGAAGCAGAACGGTTAACTGGAATTGGCATATACGGAATTGGCATATACAACACATAAAAGTCAGAGGAGTCAGCTACAATTTGTCCTGAATTGTTTTATACCATACACACTGAAATTTAAGGTCTATATTCTTAAGCATTTGATGAGAATATTACACAAAAATAATATAGAATATATATAAAAAATACTTATTTCAAATCAACGCACGAGGCATTAGATATAGGAGGGTGTGCCCAAATGTGACTACATTTATTTTACGACATCCAGAATTTCAGTATGCTAAAAGTTATTTACTGCTGTGTGTCAGTTATTCATCCCCCTATGAAATGTGTTTCAATTGTGTAAGCATACCCTACTCACTTGCCATTTAATGCTGCTACTCCAACAGTGCTTCTGGCAATTGACATACTTGCCACAAATGTCCACTGCTGACTTTGAGGGTCCCACCTCTCAACTGTGTTCAAATAACTCCAACCATCATGTCCTCCCACTGCATAAATAGGCCCTTCAAGCACTGTAACTCCTAAAAATGGAAGAGAGAGTGAGAGAACGTAAAAGTATGCTTTCTCCAGCAGCAGTAAAAACTAAAAAAGTTTTCCAAGACACAGCCAACACATGAACTTGTATATTCAAAGTAAAAATGGAAGCACCAATTTGAGATTTGATTTATTAAGAATTAAAAAACAGAAATAAAATAATGCCACTCCACACATTTCTATGAAATGTCTTGTCAAACAATTAATTTCATTCCTTGAGAAGAGTGTTTGCTTCACAGAATAACCTATCAATAATGTAATCATAGATTTCTGTAAACTGTTTGACTTTGTATCTCATAACATTCTGACCATGAATTAGCTCTTCAGAATAGCAGTAAAAGCACAAGAAAGTATGGACTGGACACCTGACAGATGTCAAATTATTGTCAACCTAAGGTGTGTTGGGGGGTTCCACAGGAAAGGGAAAGATTTTTTTCCCAGAATTTTTGTCAACTATGTAAAAGAAAATACACAACTTTTCACTAGCAAGAAGCTTGATGGATCCATACAGAATCAAAAATACACATTTAAAGGCTCGAGCAAGTAACTCAGAGTAAGAAATTTAGCTGCTTCATCAGTTTTACCCTATCAAAAGAAGAAATAGCCAGATACCTTCACAGGAAAATAATGTTGGATATATAAGGATTCTTTTATCTAGTGAAGAAAAGTAAAACAAAATGTAAAGAATGAAAGTTGAAAAAGGAAATATTTACAAAAGGAAGAAATTTTTAACTATGAGGGGTTTTAATAACCCAGTCAAGGGAATTGATCAATTCTCTAACTGTATCTTCAGTCAGGCTTAGAAGGCTCTGGAAGATAAGTTATAGCTAAGTACCATTTGTTACAAGAAAGTGAGCTCAGTAATTCCATTCTATGAATCCATCATCCCAAATGAGCATTGCTCTGAAAAATCTCAAGCTAAATACAGTTCTATTCCTAAGTCAATTTATTTTTTTTTCTCCATTTCACACAATTTGAACTCATCGGAAAGTCAGAAAACAGTAGACCATTAAAGTTTCAGAGAACTGGTTTATTTTTTCTTGCAGAAAAGTCTACCTTTAATTTAAAACAAGGTATGGTTTCCACTTTCTGTATAGAAATACGTTGTTCTATTTCAGAAAAGTCACCCGTTAAAAGATTATTTGACTTTAAAATTATATTTATCAATGAATTTGAATATGTTTCCTCTCCATGTTCACAGAAAGTGTTCCTACACTTTGGGTGTTGGTTCTGGTTTGTTGGTATTTTTTACTTTGAAAATGAAAATAAGCAGAAAACCCTACTAACCCTTATAAAAATTTTCCGCTTATGAAGTCTGAGCCTCATCTTTTTCTGTAGAACGTTCTGCAAACTCATTCTCCAATGTTTTTCATTGTCTTGCTTATAAATGCTTTCTATTCAATTAGATGTTCCAATTATAATTTTTCCAGAATATTAAAGGGGATATTAAATTGAAATCATGATATATAGATCTCAATAACTTACCTCAGAATGCAACCAGTAACAACACATGGGAAGATGTGTCAGTGTTCACACAAAAATTAGGGGATGGTATGCTGTATAATATATATAGTTTGGGAGTGGGGCTTTTTGTTTAGCCTAATATCTAACATTTTTAAATACTTTTAAATCCCAAACAAACAGGTTTACATTGCCAAAAAAGTATTTGCCATGGTTTATTATGACAACACTATACTGTTTAGCTTTTCAACTACATACTCTTAATTTAATGCAAAGTTAAATAGAAAATCAAATTCTTGTTGGGATAAAAATGAATCATATTCAAAGAAAGTTTAGGTGAGTGAATGTTTCTATTTCTTGTAGGAAATTTGCTTTCCTCATAATCAAAATACATTCTTCCTGCATTTTCATAGATTTTAATCCCCCCCCTTTTTTTTTTTAAATGAGAATGAAAACCTATAAGCTCACTGCGTTAATCTAATGTCATTTTCTCTCTGCATTTCTTGTCACACTCCTTAACTGAGCTTTATACAGAAAATAGTCTACACTGGCTTCTTAGTTGTTCTAATGAGAACTTTTCGGAGTTTATATAATGCACGTAGAACCCTGTGAGATGCGCATTTCCTTCTGATTTTTTCCCCAATGATTTTGCATTTAGGAACTAGTGTTGTGAATTCAATTGGCTTTTTAAGTTTATCACTGGTCTCTGAACTTGTCTGATCTTACTAAATAACTCTACATACTTCGTTGCCATGCTGTTCAATTCCATTGCCACACAAATTAACCTTACATTGACACAAAGAAATGCTGCAGTTAGAAAAGTGTCCAAAAGATGGGAATATAGTCACAGCTACACCAAAAAGGAAATCTAGAAGCTTATTTTGCTTGGAGAATTTTAAGGTATTCAAGACAACAATGCCTGTTTGAGCTTGCCTGTTTGCATTTCTTCTGTAACAGGAAAACTTACTGGCAAAGGTATAGGAAAATAATTGTTTCCATACATGAAAAAAAACCAGAAAGCCTTCTGTACAAAACTAATCTTCCATGCTGTTGACTATTGCACATATTATTGTGTTATGAGTTCACACATTTAAAGGCTCTTCTTTACAGAATACCAAATGCACTGACATCCTTACACTTGCTCCTTAAGAGCTGGGCCACTTCTGGCCCACTAAGCTATAAAATACTGGACAAATGCATTCTGCATTATTGAATTAATTTTGTTTTGGTATAGCTGTGGCTGTATATGTAAGACAAAATCATCATTTCGGACTATGTAAATTCAATAGTCCAAGTCCAATTCTCTCACAAGTAAATAAAAGGAACACACAATGCTGCATTGCATGAAATAGCATTACACCTATTTTTTTTTTTTTTTTTTTTTTTTTACTTTTGGTATTCATAGATATCTGAAAAGCATAAATACAAAATAAATGGAACAGACTGAGAGACATGTAGTCACAGCTGGTAGGGATGGTAGACGTACTCTAATGGTACATCCATAAGAACTAATGGGTGTAGATGTAGTATAGATGCAGTGTAGATGAGTAAAGAAGGTAAATAGTATGAAACAACTTCAGAGGGAATTGCAAAAATACCATTAAAAATCAGGAAAACCTGTCAGAAATTCTGTAAGAAATGTAGGGTATACCAAGATAATTTTTTCCAAGTGATAATCTAATTATGGTGTATAAGTACCTACATAAAGAACAGATTGTATGATTAATAGTCTAACTGTAAGAGGAATAAGAAAAGCTAGTGACTGTAGTCAGTAACCTGTTAAATTAAGCATAGGAATAATATTTTGTGGTTTAAGCAACAATGGCAAGGATTTTTTTAAATTATGAATTTAGGAATATATTAGTTTCTGTGATACTTGACAATTTCTATCAGCTCATTTTCCAGCCTTTTGTGTTCTTTCTGATGGCAGCAGAACCATCACCCACTCCTTGCTGGTTTTGCCATCTGCTAAGTTGCTGAGCATGCACTTTTTCCCATCATCCAGGTCATCACTGAAGATGATGAGCACGCTGGGCATTGGGAAACATCCCTAGTGGCTTCTATCTGGACTTTGTGCTGCTGATTACAGCTCTTTAATCCTGACTGTTCATCTAGTCAAGTTGGCCAGGAATGACTCTTCTTCTATAAATTTATATTCCCAGTCAATTTAACGTAAACTGAAACAGTTCCAGTATTATTTGCTCCATCACCTGGTGGTGAGGTTGACTGGTCTGTAACTTTGCAGACTCTTCTTGCCCTTTTTGAAGACAGGTGTAGCATTTGTTTACTTCCAGTCTTAAGGAACCAGATCGCCAGGACCTTTCAAAGATAATTGATACTGGCCTCACCATTACATCAGCCATCTCTCTCTACACTTGTAGGTGCATGTTTTCAGGTTCCATGGACCTGTTCATGGTCAGCTTGCTTAAATATTCCTTAAACTTTTCCTTCCCTCTGAGGGTAAGTCATCCTTGTACCAGATTTCCTTCTTTGGTTTCAGGGACCTAGGACTCTCAAAGCCAGTCTTAAAGACTGAGGCAAAGAAGGTATTGAGTACTTCAGCCTTTTTTGTGGTCTTTCTCACCAGTCCCCCTGCCCCAATCAGGAAAAAAAGCTCACATTTTTCCTAAGTCTTCTTTTTGCTGTTTAAAGACCTGCAAAAGCCTTTCTTGTTGCCTTTCAAGTCACTCATCAGATTCAACTCAAAATGAGCTCTGCCTTTCCTAAGCTGATCCCTCCAGCACCTCCGTATTTCTCCTGGGTCACTTGTTCATTTTCCACCACTTGCATGCTTCCTCTTTTAGTTTGACTTTAATCAGAAGCTGTCAATCCATCCTCCTACCTTCTTGATTGATTTCCTGCACATCAAGACAGATTAAAGCAAATGATCCTTGAAAAATCTATCAGCTCTTCTGGGTCCCTCTTTTCTCCAGGATCATATTTCCCAGAGCCACCATTGCAGAAACCAATATATTGCCCTCAGTAGTTTTGGCTCCATTTTGCGGAATCTGGTGTCCAAACTGTTGCATCTCTTGCCTGCCTCTATTACCTGTGCTCAAAGCCACTTACCTATGAAACCCCACAGTCTAATTCTTACGTTTTCTAAAAGTTTGAAAAGCTCTAAGCAATGAAGAATTATTTTCTTTCACCATTAAGCAGTGCTTGCACCATATGTTTCAAAAGATTCTAACGAGCAATAATAATAATGTAATCAACTCCCCCAAGGAAATAATTAAATACACATTTTATGTTACAGTAGACTGTGTCATATATTGAAGCATTGAATTCAAGCATTTGAATTCATTTAGAGCTTAGATGCCACAACTTCTATGTGATTATTATATTGCACATATGAATTAAAGGTGTTGCTTTTAGCCTCCCTATCATACAGACAGGGATTGCAGTACATCTCACCTCTGTGTCAACCTGTACTGAAGTTACTGAACAGTCCATGATAACTGCAAATGGAAATACCACAATCAAAATCTTAAGGGATACATTCTGCCAAGATCACAAAGCAAAATATTTTCCAGTAAAATTGATGAAACAAGACTATTCGCTTTTCTGAACGTTCCAGGTCATTTGTTTTAATAGAAAAATAATTAAATTTATTTAAAGTAGTCTGTGTTTAAATGTCAGAGTTCCAATCCTATTAGCACACTGTAGAATTCCTCCTCCTTAAAGAGCAAAGGTACTGAACTCTATATACCTTTTATTTTTATTAAATGGTGCTGCCAATTTCTGCGTGGTCTCTTGAGATATGATTTTTCACCTTTTTGCAGTCAAGATACTGAATAGTGTGTAAGAAGATCAGAGTTCATTTTGACATCATGAAACAGGTTTTCATGTTCGTTATGTGCCCTACAGTAAACTGACATCAGAGTACATAATTTTGTTGTTTTCTGTCGTCTATGTGCACTATATAATAAACATGCTACGAACATCTCTTTTAGGTAAGTAAACACCTTGTTTTCTTAAGAGGAGATATGTTTTCAGTAATACATTGAGTAGTTAAGAGCAGTAAGTACAGTGCAAAGAAACCTTAATGTTTCTCTGAAAGCTCTGAAAAGCTTAATAACTCTTATGTCTTGATGTACTGCAGTTTGTCAGTACAATCTGAAACTGGCAGATTCCTGAACTGAAACAGAAACAAACAAACAAAAGTACCTGAAAAATAATTCCTGTAAGTATTTAGACTTAGCAACCTATGAAAGCAAACAGTGTAATTTTTAAACTGAAATCTAAAAAACTAATATTGTCCATTGTGCAATGGCAGGCATTTTCCTTTTGATTGCCTTCACAAACCTATTCAGCAAAACCCCTATTATGTCTAATTAGGTGCTGAGATCTGTACAGTTTCCATTATTTATACTTGAAGACTGGAATGGGATTTTTAAATTGCTTTTCTCTGATGTTATAAAATAAAGGAACGCTGCCTATCATATTTTTAACTCTGCATTTCCTTATGTGCCTGGTGGATCTAATTTCACAGATAGAAATTTGAAAAAATCATGATTTTTTAATAAAATAACAGGAAAAACAAGATGGAAAAGAATATATTATACGTGGCACTAGCTTTGCTGTAGTCTTTGCATTTTGACATTTGTAGAGACATGAAATTTTAATTAGGAAGGACAAACTTGTATCCAACAACTAATATTTTAAATAAGGACATCACCTTCTAAGAAGAGGACAGACAGACACTATATTGTGACATTGAAGGTGAGAAGACAAATCGGTGATTTGTTATCCAAATATTAAACTTGATTGAATAACACAGACTTTATTCCACACTTTTAAGCTCTGCATTTATTTAGTTTACAGGTTGGAGTACATTTCTAACCATCTCCTTTCTTACCCACATCCACAAAAGCATAATTAGACAATTCTGTATTAATTGTAACTAACATTGCTGCTTTTCCTTACTGTGTTCTTGCCCTCTTTAAATCTTAAACCACTTTTATTCCACAGTAGTGGTGTCAGAGAAAGTAAAGTCTAATTTGTTTTAAATTATGCATCAATGAATTAAACCTCATATTTAGTTCTCACAACCATAATATTAACCGGGTGTGAAATATAATTATCATTCTTCAGATGCTACATATAAAACTGCCATAGGCCAAGCTGGGAATTAAGTGTGTTAATAACTGGAGAATTAGACCTGACCTACCTTCCTTAGTGAATATTCAGTGACTCACTGTTGAAAATACCTATTCCTATGTTTATTCACAAGCAAGTATTGAGGCTGATTTAAAGAATTATAGAATATCACTGCTCTCTTGGGCCAAATTTATTATACTAACATATTAATATAATACAAATTTATAGAAGTAAAGATCTACTTCTGTACTCTTTCTTTACATTCAGTTTTTTAGACAAGACACTAGATTCTTAACATTGCCACACTATTATCCACAGAACATGACTCAGAAATTATTGTAAGTGTTGCTCTTATCATTTCTAACTCTTTAGTGGATTGGGTCATGATCTACTACTTACTGAAGGTGCAAAATACAATACAAATAATAACTCAGAAAAAAAAAAATCCCTGTAACCTCCCCAAGACTAGGAAGAAAATCCAAAGTAAAAATCTAATATACATGCAAATCAATATTGCAGAGAAAATACTTTAAAACACTCAGGCCTTATGTCAACACATGGTGAAAGCAGCTAGAAGGACATATTTCTCCTGAGATTTCACATTAAAAAAACAACAATAATTTAACTACATAGAGGTGCATATTACTAGTCAATATTGCATAAAAGAAAGCTGCTCAAACTAATCTCTTAACAGCTGCTTCTGAAAGGGTAAACAACATAGCTGTGTCAGAGCACTCTGTGCTCCGGTAAGGTAATCTGTTGAAGAACTATTCTACTTAATGCTCAGGTAATGATAGGTGCTGAAAGAATTCCTTGGTTTGCTTTCCTGGCCTGTGCAGCTTTTGCTTTACCTATTAAATACCTTTATCCCAAACCACAAGTTACCTCATTTTTTGTACTTCTGCTTCTGTCCCCACCCCACCAGGGGCCAGGGAGCCAGCAGCTCTGTGGGGCTAAATTGCTGGATGGGGTTAAACCACAACATGTGGAAACTGTTTCTGCACGTTGCACAAGTAACAAAGCAGTGAAAATTGTTCTTACTTCTGTTGAAGCATATTATCAATATAGGAGTGTGATCCTCATGATGGAGAGTATTGGTTATGACTGCCAAAATATCAAGGTCCAAAAGCACCTCAGATTTCCTGCACTAGCAGAATATGCTGCAGATTTGACATGTAGAGGATGCACCAGTCACAGCTTTGTTGATTTAAGTTTCAATTGAACAGACATCGTGGTCATTTCCTCAGAGTATCTAAATACTGTGGCACTCATCTGGAAATATGGAATATCATTGCCTAGTGCATTAGAATTTGTTCAGTATTACATGTGTGGTAGTATGAAGTGGTATAATATTACTAGTTGTCAATATGCTTTAACAAACTAGTTACAGGAAAAGTTTCCTTCCTCCAGTGTGTTAACTGTTTGACACTGTAACAAACATTCAGCACTATATTTCAAGAATTCTTTTATGTATAAATACTTGATCTGCTTTTAGCACTTCTGGAAAATTAATAAATCATAAACAATTACGGTTTTATCATACCAATAGGGCATGAGCTAATCTCTTGGTTTCAATGTTAATTCAATTATCTTCATTTTTCTGACATTTCTTTCTTGCTGCCTTTCGTCTCTGGCCTTCAGTCCATAAGGACACTGCAGGTTCATATCTGATGTCCAGAATGGAATCTCAGATTTTCATCCATCTGTCTATTTACCTCTGCCCTTTTTAATCTCTGCAGGCTGGTTTCTTTTACATACACACAAAATACATAAAATTTGGATTTATTTTGCTGTAAAACTCAAAAAGAAGAAATATATCCAAACCCAGAAAAAAAACCCCTACCTATTTTCTTTTCTATGTTGAAAGAAGATGTAAATTTGCCATTTTTGCCTCCTTGGTAGCAATGGTGGTACATAAAAAGAAAAATCTATCCTGCAAGTTAGTGGAGAAAGATGAACAAAGATCCTTTTTATCTTCTTCATTTTTATAGTTTATTTTACAGTTATCATGGATGGGAGTATTAAGGCTGTACCAAGCTTTTATTTATATTCCCAGTATACTTTAATGGTTTCTGCCATCCCTTTTGGATAGATTGCAATGCCATGCACAAGCATGTATTTATTGGGGCTTAAGCACTATCTAAAATGACATCACTGCTTAACTGCTACAACAAATGCTTTCAAAATGGAAGATGAAAGTTCAACTCTCACTGAACTCAAAATTATCCTTCAAGCTGGGTCTAAAGAGTGGTATCATTCATCATTAGATTTCAGTGTTCAACATGCAATAATCTATGTTTCATAATATTTCATGAAAAAGGTAAAACTCAGAATGTACAGTTAGTGGTTTTGCTACTTTGCTGTGTATCTGATGAACTGTGCTCATAAATCCTGTAGCCCATATTTTCCTGGTCAAAGTATTTTAAAAAATCTGTTAGTAATACTCATTCTTTAAAGGTTTTGTTTACAAATAAGTTTCATCTGGCATAAAATAAAGTAGAGTGTGTGATCTCTTTCCATATTAAGAGTGTGATCACTTTCCATATTAACTTCATAAACTTCAGATTTAATCCCCATAATTTTTATTGAAATGATCTATTAATTATAAATTTGTGTTAGATTCGTTCTCTCCTTTACTTGTTTCAATGTAATCATATATTATTTTGCTATTATAGATCTTTTAAGGTTAGTATCTGATACTTTTTTGTGATATTGCACTGAAGGCTCATTTAAAAAAGGTGTTAAAATGTTACAAATTTATTGTTGTAAAATTAACTACTTCATCAATGGAAAGTAAAGGGATTAAAAATATTTGCTTCGTGACAATATTTATAAATAGAAACTTTATTATATATCATATTTTTTTCAATTTATTGCTTTATGAAGGAATAGTTTGTTTTAGTTTTTTGTCTTAAACAGTTTTTCGAGATCATATATTTTTGACATTTCTCAAGTTATATGTACACACTCAATACAACTTCTTTGGTTTTCTAAATTCAAGTGCAACTGGAATCTAAGTTATATTTGCTTTACCAACTGGCTATTAAAATTATATTTTCAGTAGAGTATTCTTGGCTAAATCACCCCTGAACTTAAGAAGTGGAAAATATAATCTATCGAATTTACCTACACTGAAAAATATTTATATTTGTGCTTAATTATAATTTTCCAATTTTTCTTATACTTGGCTATCACAGAAAAAATTAAAAGTGTTCCTATTAAGAAGACAATGCCTTTTTTTTTTTTTTTGAGAGCACTTTCTTTTGTAGTGTCATGGTTTGTTTTTGTGCCTTTAAAACTAAGTTGGAAAAATTTGTTTCTTTTCCCCCTCTCTC
>JAWWES010000001.1:63692198-63720765 GCA_035583135.1 Lophotriccus pileatus
CCCTGACCAGGAATCGAACCTGGGCCTCGGCGGTAACAGCGCCGTGTCCTTAACCACTAGACCACCGGGGGCTCCCTTGGAAGTGTCTAGTATTGTAGTTTATTTACTGCATGATTGATATTGATTCTAAACATAGTTCATCTGATTGGCTTCAGTTCATTATGTATTATACTAAATCAATAAGCTACTTTGATCATGATTTGGTTTAAGCAATATGAACTGAGCAGTTTGGAGCTGCAACAGGACCAATTTCCCATTACGCCCAGCTTTCTTTTATTATTTTTCATTATAGCTGTACAGATGCTCATCCACACTTCTTACTTGTTAGATCAGTTACTGGGAGATTCTGTTTTGCTGCAATTACTTCCCTCTAAGGTAAACCTGTTGTAACCCTAACTTGAACAGATAGGAGCCAGATAATGCCCATTGGGTTATATATGGTGCCATCTGTAGTCCAAAGAGATAACTGTGTTTGTTTTCCAGTTCAGAGTGTTAAAAATAAGGTGAAAGCTCTGTAGAAGATTACTTGGATGTTCTTGTGCTTGAAAATACAGACTTTTCAAGCATTTCATAGAATTTGTCAAGGATATTAATGAGGTGGCTGAAGATGCAAGGCAGAGTGGGAGAACTGCACTGAAAGGTGCCACTATTTTTCTAGTTCTTAGCCACACTGGCTATTGAGGGTGCTTCCAAAAGTGAGTTGTCTCCAGAACAAGATTCAGAATTTGCGCTGGAAAAATCTATTTGGTTTATTATACAGCCAGTCCCAGTAATAACCACAAATAAAGCTTTGGTGATCAGGGAACATAAATTGGCTAGTGTATAGAAAAACATAATGTTTCTGATAGTATAGAAGTTCTCTAAATCATCCATCTGCCAGGCATGTGTCTTCTCCATATTGCAAACAAGATTTTCTTTTTTTTTTTTCTCTGCACTTTAATCAGTGATAAAATATCTGCACTGGAAATATCAGACAGTAGAGTAAGTAGCAGGGAAGTAATGAGGAGGAAGCAAGGGGTGTTCTTGGGAGAATAATCCCCCAAATACACCCATGATGCAGCAGCTTCTTATGCTGTCTGCTTGATCCCATAGTTTGTACCAACAGTGGTGAATATCAGATTGCCAAGGTGAAATTTATCTTGTGTGTGATAATTTTGGCTCTTCTGTTATATTTGAAGCCATGTAGGCTTCAGAATAGATCACTTCAGGATCTTCACTTTATTTCAAACCATAACAGAATAAGCAGTGTCAGAAGAAAACTACAATGAAAAAAAATGCCAGAAATTAAATTATATGAAATAAGTAGCAAAAAATCTACCAGATGGTGTTAAAATCTGGATTATTTTTTTTTCCTATTCAGAACTGCTTTGACTGCTAGTTGACTTACGAGGCTGAGTGTTCTGGAACATATTGAAAATCACAGCAGTGAAAAGAAGGAAATAATCATGTTAATACTTATAAGAACTGAATTAGGAGAGAAATTTAGTGTGATTTATATATTTAATTATCTCATTAGTGATTAGCCAGTGTATTTTATATTCCTCTGCTGAAGTAATTAACCAAGTTCTACTTTCACTCTACAGTTACACTAACATGTTACAGAATCACAGAACAGTTGAGGTTGAAGGGACCCCTGGAGCTCATCTGGTTCACCTTCTCTTCTCTGGGTTAAACAGTCCCAGATCTCTCTGCCTTCATAGGAGAGATGCTTCAGTCCTTTCATCATCTATCTGAGATGCTATTAAAGGACTCACCAGTATTTCCAATGAGATCTGAGCAGAGATAAGGAATAGAGGGGTATTTAGACCTGAATTGGAATAAAAATGCAAAACTAAAGTAAAAAATCTGGTGAAGAACGATTTTAAGAGCTTTGCTCAGAGAACATGCTGTGATCTTATCTCCCCAATGTCCACAAGCTATGGGTCTCTAGTTTTCAAGCCAGAATGGACTGCTTTCCAGCTGGGTGGCCCTCATATTATATTGGTTCTAGGGGTTGTTCCTCTTGAGGTGCAGGACTTTGCACTTCCCCATGTTGAACTTCCTGACGTTAATTCCTGTTAGTTCATTAATTATGGTTTCTCTCTCCAGAATGTTTTGTTGCTAGCTAAATATATGTATATATTTCTTGAAACAGTTCATTTTGGTCTCAGTGAATCAAACTAAAAATCATACTCTCTTTGCAGTTTATTAAGGATATATCGATGATGAACTCTTGGGCTACATTAATATGACTGAAAATATGAATTTCTGCAGTAGATAAAACTAATTTTCCCAAAATCCGTTCTCTTATTTTCTGCTTTATAAAGTAGTGGATTTCTATTTTTTTATTTTCAAACAGGTAACTTAGTCTGTTTAATTTAGGAAATCAAAAAGGAAAAGCAAGTTTTGATGCACATTTGCAATACAGAGACTGAAAAATTCTGTTATCCATTCTGCATAGCCTGCCTGTCTCTTTGGCATTCTAATTTTCTCAAGAAAACTCACCACAATGATAGCCTCATAACTATGCTGTCTTAATGACTCCGATGAGAGATACTTCTCTGTGTTGCTGTTCCTGCTTATATACTCCATTATTCTTTTCCTATTTAGTCTTTCAGAACGGTGTGAAAAAAGAAAACAGAGTTGGTTATTGGTACACAGTGTTGACCCAAAGCTAATGGAATGTTACTTATTAGTTCATTTTACAAATAAGATAAATTATGCTGTAATTGTTTACCATTGCTAGCTTTTAAATGCCCAAGAAAATAAAAGGATTATACCAACACACATTTATGTTTAAAAAAAAAAACCTTAAATGTGTAAATTTTTTGAAAAAAATGAACTCCAGAAACTACAAGAAAGAATACTAAAATATATTACATAGAAGTGAGTAAACACAGAACCATAGAATAATTTTGGTTGAAAAAGACCTTTTCGATTGAGTCCAACCTTTAACCCAGCACTGCTGAATTTGCATGTCCCTCTGCCTCATCTGCACACCTTTTAAATACCTCCAGGGATGGGGACTCAACCACTTCCCTGGGCAGCCTGTTCCAATGCTTGACAACTCTTTTAGTGAAGAATTTTTTTCCCTAATATCCAGTCTAAATCTTCCCTGATGCAATTTGCAGTCATTTGCTCTCATCCTATCACTTGTTATTTCAGAAAAGAGACTGACCCCCACCTTGCTAACCTCATTTCAGGTATTTAGTTGTAGAGAGTGCAGAGGTCTCTCCTGAGCCTCCTATTCTGCAAGTTAAACAATCCCAGGACCCTTAACTGCTCTTTCACATTACAACCATCTATCTCAGTAAAATTACTCACTTCTAATGCTTGAAAACACTGAAGTTTTTTGGCTGAGTCAGAACTGTTGAAATAGAGCAGACAAGATTTCAGAGAAAAACTGTAGGTATCTAAATAAAAGCAGTATGCAGGCAGCTGCTTGGAAGCTCAGAGGCATGATTTATTTTGGCTTATTGTCCTCCTGAGGTACTTCAAGGCTATAACTACATGATCCTTTAAAATAACAAATGTCCTCATCGAAAACACAGGTGAAAACAAACTAGCACTAAAGGCAGAGAAGCTCATATAGAGGACTGGTGAGGACAGATACGTGATGATATCAGCAAAACGAGTAGGATTGCAAAAGGGACAATCAATTTCTCACTTGTCAGTTCTTTTGTGAACATCTACTTACACGATAAGGAACAACATCATGTTTATGTTCCTGTTTGACAAGAGCTGCTCCTGGAGTCTGGTCTGTGGTGCCAGCTGCTGGAATCAGTGAGGTCTTTAACCTCCAGCCACTGGGGGCCTCCTCATGAAAACCAGGTACTTCAGGACACAAGAATGAGCGAGGAGGGCGACGCTGGTGCTCAGGGGATCCACGAATGTGCGTGTGCTTGTGAACCTGGGGAGTGTGGTGTGCTTCTGACTCTGCCAGCCCAAAAGGAGGAGGGAGCGTGGACAACTGTGCCTGTGTCTGGTGTGAGTCCTAAATGTAGGGGCTGCTGAGAGAAGCACTTTGTCTGTGACTGTCTGTGTGACCAGTGTCCTCTGTGTATTTGTGTGTTTCTGTGCCTGTCTGTGGCACACACACCTAACTTCACTACTGGTTGAACCTGCTAATGGGAAAATGGCAGAAGCATCCTTCAGATGGAGCAGAGATCCTGGTTTCCCAGGAGCACCATGGTGGGCTCCAGCAGCTGGCCTTGAGGGACCTGGGTCAGGGCAGCTGGATCCAGGAACTGTTCCAACTTTCCTGAGAATTTTGTAAGCATTAGACTATTTCTTGCATTCTAATATCAGAACAGGAATAAGAAAATATACCAAGTTCTTAATAGTAATAATAATAAAATATTAGCAGCAATATATTATGAGCACTATCTACCACTAAACGTAGGAAGCCCCAGCCATGAATTCATTTGCATGCTGGATTAAGGAAAGAGTGAAATACAACAGAAAGGGTGAGGTATTTAACTTTGCTACACCCTCAAACTTTTAAGAGAAGATCACAATAATTTATATGTGTGAATTTATAAATACATACATACATACTCACATATATATATGTATATATATATACTTACAAAGTATACATAGTTGTATAAAACCTTTCCAAAAGTACACAAGGGAGAAATAGAAAGTAATAAACACATCGGAATTATTTTTCTTAAAGGAAAATACTGTATCTTAAGTAGGTCTTGTTGTTTGTGCATTATCCAAATACAGAACTATAAGCACTCACATTCTGAAAATTAAACTCATTTACCATACATTGTATATTTTGAATGAAAATGTAAGTAAGATGAAGATAAGATGCTTACTCAAGATATTTATTTCTACCACTTGCAAAATGCCATAGAACAATCTTGATGGATTTCACTTTCTTTTTTTTTTTTGTTGTTGTTTTTACAAATTTTCACTAAACTGAAGAGGAAGGAGGCAGATAGCTTTTCAAGTTACAGATATCTCAGACACATATCTCAAAAAGCAATAATTACTAAGAGGAAAAACATGATCTTTCCCTATTTTTGCATTTCTGTACAGTTTTTACAATAGGTTTTCCAACATTTCTTTTTTTGGTATCTAAAAAAATGCCTATATGAGAATGAAAAATATAAAAGTAAAATAAATAAGGTTTAAGTCTACTGTGAGAAATGTCTTTCTAGAAACAAGAAAGACATTTGTCCCTTATTATTCCAGTTACTCCCTTATTATTCTAACTGCTAGCTAGTGAGACAGCTAGGTTAGGACACCTCATAAGACATCAATCAGTATTCTGACATCAGTACAAGACTGTTTGATTATTGATACCAATCTCCTCTTGCTATATTTTCCTTCAAGTAAAATACAAGTATATTTTCCTGCTCATAATTTTCCATAGCACCATCTAACATAGACCATATACATCATGTTCTATCACATGGCTTTTTCTCTGCATTTAGGATTCTAAGACGGCTGCAGGAAGTCAGTGTTTAATCATTCTTTAAAATTGATACATGTCCACTTCTTGTAATTATTCATTTATTGCAATCTATCATCCTCCTTTATATGTGGACTTAGACAGCTTTCGTATACTATTAGATGATTAAATCCTGCTAATCCAAATTAGAGAAGTCAGTGTGACAATATTAATAGGTAAAGTGAATGAACATTGTCAGAAGCATATACCCCCAGTCTATTAATACATCTGATTTCATTAATGCAAACATAAAGGGAAAGTGTGTTTCTTACATGCACGTCTGAAATTAAATTAATAAATAACCAAAGGCCTGCAGAAACAGAGGGTTTGTACAATTATAAAATTAAAATTACAAAATTATCCAACTTTGATCCTTCAATTCTATCCATTTAGTACTATGCTGCATTAACTTTTCACATCAGGCAAAATTCCAGTTGCTGTTTCCTGGAGTTTAATTATCACTTCTTTTTCTATGGAAAGGAAGAGAACTATAGATGAGATTTCAAAATAAAATTAGCATGCTAGGCTGCTTTTTATGTGATGGGCCACATAACCTTCAAATACTTTCATAATATTTGTACTTACCCACTATTTTATATGTTAGTTAATAAATTGCTAATTTGCTTATCTCATCCAGATCTCATACATAACTGTTTCATATTTGGTAGCAAACACCAGGAAGCATTAAAAATACATCATTGTGAGTTGCAACCGTCCAAGTCAGCATTTCAGTGAAGAAAGTAGTGGGGGGAAAAATAAATTGTTAATTATTGAGGAGAGATAATACAGTATCAGCATCATGTCACAGCCCAAATATTCAGGCTTGCTTTATGAACTCAGTGACTCTTCAAAACAAGCAAACAGCACTCTCAGGTCTCCTGAACTGACATGTGGAAACAAGACTCACTGGGCATAAAAGCCAGTCAAGGGTCACAAGAGGGATGAGTTGAAGAGATGAAAGCTCAGACTGCACAGCTGCAGAGCCTGAGTTACTGGCAATACACATTACATCAGCTGTAACAAAGGCTCCTACTGTGCAGATGCTGCTCTGCCATAACAGGCCCCCTCTCAAAGCGCTTTTTGCCTGCTGTAAATGTATAAAAGTCCTGGTTATCTACAGTCAGAGTTTTCACCAACAGAGGGCTGAACCTCTGTTGCTCTGTGTCCTATTCTGCTGCTACAGAAAAAACTAGCTTCTGCCTGATCTAAAATGGCAAAATAGGCTGTGTGTTAACGCTGGAATGGTGCTACACTCTGTGGTCTCTTCCCGAATATTTCTACATTTGGATTGAGGAACAGGTATTTATAGTAAATGAGAACAAATACTGCTGAACCCAAATTTGGTTTATTTGGTTTATTTCCTAGCCACAATGAATACTTGTGTTCAAAATAATTTGTTCTAAATAAGAGGACATTTGTATTTTATGCATTTTATGATCCAAAGACAATGCTCTGTGTACATCCATGACTCACATTTAACTATATATACAAATGTTTATAACTGCTAAAATAATCTGCAGCTACAATAAGAATATATGTATATTGATTCTTTCATCAACATTTTCTTATTATCATAGAATCACAGAACAATTTGGGTTTGAAGGGACTTTAAAAAATCACAGAATTACAGAGTCACAGAATACGCTGAGTTGGAAGGGAGCCATCAGGATCATCAAGTCCAACTCCTGGCCCTGTGCAGGACCATCCCCAGGAGTCACACCAGGTGCCAGAGAGCATTGTCCAAATGATTCTTGAACTCTGTCAGGCTTGGTGCTGTGACCACTTCCCTAGGGAGCCTGTTCCAGTGCCCAACCACCCTCTGTGAAGAACCTTTTCCTGATATGTAAATGAAACTGTTAGCATGAATCTTCCTCAACCTGCTTGTCACACTTCTCTTGATGCTGCCCATTTATTTTTCACACATGCACAAATGTCATGCATCCTTCTTACTGGTGTAACTTTATGGGAAAAGCATGCCATGCCATTTTGAAGATGATGTTGCCACAGCTATTTAGTGAAACAACTGCAATAACTGCACCCTAGACAGAGTTGTAAAATCCTGAGGATATCATTTAATACTTTTTTAAAGTACAGTTTATTTTGTATTAGAACTAGTGTTTCTGAAGGCATGATCTTCAGTCTAAATTTGGACATTAAAATTTAAGATACTGTGGAGTTGTCAGTGACTATCACTAAAAAAATAATGAAAGCCTTTCTTGAGTATGTAGGCTTATAATACAGCTAACTTCTGGTTCAAATATTTTGTTTCATTCCATTTCAGAAATCAGTGGATTAGACTTCTTACCAGAAATGAAAGTACCTAATTGTAATTCTTAATCCCAACAAATAACAACAAAATACTTAAATATAGATTTCACTAGCTTCTACTTTTCTTCACAGAAAAATGGGGATAATTTCATCTTCCATTATCTATTGACAAAGTAGTAATCTAGTTTAAGCTAGTTATCTAGGTTTTTTTCTCTAAATGACTGACAAATTTCTTCATTAGAAGACCATGAATCATCCATAATATTTTAGACAACTATTTAAGGATGGAATACACTGCATATCAAACTGCCTTTGTTCATTGGTTAAAAAAGAGTGAAAGAAGTATTTGACTTACTTATAGAGGAAACATAATTTCTAGAAATCTAAAACTAAGGTAAATTAACTTCATTCCAGTTTTTTTTTGTTAAATTTCTTTCCGAAAATTATAATATTTTTGAACAAAGAATGAATTAAAATCTCAGTTTCTTTTCTGTAACAGTATTATTCTTTTCCTTAAATATCAGTAGATTTTTATTAGAACAAAAGTCTTGGCAGCATTTCTTGACCAATTTAAACATCCCCACACCAGTCTTGGAATAGAAAGTTATTTTACCATTTTCTGATAAAGAAAATGCAAAGTACAACTTTTATAAACAACAAATATCCTTTAATACCTTTGTTGTTATCCATTCCTCCAACAGCATAAAGTGTCCCAACTGTAGATTTTCTAGGCTTAGTTCTTGGACTTTGCATGAGAGTTCTTCTCTCTGGTAAAAGATGATATTTCATGGCTTCCAGAATAAGCTTCTGACATTCTAGGTCATCTTTAAAAAGCACATGGTTTTCCAGGTCAGCCAATATCTGTGAATGACATGAAGGTGAATCAAAAATGCTAGAACTTCCTAGAAAAGCAAAAGAGAAAATGCATAACTGATGTACCAACTTAGAATATTCTAGATTCCTCTTGTATTTTTTTTTAGTCAAGTATTTTCTAGACTGAGAAGCCTCAGGTTTGTCAATCATTACTTAGATGAAAGAAGATTTACATCTTTTATCACCTTTGCTGGATTTTTCTGGACCTTTCAGTTTTGTTGGATTCTTTCTGTGAAGGGATCAGAACTGCCCACATTATTAACCATGAACTTTTGTGGTGGTAAAATGATATGCTCTGTTTTGTTATATTTTTCTTTTCTAATAACTTCCAACTTTTGATTTTGAAGTTTTGACCACTGCAGATCTACTGACTACAAAGTCAAAAGCTGACTTTTCCAGAAATTCCTATTTTAGAGACCCGATATTTTACTCCTGAATGAAAGTGGCCAATCCAGAACCTATGGTTTTAAATTTGAACTTATTGTTTGGCTTTTTTTTTTATTATTGTTTGTTCTCCAGGCAGATAATATTACATTTATCTACCTTAAAATTGTAAAAATGCAAAAGTTATTAGGAATTCTGAATTCTGAAATTCTAGGGATTTACATTCTACTCACATCTTGAGTTTTTGTAGGCCATGGAGAAGTCAGTGAAATTTCTTTTTTCTGAAAGTTTGATTCTATTATTAAATTGCAGAACTAACTCTCATCTAAGTTGAGGAGAATATGTATTGCAGTGGGAGACTGGGTATTTAATTTTTTTATGTTCTAATACAAATTCCACAAGTTGTAACTAAAGACATTAAAGGATTTTTTAAAAAATGTTTTTCATTTAATTAAAGCTGGCTGTCCAAATTACCAAGACTATGCAGTGTCTTCCATGGGTTACTCATGAGTGAAAAAACTTGTGGATGGTTTGAGTCACACTAATGTTCGGTGACAGGCCAGGCAAAAAATTGATGAAATACAGTTGACACTATTAAAGCATTAGCATCTAGTTAGAAAGATTTGTAGTTTTAAGCTGTGTATTGTGCATTGAAAATCTCTGGCACATTTCAGATGACAGTATGCATCATGTTTCATTCTGCCCAACTTCCTGAATATCTGCTACCATAAAATATCCATATATCCATATAATAAAAAAAAAAGTTGGGGTATAAAAAAGGTGGAAGAGGAAAAAAGAAATTAGAAGACAATGCAAAAAGGTACAAAGAGACCTCACTAGAAAGTCGTTGAATTAGTTTTAGGGAGGAGGAATAAGACTAAAAGTGTGGTAATTTAGCATACCAATACCCACAGTCCCTAGGTTCATAGAAAACAGTAGAATTCACATTAGGAAGCATTTATTTACACCACAGAGAAATGGTCCATGCCGCTGGCATGCCAATGCTTAAGAGGTATTTTAACTACACCTTTAATAACTTGCTTTACCTTTTGGTCAGCCTTGAAGTGGTCAGTCAGTTGGACTAGAGGATGTTTGTAGGTCACTTCCAGCTGAACTATTCCATTCTATTCTGTTCTATTCTACTCTCTTGCAGAGGGAACAGGTAATACAAAGCAAACCCTGGGTTTGCAAACCATTAGTTTGCACAAGGACTGCATAAATATTAAACTTAAATCTCTTCACTGTAGCAACCCTAATATCCATGTTTTGTCCTTAGACATGAAAGTAAATGCTCCAATGAATATATGCTTTCCCACAAATGTATAAATAAGAAGGCTAACACAAACATTTTTTTTTTCCAATAAACTTATGGACTAAACACAATGGTGTTGTTTTATCAGTTAAGATACAAGAATGTTCAAAGAATGAAAATATGAAAGCATAAGACACCTATGTTCTTTGATAATATATTTTCAGAAAACATCACTGAATGTGGTCTAGGTTAATAGCTTTATTTAAATGTTTTCAAATAGATTATGCACCAACTACAAATGATTCCATGATCATGAAAGCAAAAATAAATGCAAGAAAGAAAAAGACAGACGAGATACAAGGGCACTGAAAATATCCATATATTTTGAGGAATTCAAATATCTTTCAGGATCTCTGAATAAACTGCTGTCAAAGTACCAAGCCTGGATTAATGTATCAACAAATGAAGGCATGAGGCTGAAGTTTTTTCTCCCAATCAATAATGAATGGCTCATATGCTTTCTTTCATTTAGGTAGATTAGATTTTTGAAAACTGTCATATCAACTTTCTATGTCTTGTGAACCAAGCACTTTTCTCATCTTACATGGAAAATGAGATATATAAGTCCCTCCATATATTTGTTCTCCAAAACTGTATTTGCTACTATTTTCTTATAAAACAACAGTATCTATCATACTCATTTTTATAAATGTGCACGACCACTATATTAAGAAACCTAAAAAAAAAAAAAAAAATCTTTGAAACAGCAGCACTGACTGGAAAACCAAGAAAAATATTGAGATTGGCTAATATGACTTAGGTCTCAGAGAAATGTTACAGAAAAGATGTGAAATTGGATCTGCTGCTCCTTTAAATTTGTCACAGGTTCCATTCTAGCTTCTTCCTAGCTTATATACATCATTTAAACTAATTTGTTTCTACTGATCTATATACCCCAAGGCCATATACCTTTGACCACAAAAATTCATTAAGAGGGAGTCAATATTGTATACAAAATTATCATATATGGTAGTCTTACCCGTTAGAAACACACTTGCCTGCATCTAGTTTTCAGATAACTTTAACAAGAAAAAGTCTCTTTTGGAAAACAAAATCACTAAACAGGTTTTAATCCTGTGATCAGATTAAAACAATATGTACTTCCATATATAATGTGTTTTGAGGCTGAAGGCTCAAGGCACTGGGTTGTCAAGAGTTTTGTTAAAACAGTATGAGGCACAGATAGAACATAAATAGACACATTCAAAAAAAAATGAAGACACATTTGTGTATTTATATTTGCAGTATTTTTAAGAGGGGTCACAACACATGGTTGAGGTTAATAGCTTGATATAAATGTTTGCAAATAAATTGCACATAAAATAAATTATACTTGAAAATATTCTTAAACTGTCATATCAACATTTTTTTTCTTTCAGGAAAGTGGTCAGCTCCCAGTCTGCTATTCTTAATCAAAAAGGCAGTCACTTAGAATTTTATCAATAAGTGCTTCAAAATGTCTCCAATCTAACATAAACGATCTTCACATTTAATTTCATTATATTAAATATCAAGATTCTGTTCTCTTCCCTCATGGCTTGTGAGTGTTTTCACACTGACTGTAATGGCATTATATAAAATATAGCATTTCTATATGTTTTTACACTTCATTTTAATGAGCTAGTCAGCACAAGAACAGTAGAATAATCACTGGATTTTTTTTTCAGTATTCCTTAATCTAAATTGGGCATCAAGAAAATTGAGTATATGGTTAGAGTCCAATTAATTTTCAGATTTATTAACCTTACCTAGCATATAGAGGAAAACACAATTCTCAGGCAGGTATTTAAGCTATTATTTTTAACAACTTTCCAACCAGTGTATCTCTTATTATCTTGTCACCCTTTATATCGGTGGAAGGGCTGCGAAACTTCTGATTATCAAGAAGTGGACTACCTCAGTACTGGCTGATGTAGTTGTCAAGCCACTTTCTGCAATATTTGAAAAGTCATAGCAGTCAGGGGAAGTCCAAGGGTACTGGAAAAAGGGAAACATCCTTAAAAAGGGAAGAAAGGATGACACTGGGAACTAAACCTGTCAGTCTCACCTCTGTGGTTGGAACAGATCCTCCTAGAAACTATGCTCAGGCACATGGAGGACAGGGAGGTGATTTGAGACAGCCAGCACAGCTTCACCAAGGGAAAACCCTGTAGGACCAACCTATTGCTCTTTTTTGATGGAGTAACTACATCTGTGGATAAGGGAAGACCTACAGATGTCATTTATATGGACTTCTGTAAAGCCTCTGATATGGTCCTCCAAAATATCCTTCTCTTCAAATTGGAGTGATGGATTTGATGTGTGGATTGTTAAGCAGATTAAGAACTGGTTGGATGGTTGCATCCATAGGGTAGATGTCAAAGGCTCAGAGTCCAGTGGGCATCAGTGATGAGTGGTGTCCCTCAAGGGTCCATATTGGGATCAGTATTATTTAATACCTTCATTAATGACGTGACTGCACCATCAGCAAGTTTGCAGATGACACCAAACTGAGTTGTGGGGTTGGCACATCTGAAGGATGGGATGGCACACATGAAGAGGAACCTAGACAAGCTCAAGAAGCAGGCACATGGGAATCTCATGCAGTTTAACATGACCAAGTGCAAGGTGCTGCACCTGGGTTGAGGCAACTCACGGTATCAATCCAGGCTGGGGGATGAACAGATCGAGAGCAGCCCTGCCGAAAAGGACTTGGGGGTGCTGCGGGATGAGAGGCTGCACATGACCCAGCAATGAGCATTTGCAGCCCAGAAAGCAAATTGTGTCCTGGGCTGCATCAAAAGCAGAGTGGACAGCAGGTCATGGGAGGTGATTCTGCCCCTCTACTCTGCTCTGAAGAGACCCCACCTGGAACACTGCATCCAGCTCTGGGGTCCCCAGCACAGGAGAACATGGACCTGTGTGAGTCCAGAGGGGACCACCAAGATGATCAGAGGGATGGAGCACCTTTCCTATGAGGAATGGCAGAGAGCGGGGATTGTTCAGCCTGGAAAAGAGAAGGCTTCAGGGTGACCTAATTTTGGCCTTCCAGTACCTGAAGGGAACTTACAGGACAGATGGGGCAAGACTATTTACAAGCTCTGCAGTGACAGGTCAAGGGTTCAAATTGAAGGAGAGTGGATTTAGATTAGGTATCAGAAAAAAAATCTTTACTGTGAGAGTGACAAGGTACTCAAACAGGTTGCCCAGGGAAGTTGTGGATGCCTCATCCCTGGAGATACTCAAGGCCAGGTGGTGAAAAGCTCCCCAGATGGGGCTCTGAGCAACTTGGTCTAGTGGAAGGTGTCCCTGCCCATGGCAGAGGGGTTGGAACTAGATAATCTCCAAGGTCCCCTTCCAACCCAATCCATTTTTTGATTCTGTGATTGTGTGATAAGGGTTTCAGTGTGTTTCCTTGTGCCTGTTCTGGTTATGATGCAATTAATGTTACTAAATAAGAATATTAAAGTACGTTAATAAGCAGTGGTGTTGAGCATTTTTCAGAACACTAGGTTAATTTTTATTTTATACTGTTAACATTTTTGACATATTCTTTTTGTGGTTTGTTTTTTTCCCTTTAAAGTGTTCAGCAGACTGTCAGTAGACTAAAAAATCAAAGACCTGAAGACAAATTATATTCAGAGTTTAAGCAGGATGATGCCTTCTCTTGCAAGACGATTTAATGTATATTTAGGACTACTGAGCCAAACAGTATACTCTGTCAACATTAAATTAGCAGAATACAGGCACAAGAGAGCTAAGAAATCAAATTATCAGTTTTCTCTGCACAAATTTGAGGTAATATTAAGTTATAGATACTTTCTAATGCTTAATGGAATTAATGGAATTAACGGAATTAATGGAAAAGTGTCTTTATGGCAAGCTTATTATATCAGTGAGGATCAAAGTCCAACAATAATATTTGTGATTTCTGGTTAGACTGCTACTTCTTCATTCAGAGGTTCCAGCATGTGCCTAGGCTCTTAAAGCAAATATTTATCTCTGAGATCTTTCAACTGAGTTGCCAGGTGTTTCAAATAAAGAAGTAACTGAGATCTTTCAACTGAGTTGCCAGGTGTTTCAAATAAAGAAGTAATAATCGACGAACACCGTTCTGTCCCAAAATCCTGAGATTTCATGCAACAAGCACAAATAAAAGCTGCATCTCTTTTTCTTTCCAATTAGAAATTCACCTTAGAAATGAAAAAAAAAAAAAAAAAGCAGACAGAAACCTGTGCTCATTTCCCTAAAAAAAAATTTACTCAGTGTCCAAATCATAAGAACCTTTTTATTTTTTTGTCAAAAAGCCTACCCTAACTTACTATAAAAATAACAGTAAAAAAAAAATCGTATGATGCAAAACATACTATTCCAATGTCTTTTCCCAACAGTGAAGATATGAGAACAGTAATTTTAAGAAAAATATTCATTCCTCCCTCCTACTCACTTTTTTTAGCACATGGGCTGACTTTTGATAAACATCATATTTATGAATCTCCTTAAGGCTAAACCCTGTGAGTGAGAGGACAAAAAAAAAAAAAAGAAACTGAAACTGAAGCTACTATTTAGAAACCAGAAGTCATGTAAAGCTAATTGTGTCATGTTGTCTAAATTTCAATAATCTGCTTCAATTTTTTCTACTCCATAGTTATCTTTCCTTATTATATCAGGATAATCAATATATTTTTATTAAATCAGGATGCACTTGATCAGGAAATTCAGTTAATAAGGATGTTTCCCTGTAAACTATATTACGATCAGCTAGCTCTTCCATGGCTACAACATGCTTCATTAAAAGAGAATTGTATCTAACATTAAATGAAGATTGCTGGGCTTTGTAATGTGGAAATTCACAGAGCTGTCACTTCTCAGATCTATATCAATGCTACTCCAGCATAGTTAATTTTAACATTGCTACAACTTCTCAGACTAGCAATACCCTGAGAACTTTTTGTAGCTTTGTGCCATGTTTCTCATTTTTCCCAGCTAAAACCCCAAACAGGTACTTTCTCAGATGTACTTCCAAATTACTTTCAACTCCATGCTGCAGAGAGCAGGCATGCTTCAACTCAGTGAAGCACATTCAATTGGAGATCTGGAGTGTGAAGTACTCAAGTACTGCCAAAAGGAAAGTCAAGTCTAATGAGCACAAAAGGAGGAGTTTTGGTACACTGACTGACAGTGGGTGAACCATGAGACTGCACTGATTGCTGCCTGCCTTGCTGTTACCCTCAGCTCCCACCTTCCTTCCTTGGAGAGCATCTCTGCATTTACTTCTTCCTGACAGATCTCCCCCAGGCCTGCTGTTATGAAAGTGCTTTGCAGCTATGATTGAGGTGATCTGAATAGTTGATTCGAATGATATTCAGTGAAATCTCACTTATTCCATTTAACTGATCATCTGAGAGATAGGAGGGGTCTCTTTCTACCCTGTTGAACATGAAATTTAGGATGAAATTTAGCCACTACTAGAGAAAAAGAGGATACCACCTTCCTGGGAAAAAATAACCACCCTCTCCTTTCCTGCACCCCAGCCTGGGAAGAGATTAGAAGGCAATGGAAGAGGCCAAGAACTGCCTCACCAAAACTTTCGCAGTAACCTCATACTTCTGAAGAGACACTGAACAATCCCTGGTTATTTAGATAGAGCTTTCCACCTTGTGAAAAGTGCAAGGTGTGACAATATTCACTCAGTCAGGATGAACTAAACCTCAAATTCCACCACCCTGGTATGTGCCTCAGACACAGTAATTATCCAAAAGGGGAGATGATGAAACACCATTGGATTCCTATCACTGAAAAGCAAAACATGGGTATTTACTCCAGGACAGATATCAGGGCTATAAAAGTGAAGAACATGAGAATGTACTCCCTGCCAAAGTTAAATAAGAAGCACATGCAAAATTTTTAATCTGTAATCCAACAGTTAATTGCTGCCAAAAGAGGGACAGCATCATTGCAAATTATGCATTATGTGGTCTCTATCTGCCCATGTCTAACCATTATGATTTATAATGTTGAAAAGTCCTTAAGATCATACAATTATTCCATACCCTGATTAGTATTAAATTTCATACCCAATCACTAATTTTATCACAGACAGAAGGCAACTTCCAGTTCTCTATAAACTACCCCAGTATCTAGATGCATGCTCCCTGTGAAAATCCTTAAGGAGTCCTGTGCCCTTAGAAACTGATATGCCAATGTCATGTGGAACAGAGGATTAGAATTATCTTAATAGCATTAATAATTGTAACAGAAGAACAAAAAGTTTAAAGTCCTTTAAATGAATTGTGAATGAATGAAATGTGGATTTTTATGGCACATTTCATTTAACAAAGCCCACAAGTCTCTTTCTTGATCCAAAATACATCTGAAGTCACTTGACAACCTTGAGTCAGAGAAACACATTACCATATGAAAGAAAAACCTGAAAGTCTGCACACTGAATGGTTTTCAAGAGAGATATTTGATTAGCTATCATTGTCCTTTTATGAGTCTTGTTCCATGTACAGATTTGTTACGGTTGGTTATTGTTGATGATCATAGTAATGCAGCTACCAGGAAAGAACAGAGACTTCTGAAAGGTAAGGTCATGATTGCTCTTTGTACAGATTACAATGAAAAGCAAATAAAGGGTTCACAGGAATTTCTGGGAAGTATAAAAATACTAATTTAAAACTTTTTATAAGATTAGTTCTCAGTACACTTTCAAAGTCATACCATGCTTACACTGCTCTAGCTGTTAGGAAACACTGGTTTTCTATGGACAAAATTCCAATTAGAAGAATTTTTTATCTGTCTAAAGTTGGTAGATGTCATTATTCCTACATCACAATATTGGCATATGAATGCAAGTATTTCAGTTGCCGAATGGGGTGAAAGGAATAAATTTTTGACACTTTGTGTTTTCTGTCTGTAATCAAATTGCAAGAAATGCCTGTAATAATATTGTAACTGAAGATTTCAACTTAATTAATTGCTATTCTAATTAGAACTATGTATAAATATACCCATTTTAAGAAATACCAGTTAGGCTATTTGTGCTCCACTACAAACATGAAGGAAAAAACAAAACAAATAAACTCTGAGCTATTTCTGTTGGATTAAAACCCTCTTGTTATAAAGACTATTGTTTAATAATGTTTAAGCTTCCTATTTAAAAAGTTTTGAACTTATGGGATAAAGATAATAGTGAGTTAAGTAAACATTTTTTTGTTGTTGTTTTTTTTTTTCCATTGTGAGACACTGGAACAGGTCACCCAGGGAAGTGGATGCCCCATCCCTAGCAGTGTTCAGGGCCAGGTTGGATGGGACTTTGAGCAATCTGGTCTAGAGGGTGACATCTCTGCCCTGGGCAGGGGGTTTGAAATTAGATGATATTTAAGGTCACATCCTACTGAAACCATTCTGTGATTTTATGATTTTTAAAAAAAATTTATGCAGAATTTCTTGAGAGAGCTGGACTGTTCAGCAACTGGTAATGGATCAACAACTGTCATTTACATATTTCATAGTAAATTGATATTAGAGACATATATTTTTCAGGGCAGTTATGTAGTGATTGCAAATAGTATTGTTATTTCTTTTTCCAAGAACAGCTTGAAAATAAACTTTAAAATAATGCAATTAATGTAGGCCTTATAAGTAGAAACAACAGTATCCTGAGCTAATATTATCAATAGCATACTCAGCAGATCAACTTCTGTATGAATAAATTTGGTCATGCATCAATAATTCAAGATTCTTCCTGAATGAATATATATCTATGTTTTCTCTGAGATTAAAATCATGGTTGACATGAATAATATCTTTAGTTTAGTCTACAGGAATTGAATAGGTATCAGCCACTACTAAAAACTTAAATAAAATTGATGACAGATAATTTAAATGCTAATCTCACTAAGTAGGTTTAAATCAGGAATAATAGGTTTCACTTAAACTGTGATTTTATATTATTATAAATCTTGTTAAAACTTTGCTAGAAAAGAATGTATGTTACCTTTCACTATCTAGGTAATAAAGTGCCTTAACTTTTTTTTTCCCTAGAAGTGATGTAAGCTTATTTTTTCTTTTTTTCTGTTTGTTTTTTCTTTTGGTTTTATTATTGGTTTGGGTTTTTTTTGGTTTAATTGAAGGTCCTATAAGGTTGAGAAACTAAACAGCATCCCAAAGGTGTTGCCTTTTTTTCTGGAACACATTAAAGGGTTGGCTTAAATAAATTTTATTTTTGATGCAGAGTCTTTTGAATCTAGATTTAACACATTTGAGTTGATTCCCAAAGCTGACTACATCAATTTTTATTCTAAATCATTTTATCTACATAGTGTGACAAAGTATGGTAGGAAAATCATACTGAAAATTCTGAAAATGAATACAATCGCGACAGAAAACTCCGACTTAGCACTTATTACTGGGGAGTATGCTACAGCAAGTAATTTTTAGTTAATCAATTACAAATTAGTCTTCACAAATTTTTCAAGGGGCCTTATAAAAGTTTTTCACATTTTTGGTGATTACCTACCAGGCCTTACAAGAAGATTCAGTTTAATTATTTAACTCCCTCACATATACACACGAAGAAAGGCTTATATTAAACACTCTCTGTGGGGCTCAAGATACATGATTAGGCATTCAATAGTGCATCTGCTGAATTAAAAGATTTTTTTTTATCAGCAGAAAATATATCCCATTTCTTCATACTTTTTCTTACTTTTCTTATTTCAGTTGAAAATGGACAGTCTATTTTCTGACCAGTTTGCTGGGTTTAGCTGGGATAGAGTTATATTTCTTCATAGTAGCTGATAGGGCACTGTGTTTTGGATTTGTGCTGAAAACAGGGTTGATAACATAGGGTTGTTTTAGCTACTGTACAGCAGTGCTCACACACAGTCAAGGCCTTTTCTGCCTCTCACCCCACCCCACCAGCGAGGAGGCTGGGGGTGCACAAGAAGTTGGGAGAGGACACAGCTGATTCTCTCCCTCATCCCACGAGGAGCAGGGGGTGAGCAAGCAGCTGTGTGGGGCTGAGTTGCTGGCTAGGGTTAAACCACAGCACCGACTTTTCCAAACTTAAATATCCATACTGCATAGCTTTTGTGTGAAGGTGCTTACATGCTTGTAAAAGTGGATAAAATTATATCAGAATCCGGAATTCTCCAATACTGTGGGTTAGCTCTAAATTAATTTTCTTCCTTTGTTCAAGATAAAAATGAAAGATAATTATGAAATTAATTACAGAAAGGTACTGGGGAATGGAATTAAAATATGCCTTCTTTCAATATCACTTTAATTTTTGCGCTTGCAGCATTAAGTAAATATTCTGCTTAACATCTAGTCTTGAAAAGAACAGCTTTAAGTGAGAGAGCATTATGCCTTTCTTGACAATGCATGATATTCATTTACATTCCTGCATTAGAAATTTAAACGGTTTCCACCAGTAATACTATTAAGTATTCTCAAGTAAAATCAGCAAGATATTTCAGTCATCAGTAATATTTTCAAATAAGGAAAAATACACAACAAATTTTAATTTTATACATACCAAATGAAGTGTTCATGAAAAAAATCATAAGAAAATAAGAATATGAACAACAGCATGTTTGCACTGTTTATGTGAGAAAGTATTTGGGACTATTGATTAAGCATAAATTATTATCTTGTTTAAGATTTATAATCAGAAAACAGGAATAAACTAAAAAATTTTAAAAATTCAGATTAAAATTTAGAATAGTGCTCATAAAAATACATCAGAAATTATATATTAATTTGAAAATTGGGCCAGCTTTGTATAAACAAAATGAACTTACTTTTGCATAACAGAAGGTACAACTTCAAGAATCATATAATCATGAATTTACTACAAATATATTTACAACTTCTTTTAACTTTTTCTTTTAAATTTCTATATTTTGAAAGTATAATGTATTGCAGTCCTAAAATTAGTGCAATTTTTTCACTTTAAGGATATATTAAGGTATTACCAACAGTGTCATTCTTCATACAAATCTGGATTTGCAAATAGATTCTTATCTAAAGTAAATGAAAACACTTATTTTTTCACTCTCTCCTTTGACTTAAACAATGAAAAGTCATTAACTTTCTTTGGGATCCTTAAACATAGAGATCACAAGGTCTCAAATCAATCATGTATAGAGCTGAAGTTCAGACTCCATTTCTAAACTCGTTTTATCCATATGAACCTTAGCAATATTACTTAAAGACCTTTTTGTTTTGCTAGGAGTTGAATGAATTGAACTAAATCCAACGTAATCATCTGCTTTACTCACTTGACTTGCAATCAGGGACCTTAAATTGAAATTTAAAAAAAAAATTCTATCTAATTTATAATTTTGATTTTTTACTTGCTTTTGAAACAACCATTTCCATGTATTGTCTTAGAAATAAAATAATGAAAAATATCTGCAATCAATAATTTCACAAATTTAGCAGGTCTTATTTTGCTTTGTTTTCTACCACCTTCTTTCATCTCATCAAACATTCTGGATCTGTTTGGAATTCTTTTTTTGTTATTCATGTTTAATTAATGGTTTCAGTAAAGTTGTTTTAGCTCAGAGATTTCCAGGCTCTTTTCTGTAGTAACACAAATATTCAGTACATGAAATTCAGCATTTTTGTTGCTTATGGACTAAATTATTCATGTTAGTCAAGCCTGCTGCTCTACTAATGCAAGAAGAAAGGCTATACTAAATCCCTCAGATTTCTGTATTCTCATAGAAAGATTATTTTCTTCCCAGCAGTAAGATGCATCAGACTTAAGAATCTTTAAGAAACTCTAGACCAGTTCTTCCTTGCAACATATGGCTAATCATTTCTATTATGAATAATCTACATTAGGATTTAGTGCTTAGACACCACAGACTTTCGTTAGTCTGACTGCAAGTCTGTGATCTGTGTATGCACGCAGGTGATAAAATATTGCCAAGAGATCAGTCACATGGCAACAATAGTGAATGGCCTTGGACTGGGATCTTGAAAAAAGAAAAATTAATTGGGTTTCTGTCTGAAAACTGAATTCTGACATCAACTGAGCTTGTAGTTTTGGTGATCACAGTCACTGGTAGAGGAAATTTGTCAGCATTTAACTGATTTGCAATTTTTCCTTTTCATGCACACATTATAATTTCATATTCAGAAGAAATTTTAAACTGGCTTTATACCCTTCAGTTACAATCCTGAGTCCTCCCTATTCTCTCCTCACACCAGCGTACAAAACCCAATCCAAACCAAAGAGAATACACACAGTTGAAATTTGTTTTCCTTAACCTGTCATTACATTACCCTAATGAGTATGTTAGAGAAACAATCAACCATTTACACACACATTCTCTGAGGCTGTACATTTGATACAAAAATGAAGAAACTGCCTTTTCCCCCCCTCCTCTTGAATAAACTAAGTCATGGAATTGGAATATTCATTGGTAGCATCTGTAGCAAGTAATTAAACTGTGGTGTTGAAATCACTTCCACATTAACTCTTCCCCAAAACTTACGATTTAAGGAGACCATTTACTAAAAACTTCAGTATTATTTTCCATAAGTGGACCCTTGTTTTCTTTTATGACACTGCTCAAACTTGAACTTAGTTATATGCCCATACTTTTTTGGCATACACACTGACTTTTGCTGAACTACCAGTACTACTGAGTCTATCTTTGGAACTGGTAACAATTTGACCAACTTACTTATCACCTTGATGTATTGATGATTCAAATGTTATTCAGTTTAGGAAAACAGTCCCTTCTTAAAGTAATTATTTAATAATTATTAATTTAGTATTTCTTTATTATTTATTTAGCATTTATTTAGATAAAGTTAGGTGAAATTAATATCTCTTAGAGTACCTTGAAATTTTTTCTTCTCTAGTCCTTGAGATAAAAAATTAAGATCACAATTCTGAGAACTATAAATATTTTGCATTAGTGTTAAAATACCACTTAAGAAATAAGAAAGGTTCTAGAGGTCAAACTGCATTAAAAACTGAATGAAACAAAATCCAATTAAAAAAAAAAAAAAAAAAGAGAAAATATAAAAAATGCCTGAACAACAAAGACATTGGCCTTTAACAAAATGTTTTTATTGTCTGGTCTCCTTTGGTTTAAAGGTAGATGCCTTTATTTGAAGCTCTTCTGAATAAAATTCTATTTTTTTCTCTGAAAGTGATAAATCAAATAGAAGATTAGGTAAAAGCATGAAAGATGCTAACAAACAGAACACAAATGTTATTCAGTCAATAGAAAATAATAGCCTACACTTAAAAATTACTGGAAATTACCAGCGTTTTATTTTTAACTGCAATTACCTGTTAACTGCAGATAGCTGTAATCTACCAAAATTCATGTCATTTTCATAAAACTCTTAGAATAAATACAAAGAAATAAAACATAAAAGAAGCTTTTCCCCCCATAAATTGTGTTCTCCTTATTCAAATATGATCTACATGTCCTAGAAGTAGGCAAAAAGTATGGATAAGAAAAGTTCACAAAGAAGGAGAACTGTCTATTTAAGCACCTTTTCCAGATTGTTTATTTCAAGTTCAAATGTTACAATCTCCAAAATGTTGATGGCTCAACTAGAAATAGAAAAGAAAATGTTTCTTATTCTGTGCTTTCCTATTATGCTGAATCAATTAGGGAGAAGGAAGAATGTAGAAAACATCACCTAGGTCTTAGACCTCCCTTTTTCTTTCCTTCTTTACTTAAAATAACAGATTTCAATGAAGTCAACAACAATAGTGGTTTATGCTTTTAAAGCTACCCATTGTTAACAATTGTTGAGAGCAATGATTGATTTTTGCCTTCACTACATTAAACGAGATGTCTTCATGACTTGTGGAGGCACAATTTAAGAGAGACAAGGTTTATATTTTTTATGCATCATTATCATTCCACAAGTATTTTATGATCACATGCAAAAGTGATTTAACTAGTGAAAATACATTCTTCCACTACATAAAAATAGACCAAAAATATTTAGCAGCAAACAATATGCTCAGTATATCATGGGACACTCAATAAAAAGTCGGGTAAGTTGCCTGTGTGTCAGATAAATAGTATTATAGAATTATGTTGTCACAACTTTTTATTTGAACAGCACCCCATGACAACTTCAAAGCATTTAGTGATGCTTTACTGATATTTACTGGTATTCACTAAACTTTACTGATAGATAAATGCATTTGGAAATGAATGTCACACATAACTGTCTTGAATGGTTATCATTTTCACTGTTTACAAACGCTCACATGTCACTTATCTACACAAGAAATGCCAGACATATTGACAGGACTTGGGGACAATTTTAGAATTAGCTAGAAGATAAAAAAGAAAAACAAAAAAATAAACTCCTTTCAATTGTATCTGCACACTGCACTGAACTATCATATCTTTGCTCAGGTAAAGTATCAGCTGACAAGCTACATCCACAGGCAGAGAAGCTGCTATAGAAAAAGTGAATAACTTAGCTTTAGTGTATGATCTATCTAAGAAAAGTAGAGAAATAACAGATTAGCTTGTTTGTACTGACAATACACAACTAATTGTCACTTCACAGGCAACTGAAATTTTGGGCCCAAATTTCCCCTACAATGATAAGTTAATAGAGGAATATGGAGATCATACTAGAAGCTTCTCTGAAATCTCATTTTTTATGGACTGAGAATTTATTAATTCTTAATTAATTAATTTTTATTCAGTTTAAAGAAACATATATATTACTTTGAAAATATTGTCAAACTTCCTCACATTCCCAAATTTATGTTATTCTGATAGAGGTTGACATTCAAATTCAACTTGCACAAAACCAAGCATTTAGCACCATTTGAGGTGCCACATGGTATCTAAGAATCCACACAGGGTCAGTAAATATGGCACTGGATTTATGAAGGAATGCTTCCAGATAATCTGCTGGGAGCCAGAAAACATGATCATGGAACCTCTCAAATCAGCATACAGGTTTGTTCCTACATGTTGGAAAGTGCACTAGATCTTCACTGCCTATAGCAGGAGGTTAGGAATCTAGCTGATGTGGAAACACAAAGGTGAATAAGAAGCTGTATCATACCTTTAGTCTTTTCAGATTCAAGTTATAATCTCCTGGTATGTAATTCACTTAGAAATGATTGAAAGAATTCACAAAATGTTGTAGAGTATGACTGAATATACACACATAGTTCACATTTACCCCAGATCAGTAGGTAAGAACAACTCTAAAAAGCTTAGAACCCTAGTCAGGTGTGAATTTTTACAAGCTGCACTTCTTTAGTGATGCTAGAGGTGGTTAGAGAACTGAAAAAGCTTCTCATTTCATACTATCAATCACACTGCTCTGAAGAAGAAATTTAAAGGTTGATTGACATAGAACGATAGCCTCCATTTTTGCTAAGCAAAGGAACCTTCACTTGTTTCATCTAGCTCAATATACCTTGAAAAGGTCAGAACTTGATGAACCTAAGTCTGACAACTGCCTGGTTAATTTGCTTTTCTTTGGTAGTACAAAATAATACCTCTTTGCCAAATACCAGCTGAGCTGGGGAAGGAATTTATGTTTGCCTCATAATATTAGTTATCCAAGACTAGGATTTAAAGGGCTTCTACACCATTACTACATGCAAATTCATATACACTTTTAAAATCACGTACAGTCAGATGTAATGTGTGCATTCTAAGAGGATTTAGAGGCTTAGCATTTCCTACAGGTTACCTACAGCATCTCTGTATCAATAAGAACACGACCTGTGTGGATCCATTCACTTTCTCTCCAGGGAGTTACAGGGTATTTAAGTACTTCATTTTATAAGGACTGCATTGTTTCTGCTTCTGGGCAAGAAATCTAATTTAGATGTCTATATTAGATTTACTGGATCTGAGCCACAGTCACAGTTCTCAAAGACAATGCATTATTCTACGGATGTGATTTGCAAAGCCTCTGAAAGTGATATTATTAAAAGAGTTGCATAGGAAAAGGCAGTCACACCTATGCTTGACCCTATGCTACTTTTAAGTTTCCCAGTTAACCAGCGATCTACACTGGTTACAAACTGATCTACAGCTGTTACAAACAATTGCAAAGACTGGCCATTATAAACAGAGCACACTGGTGCAGCACAAGTTATTTTTAACTTAACCATTTCTACAAGGAACTATTTGTGCTCTTTATATCATGCACATCTTTGTTGAGAAACACTGAACCTAAAGTGTTACATCCTCACTCTTTACTGTCATGCTATTCTAGGTACTCCATATCATGTTAACTTCTAACTCTTGCTTGTCAATCCCTTCAGCAGGCCAAGTGTCATTAGCAACTTCTCGCACTCTTAAGGAACACCATGAAATAATGTTTTGTCCAATGGAAGGTGCACACATTTTTGGCTTGTGCTGCAGCCTCAAGATTAACAGACACATTACACTGTGTATAGACAAACAGCAGAAAACAGCTTTTCATCTTAGTAAATGCAATTACATCATTAGTAATCAAAATAGGCAAAGGCTCAAACATGCTGATGAGTTGCACTGAATGTTTCCAGATACAATTTGAGTCAGGGAATAGGAGATGCAAACACAGAAGAAACTATTCTCTTTTTGAAAAGGTAAAGAGAAATATAAGGAAAATACAGTGGAATAGATATAAACTCTTATACACTGTTTGCCTTCATGGCCACAAGTTAATGTTTTAGCTTCAACTGCAGATAAGGTTAGACTTTTGTCTGTGTAGAATTAGTGAGGGTTTAAATGAACTGTTTTGCTCCATGAGGTGTGGGGACGATAATCACTGTATCACATGTCATCAGGGAACTAGATGGGAACACCTTTAGCTATTCTAATCAGACCTTAATGGATATATATTTCCACAACTGTGGAATTTCACCTCTAAGGAAAAAAAAAGTTTCTAAGAACATTCTGCTATAAAAGAATGAAATAAACACATATGTTTATGTCCATGTGTATATGTATGTACATTCATACACTAATATAGGCTGGTGGTCACCCAGCTGAAAAGTAGCTTGTCAGAACAGGAGCCAGCATTGTGCCCGTGTCTCAAAGAAGGCAGGTGACATGTTGAGCTGCATTAGACAAACTGTTGTCAGAAAGTAAAGGAAAGTGAAATAAACATAAATTGTGTTTTCTGTATGGACCAACATAAAATATCTGCAATGCCTATTGAAAGGAAGTGACTAAATGTGAAATAATTCCTTACATTGGTCAATCCACCAATCATTCTTAGTTTGACTTGAATGAAGAAACATAAACTGTTTTAAGTTTAGCAGATGGTTTCAGGCCAATCAAAGGAGCAAAAAAGTTCTATAGCAACATGGCAGGTTCTATTATTTCATTTTCATCTTCATGATACTTTCCTTTTAACATGTTAATACTGCTTACTTTCTCCTAAATTCAGCTATTGAATTATGAAATACATTGTTTGATATCATACTACTTAAGTCTGACTACACTGCCAACATAATTACTGCACCTGGAGACTGAAATGAGGTATTATGAAAAATCAGGCTACAAATTTAAACATTCATTTTAAGAGGACCTCAGTACAATCTTTCCAAACTGTTAATAATCTCTGTAGTCTATGACTTCATCTTTTTTTAGTTAATTTAAAAGTAAAGAACCCAAATCTTTTTTTTTTTTTTTCAAAGGTTTAATCATTAGCTGCTAATTTTGACCTGGCTTCTTTCCAGAGAGCTCTTCAGTTAATTCTCAGTGCAATGAAAATGATAGACAAATTTTCTGAAAGATACACAATGGAATTAATTGTCATGTTAATACAACTGTTTTAGGAGTGTATAGGTAAGTGTCAGTTATGTGCAACAACAATTATACAGGAATTGCCTTAAACATTATGGATAAAGAGCTAAACTGCTTAGCTTGGTAATTTTGGGATCACTGGTTTACATGCAAGTAGCAGTGCAGAGGTAAGCAAAATAAGTCATATCTAGATGTAGTAAAATCCCTACTGATTGGAGGAATGCAGCTAAATTTGTAAGCCATATATTTAAAGCTTATAAACATAAAAGCAGTTTGAAATCTTGCCTCTAAGTTGTTTCACCTGATACTTTATATACCATGAAACCACAGAAGCACAGAATTATAGAACTATAGAACAGCCCAGGTTGGAAGTGACTCTGAAAGATCTTGTGGTCCAGCCTTTCATGAGAAAGGGAACCTAGATAAGAATGAGACCATTACATACCTTACACACATACATACATACATAACCTGATATTTTATATGACTGTTGAAAAGCAAACTTTTTAATTTTTTCATAACTTTCAGCAATTCACAGAACAGTTGTACTCCTTTCATCTGACTACTGTCAATAGCCTCACTTAACTCATTAACTTATTGATAGATCTTGAAGATAGTAATTATAAAAACATTTATAAATTATAAAGAAAATTATATTATTATAAAGAAAATTATTATCCAGAACTAGTGCAGGGAACAGTAACCATCAAAGCTTTCATGACCTTACTGTTCACTCTACACAGTAAGAGCTAGAGGTGAGAGTGGTGTGTGAACAATTTAAGATACCTTTTGTAAGTGCTCGTCAGATTAAAAAAAAACCCAGCACTTCAAACACTGAAGTGATTATGCATAGTGTCGTGTGTGACCTTCTCAACTGGCATATGTCATGGGGTTTTTTTTCTGTGCTTTTAAAGTTAAGTTGAAAATTTGTTCCTTTCCCCTGCTTGTGTTTGGAGGAGGGGAACTGGTCGAACTGGTTTTTTTTCCCAAGCCCCTGATGGCTCATCTTAACGATCTGAGCCAACAGTATTGATATGTTAATTGCCTGGTTTTGTCTCTTAGAAAAGCAGGAGAAAGGGCTGGGAGGTGTTTTGGGGCAGTGGGGGTGTGTCCTATGTGGTGATGGGACAGTTTCACTCTTGGCGGAGTGCTCGTGGAGGGTGGCTGGGGCTTTGCCGGGCGATTGGGATGCTGCTTTTTTCTCTGGACGGGCGGTGGTGTTTGGAGCTGTTTTTGGTTGGATTTTTTACAGAGTGGGAGCTGAGCTACATTACTGCACGGCTGAGACCATTAGAAAGAGAGTGAGTGTGCTGGCACCCGGGATGGTGTTTCCCTTTCCCCTCCTCCCTCCCTCGGCGAGGAGGAAGAGCCTCCATTATTCGGCTTGCTCCAGCTTGCCTGGCGTGTGAGACCAACACGTGGTGATTGCCGGTGACCCGACAGCACCCCCTGCTGACTGACTCTAACAACTGCAGGCTCTACATTCCCAGCGGCTCAACATCGCCTCCTGCTGACTGTGGTTATAATTGCCCCAAA
>JAWWES010000001.1:63742275-63753354 GCA_035583135.1 Lophotriccus pileatus
GATCCTTCTTAGTCAGAGTTTCATTTCAAATTCAGACCCTTCATTTTTCATCTTTTTGCTCTAGGGTACCTAACTAACTCACTTGTGGGCATATTAAAAAATAATGTTAGTGTTAAGTAACCAGTGCAGGCAGTTCTTCATGGTTGGTGTTTCTCATGATTGCCCTGCCAATCCTGGTATCACTGATAAACTTTAGATCACTCAATTTAATAGAACTGTGTTTTTGTTTGGGTTTGAATTTTTTTTTTTTTTTAAACATGGTAGAGGATATCAACATTACAGATAGGCAAAAAAACTCAGATGTACTCTGAGAATTACTTTGAAGGTAAGTAATACAACCACTATCAAGATAAATAATATCTATGTAAAATATAAAATATAAAATGCTGAGATATTCTTAGTACTAAAAGTCATCAAATTACCCTCTAGAGCCATATTCTTTAGAGGTTGCATGTTCATATTTTAAATAATCCACCAGAGGGAGTTCTATGAATGAAATAGAAATATTGACAACAAACACGAACCCTTGGAAAAAAGACTTCGAATACACTTACACTTTTTTTGTTGAGCAATAAAATTTTTAGTCAAGTTTATGCCAAGAAAATGAGAGTTTGGTAATTACAGATTCATATTGAAGTTGAAAATTTCAGTGTTCCAGAACACTGGTAGAGAGGAGAATGAAATGCAGCTATTTGATATTAAGTCTAATCTTCGGTAGCATGAGTATTTTTGTGTAATTACTGAAGAAAATGATATTTAGCCTTGAGTCAACTCCCAGTCTTTTATTACGGGCATTTCAGTGTTAGAGAATATCCTTACAAGTTGGTTTTTTTTAGCAACATCAGTGCTAAGTCATAGGTTTTCCAAACTATTTTATCCCACATAAAAGCCCCAAGAAATGTCCAAACAATTCTCCACATCTAGCTCTTGGTAATGTTTTCCTTAAGGAGGACACTTAGATTAGAGCACCAGCGTGCTCTAACCTGTAAAACAAGCCAGATCAACAGGTTAACATCAAGCATGATGTTAATATGGCACCATTTTGAACAAATAATTTCAGGGGTTACAAACAAAGATAAAATACAAGAGGAGTCATGAAGGAATATACAGTACTCCTAAAAAAAGTTGAAAAAATCTTAACAGGGAGATTCTACAAGTATATGTGTTCGCCAGCTGGTATAAATGAGCATTAGCTTTAATGACTCTAATGAAATTATTTCAGTTTAAGTTAGATTATTTTTTGCTACTCTAAATACCTTTTAAAATACTAGATCTAATAATGATCGCAAAATCAAGTAAGGCTATTTCCTTTAAGAAGAAACTGATTCTTCTTCTTTTGAAACATGTTTTAATTTTTGAGGTAATTCAGAAGCAGTCATTTTCAGACAGGTTTTTTAGAAATGCAGTTCCAAGAGATTAGAAGTTATTTAAAGGAATCACTCAAATAAAGAGGTTTTTCCTTCTTCCCTCCTTTCCTCCTTCTTTTCTTTCTTTTGAGTTGTTCATCTCGTTTTATAAAATACTTGTTCTTTTCTGCTAGGCTGCTGCAAGTACACTGGATGTCACAAAAGTGGGGTCACATATAAAGGGGATCATAAAGTGATAAGACAAGCCTGATCATAAAAAAAGACAGAATCTCCAGATATGGGAGTGGGGATCAGCTATAATTGTTAACTTCTTGACTGCAGTGGTTTTGTCAGGGATAAAGCTATATTTCTTCATAGTAGCTAGCACGGGACTGTTCTTTGGATTTGTGCTGAAAACAACATTGATAACACAGGGATGTTTTCATTATTGCTGAGCAGTCCTTACACAGTGTCAAGGCCTTTATAATTATAATTACATTACATTGAATATTATAACTATAGATAAGATAGCTTATATATTCTATAAGTACATAATTATAGATAGATATAATATAATGAAATATACAACATATATTACCGTATATTTAATATACAATATATAATATATACTCAATATATTACAAAAATATATCATTATAGTATAATTATTATATAATATTATAGAATATACTTCTATATATCTATATATCTATATATCTATATATCTATATATATCTATCTCATAAGTAATTTAACACCTGGTTATAATATTATTTATTTTTAAGTTTACAAGTTGCAAACAGTGATGAAGATCAATACTTGCCTAGAAAACCCCCAAAGAAACCACCTTTAGTCTTGAGTGATACCTTAAAAATCCCTCTGATTTCATCTGGAATAGTCATTAAATGTATGGAGGCAACTAAAACATACCATAAAGATCAGAAGAAAATGAGAGGATTCAATGAATGAGCAGCATACCTGGACAGTGAAGCTAACATATGTTGTCATTTCTGCTAATCCCTTTTTGATTTCTCTGTATTTGCTGCCTTTCCAGCTTAATTTTAAGTTTTCCATTACATAGTCACTGTGTATCACAGAATTGCTACAGACAACTATTAAGGTCTGTGTCTACTTTAAATGACCAAGAGGTGAAATACCCATACAGCACATATGGAAAGATGATAAAGAGTGGAAATAAAAGAGGAGGGAAGGAAGAGGAAAGAAAGAAGGAAAGCAGGTAGCAAGGAGGGAGAGTGTGAAAGCAGGAAAGGAAGAAGAGAAAGAGGGAAGGAGGGGAAAGGGATATAGGGAAGGTGGAAGTGGGAGGAAAGAGGGCACACAAAACAGAAGGAGGAAAAGAGAGGTCGGAGGAGAGAAAAGTGAAAGAACTTAATCATATTGTGAAATACAGGGAGACAAAAAAATGAAATTATTCATTAGATATAGCTATATTTCTTGGTCTAGCCTCATGCATTTTAGATATTGATCATATAAAAATCACATCTTATTTGTGCTGTATAAGGTTACATGAAAAAAGTAGATCCAGTGTAGCTGATGAGCATTTCTACAAAGATTTAGTTGCACTCTTTTTGTTTTTATATAAAAGTACATGGTTCAGAGTATTTTAATTTTTTATATTGTCCTGTTTTGTAGCTATCATCTGTTATGATGCCTTTAACACTTTTAAGTCTAAATGAGTTACAAAAATGTAACAGTTTTTACATTATATACTTCCATAAAGAAAAAAAAAAATTGTATTTCTTGTAAGGATGATTTCCAGTCAACATGAGATGATATGTTATTTCTTGGTGCCAAGAAAGAAATCCACGATGAACAGTTGTCAAGGAGGAGGGGGCAGGGAGAAAGAGCAACAGACAGTGTAATGCTGCAAAGTTCAATTTAATAACTGAACCAAAGCAGCGGGTAAGCTGTGTCAGGAAAAACTTCACGCTCCCACGCATACAACCCACACACACTTCCAGTTATTGAAGCTGCCCCTAAATGTGAGTTGGCACAGTGGAGCCTGGGGAAATGCTACACTTTCTGCAGCTCTGTGTTGGATGCCTGCACAACAATTCCCCCTCTCCTCTGCCCTTCTGGTCCCAATCTCTGTTACTGAGGAGGTGTCACACAGGCCAACAATAAAATCAGTCAATGATGATATGATGTAACTTTCTGTCAGCTTCAGGTTTTGTTCTTCTCTTCCTCGTTGACCCACAGCCAAGGCTTACCACAGTCTGTCTTTGCTTTGTATTGTCAGCCACAACTCATTATATCCAGTCACCCAACTCAGCTCATTATATGCAGTCACCCAACTCCTTATTAGCACAAGGTTGTGATGTTCCCATGACAGAAAAACTTTCTGAAAGTTTGGAATACCACAAGAAGTGTTCTAAATGAGACTAAAATAAAATATTTCAGCATATTTTGAGGCTCAGGACGGAGTAACATGTCAATGAAATGGAAAGACCAAAGTCTTGTCTATTAACAATGAATATTTTTTTATTATAGATGGTGTAAGTCAGAACATGCACCCTTCTGTCCCCGTGGCTCCACTCAGGAAGAAGTACTTGAAGATGATGTTTTATCCCAGAATCTCTGTATTACGACTCTCTAATATCTGTCATTATTGTATTGAAGGGTCCCTTGCACATGGACAGAACACTGTAAAGTTTTAATTTCTCATACTGCTAGTATGCACAGTAGGGCTAACCTCTACTCCGAACTTTTTTTTTTCCCAGTACTGGAGTATCAAAAAAGATACCATTCTTTGAGATTTCATTGCCTTGACTTTTGAATGACACCAAATTCTTTATGACTTAAGTCAACAGAGAAATGAGCTACCTGCCCTGTATTATACTGAAAACATTATTGCCAGATAAGATCAGACTGAATATTCTTAAGCCATTTTAAGAATATGAGCCCCTGATGATTTCAGAAAGCAGAGCAATGACTAGGGACAAGAATTTTGGTGATGGAGTTTCTAGAGAGTAAGATTTCTACTGGCCATATATCCTTCTGTTTACTTTCGCAGTCATAGCCTAAGATTCACTCTTCTACAATGTCTCATTTCTGTATCTTCCTTTCTTCTGTTTCAGTTCAATCATCCTGTCCAGTGTTAGCTCTTTTTTCCCTCCCATCAGCTATATATTCCAGTTAGGCTATGTTCTTTGTTACTGGAGAAGCCCAGAAATCACTAGTGACTGTCTTTCTACCCTAGAGCACCTCTTCTCAATACTAAAGTATTGGGAATAGCAGACAGAAAACACACTTACAGCTTACGTCATGCTGTCTTGGTACCCCTGAATTAGTACCTCAATACAGAGTACATTTTCAGAGAATTCAGCTCTCAACTTCTAATTTTCTACATACACAATCTAAGTACTCCTGAGGGGTTTTGTATTTATCCACACTTGGATATTCTTTCATGAAAACAAAGAAAGTTTATTCCCAGTACTGGGATATCAAAAAAAATCAGGTATTTGATGTTACACTAGTATGCAGACTCAAAGGTTTGAATTTACAGCTACAAAATTCAGCTGTCTTGATTCTCATTTTCCTTGTTTTCCACAAGTGCCAAGAAAATCCTCCAAAATTCACTGTCTTTGGAGGATTTTTCAGTGATATTTGAAGTTCTGCATGTACTGACAGATTCATGCTGATTTTAAGTACTCACCAATGTTTGTTAGGTTAAGTCTGCTTGTCCTGACAACCTTTAAAGGCAGTAATTTATTGTTGCCTACAGTTCAGTGAGATGAAGTAGAATTTATAAATTGATACATTCTTCACTTGAGAGACTGAGATGTAGATCTGCTGACCTCAAAGACAATCACCATATGAATAAGAGATGTATCAGTACCCTTAAAACACAATTCTACTTCTGATAGCATTCTAAAGCATAGAAAATATTAGTTTGATGGGATATTGACATTGTTGGTGAATATTTAGGTTTCTGGAACTAGAAAAAAACTTGAAAACCAAATTAAAACCACAGGAACTGTTGAGTCGTGTGTATCATGTAAAAAGACTGTTCATCTGAAAGTGCTACTTTTCAGAGCAGCACTTTCTAGGACTAATACAACATTCTACCATACTACCCTTTTTAATGTGGCATTTAGGCAACCAAATTGAAATTCCTGATGATTAAGAAGCCATCAAATTGTGATTAATTCACTATAGACTATTTGCTTAATTATTTTCCTGTAGATTTTACAGCATTTTGCTATCAGCAGTTGTCTTTTCTATTTTCTATTAATTATTTTGCTGTCCATATGCTAGTTCTTGAAATGCTCTTATCTTCTTCTTCTCCTACTGTGTCTTGATGGAGTGGTACTGTAACGTGCTATGTCACAGCTGTACTAAGAAGGACTTTAAAAAAGTGCCAAGTGCTGATTATTACTTTCAAACATGAATCTTAAAAATACTGAGTGAGAAAAGTGATTTGTGAAGAACAATTTCTTCCCAAAGAAGAAAAGAAAAAAAAAAAGATATAGGGAATAAAGGTCAAAATAGGACTCATAATATTTAAATGTCATGATTTAAAAAAACAAAAACAAAACAACAAACTGAAATATTTTAAGAAAGTCATCCTATTGTGAGAAATAACCTAGTCTAAGTCTAATTTTGTATGTAAAGATCAAATTTTGTGCTTTGTTTGAAAATTGCAAGCATTTTAGGACTCTTGTTTGTGTTTGCACTGTTGCAGTCATGTTCACTTTTGAGTATCACTAGTATGGTTTTAAAATGGCAAAGCAGAAAATTATAAACCTCAAAAAATATACTTCTTCATCAGGCATAGTTGCTACAGTCAGTTCCAAAATGTTTTTTCTTTTTAATCTCTGTATCTCTGGTAACACTATTTATTTCAATTATTCTGGTTTCTTTGGAATATTTTCAACTTAATTTTACTTGTCCAAGGGATGCTAGAGAGAGAAAGTATCATAAAAAAACTCGTCAAAAACAAAACAAAACAAAACCCACCCCCCCAAAAGAAACCAAACAAAAAAACCCCAAACCCAAAAAAATCCACAAGCAGTTGGAGTGTCAAAAGAACAACTTCAAAAATAAGAATTTAAATAGTTAAATAGGGATCTATTTTCTTTAATTACCATTCTATGTAGATCTAGGAGGCATTTTAAGTAGAGATGTAATTAAACTTTTTGCTTCAAGCTACTGCCACAAGCATAAGAAAATTGTAGACTGTTTTAAAATTTCAATGTGTTAATTTGTTGCTAACATGCTACCAATAGCTTATTGCTAATAAAAGCCAATTAAATGTTAGCTCTGGTAAACCCATCTGTTTCACAGTGCTTGAAATTTAAAACTAAAAAAATAAAAAACATCTGAACTTTTACCTCGCATCATCCCTGGATACACAGTTAATTTCGAAGACCACTGAAAATGCACAGGAAATATATTTAATAGCCTCACAGAATAATTTTGGTTCAAAGTGACCTCATCTAGTCATACTCCCTGCTCAGTACATGTTTAACTAGGTCAGATTACTCAGCAACATCTTCAGTCAAGAACAGATCCCAAAATTTCAATTGCTTGTTGTTTTCCTAGCTCCAATTATTTTTTAAAAAGTCTTAAAATCTATTTGGGATTTCCTATAGCCTAATTTGTGTCTGTTGCCTATCAATCTGCACCTCCAACAACAGTCTGGCACCTTCTTGTCTGTATCCCCCAATCATGTCAATGCAGAGAGCTATAAGGCCTCCCTCAGCGTACCAGGTTCATCGGCCCAGCTTCCCAAACTTCCTTCATGTGCTGTGTGTTCCAGCATCCAATCATCATGCTGACCTCCACTGGACTAACTCCAATATATCCATGTCTCTATTGCACTAGGGAGCGCCAAAGGAGACACAGCACTTTGTATTTGGTCTCATGGGTGCCAAACAGGGAAGAATCACCTTCTTCAACTTTTTCATTCTCACTAACACACCCCAGGATGCTGGTGGCCTTCTCACTGCCATGGTTATATTGCTGGCTTATATTTAACTTGGTGTCCTTCTCTGCAGAGTTGCTTCTTAAACAGTTGCTCCCCAGCCTGTATCAGTGCTGTCCCCAGACAGCAGGACTTTGCAGTTCCCTCTGGTGAACTTCACAATGTTTCTCAGTTATGAGACCAGTCCTGTTTAATACCTTTATTGATGATCTGGACAAGAAGATCGAGTGCAACCTCAGTTAGTTTGCAGGCAACAAAAAGTTGGGCAGGAGTGTAGGAGGGTAGGAAAGCTCTGGAAAGAGATTTAGCCTGGTGAAAAGGAAGCTCAGGGGAGACTTTATTGCTCTCTGCGGCTACCTGAAAGGAGCTTGTGTTGATCTGGGATGTTGGCTTCTTGTCCCAGGCAATTAGCGATAGGACAAGGGGAGGGAAACAGCCTCAAGGTTCAGGTTGGATATTAGGAAAAATTTCTTCACTGAGAGTGGTTAAGCCCTGGAACAAGCTCCCCAGTGAACTGGTGGAGTCACTATCCCTGAAAGTGTTCAAAAAACAGTGTACAGTGTCACTTTGTGATATGGTTTAGTGGGTATGGTGGTATTCAGTCAAAGCCTAGACTTGATCTTGGAGGTCATTTCCAACCTTAATGATTCTATGATTTTAAGCTTTCAGCCCATTGCTCCAGCCTGCTCTCTAAATAGCAACCTTGTCTTCAAACAGATTGATCATCTCTTCCTGCCAGTTTCATGACATCTGCAAACGTGCTGAGAACTCCACCCTATCATCTAGATAATTATTAAAGTTGCTAGACAGTACTGGACCCAGAAATAACTTGTGAGGAACACCACTATTTACTGGCTGGACTTTTCACTACAGATCACAAGTCTCTGAGCCTATCCAGTCAGTCTTCTATCCATCTCATTATCTATTTATCCATATGTTACAAATGAGATGATAAGGAGGCCAAATTGGTCAAAACAAAGTACAATATGAAGTTAATAAAGCTGCTATCTGATCAGTGTCTATTGAGCAGCATCTGGTCAGGTATATTAACTAGTAGAAAGCCAGCTGATGACGCTGTACGTAAAAAGTTAAGCAGCACAGGCTAAATGTCCTGTTTCTGGTCAGGACAGGGTTAATTTTTGCAGTAGTCAGGAAAGGACATGTGGCTAGGACCCCGAGGTTACTCTGTAATGCCTCAAGTCATTTTCTGGGGACTTTGGAAGAACTCCTTTGTGGATTGGGTAGCATGGTGGAGGGAGTGGTCAGGTATTGCTGGGGTTTTTCCCCGTGGTGAGCACGTGAATCGTTCACCTCTTTCTTGTACACTGTCAGTAGTACTGTTGCTGTTACTGTTCATTGTTTTATTTCATTGCTGTTTGCAGTAAATTTTTCTTAACCTATGATCTTTACCTTTTCTGTTTCCAATTCTCCCCTCCAGCCCACCACAAGGGGAGGGGAAGGAGAAGGGGGAGTGAGCGAGTGGTGCATGGTTTGGAGTGATTTAGTGGGAATACTAAAAAATTGGAGAATACCATTCTGACCATGACATTGAAGAATTGTTAAATTACAGTACTAGGGAGTATTCTTGCCTCACTTGCTATCTGACCTTAGTTAAAGTCATATTAACGCTGAAATAAACCCCGATGTCTGAATATACAACCACAACTCAATGACTGTTATCATCATCTATCAGTATCTCAATAATATTTTCCTTAATTTGAGTATGGAGTAACATTACAATATTTCAATATACTTCAGGATGAGCTATTGTAAATGCAACTGGATAGTAAAGGTTTTATATATCCCTCCTTACCCAGTCACCCCACCAAGCATTAATCATGAAATTTTGTAACTTAGATAATAAACATAACTAGTAACATGATCACTGAAGCTCTTCACCATAAAAGTTCATTACAAAATCTGCATAAGGCATACACTTCACATAAATGAAATGGTTGCTCCATATGCAGTATAATCAGGATTCTCAGTAAGTTAAAGAGTCCATATAGAGTCAGTACATGTCACTGAGATTACTTAAGTACTTATAATTAGGTTTGAATAATGTTTTGCTGTGCCAGGACTAATGACCCTTGCAGTGTGAAGCACAGAAGTGCATCTGTGAGAAACTAAACACCTTCTACCATTTGCAAACATTCTGCATCTCCCAGGCTTGGAACTGTAACATGTGTTAGGGTCCTTTATATTGCTAACATTATGATTGGGTTACAGACACATCAATCACTTTACTCATTTATGTTCTTCGGGTCAAGGAAATTTTACTTATGGCCATTCTCCTGCTCAGTGCATCAAAGTAATTTGAAGATTTTGCAAGTTTATGTTTAGCAATTCATCTTGAAATACGATGAAATAAAAATGTAGAACAAGCTCTATCATTTCAATTCTCAAACAGCAGTTTCAAGATGCAAAATGATCACTGAGGTTTAAGTGAAGTTTCCTGAGAGGTGAAGCACTGACAGATTAAATAGTTATATCTATGAGGTATCTCAAGTTTCTGTTGGAAGCAATCAGGCTTCCATCAAATGGCATAATAATGAGATGAAGAAACTGGTACCATCTCGGAATGTAACACTCTCAATTTCTAAGCATTACTTATACATCGTAACAGAAGCAGAACCATGGTCCTTACTGGGGGAGACAAAAAAATTACATTTTCATTCAAAACCATACCAAATATGAATATTCTTTTATATAATTTCCCATGCTTTAAAAGCAAACTGCAATTATCTTTTTAAGGAAAAATAAGACTTACTTTTCCTCTCTCAATTTACCAAAGCAGAAAAGCAGTAGTTCTGAGAAGGGCTAATGGTAAGTTAGTGCCACAGAGTCCTTTAATCTAGCATGGTCTATTACAAATTTTCACCAATAAACATACAGTGGTTCAAAATAGAGGCTATTTTAAAAATAGTTACATCCCAACAAGTTGACCATAACAATTTCTAATTAGACTTTACTGTTTTCTACAGACAAATAAGTCCATATAGTATGACTCCAATTTCTGACAAGTATGCCAACCTAATAAATTGCGAACTTGAGAGGTTAGCTTACTTATATATGAGACCCCTTGTAACTAGAAGAATAAAGACCTGTCACTAAAAATGCTTGCCAGAAAAAAAATCATTTGCTTTAGCTAATTGATATGTTCCATTTTGCTGCCTTTATTTTTTTTTAAAAAAAGACATCACGCATGCAATTCACTCTATTATCATGTAACTGGCAACAAATTAGAAAATTAAACTTATCAGACATATGGAGTTGCAGATTGAAAGTTTTCAGAAACTGACAAGCTGGTAACAACCCAGATTGTAATTAAGAAGTACAGAAGTCTTGAATCAAGAGACATGGATATCTGTGTTGCCATTTAAATTAGCAGATTCATTAAAAATAAAAAAAAAAAGAAAATTAAAAATCACACAATAAAACACTGGCAGGGCGATTTCATAACTCAGAAATAAACCAAACCACATTAAATTTGATGTGCCTAAAAAAAAAAAAAAAAACAAAAACAATGAAAATTTACATTTTTGGTCTTGTTATTAACTTCTTAACTTCTTCTTCCTAATGTTTTCATTTAAAACGTTGCTATCTAAGTTCCATTTCTAAAAGGTACAGGGAATGCAAACATAGAAGTCTCCAACTTTCATTGTTCACTAACTTTTTATGAAGTCTACCTTCCTCTTTTCTTCCACCAATCTCATAATTTGCTATATGGCAAGTGTATTTTCTAAAGATTTTTCAAATGTTATCTGATTTTCCTTCACTGCTATC
>JAWWES010000001.1:63757891-63774251 GCA_035583135.1 Lophotriccus pileatus
AAACAACACCTACAAATCTTAACAGTTCTATCACATGGCACTAAGGAGTTCTAAAGCCATCAACTTCACAACAGTATGCCATTGAAAAGCTGCTTTATATTGCAATATCAAATCCAAAATACAGTAATATTAACACTACACATCTGATCTTTTCTACTTTCACTGTATCTAGAGCTTTTAATACATGATGGAAACTGAAGCTATACTTTACTAGATGTAGTTCTAACATATCCTTTTGCAATCCTTTGCGCTGGATCAAGTGCACAGCCTAGTTTCACTGGTTTTCCTCTTCTTATTTTTATGCTTCTATTAATGTCACGTGAGTTCCTCTTTATCTGTCAGTTTCTCAGATTTTCTTCCACCACATCTTTACGCAATATAGTCAGAAAGCACACTCAGCAGTAGATTCTTTGGTGACCTCCAATCAATTAATCAGTGACACTCCCATATTTGCTATATGCTTGCAGGTAATGACTAGCTCAACATACAATCTATTATCTTGAAGTTGGTTTCACTGTGTCAAGTGGAATATATCAGAAAATAATTGTTTTCAGGTTAAAAATGATCACCGCAGTACCAGAAGGAAGAAAATTAAAAATGTGCAAAACACCTGTGAAAAGTAGATGGACTGAGAAATGGAAACAAAATTATAAAAAAAAAGGGACTCCTCAATCTCCTTATGAGTTATTTATTTTTCAACAATGAGCTCAGAAAAGTCTCTGGCCCTATAAAACCAATCCAGATATCATTTGCAAAGTGATGTAAGTATTGAAAGAATGACCATCAGTTTGAAGAAAGGTAACAGTACAGTTACCATGGTTTGGCTTTTTATCACTGAATGTAGCTACCCTGAGGAGAAGAGCCCAAAGGAATCAGCAAAGCCACATCAATCTATTTGTTTTCAAATTGAAGATACTTTCTGTTGACTTTAAGGTAGACTAGTCCTGGCAGGGTACTAGTTGGGAAATAGTAGGATTAAACTAAGTTTAAGTTAATAAAAATCATTATCTGTTCTATAAATTACATATTTCTTTATGCAACTAACATGGCTATTTTGAAGATTCTTCACATTTTTATGAAAGAGTGTGAACGCATTTCTGCCTTTCACATTAACAGAGGATGTAAATATACAATGGCTTCTGGGGTATCTACGTATATGAATATATTGTAGCTTGACATATTTTTAAATTAATTCAGAAATACTAATTTACTACCTAGTATTTACTATAAGAGCTAGAAAAGTACACTCAGTATGAGCTAAAGGGTTTACTGTTTACTGTTCTTCATTCTTTAGGCTTCAATCATAGATAAGTTTTTAATCCATCTAAATATTTTCCAAGTCTTTTATCTGCCTTTTTAAACATCAAGACATAAATTTGTTGACAAGGCTGTATTCACTTTTTCAGAAGGGTGCTATGACATTTTTATGCAAATTGCTCTGGGACATCAAGTGTTTAGCATGGTCAGAGTTTGAAAAAAGAAAGCTGTTAGGAGGCTCTTTATATACAATCTTCAGATAGTTTTATATTGGCAATTAGAAGATTCAAGAATCTATTTAAAAACGTTTAATAGGATATTCAAGGGGGCATTAATATTATTGCTTCTTCAATTCACCTCCCCCTCATATTTTTATGCAAAAAGTAGTTTACACAAGTGCTTCAGTCTTAGAAAACCAAATTAACCAGAGCTTTAAATGTCCTTTTGTATTAAATTAATTAAGATGAAAAAAATATGAGGAAAAAACAATCAAAAGAACTTTTATGTATTCTAATTGTTGTTCTAAATTATAGCTCTATTTGTGACAAATTTTATGTGCATTCCTTATGCAGAAATTAAAATCCCTGTCTTCAGCATGCATTTTCATAATGAATGCATAAATTTTATTACCTCATTAACAAATGTGAAGCAGACATAATACACAAAAATTCCCTCATATTCTTATTCTTTTGTTAAAACTTTTCCCAAGTTCAGAGACAGTTTTGTTGTTTTTTTTTTTTTTTTATTTTATTTACTTTTACTTTACCTTTATTCTATGTTCTACACAGTTTACTATATTTTCAAACTTTTTTATTTCTAGAGAATCACTGCATACCTGACCACCCTTGGATGATGTTAATAAGGTCAGTGTTTCACAGCTACTGACCAATAGATGGGACCTGTGGTGTGATCACTCCATAGGTATTGCTCATTTGCTCTGTGCATAAGCAACAAATTTTTACCTAGATTTGTAACACATCATAATATCATTTTACCTGATGTGCACTTTTTGTCTCTTTTGTAATTACTCACATCCATTCACAGCAAGACTCTTCAACATTCTTAAGATAGCTGTGTGTAAGGGTGTAACAGTGAAGTCATTGGAAGTGTCAAGGAATTAGAAACAAAGGCTGGAACCAATTCTTTGTAATCAGATATTTAAATTTTTACCTTTCTATTTCATGTGTCTTGATCAATTGTGTTGCAGTTCTGAAGTGTGGCTGAATGTAATTATTTCCATAGGCTAACGAGTTGTAGGAATGCAGCTTCTCTATTAGGTGTCATTTTTTAAAAAATAAAGGCAGTAAATTGTCTCAAGATAATATTTATTCAGATTTTGCATAATAGATTAATTGCTTAGAATTAGAAATAGTTTTTTTGAAGAATCATCAAATTCCAGTGAAGACTTGACAAAGCTTATATGCAAGTTGACAAAAATTAAAAAGCCTCCATCACAGTAATATGAGAATTATTATAAATTAAATAGAATCACACTTAAAATACTGTATAATTATTTACACCCTAATCATGTTATATCTTTAAGTAAGCGGACTAAACTGGCCTAATCACATGATCATTTGTCAGTACTGCAAAAGTCCACTGTATTTAAATGGCATGGAAATTTGTAACATCGCAGAATGATAAGGAAATGCTATTAGCAAATAAAAATCCACCCTGAGCAGGAAACTTCTTGCAAATATCTGGCTGAAGATTAGAAAAGTATATTAGCCAAAAAAATCCGTGATGTGTTAACTTTTCATCTCCTGGTCTGGGGAAAAAAACAATCGAAAACCAACAAACCAAAACACATCTGCTGTATAACTGAAATGTCATGTTTTCAAAGAAAATTTGTCCACTGACAACTGCTTTTTAGAAAGAGACATTAAGATGTTACTTTCTCCTTGTGAAGCAACTGCCATTCATGTGCCTTATCTCACTTTCTATACTTCAACTTAGTCACCTGCAAGATATACATAAAAATAACAGGAGTAAAAATGATAAATCATTTTAGCTGTGAGTCTAATGTTAATAAAATCTTTTTGACAACTGTGAAGAAAGATATGTTAGCACTCTGAGACTGAAGATATGTTTTTCCATTGGTTATAGAAAACTTGTTAAAATATGAATATTAATGTTGGGATTATGTGCTAAATATTACTGGTTTGTACTTGCATAGATGGTCATTATATTAGTAATATAATAATTCAACTACAGTCAAATACAGTCATCATATTTGGAAATTTTAAGCTTAATTTTATATCTAAATAGAGGAATTCAAACTCACAGGTTAAAACAAAAAAAGAAAAAACACAAGAGTTACCTCAAAAAATACATAAATCTAAATTGCATTTACTAACTAAATTTCAAATAGCACAAATCTTGCAATCATACACAAAATAGACTGGGAGATGACAAGTATTCCCAAAAGCTCATTTCATATATAAGGCCTTATCTTCCTTTAAGTTTTTTTAGTCAGTAGACTTCAATACTTGTGTTTGCTTCCAGACTACAGGTCCTGCTCATCATGCAGAACACATTAAAAAAGCCAGTTCCTGGAATGGTTTTCAAACATAAGAAAACTTCATCTTGAGAAGTAGGGCAAGTTTTATTCCAAAAGAATTGTACCAAATACCAGGTATATCTTAAAGAAATACAGCCGTTCTATTACACTGAACACAATCAAGCCTTGACCTCTAGTGAGAAAAAAAAAAATAAAAAAAAAAGGAAAAAATGTCTCAAGGACAAAGGAGCTCAGCTTTCAGATTTGAAGGAGAAGTATTTTATTCTGCAGGTCTGAAGCCAGCTCAGAAGCAGGAACACTCACCTCTGCCAGAATAAGCTTCTTAGCTTCTTAGGTGATGATTTGGCAGCTTGTGCTGTGGTAGCACAGAGCAGTTTGAATCCACACTTAGAGAACAAAAAGTTACAGAAAGGCAGCAATTGCCAAAAAAAGATTTTTGCTTATTAGTCCACCCTACAGCATAATGCTTTGGGCTGGATTGCACTTCTGGAAGAAGTGAGTACTACAGTCACATCCTATTCTGTACATTTCAGCACATGTGGGCATGGAATAGAAAGGGACTGAAGGTGTTTTATAATGCAGGGACAGGAGCAGAAAAACACCTGAAAGGTGAGGACCTCTTTAACAAACAGCCACTGCAATTTTAAAGATTCTTTTGCATTCTTTTGGAACTGTGGATACACAGCTAGGCAGCTGAGCTCAACAGAGTGGATATGGGTACAACACATCTCCACTGCAGGACCTCCAGAGAGAAGCATGTTAGAGGCCCACCATGCTACCGTAGTATGTCTGATCACTTCAGTGATCACTTCAGGCAACAGCCTAGCATGTGCCAGATGACAACACAGAAGGATGGCACTCCAGTCAAAGGAACACTCATGTCCTATATTTAACATTCAGTACTTGGTTTTATCTCTCTTTGGAGATTGAGATCTTTGAACCTAGCAAGGGACAGCTTTAAAACGCACCCTGCAGTGTGCACTCGGTTAACTGTCCTCCCCCTCCATATTCATTACTTCCCTGAATTTACTCTTACTGACTTACTTACTTACTGACTACTTAGGAGTAGCAGATTGCACCACAGTATGAGGAGGCACAGTTACTAGCTATCTCCCCATAATATTCTAGATCATTCTGAATACTCAAAATTTATGGACATCCAGTTCAGAGCTCTTTTCCAAGCAATTCTCATATACATTGCCAAAAGAATGAGAGAACAGCTGGTTCCTAACACATAATTGCCAGTTCTTTTTCTTAATGAAGTATCCTGGGTAAAAAGGGGAACAATAACAATTTGTTTTAGTGTATAACTTCAGAAATGAGCAAGGACTTGGTGTTTCAATGACAGGAATGGAAAACAACTGCTCCAGGTGGAAACAAGATCCCCAGAGCAGGGATTGCTAAAAAAAAAAAAAAAAAATTAAGGAGGCAGTCAGTTTCTGCAGTTCTCTAAGATAAATGTGTCTATGTAGTTTTTTCCTACAGAATTGAATTACACGAAAATCCGCAGTTTGTTTTAGGATCAGAAAAATATTCAGTGAAGCAAGGTATTTAATTCCAAGCAGGCTGATATCCACATATAAAAGAAGATGACAAACTAGTCCTACAGTTACACTGAGAAACTGAAAGATTCTGGCACTGTACACATGGACGGTATAGATGAGAGTTCAATTCAGGAATAATCCTTGGTGTTGCAATAAGGCTTTGCTGTTGCATAAATAACAATTTTATGAGGAAACTATTTGAAAATGCCAATCTTGTCAATTGCTCTAGCACTAGTAAGAAGTGCAACTGGAGCAAAGGTACATATGAACTTGGAAGTGTAGTTGATGCACAACATCCATGGATATATATCTGAACAATGGCCCTAAAGATCATGAGATTACTACAAGTTCCTACTTCCCAAATTGGAGCAACCCTGATAAAGAAGCTTTCTTTGTCTCTCTTATTGACTCCTGAAAAGGAGTTTATAACAAGTATCTGCTTCTAGAAGAGAACCTCACAGGGGATCCTCAATACCCAGAAATTAAGTTTATTCAAGGTCTACCAGAATCTAATATGATTCATGACAATTTTTCTGTACTCTCCATTACACAATGGATAACAAAGTCTTTCAGATCAATTCAATTACCTTAATTTGTCCTTTTATCACTCATCCCAGAGTCCTGGAATGAATGATCTCCCATCTGAAATGAATGGAAATTTAAGGGCTTATTCTCTGAAAGAGCAAAGTCAACCATCAAGTACATGGCAGAACAAATGGACAACAATAGGTAATAGTCTCCTGCAAAAAGTACTCTTTAGACATGGTCCATGGTCACAGGCATCTCTAACATGATAGTACAGAACAAATAACTGTTGAACAAACTCAACATGTCATAGAGGTAGAGGCAGGGACCTTCACAGCACACACAATATCAGGGGTCACTCCAATTCTCAGTGTAATCAGTATCTACTGGGGGAAGTAGCCTGAAAACAGGCCACCAGCACCTAAAAGCCAGGGACTGTTTGTCTTAGCATAAGCCTTATGTTGTATCTATTAAGTTCAGCTTGTCTGGGACTTCTCTCTAGCACTGAGGCTAATGGGAATGAAATGGCCTCAGTTATACACTAAACAGTCATTCTCCAAACCACAGCAGTCCCACTCAAACAGCAGGCTGTAGAACAATCCTGTGGCTGCCATAACCTCTGGACTCTATGACACTATTAACTGGCACAAGCTACAAGTATGCTAAGAGTTGTTCTCACTGTTTATTCATACATACAACTGAGTTAAGCAATTAAAAAAAAATATCCCCAAACCAAACCCAAGAAACAAACCTCCCTGGGATGTTTAATTAATATAGTTTCTGTTCTGCAGGAACCTAAGGGTCTTTGTGCTTACAGGCATTTTGTTGCTACATCCTTGCTGTCTGCCCTGTGTGTGTTATTAGCTATAACACTGACAAAGACACTTGACAGTACTTTAATTATAGAATCCCCCAAATAAAATCTAATTAAAAGCTATCCAGTAGGGCTTGAACACTTTCCATGTATGATGTATTCTCTTTTTTTCCCCTTTTTTCAGGTATGCATCAATAACTCAAGGATTTTTAGTTCTCTATTAGTTAAACAGCTTTTGGTTTTTCAGTTTCATTAATAATATGAAAGCACCAGTCTACCCTTCTGATCACTGTTGGGAATGCATGCCAATTAGATATCCTGATACAGTATGAGGAGATCTATAGTAACCTCACAGCTCTGTTGTAACTTCAAAGGAAGGCTCCCAGAGTTACCAATAGCAGCAAAACACCAGAATATCAATCTCTAGTTCCACTCCTATCTGAACTATTTGAGCAAAACTGCACATGATCAGTTTTAAGACCAAGAAAGGAGCATTACTTAAGAAAATGAGGTAAAGAAACATTCTTCTGTATTACTGCTTATACTGAACTCTAAAAAGATCAAAGAATACATATCTATGTGTCTCATGGCACTAAGCCAATCCTAGAATTTTTGCTATCAATCATCTTATTGCTTGAGAACAGAAACACTATTTCTGCAGAGTCACTGTTGGCTCACAAGCAGCAGACATGCAAAGGAGGAAGTTTTGTTTCCTATTAAGTCATAGTTCTGTTATGTCACAGACAAAATTGACTTTGTCTAATTGAATAAACCAACAAAACGCAGTATAGTGTGGGTAGATTAATGAAGTTGCATATTTTTTTACTGGTCAAATATATCCTTCACAAAAATGCAGTGGGAAAGCAATTTCAATTTACCATTGTGGATTTATGTAAACTACAAGAAGCACATAATTTCGATGGAGTATTTTTCTAAAAAATTTATATCATATATATAATTTGAGTTACACAAGTTGTAATTACACTATAATTTAGCTTATGTCATTAGATAACTGTTCTTATTTCAGATAAAACATGCAGTCACTATTTTATTATTTACAAAAAAAAGTTGTCTATAAAAAAACAGTTCCAAAAGAACCCCAAAGTTGATCTAACATAGTTTATAGTACATATTTTAACACACTTTAATCTTTAATCAAATTGTGTTTTATAGGTACATCTATCACATTAACTTTATATAATTACTCATGTTGAATCTTCACAGAAACTTATTTAACAGAGTAATATATTCTTTAAGCAGAAAAAAAGAATGAAAAAGGTGCAAAAAATACCACCTATTTTAAAAAAAGTAAAGAGTGGGAAAAGAAGTCAAGCAAGCAAAAAAAAACCCCACAAAACAAACCACCAGACCAAAAAGCCCCCATTGTATCCTACTTAACCATTCATCCAACTTTACTCCTATAAATAGCCTCAAAAAATGACTGGCTTTATTTAATATGCTGATTTCTCAAAGATGGCAAGCTCCTGAAGGTGATTAGAGTTTAAAATGTTTGTTTTCCTTTGCGAAGTAAAGTCCTGGCTTCACATCATTGGCAGAGACAAAATACACCCTTTTTTGTTGTAGGTTTTGTTTCTTTGTTTTTTTCAAAATTAAATTTGCCAAAGTTGCTACCCACCTACTTGGTCTCCCATTGAGATATTATTTAGTTATTTCTTTATTTGTTAAGACTTTGTAAAGGCTCAATATCCATACAAGAAATTGCTCTTAATAATAAACACACACAACATTGTCTTAAAAACTGTAGCCCACGGGAAGGAATCACATTGCAGAAGTTCATGGAGGACTTTCTCCTGTGGCAAGAACTCTATGCTGGCACAGGAGAAGACTGTGAGGAGTCCTCTCCTTGAGGACTAAGGAGTGGTAGTGTGTGATGAACTGATCGCAGCCTCCATTCCCCGTCTCCATTGTGCCACTGAATGGGAAGAGGTAGAGAAAATGGGGAATGAAGTTGAGCCTGGGAAGATGAGATGGATGGGTGTTGGAGATGGGCTGAAGACTGAAGCCGCCTTCAGAGAGTGGAAAGAAGCTGAGGATGCCTTACTTGAATCTTCCACTGGAAGGACTGTGTTGTGACCTTTTCCCCTATGGTCAAGGACATCTCTCCCTCTCTGGAGAGGTGCTGGCAGCCTCCTGCATGGCCGGCCCCCAGGGGCAGCTGCTATGGCCAACCCCCTATTGTCCCTGCTTTGTCACTCCCCCCTCCTCCCTTGAGGTTCATGTTACCTTACCAATCCCAGGTCCAGGTGTCCCCTCTCCCAGGGTCCCCTTCTTCTGCCCCTTATAGACCCACCATGTTGTTACAATAAACTAGATCAGTTTTGACCTTCGACCTGCACGTTGTGTCTGTGTCTCCTTCTTGTGGATTTACATGTGGATACTACAACTCAGAGTCAAGAACCCACTGGTCTGGAGTATCAACCCTTTCCCATATCGGGTCAAAGATGGGATAAGGTATTTTAAGATTTTTTCTTATTTCTTATTTTCCCACTCTGATTTGATTTGCAATAAATTAATTTCTCCAAGTCAGGACTGTGACGGTAATTGTTGAGAGAACTCCCCCTGTCCTTACCTCAATCCATGAGCCTTTCCTCATATTTTCTCTCCCCAGTTGAAGAGGGAAGTGATAGTACACCTTTGGTAGAACCCTGGTGTCCAGCCAAGGTAAATTCACCACAGTGGGGGAATTACCCATGATGGATATAGAAGATGTTAACAACTCTCATTTCAGAACAATATACCTATCTTTCCTCAGGTCTCTGATGTACAAGACCTCTCTTTTGCTGAACTTTAATTCTGATATTCTGCAACAGTATTTGGTTATATTGCTGAAAGGTCTGGTATCAGTTCGGGGTGTTTCTATCTATATTAACACTTTTCATAAATATGCATATTTTATTCTTCTTGAACTCCTAATTAAAAATGAAATAATTTCCACTAGATTCTAAAAAAAATACAAACCTCACTGAATTACAGTTAATTAAATGTGGAAATGGTTCCCTTTTTTAAATCACATCTCAACATATTTGCATTGTAATACTCTTAACTTCTACATTTTTGCAAGCAAACCCATGTTCAGCTGTATTTTTTTCTGAAATGTTCAGTTGTCCTCAGGGAAAAATTTCTCTATAACAGCAGAAACTATATGTGAAATCCTTTTTTTTTGTTGGTGTTTTCTAATCTTCTTGAGCTAAGGAGGAAGTGGCAGGAAAAATAAAACAGAAGAGTGAATAACTTCCAGTTTGTCAAAATAGTTTGCTATTCCTGAGGTAAAAGAATAAAGAGCTAAACTGGTTACAGAAATGAGTAGCTGAAAAGTTTTTCATAAATTGTGCAGTCAGTAATTGGCATTTGGCAGACAGATTCTCCAAATATTCTGCCTATGTCTCTGGGTTACGGATCAAGAGGCTGAAAGAGAATTTCTGTTGGCTGCTACTGGGTATCAGAACAGTGGCTATTTTCTTAACTCTTCAGTATTCCCCTTGTCCACATCCATCCAGCACAAGGAAAGTGAACTGACTCAAAGAAAAAGAAGACACGAACTAGACTGGTGGTAAATAAGTAATCAGAGGGTAAGAAAGGAGACAAGAAACCGTGAAGCTAGATAAATCATGAGAAATTATGGAAATGAAAGGGAGGGAAAAAATAAGGTTTTGATCTGGCAAGGTCAAGAGAAAATAGAATGATTAACTGAGAAGCAAAAACCGTATTTAGTTTCAATACACTGAATAAGTTTGGGATAATTTTCTAGGAATTACCTGCTCATGTGAGTTATCACTTTATTCTCTATAGCACTTTTGAAGGTTCTGATGAGCATTAATGATGAGCCGGTGTATCTAAGCTGTACCCAACATCTGTTAGAGAGGTTGCTAGACGGATTTGGCTAAAACTGCCAGGATCAATATAGATAATTGTGTTCCAGTGCCTTCAAATGTTCCCTAGCATGTTTAATTAACTAGCGTAATTGTAGCTAGGAAATTAGGTGCCTGCTATGACATCTGATGCAGAGAAAAGGAATAGGGAAAGAAATAAACCAATATGAATTTCAAGAGATAAGGACACAAGCTAAGAATAAATAAGGATAAACCAGAATAAGTCAGCACAAAGAACTCAGTGGAAGAGAAATGCAAGACAGAGTAATCAAAACCAGAATCAATCATAGAATCATAGAATCACAGAATCATAGAATCAGATGGGTTGAAAAGGACCTCTGAGATCATCAAGTCCAACCCTTGATCCACTACCACCACAGTTACTAGAGCACGGCACTAAGTGCCACATCCAGTCTCTTCTTAAATACCTCCAGGGATGAAGACTCCACCACCTCCCTGGGCAGCCCATTCCGATGCCTGATTACCTTCTCTGTAAAGAATTTCTTCCTAACACCTAAACCTCCCCTGGCAAAGCTTGAGACCACGCCCTCTTGTCTTACTGGTAGCTGCCTGGGAAAAGAGACCCACCCCCATCCAGCTACAACCTCCTTTCATGGTCCATGCAATCCAATAAATGTACTCTTTTAACAAGTAAAATAGTTTCACATTTCCTAAATCTCATCACTCTTCTGTTGTCAGCAAGTATTTGTGAAATTTGCAAGTGTAAACTTATCAATATATTTTTTAAGTCTTATTTGGTCTCTAAAAGAAGTTAGGGAAAAAAAAGGTAAGTTTATTACCACTACAAGTGACAGAAATTAGACACCTTGGTTATCATCTTAAGTTTCTAATTCTTCGAAGTGATGTTACAATAGCATGTAACGTTGCCATTTCTCACATAGTTTGGACTCTGTGTGACAATAAATAAAAGAATATTGCAAATGCAAATTTACATGAGGCAAATTAGAAAACAGGAAGTATGCTAGCTGAGGAGTTCTCTTTTCATCCATTTGTGAAGGATCAAACCTTCACAAAAAGAACCTAACACCAAAAAGAAACTTCTAAATTATTCACCCCATAAAATAGAGTGCATCACAAGGCATAGACAAATCAAGGAATGTAAAGTGGCAGAAAAAAAGCAGGAGTTCACTTTTTCTACTTTTTCATTACCTCATCCAGTCTCCAAAGTTCTCAGAGATAACCATAAAGTTCTGAGATAGCTTCATTCATACTGAAAGGTTAAGTTTTTTATTCTTTCTTTCTTTCTTCTGTATCTCCTCAGTTTCTTAAACTAAAATTACATGTTGCCTTTTGTTGTCAATAACAACTGTGCTGTTTCATTTAGATCTTTTAGTGAAAACTGAGGCACAAGAATCATGCAGTACTTGAGTATTTCCACAGTTCCCAGGGGAACAACACTGTCCTTCATCTTCCTCTTGCCTTTTTCTTTTACCTTCCTCTTACAGACTGATTTAACATTATCAGTAAGGTCTTTTGCTATTCTGTGCCAAAATATTCTTGATTTTGCCACAGTACTCTTCTGCCATTCATTCCGGACTCATACGAAGGAATCAGATTGTATCCTTCTTATGGTTCCTAAGAACTACTTACATGTTCTTCATTTTATGGATCCCTAGCTTGAAACCCTCTGGATGATGTACATTCCTGAACGGCAAAACTATAAATGAAGGAAGTAGGCACCTTTGAACATGCAGAGTACTACATAAATGGTGGTCTGACATTCCTAGAGCATGTATTTGTCAAACATTATTCTCAAAAAGAGTATTTTTAACTTAAATTATATTTATTTGCAGTTTCTGTTTCCTATTAAGATGGTAAAGCTATTATGTCATGAAAAACACAGCACATATCCTGATTAAATATATCAAAAGCAAACAGTAACTTGTGATTAAATTATTATATGTGTATTTATAGAAAACTAAAATTGAAGGGATTGGGTTACCCATTTAAATTTGAAGCTAAATCAAATATACAACAGAATCACCATGATAAAATACTGTTAATTTAAACAATATAAGGATGTCTTTTAGGAAACAAATAGAAAACATCATCTATTTCATATTTATATGATTCAAGCCAAGGAAAGACAAATCTTCTTATTGGTATTTCCTCTTTTCTAATTACTTTACTTTGTAACATTAGTTTCTTATTAATGCACTTCAGTTAGATTGTGCATAACAAGCTGCTTAAGAGGATAAAACTCAAATGTATAATGCAGTAAAACGTAAGAACTACTCAGAAGAAATCTTAGAGTTATTAACTCTGAGTTGTCTGTTATTCATAAGTTTACATTACACAACAGAGTACTAGCCTATAACAGGAAATGAAAGTGACAATATCCAGCTCCTAATAAAACTTTAAAAACATTTATTTTAAATTTTAAAAGATTTATGCAATTGTTTAAACTGAAATTTGATTAAGACAGCAGTATAGGGCTATTCTTAAAAAAATACTGCAGTTCCTTCAGTAATCTTAAGTAATCTGAATTATGTGAATATGAAGCACTTTTTAAGTATTTGAAAACCAAGAAAAATATATAATTTTCTTGACTGTCCTACTGTACTTGCCAAGTCTGACATATTTAACAACTTGGAGATAACAACCTGAATTCAGCCCTAGATGATAAATAAGCATTTTGTATGATTAAGATAATGCATGCAGTACAATACCTGTATATGCAAACTGAACAAGATCCCACAGTGCATTGGGGTCTATGCCCTCCATTTTAATCTCTTCTTGCTTGGCTTCACAAACATCACTTGTAAACATGGCAGCAAAATAGTCAGAGACAGAACTGAGGACAAGTCTGCAAAAAAGTTAGAAGCTGGTATAATTTGCACTGATATATGTATCAGAAATTTCATATATATGTAAACTTTTTAAAAAAACTTATTTTCAGAATAGTTATAAATTAGCAGCAGCAATATATTATTTATGCATATAGGCAGCGAAATACAGCATGACATTTCATTCTAATTTGTTTTTGCCTCCTGGGATATGAACTAAGTGGCACTTTAGCATATGACTACAAAACAGACATAGAAATTAATGCTCAGTCTTTCTGATAATCTTCCAATCATGCAGATATCTCAACTGTTAACAAGATAACCTCTCAATATCAAAACAAACTTATTAATGAAACACATTTCATACTCCAGAGGTACTCTTCATTGTTCTTAAAGGCTTATTTTTATAAACCTCAAAAAACAGCATGTGACTTTAGACAATCTATCAATCTCCAATAAAACTGTCAGAAGCTTGACATTTTATTCATTAAAAAACCCAATAGAATCATTGTGTAATGCAATGTTTTTGTTAAGAAACATTTCCAAGGAAAATAATCTCAAAATACCTACAAAATGTGTATGGCTTGTTCTTTAGTGATCCGATTTAGACAAATCAAAACCACAGGAAGTATCAGGTATGATCATAATTACTGGGGCTTTAAGCTTAGGCATTCTTCTAAATACCATCTACAGTGAAATTCTGATCTTGTTAGGAGTGAATATTCCCAGATGATCTTGAGATAGAAATGTGGTACAGCTATAAATAGTGTACCACATGCTTCCACAAAAGATGGTCCCATTTCTGGATTAATTTGAAAATATAATACATAAACACAATAAAAGACACAAGAATCACAACTGAAGAACTTGGAAACCAAGAAAAATATTTAGCCTTTACTATGTTGTTAACTGTTTTGTTAAAGGAAAATAAATAAAAAAAAGAAATAGTGAAGATAAATGAGTTAATGTTTATCATCCAGCACAGTAATTGATTGCTTTTTCTCTCTTAACTCATGCCAATAGCAAAATAAAGTATGAAAGTTTGAATTGGCTTCCTAATTTTACAGTGCTTTAAGCTACTATATTTTACATACACTTATGGCAGCTTGAGGACATATATATGGCCTTTGCTTTGGCTCTAATGATGGGAAAGGACTAATTAGGTATAGTAGATTTATCACTTTTTGTGTTGTGCTCAAGTCTAGCAATCATGAATTTTAAAAGTAAACATCCTAATTCATAAACAGTTCACATTTATATTTATATAATTGCTAAAACCCAATACTTTGGTGCTTCCACCAGAAACTCCTAAATCACTATTTTTTCATCACTAAGGAACATTTACTTCTGTTTATTTGTTATTTCATCTTTATTTTAATTAAATATTTATTTATTAACTTTAAAACTCTATTTCAAATATTTTTTGACCAAGTAAGAGATTTTATCTACTGTTAACAGATGCTTTAATAAAATAAAAAAATTTAAAAAAAAACACAAAAGAAAAAAATTAAATACTGATGATGTCCTATGAAATAAGATCTCTCACAGACAGCAAAGATGCAATTTAGGCATGTGATTGAGATTTCCATTTTGAGACCATTTTGCTTAAGCTGTTGCTTCAGATTTACTAACCATCATTTAAATTCAACTAGGAGTCTTCAGTTTGGTCACTTGCTAGAAGCAAAGCCAAAACCATTTGCTGCATTAAAGTAATGGACGAATGAACTGAAATTTTAATACACCACTTAATGATCAATGGAAATATTTTCAATCAGTAGTATCTTACATTTCTAATTTACATCATTTAGGTTCTCAAATTATTTATTATATAATCTTATTGTCTAGGTATTGTCAAAAATAATAAAAAACCAAACCAAACAACAGAAAATAAATAACAGAAATAAATAACAGAAGGATTACATCTCTTTCACAAACTTATACAAAAATGTGTGGTTTTCCACAATTCGTGTGAGGAAAGTCAAAGAAGTCATCTAATGGATTTCAGTTGCAAAGGAGCAGTCAGTCTACAGGACCAGACAAGATCCAGTTCAAAGTGAAAAGAAAAGAAGAAAAAGAAATAATACAGGTGTCAGGTCCTCAGCATTACCCATTTTACTTAGAAGTTTGCACCACCTATTAAAGAAGATGGCTTAACTCAGCAGAAAGGCTCTGTGATGTAGCCGCTCACCTCAACAAGCAAGACAAGCTTTTGAACAGAGCGATGAAGTATAAGGATTATTTTTTAAAGTACGTTATGTTAATCAATAGTTAACAAAAATAATGAGCCAGCTACTTTGTCAATATAACTATAACCAAACAGTTAACTGATTTCAAGACACTTTTACCTTGGGAAGTGCTCCAAAAGTTGAACTAAAGTGAGAGGAACTTGCTAATTACACTTAATTCTGAAAGGTGACACCTTTTGTAAAACTTAATTGTGTTCCAGTGTTGAGAAAGAAGATGAAAAGTGAGAAATCAAAGAGATCAATGAATTTGTAATGATCTGCTGCTTTTTGTAGATCAGAAGGCTCCAAACATCCCTAATCTTGGTTTAAAGGCATGTTGACCTATTAATCAAGAAAGGTCAGCTGTCTCAGAATGTCACCTTTTTCAGCTGCTGATCTGGCAGAGAGAACACATAATAAACTCTTTCATCCTTGAGACTTATAGCAGGTAACCTGTGGTTTAAAATGAATTTGTGGACCCAGAAAGCTTTTCTCCAGATTAAGGGACTTTTCTACCTTTACAACTAAACTCAGCCAGATATATTTCTGGTTTGTTTTATAGTAACCAATATAACTAAATATTGATTCCATGATTGTTTTAAGATGTGATTTGTTGCTCTGTAGGGGACACCAGCTGACACAGTGTGTCTTTACTAATAGTAAAGCTCTACTGATAGCTCTTTACTGATAGTTGCTTTAAGTTCTTCTTGCAGAAGGCAAACATTTTCTTTATGTATAGAGAAGGCTCCATGAATTTTAAGGTTTGCAGAACCTATA
>JAWWES010000001.1:63774351-63787914 GCA_035583135.1 Lophotriccus pileatus
ATTATTGCTTGGGTGTTTTACTTGTGTTCTCTTGTTGTTTTTGCCAATACTTATAGACCTTTTAATAAAGGGCTGTTTTTCCTACCTTGATATAATTTTTAATTTCCTTTCCCCACACTGTTCCTCAATTGGAGTCTATTAATTTTGGATTTAAAATTGCTTAGAGGGAGGAGTTTTGGGTCTTTCTCATAATTTACTCCCAGCAAAACACTTGTGTCTCACTTAAACTGAGACACTCATGTTCTGTCATTGGTCACCAAAGAGATCAGCATCTCCCCCTCTGCTCCCTCTTCCCTGAAGGAAGCCTGTGAAGTCTACAAGACTGTGATGAGGTCACTGCTCAGCCTTCTTTTCTCTAGACTGAACAAACCAAGTGACATCAGTTGCTCTTCGTAAGTCGCCCTCCTCTGGACATAGTCTAACAGTGTGATGTCCCTACACTGTGGCTCCCAAAACTGCACACAGTACTGGAGGTGAGGTCTCACCAACACAGAGTAGAGCAGGACAATAACCCCCCTTGACTGGCTGGCGATGCTTTGCCCAGTACACCCCCAAAGGTCGGCCATTTGCTCCTGGGGCACTGCTGACTCATATCCAGCTCACCCCCAACCCAAATCCCCACATCAAGATTATCAATCAAGGTTAATAATAAAGGCTTATCTAAACTGCCTTGCTGCTTGCCCTCTGATAGGAGGAATCTTTGCTATTGTTGTTGTTCTGTTCCAACCATATTACTTGAATAAATTGTTTTTAAACTCATGGACAGTAGGTTGTATTAAACAACACATTTCATATTAAATGCCTGATGTGGGAGGTTCCTCAAATTTTAATTACAGATATCTTGGAATGAACTTAGGGTGGCTGTACTGCTTTTATTGTGTGCTTTCCACATGCATCTGCTACTATTGCCAGAAAACAAGTCAAGACTTAAGACCATATATTGTGCATTTTTCTTCTTTCACTCCCTGCCTCTAAACTGTCCTTCCTTCTCTGCCTGCTTCTTTATCTTTTCATCTTGCCTTTCAGCTTAACTTCCTCCATTAATTTTTCTGATTTTATTGATTTTTTTTAACTTTGTCTAATAGTAGCACTCAAAATTGAAACAGTTGGTACCACTCCTCAGAGAACTGAAAAAGACAAAACTAATCTCAGTTTGTTGAAAGAATTTTACTAAATTTATCAGGGTGAGAGTAAATAAAAGATGTATTACTTTAGAACTGAGCATCCAAAAAAAAAAAAAAAAAGGTCCACTTAACTTATTTCCATATTTGTAATGAAAATTTTAAATTTGTGTTGAAAGTTCTTAACTTTTCATCCAACCAGTTGTAGAACTATAGCCTTACTAAAGTATTTCTTTGTTTTATATGTAAGTGGCAATTTTTGAATAATTCTGTACTACCTCTTCTGCCACAGTAAGAGCTCCCCCTGGCCCTTATATTGAATATCAGAAAGAACAAAAACGCAAAAGAACTCAGATTTCTCATTGCAGCAGGATATTCCCCCACCACCCCGGAATGTGAACAAGACAATGCCCTATTTGCAAACGTATCAGCGGTGGGCTGAGGCGGCTCCAATCCCTGGCCTGGCAATGCTGGAACCAGTCTGGCTTCAACCCTGCATTAACATCCTGAATTAGCATTCTGATGGTAAGGCAACCACCAGAGTCAGACAATCACTTTATACTGTAAAGGTCCAGTGGACTTTCACACTGTCAGGTCCTTGCAACATAGTCGTTCTTGTAGTGTATTAGTGGAGATTCCTCCCTTGGGTGGGGATACCCCTCAAGGATACTTCTCCAGGTTGAGAGAGAGAGAGATGACCAAGAACATTGGTATTGGTGAGTTCATCAATCTCTAATCAAAAATTACTTCTTTTTTTCTAGTTTTAATGTAAGTGTTTCAATAATTGATTTAAATTTTATATTATAAATGACAGGCACAGAAAATGAGAAAGATATATATACATGTATCTCCAGAATGAGTGGAGAAACTAGAAACTCCCTTTTCATAATAAATTAGGGTGGATTGTTAATAGTACAACAGCTTAAATGAAAGGAAATTACTATTTTAGCATTCTTCCTCCCTTTAAGGTATTTACATTTTAATATTTAATTTTTGGCAATAATTTTGAGTATTTTGTGTTTCTTAATTTGCTACATATTCAGTATAAGATATGGCTTGTAATATGTTTTAATTGGATTTTAAAATGAGTATTCATTTTATCTAGGATAAGGTTTTAAAAACTTATACACTGAATGTTATACCAAATTCCTATCTATCATGAAGTATCACATTTAAAAACTCCACAAATACTGGTTATGCAGTGTCCTCTGCAAGCAGGCTTTTTATATGTTCTGAGGAATGCAAAGTGTATCTTATCTAACCTAAATCGCTAAATTATTAATTAGAGGAGGTACTTTACTGGATCTCTTTAATTAGAAGAGGTACTTTACTGGATCTGCACCTGACAGATCTGGAGAGAGAAAAGAAAGAACCTGTGAAATATGTTGGCAAACTTGGCTGCAGAGACCATTTAAGATAATGGATCCTGAGAAAAGTTTGTAAAACAAACAGCAAATTACAAGCCTGGACTTCTGAAGTGACTCCTGATGAAAGTCAAATGCAAAAAGGGAGTAGATGGAAAACGCAAAAAAACGCAAACCTCCCAGTGGTAGATTCTGTGGAGGATATAACTCACAATAGAGGAAGATGTCCTTAGGCTGCAGTTAAGCTCCTTGGAGCAGAGAGGATAAGTTCAAGGCGCAATGCTAGAGGAAGATCTACAATGTCACTGAAAGGCCACTCTCTCTTATCTTTAATGGATCAGATAATTGCAGGTTTGGAATTGACCGGAAAAGTCAATTTCCATGTCCACCCTCAAGAAGAAAGATGTAGGCACCTATAGTTTGCCTCATCAAGATCATGGAGCAAATTTGCCTAGATGTCATGTGCTGGATCACTAAAATCAGTGAGGATAATAAAAAACTGGAACAAGCTAAGAAGAGTAGAACCTCTGCAAGTGATGATATTAAAAACTAACTGGGTATGACCTCAATGCTTTAACCTAACCTTGCAGTTGATTCTGCTTTGAGCAGGGAGGGTTGAATCTGTAATTTCTAGCATTTTAACAGCCACAGTAAAAATACGCAACTCCCTGTGTTTGTCCAGTCACGTGTCCAAAACAACACAGAATAAACACTACTAAAAAAAAAAAAATCCAGAACACCCTTCACCTCATTTTATCCTGTCTTATCAATTCTACAAAATTCAACAGTTGACTTTTCCAGTTCTTTTTGCACTTTTAGCTGCAGATCACCGAGAAGTAGAAAATTAAATGTAAAGGTGTCTGAAGATTTATTAGAAAATCTAAATAGACTCTGGCTATTATTTCATGGTCAGTCTTCCTATTAGGGTATTTTTCCAGATCAAGACTGATTTACATACACTGTAGAATTGAAATGACAAATGTGAAATTAAATTTATTACTGAAAGATGGGAATACAAATATGAACAGCTGTATTAAAAATAGTGGGGGAACTGAATTAAACTAAAAAACTCAAACAACTTACATTTTCCTCTGTCTCCTACTCTACAAACTATGCAGTTTACCAAAATAATTAAAATAGGCAAAAAGTACACTGATAAAAAATGTATATTTTGCACCATCCATATTAAACAGGTGAATGATATCAATTATGGAATATTTATATGTAACTAGTAAGTATTTTCGTGTCATTTTAAGAATGTAGCTTCAGTCATTTATTTTTTTCTACTTTTTCATCTTATGTGTGTTGAAAAACGGGAAAGGCAAAATCTGGTCAGGTAACTGCTAAGAAGGAACAATAAAATTCCCATTATTTCTGAAAAAAAATAAAGGAAAGAAAAGATTTATTTCAGTAATATATAGGAATGTAAAACTGAACACAAATTAGAAGGCTTTAGGTTATTATCTCTACAGTTTTCTTTGTGATGGTAGGCACCTTAAGGCAAATTTTGTAGCTCTTGTAGGAACAACATAAATGCAGATGGATAGAAGGACTGAAGTTTAATGTTATTACATCTGTACTTGATGTACCCATAAAGGAAAGATCTTCACGATTAGGATGAAGATGGCATCAGACCACAGCTACCAGGGGCGCATAAGGTGTTAGAGGCATAATACATTTAACAGTGGCAAAAAGCCTGGAACACAGAAGCTGGATCAGGTGCCAGGTTGCTGGGTAGAAATTACTAAGGACCTAATGGAAAATCTGAATATACACAGGTAAGAGAGGAATGGGAGAAATGGCAGCTCTTAGAAGACAGAAGACTAGAAACAAAGTTTTAAGAATGAAAATGGCTGAAAGAAGAAGAGAAACATCTCTGCATCTATTACAGCTACTAATCTAAAGTGGGCTCCATTCTAAATGTGCTGCAAACTACCCAGATCAATCTATTACTGCTTGTTAAGTGGAGTTATGTAACCATTTATTACAATTATTGAGGCAATTTTAATATTTTAATGAAGATTTCTGTCTCATTTTGGTTTTTAACATCTGGACAATAACTTTGGCTTTCCAGTCTTCCATATTGCACCTTTTTTTTACCTATTTTTATAGGAATATAGAATATTCAATGTTTTTTGTTAAACAGGAATAGTCTCTGTGTTTATATTCACTTAGGGCAAAAGCAACTTCATAAAGTCCAAGTTGCCAAGATGATCTCATAGTATTCCTCTATACCAGAAAGTTAATTTATGAGTTCAGAAATCCATTGGCTGCTTTTCTGATTTTCTGCTGGGAAACCATAGTCCTGCTCTGAATTTCATACCTCAGCAGAGAAATAAGGACACAAGCAGGAAATAAATCAGCCTTGGTTTGCAGCCTTATACACAGTTCAGATGCAAAAATACTTTTCACCTGAAAATTCTGAATTATTCTCTGTATTTTAATCTAAACTCTAGGATTTGATTTTTATTTGCATTTGTTAAATCAGAGCCTATTTCTAAGACCAAAATCTCAGTGAAGAGTAACCATTTCAAACTCTAATTGTTATCTAAAACCAAGCATAGTTTCATATATACTGACTTGCTTAAATACCAGATAATCTTGTAGAATTTTATAAATAATAATGTAATTATATTTTTATATAAATAATTAACATTAAAAGTAAATATGGTATTTTTCAATTCATTGAAAGATACAGGTCATAGGAAGAAAGCCTTCAGTATTCCTCTATAAGTGTCTGAGAACTCTGTACAACAGACTTATTAGAGTATTAGGATCTTAAACTAGAAATTACACTGTGTTCAGTGTACCTATACAGCATTTCATTTCAGAAATTTCCATTCTCCTCACACATGAACAGAATACCAGCAGAGAGAATTGTTTGTCACATTCACAATCAGTCTGCTAATTGAGTGCTACTTCAAAGTTTGAAATATGTTCAAAAAACCCTCACCTTCAAAACCCCAACCTTCAAATACACCTTTTGCAGCACTTATATTTGTGTTTAAAACAAGATGAAAGCATGGATAAGGGGCAACAGAAAACACTGTTCTAAGAAATACAACTATCCAAAACATTTACTTTTGTAACTTCCATATTTTATGCTTCTTTTCCTACCTATGCGCAGGTATCTTGCGGTCCCCAGCAATCAGGATAACGTCACAGAGCTGCTGCTGCTTCAAGTAGCTCTCCATCTTTCTGAAGGTTTGCTCCGCATGGTGAACAGCCTGGTAGAATTCCTCGGAGCTACACGAATCCATGTCACAGTGGGGTGGCATGGAGTGGCTGGCTCCTGACAGTCTGTAAACCACAACAGAGACTCCACGTTGATAAGATGTAACCAGACTTCATCACAGGCTTCTAGAATCTGGTAACAGTAATCAGTGCATCCTTTTCCCTGTTCTCATCCCTAGAACTACCAAAAACTTACTGCATTGGGAGAGAAATGGAAAAAGCAATCCCATCTTTCCACTGTTTCTAAGAGTGCCTACTCTAGTTTACTTTCTCAAATTCATTCATTTTACATCCAGTGGAAAAGAAAAATAAAATTTTAATTGACTTAATTTGTAATGAATTGTGATTATTTCCACAACAATAAATTACATACATACTTTTCAGTCAAAAGGCTCATTAATAGAAGGTAAATTTATACTGCAAAGATAATTATGTCTATATTAGGAAAGAAAAACAAAAACAGGAGAAAAAGTAATTTTTGTGTTCATTACGTAGCCATCTATTCCTAATTCAGTTACTCAGTACAGTGCTGGAGTGAAAAATAAGAAAAAGTGTCAGGTCTAGCTAATACTAGATTTCAAATTTTTTCACAACAACAGACAATACCCTCTCCTTTTAAAAACAAGCAATGAGATTGTTTCAAATGAATAAGATTTTATATGTATATATATGTATAAATGAGATATATAGAAAATAGTTGACCTAATCAATAGAAGACCAATAGAAGACCAATGTTTTAGTCCAGCATATGAAACAATATTATAAATTAATTCAAACCAATCTCATTCTACATATAGTCTATTGAAAGATAAATATTAAGGAGCACATAAGAAATGTTGATTGTTTATAGTAATAATACAACAGTTTCATTACATAAGGTTTCAATTCAATAAGTACTATATTTGCAGAATATTGAAAGACCTTTAAGAAAATGCAGTCTACATTCCTGGTGCTGGAAAAAAACTTGAAAATTGCACAAAGATAATAATTCTTAAAAATCAGCTATTAAAATTAAATGCAGTTATTAAAAAAAAAAAAAAAAAAAAACAACTTCAAAAGAAAATTTGAGATATGCTTGTGATTTACTTTGGAATTATTTTTTGTCCAAAATTGTTCCACGTAGTCTCCTACAATCATTGTATGAGGCTCAACAGGTTTAAGGAGGAAAGGCTACTCCATCTTTCTGTCACAGTAATCTCTACGCTTCACAGCATTCCTTTAAAGTAACTGGATGCCTGCATAATTGAAGGTGGCATGCAGATAATTTCACAGGGAACCGACATAGTTACTTTAGTACCTCATCCCACTAGCTATTATGAGCCATATACAGGTACTAATTCAACATAACAAGTTATAATTTAAAATTAAGTAATTTCATTTTATTTAAACTTGATTTAAAATAAGTACATTCACTTTCATAACATTAAGTTGGATCCTGAAAAGTCATCAATTGGTTTAAATTATTTTTTATGCTGAAAAGGTTATGTGTGAGCCTTTCTATAGGAAACTGAACTGGCAAAATGTTATTAAACATAATTCCTCAACAGAAACAGTTATGAAATGGTGATTTAGAAAGAAACATTTCCTTAATTCTGTTAATCTTGTTATACTGTTAAGTGTTTTCTGCCAGATATCTCTTCCTAACGGATCAAAAGTGAGTGTCATAACTTCCTTAAGTGTTCCTATCTAATTTGGACTGCCACACATGTAGATCAGAAATCCAAATTTATTTTCATATCTTTGGTTTATCAACAAATGCTTTCCAAAAAACTCTAATGACAGAGGTAAGCTCACTAGAACGGGTAGTGCGTAGATATTTCAGCTTCTTTCTTTATTTCTTTCCTTTCTTTCTTTCTTTTTTTTCCCTTCCTTCCTTCCTTCCTCCCTCCCTCTTTCCTTTCTTTCCTTCCTTCCTTTCCATCCTTCTTTCTTTCCTTCTTTCTCTTCACTTTGATTGTAGCCCTACTCAGACTTCTTTAGTTTTGTTGCTGAAGAATTAGAATGACAAGTAACTTACAAAAAATAAATCAGTTCCTAATAAATGAGGTTACTAGGGTTAAAAAGACACATTTCTTCCTCTCCCCTGGGGAATTCAGAAGTGACAACAATAGCAATTTTGAGAAAGGGAAATAACAAGAATGAGGAGATTTAATGGGTTCATATTGTTTGTTAATTCAGAAAGTAGGTATAAGTCAGTTTACATTTGAACAGATAGGATGCTAGTCCTGAGTCTTTTTGGCTATTCAAAGTATGTCTTTTCCAGGTCAGAGAAAGAGAAGTACCCTGACTGAATTTAAGCTAGTCTTATGAAGTGAGATTGGGCTGCAATGAGCTTAGTCTATTTTGCTCTTGAATTGTTAGTGTTTGCCACAAATTTTGCCCTCTTTCCTGTTTGCCGTTTATAAACAAGTCTTTCTACAGTCTAACTCAGTATATCTGTCACTTAGCAAGTCAGTAAATGGCTGCTCAAAAGCCAGCCTCCAAAGGCCCAGCATATTTTAAATTATTATCCTGAAAGATAGCAAGCAATAAGCTTAGTAGAAGAAAATGAGTTAATCTTTTATTTATTTTCTAAGACAGCCCAGATAAAAAGCCTGCTACTTATCCTATTCAGGAGCTACCTCTGTTTATTACAAAAGCTCGGTCTGCATAATCAATGCTTTAAATTTAGATAGCACCTTGTTCAAGTAGGAATTAGGTAAAGCAAACACCATTTATTTTCTACCAGTTTGTGAAAGGCATGTATAGGTACTTAGAGCCAATTAGAGATATGAAAATCACGTTTTCTCTTTGCATATATTGTTTTTGTCTAGGTGCAGGCAAACTGGACCACATATGTAGTGAGATGCTTGTTGATTGCATTCAGCAGCAACTTCTGACACAAATTTGACTGAAAATTCTCCCAGTCTTTCAAAACCCTTTTTAGCATTTGTGTAATTGGTGAACAGGACAGACTCCAAACGGACTTTTTGCATAATATTTTTCATTGGCAATTGCAAAGCCTGAACTTAGTACAGGAATTTCAAACATTTGGGGGTTGTTCAGACTAGAACAATTTATCTTTAAATGACTCATTTAATAGTACAGAAATAAGGAAACCAAACCTTTCACAAGATTATTACAATGATACTGAAACATGAGAAAACTAAAAGGCTCACAAAAATTAACAACACTTCAAATAACCAGTAATCTCAAATGTTTCCTTATGAAATGCCAAACCAAAATGCATACATATTAAAAAAAAAAAAAAAAAAAAAAAGGGGAATCAATTCACCTTAGCAAGTTTGTACAGACTAATTTTCAACACTGAGGACAACTTCTTGCCCTCAAAAGAGAAATGTTTAAAAAAGAGCCCAAAGGTGTTGCGAAAATCCAGTCTTTGAGCCTTTACAGATATTAAAATAGTGAAAATAGAAAAAAACCTTAGAGAATCTATAACATCTGACTACATGGTGCTCCTCTTTTACTAGAAAAAGCATATTGATTTGAACAAGAATAAAGAAATGAAAACCTTATCTTACAATGATGGTGCTAAGGAGTTAAAGATAAAATGCCAGGAAAGAAAGAAGACCTCACATACAGATTTAGCTACCTATATTGGTCTTGTTAAGTAGTTAGTAAAACTGTCACTCTTAAGCTGCAAACATTTGAAAACAGCAATACAAACACCAGTAGTTAAACCATATCCTGAAAAAATTTCAAAGGGAAAAAAAAAAAAGTAGTATGAAGTATTATTTGAAACTATACCACATTTCTGTGAGTGATCAGAGGCTTAGGTTTAAAAATGTTTCCATTCTGGAAATTATATTCATAAGGGTGCAGAGAATAACAGATTCATATCACTGTATACAGCAGAGTACTTTACAGAGTACTTAGGTATTTTAAATACTCAATTGGAGCACATTCTTCATTGCCCTGAAGGTCCTGGCCAAAAATAAAGAACTTTTTAATCAGAAAATATCATATCATTTCAATGTTACTGTAATATCAAATCCCGCTGTATTTAAATTTCTTTTTTTCAGTTTTCACTTATGCAGGATTGATCATGCAAACTTATTCAAAACCTGTTCAATGTAATTTAGTGTATATTACTGGGTACATATCCAAAACACATAGTCAAGAAAAAAACACATCCAGTTCTTCAGTGAAAAAAAAAAAAATTGCTTTGCTATTTATAACTTGCAAAGCCAGAAGAAATATTCCATATATGAGTGAACAAAATCCACACAATTCTTTCTCTAAAAATTGCTTATTGAATGCTTAGAAATCAATAGCCTGCGGAATTGCAATTACCAAACTAAGATGAACTGTCAAAAGTCATGGCTCTCATTAGCGATCACTTGCAAAAAAACAACAAAAAAAGTTTTCTTACAGTAATAGGAAGGCTAAAATTCTGTTTGTGAACAAAAGCTATGCTTTTCACTCTTCTACCTGTAATGGTATCTGCAACTACAGGCTCTGCCCAGAATTTCAGCAGGTAGAAGTGCCAGATAAAAATATAACCAGAATATCAAATAGGACTTTTTAGGTATACCCAGTTAGCTCGGAGCTGCATTGCTGCTGCCTCAGGGATTCTTTTTCTATGTAAAAGAAAAAAAATGGAGTCCAGTGCACATTATAAATTAGTTGTTCTTGTTCTATTGATAAATCTGCATAATGCATCCTTTACAATGAGTTTTCCTCCTAAAGGCAATTTGTGGATCAAGATAATTGTATGTAATTCATTCTTTGGACTCCATAAGGAAAAATTCAGTCACTAGGCCATCTGCGTGCCTAGAAAAAAATACATGTGAATCCTCTGTTGTTCTGTGTTTCTGTATGATCTCAGACAAATTGTTCGAGCAGCACTTCAGAAACACAGAAAGAACAGTGAGAAGGGACAACTGCACTACACCAAACTGCTTCTATAGAGAAGAAGTATGTGCCTTCTTTAGTAGCTGACAGGAAAAAAAAAGGCTCAACAAACCAGTTCAACAAAAAGGCAATACAGTTAGAGAACAAAGAGTTTGTTCACAGTATGATTTTTCCAGGTTACTAATAACGTACAAATCAAGGCATGTGTTTTGGTTCAGTTCAAAATACACACAGTTGGATTTTTTCTTATCTATGACCCTTCACCAGATAATGACCTAACCTAAGCTCCAAGCATTGGCCTCTCTATTGTCAGTGTGATAAACCAACACACATGAAGATTTCATAGCCTCACAAAATACTTGTGTTTTTTAGATTTTAGTTATTTTAAAAATGTCTTGGTTTTGACTTTTTTTCTTGTACAAATAAAAGATTAAATAAAGTTAATTCAATTAATGGGCAATTACTAAAAAGATCTCATTTTCTGAAATCAACTACTTACAGAGTTCAGTTACATTCATGACAAACGCTCTCCCTTCCTTCAGTCTTACCCCATTTTTCAAGAATTTATTGCTGTTATTAACGACATGAGGGAAGGAAAGCATAGCTGCTGGGTCATACTTTAGTGAAGACAGTGAAAAGTTATCATCTGGGAAGTCTGAGACAAAGACTATTGTACAGGAGGATAATACTACTGGCCTGAGTAGTTAAATGCAACAGGTTGGAGGTGTATTTCCTGTCTTCTTGCAGATGTAAAGTGTTCATGATGACTACACATTCCTCTGGCTGAGGAGCAGCCACAAGCAGACAGGTACAGGAAGAACACCAAGAAGCAGATGCCGTAGTGGAAATGAGAGTGAAATGATTCCTTTTCCTTTCTTAATAGCTTGAGAAATTTATGACAATGTATTGAATACCACTGTGCACTGAGTGGTGCTAGCAGGCACAGACTTCACACTCACACAAAGCATAGACTTTCAGTTTCCTTGATGTCCAATTGTTAAAACAGCTTATTCCAGATGATGAACTGCACTGAGCCTTTGTGAATTACTTCAGTGGTCAAACATAAGATAACAATATAGTTCTCCTATAGAATTTAAGTAATTCCCCTATTCCCCAATGCCACCTTTTATCAGGTGGCAAACATCATGTTGGAAGCTTATAACTCAGTTATAAAAAAATGGACTAAGCTTGAGCCTGAAGATGAGTGTGAATGAACACTGTGATGCATAATCTGTATTTGAACCCCTTGTAGAGGTGAAAAAAATGTGAGCAGCCAGAAATACTATTGTTCCAGGACTTCAAAGAGACTCAGGTTGTGTGTCTGGCATCAGATGTACTTCTCAAAAATAAAAGAACAGTTCTGGTGAGTCTGGTTACAACTGAAAGCATTTCTTTTTAGAAACTGCTAAATTGATGGCTGATTAACACTATTTCACAGTGAAAAAACCAGCACTATTAAAATTAATGGGAATAGACTTACTTTGATGCATTTTATAAATGAAGAATTCTGCTGAGCATTTCAGAATGATTCTTATAATCTTTATTCACTGATTTTTGAAATTATTATTCAGATTCACTCAGTCATAGATAATATTCAGAGTTTCACTAAGTGTGGCTTAAAGTCTGTGTCCAGTTCTGGCCTCCTCAGTACAAGAAAGACAAGCAGCTACTGGAGAGGGTCCAGTGGAGGGCCACAAAGATGATTAGGGGTCTGTAGTATCTCTCTTATGAGGAGAGACTAAGGGAGAAGGACCTGTTTAGTCTAGAGAAGAGAAGACTGAGAGGGGATCTCATCAGTGCATATAAATATCTCAAAGGCAAGTACCAAGAGGATGGTGCCAGACTCATTTCAGTGGTGCCCAGTGACAGGAGAAGAAGCAATAGCCAGAAACTAAAACACAAGAAGTTTCACCTCAGCATAAGAAAGAATTTCTCTACCTTGAGAGTGGCAGAGCACTGGAATCAGCTGCCCCAGGAGGTCATGGGGTCTTGCTCTCTTGAGACATTCAGAACCCACCTGGCTATGTTCCTGTGTCACCTGCTCTAAGTGACCCTGCCTTGACAGGAGGGTTGGACCAGATGATTTCCAGAGGTCCCTTCCAACCATATCTATTCTGTGATTCAGTAAGTCAAGTAAGTGGATAGAATATGAAAGAACATCAAGGCAAAAGGCTAAAAATTAAAGGACACTAACTGTCTTTCATAATAGGGACTTAACAGCATTTAACAGCCATACAAGTAATGATCACTGACCGTTTTGTTTTTTCAAATTATAAAATTATTATGATAAATGTACTGACTTGATTTGCTGATCTCCATCGTTAAAATAATGTTAAATATTTTACTTTCTATACTATATGGATACATGATAAAAACATAGAACAATGGAATTCTGAACTCACTTTAACTTAGGCAGAACAATTACAGGATGATTTCAGACTTACGTACAATAAGCAGTTGACAGATCTATCAACAGAGATCACATAGTATTTTAATTCAGACGTGATGCACATAAAATAACTTATGGTTTTATCACCATCCATTATTTATGCACATACTTCCACACAAAATGAGATTTTTACAAATACAGACACTAAAGATTGTACATTCAGAAAGTGATGAAGCCAACACCATACAGGAAAGTTCTAATATATCATGGAGGGAAAAGTCCCATATATTTCAGGCAGCTCTGGCTGTAATTCCTTTAGCTGCTGCTATCAGTAGCATGTAATTCTCCAACAAATGCCACTTCCATTAACCCAGCACCAGTGCCACTGACATATGAGCTCTTTTCTACCTTAGTCCTGTACTACTCCAGGAATAATGAAACTTTGGATTATAAAAGAGCAGTGCTGGATTTACTACTGGGACAGTTAAGAGGGAGAAGAAGTAAAAACTCCAAACAAACCAACCAACCAACCAACCAACCAAAAAACCACCAAACCGGGGGGGGGGGGGGGGGGGGGGGGGGGGGGGGGGGGGGGGGGGGG
>JAWWES010000001.1:63794843-63815398 GCA_035583135.1 Lophotriccus pileatus
TGCCTAATAAAGGAGTTTGCCATTTTCCTACAGCTCTGTGTGATCTCTGTTATTCTGCTAGCCTGGACTGTGGCCCCTGCTCTCACACGGAGCAGGGGCCTGCAGGCTGCCCAGCACCAGGGCACTCCCCGTGGACTCTTTGCTTTCCCCGAATCCAAACCGGGCCAGCTATGTGTCACCATTTTTGCTACCAGAATACTCCTCCATATCAGAAGTTTGAGGGAGAGGGAAGGAGTAAATTAACAGCAAAACCTGCTGTTAGCTAAAAAAAATAAAATAAAATTTTAAAAAAGGTGAAAAAAAGATTAAAAAACCCAACCCCAACTATAGGTAACTGCTCTCATCTGAAACAGTTTAAATAGCTCTATGATTTGTATAGATGCCTTTCTAGTACTGTGCACTGCCCTGGAATGTTCATTATTTATTCAGTTCAACAGCTAATATTCATTAGCTATTGCAAGCATTATCTGCTGTCATATACATTTATTTGGTTGAGATTATTTTGCTGAAAAGCCATTCCCAGTCATGACTGAATGTTTCCATATTTTTGGCAGCTGTGAGACAAAAGAGAAGGCATTAATGCCATAATTACTAGCCTATCTCTAAGAATGATATAGATGCAACAACTTTTTACTATTGAAATCACTGCCTGAGATGAGTAGTTTACACAATGTATAGTTACAGAGACCTAATTGGGGAATTAATTTCATTTAGTTGTCACTTAAAAATCCAACTTCCATAAAACAGCTTTATAAGTGGAGTACATCAAACTATCCTACACATACTTAAGGGCAAAATGTGACAATTAGGCAATGTTATAGCCAAGTCTCTTGGCCAGCGATGTCTCTAGGCTATGAGAGTTGTATTGTCAGCTTTCTTCCTATACCTGAGCAACTTACATACACAAACTCAGCAGATAAATCAATCCCTATAAGCAAATACCAGCTTTCATTAGGGGTGCTGTAAAACAAACACAAAAGTTTCTGCCAATCTTATTCTAAAGGGAAGATAAATTGTCTCCCACTTTGCACTATGCAATATTTTCTTTCAACAAGAAGCATTGTTAACGATAATTGCTTGATTCTGCATTACTTTCATGGCTTATAAATGAACACTGGCATTTTCAATGAAAAGTCAAGAAACTTTACCCCACGACATCAGTAAATTCCAAACTAGACCCATTTTGTTTTTAGTAGATGAAGATCTTTAACTTCTCACTAAAGGAAGACTAAAGCAGTGCACCTGTACTTTTTGATTTATGTTACAGTGGAGTACAATGTCTCTATTTCCAAATTATTCTAAAAATCTGAATAATAATAATCATTACATTTCAGCAGTGAGAAACTAAAACAAGAGTTACTAGTAAACAGGGTAACAAACATGTATATCTTCTCTGTAGACTGTGTGTGACTATATTAAAGCAGTTATCAATAAAAGTTTGTTGGACGACTGCAATTATTGCATAATATATATCATGAAATTAGGTACATGAGAGGTATGAGAGTGACTTTTATTAATGAACTAAACCTGCTAATGATTTTGATTTCTGCCAAGTGTTGCTATGATTCAATTTAAAATGTTGATATGTGCATGCATGCTAATTTTGGGGTTTCTCATCTGTTGTATTTGGTCATCTGTCAAGTATGTATTAGGCTATTGACAGGCACCGATTTCCAAGATTCATATTTCATTGAAGCTCTTCCTGTGAGCTTGGTATAATCTTTTTTTCTCACTGTCAAAAAGAGCGATTCATTTAGCATTTATGATATGAAATCTCTCAATCAGCACACAATTGCAACAGATTGTAAAATACTAGTCATTCTTTCCGGACAGACCTTTCCTGTTTAAAACACCACCACTGACAAGGCACCAACTTGGATGACAAGGTGGACATCTCCAGCAGCTGGGCTCAGACACTCACCTGCCCAGTTGCTGGCAGCTGGACATACCAAGGCCACAGGCCACTCCAGTTGCTGGTACAGACCCCCTCTCCCTCACACACAAAGAAACTTGTTTCTGTTCACCAGTCCAAAGATTCTTAATGTAAGACACATCAAAAAGTTACTGAAAAAATATGTCAACAGCTATTAGTGGTAAAAGGACCACAAAAGTGTGCTGCTTCTTTAGGGAATAATGAGCAATCCTCAGCCTAAACCAGATTCCTTCATATAAAGCATCATATGAGACTCCTCAAGAAGCAGAGGAAAAGACTGACAAATACAGCATTAAGACTGTTCTTACAGTCCTTTGGTGGTGTCTTGAGACATGAAAACTGCAGGCTCCATTTTCTTAAAAGAAAAGTAGAAACCCAGTCTTTTATCTTTCATTTTCCACACTTGAGAAAAACATTGAATGAAGAGAGAGCAGACCTTGGTGTATCTGGTGTGCCTGAACGTTTTCTCTTCCGGGTTCTCATTTGACTCTAATCTATTAGGAATTTGTTCTTCATTTTATATAAGTTGTAAACATGTCTGTTTATACATTTTTTGTGCATAATACACATACATTTTGTATGTGTGAGTCTTTACATTTATATTTGCACGTATGTACATATGAACAAACATATCGTACACAGACATATATAATTCGCTCAGCAAGAATTTTCACATATTTTTTGTTTTTTTCTCATTGTCATTGCACATTATTATGTTAATTTTTAATTTAATTTTTAATTTAACACAATGCAATTAAAAAAAGTGCAATTAAAAAGAAGGAACAAAAGCAAAATTGTATCAAGTACTATTAATAGTGCTAGCAGTATTAGTGAGTTACACATGCAGGAGAAATTCAGTAAGGTCAGTGATAATCTGTGAAGCTTCAAGTGATTCACTGTGAAGTCCATCTATTTCACGTGTATTTTGCACAATGATTACAACCACGGCTGGCAATCAGAGCATGGCTTTTTGACCTCCTCTAGACTGGATAGCTGTCATTAGTTATTCTTAACAATGCTTTAAAAGGAAAGAAAAAACTTCCAAGGATGCATTGTGACCTGACTGCATTGAAAACTGCATCATCTGCCTACTGAATTCCTAGCACAGTTCAAGATGCTATTAGGGGTCTCAAGGATTGCACAGTTAAGACATTTGTTCTCAAAAGATACCAGTAATCCACTGTATATCAGTTCAGCAAACTTCAATTAATGAACCATAATAGCATTATCTAGATTGGATTTTATTTCAAGCTACTCTCTACAAGAGATTTTTGTTCGCCTATTATTAAAAAATGAAAAAATAATTTCTTACAATGTATTTTCATATGCAACACATGTAGGAAGGGCATATAAATAAAGCAAATGACCGCTTTAGTTTTCTTACACATGAAACTAAAATGGATTAAAAGGTTAACACCAATGTAGCAAATCATGACTTTATATGATCCTTCATACTAATTTACACTAACCAATCTAATATTTCCATTAAACTCAAATATTATCTAGATATATTCTGCACAGTCGCTATTACTGCTCTTAAAAGAATGCTGGCATTATTAACTACATTTTAGTAATGGAGAAACTACATCATCAGCATATGAAGTGGTATTTTCAAAAATCTACTACCTGACCAAGAAAAAAATGAAGAAATAAATGCCATAATTAACCAGACTGTGTTTGTAGTTTAGCAAAACACTGTGGTTTATGTAAATAACCTAATGTAGGCAACCAAATGTAATAAATTTCAATAGCTTCATCCATACTAGTAAAAAAGCCTATATCAGAACCTGTCCTTGGCATAGCTAATACCCAATGTGTTAAAATCTTCCTGCTCCAAAGCATGCCGATTTTCCCTACTGGGAACTATCCCTGGCCTGTGCTATTTTTTAGATCCTGCCCAGACACTGGAACAAACCTACCTCTTGAAATTTGCCTGCAGATAAATGGTGTAGGTGAAAGGAGGCTGCTTGAGTTTGTGCCTTGGTCTGTATTGTTTACAGCACAGACATAGCCAGATGCTATTATTCCCCAATGAATCCTAAGTTGATCACAGATCACACAGAAAACAAAGATGTATCTACTGAGCTGGCCTTCACATTTTAACACAATTTTCAAGTAACATGTTAAATGAAAGATCCCAGAAACAAATAACTGACAAATAAGTGATGCTCTCTTAAAAAAAAAAAAAAACAAACGATAAATGAATGGTAGTTCTTTCAATTACCTCATCTTTCTCTTATCACAATTTTTGCTGAATTTAATAATTATCATATTAAAACTTCTATATGTGTTAATTTGATTTGGAATAATATATTTGTCATGTTTTGCAAAGCCTTGTAATAGTGGAAACACAGAAACATAAAATCACTTAGGTTGGAAAAGACACTTAAGACCATTGAGTTGATTCCTTTTTTGTGTTTCAGCATGGCTTGAGGTGAGAAGCAATAGGGTTGGGTATATTGACAGCAGGGTGGACTGTATTTTGAAAGTTCTTGTAGGATCTTTTACAGAAAGAAAAAGGATTTGTCTCATTTATCATGTTGAGTATTCTTGAAAGCCCATGTGTTCAAACATACTGGCAGATTATACTGAGTTACAGACAAACTAGCTTCAAAGCCCACAAGCAAACAGCTTAAGTTCATTAAACCAAGGAACTAATTTAAAGAACAATTATACAAACAATGTGTAGAATATAACATTTTAAAAAATTCAAAGTGTTTAAATAATTAAAAGATTTAGATTACTTTATTTACTTCATCATAGCCGGATACTTGAGTGTTCAAAATTCTCTACAACCACACTGTCATTCTTCACCCAGGGCAGCTCTCCAAGAAGGAAAGGGGAAAAGAGAATGCTACAGTAATTAGCAAAGGGAAAGGAAGGACTCCTACCTTATCAGAAACCATAAAGTTAATCCATCTAGTAAGGTTTTCCTTTGCAGTCCAAGATGCACTTTTCCCTGTCAGTGCTTACTCATTAGCACAGATATATTTTACATCTAGATTTGTGAAATGATTTTGAAAGGGCAGACTTCAAATAGATTTTTGCCTAACTGTAATATCAACACACAAAAAAAAATTCCAATGTGCCAGAGTTACAAATCTAGCAGGATAACTTTTGGGGTACACAAAGTTTTGTACTACTATCAAGTATATTTTATTTTTAAAATTAATTTACTTTGTGTCCTTGGAAAGTGATTTTACTTAATTTTAGAAGGATGATACAGTTACTTAATCTATTTAAAGGTTTTGGCATGAAAAAACAATTATACAAAAAACATTTCTACTCTCAGACAAAATGTATGTGCATTCAATTGCTAGTAGCTTTTATAATTAAAAGGAAAAAAAAAGGAAATAAAAGCTACTGTTGTTAAGTGGGAAAAAGCAATTAAAAAACTCAATTAAAACCTAACCCTTATCCTTTCCAATTAACAAACATTCAAACAAAAAAAACCAAACCAACAAGAATAACAACAACAAAAAAACAAACCAAACCAAACCAAACAACAAAAGAAACAAACCTAAACCTTCCTCGCATGAAAATGTTCTTATTGTTCTAATGATGTTTTGATAACATACATATATGAATCATAGTATAGTACTTATGCTTACATACCAAACAATCAACTATTCTACTGTTGGAACCAAATACAGACAAAGAGTATATTTACATTGCATTTTGTGATTAACTTTTTACCTTAATTCAATTCCAGTTCTCATTGCTAAATCCCTAACTCCATATTATTGTACTCTAGTTTAGAGCTTTAAACCCTTTAAACCTAAGAGACACAGAAACAGAGCAAATACAGCCCCCTCATCAAGCTCTATTATGCTGCCTAAATGGATAGTAATTCACACATGGAACGTGTTATATCAAATGATCCCTAATGATCTTAACAGCTGTTTATTGCCATGACCTGTCAATGACCGAAACAAACATAAATTTACCCTTTCTCTTTACTCCTGGAAATACTGTCTTAGCAGTGACTTGCCTTTTACATAAATTTTGCAAATGTGTGCAACAAAACAGGCTGATTCACCTGTAAAACTAGAGAACCAGCAGATTTTAAGAACCAAGAGCACATACTGTAATCTTTCATCAGTTCATCCTTGGCTGGTTGAAGAGGGCTACAGCTGGGAAGAAAATAATGCCAGGTAAAATCTGCTGCAGGGTGAACAAAATCCAAGGGATATAAGCTTAAATTAGAGTTAATTACAATGAGATGCCAAAACGAATGCCTACTAATTCCAGAAATGAAATTAGTAAGTGCACGTCATTTTCCTCCTCTCTTTATTTCTTTCTTTTCCCAATCTCTCTTTTCTTCCTTTTTTCTTTTTCTTGTGGGTAACTTAAAAACCAGTAAGTTGTGTTTTAATAAAATTGATTGCTTTGTGGTGGGTGCTTTTGTGAACTGGGTCTTTGTGTTGGGTGTTTGGGAAAATACTTCTGCATTGGTTATATGCCGTCCCTGTAAAATCTTTTGCCAAAATGTCTCATTTTCTCACCAAATCAAAAGAAATTTTCTCAGAGAAAGCGTAGCAGTGTTTTTTCCGGACACGAATCTGAGGTAATAACAAACTAAAGGCTTTTCAAAAGTTTGGTAAGCAAACTTGAAAGTCTTAAATGTACGTAATATTCCCAATTAAGCGTGAAGCTTAAAGATGGAGTGTTACAGCTGTTACAGACTGCTACAGACTGGAAAAGACATGCAACACAAGGGAGACTGCCTCATGACTGCTGACTGACACCAATACAAAACAGTGATGAAGAGACACATAACCATTCTGGACTTATTCATCTACTTTCCTTTGGGAAGAATCATAGAAGCACTTAGGTTGGAAAAGACCTTTAAGATCATTGAGTTCAACTGTTAAGAGTAACAGTCCTGAGTGGCTCAGGGTAAGAGGAATCTGTTCAGACAGCGGGAGATCTGGGTCTTGTGCCCAGAATCCTGGGTTCTGTACCTATAGCTGTCCAGACCACAAAAGCTTTTTATTGGTCTAATTACACACTATTCTGAACTGGAAGCCCTCTCTAGCCATCACTGGCCATTGACTTTGACTATTGACTGTGTTACACCATGTAATTGAAATGTGTTACTTACGGCTTTAGAGAAGATCATGCAGAAGGAATTTCTATCAGTGGCTTGGTACGTTCCTAAGTTTGAAATGTAGTATTATGCATAAGTGATATTATATTTATCTGAAGAAAAATACAACAGTACTTTTCTGTGATTTGATCTTATATTGCTGTCCATTCATAATTCTCCCCTGATATATAAATGCACAAAGAGCACTATGATCTCTATGAATGTCTGACTTCATACCTTTATGAACCACTCTTGATCAGATTGAGCTGCTCTTTGGAGGAAGCGATGTTTCAGGATGTTCCCCCGTTGACTGAAATGTGTCTTGTTAGATTAAAAAACAGTCTTGTAAACCAAAATGATAAACCAAAAACAGCCTTTTATTTTTTTAACAAAGAAAATTCTTTAACAAAGAGACAAAAATTTAGAATATGAAAAGGAGTTTCCAAGCATCTCTCTCAATCCAAGCACATTACTTTATTCCTGAAGAATCTACTCTACTCCAATATCCTTCCAGTATCTTTTGGTGGGTCTTTTGTCTCTCCACCTCTTTTCTCTGATATGAGCAAGGAAGTAGCTTTTTTCTTTACTTACTTGCTTTTTAGGGGGCAAACATTAATCAGAAAAAAATTCACAAAATACACAGCCAAACATCAGGCCAATGTAAAGCAGCTAAAAATTATGATAGTGTATCTTTTAGTTATGTGTAATCACAGACTTCAGTTTCATTTCTGTCAGACTTTTATTCTGTCACATTTGAAATTTTATTTTGCTCATTTTTTTATATGTTATAGAGAGTAATGAGTTGCAAGTATTTACATCAAATATGTAAAAGATTACCAAATGTAATTTAAACTGATAACTATATGGTGAGAAAATGGTTCAGGCTGTACAATTCCTTAATATTCTCAGTGGTAAGTCTTTTATCAGAATAATTAACATTTTCACTGATACTCCATAGAAATCATGTTACCATTTTGTCCAGAGAAGCTGTGGATGCCCCCACCCCTGGAAATGTTCAAAGGCAGGTTGGATGGGGCTCTGAGCAACCTGATACTGTAGAAGGTGTCCCTGCCCACAGCAAGGGGGCTGGGACTAGATGACCTTTAAGGTTCCCTTCCAACCCAAACCATTCTATGATTCCATGATTCTATGAACCCATGTATTCAAGTTTTCCCTCTTTTTAAAAGAGAGTTCTAACAGATCATCTGGAGAAGAAACAAGAATGCCTGTGTGTACACATCATAGCTGAAATCCTCTGATATGAAAAGAATCTATCAGATTGCCCTGCTTCTTAGACAAGAAGTGTGTAAGGTTTTTTTTTCCAGTAATTTTTTTGCCTCTCTTATTTTTTAAGTAATAGTGCAGCTTACCAAAACAAGATACAAAGGTACAGAATTACATGTTTTGCCCTATTTGTAATAAAAAGCTATTCTTGAAGAGCATGATAGCAATTGGTGATAGAATAATGCCATCCTTCAAAGATAATAAAAAGAAAAATGAGAATATCTTTATATTACAGATTGTGTGGAAACCTTGAGATTGAGTAACTTGTCCACAAAATTACACTGAAAGCTTCAATTAAAGCCAAAACCTGAACTTAAATTTCCTGTGTATTAATATAATGTTTCAGTGACAGAACTATCCTTTCTTATCATGTAAAGTTAACTGTAACTGAGTAAGCCTAGCTAAATATTTTTCATGAATCACTGAAGTAAAACCTTTAAAGTGGCTTGGAACCCATGCTTTTCATTAGAATTACAGTTTCCCAGTAAATGTGTAATGAGAATCAGAGATAAGCATAAATTGTTCCTCTCTCTATTTTCTTCCTTCCCTTTCCATATCTTGTTTCTCTGGAGACAAGGCAGAACTGGATAATATTAATAAACCTTATAGCTCATACCTCTACCAGTCAGTATAATTATGTTATTTAAGGGATTCTACAAAAGAAATCCCTGGCTTCCTTCAAAGAAAGACTGTGGGTCAACAGTGTTGGGGAGGGTGAAGAGTGGGGGGGGGTGGAGGGTCAAAAAAAGCATGTGCTCTTTTCACCTTGTTTGCTCCCTCACTTAATACATTTTATTTGTTTAGAGACTGCCACAGTATGCAAAAAGAATAAATGAAAAAAAACACTATGATCTCCAAACATTTATTAATCCACATCTTCTTTACCTAATGTGCACATTTCTCAGGAGTGAGTTCAGACCAGCCTCCTTGGTTACGCCTCCTTGAATGTGTTCAAAAGCCCAAACTGCTACTAATATCCCCCGAAGAAACACTTTAACTAAGTCAAAGGTACAGTAGGCTGTCATTAAATGCATATTTATCAATATGCCAGACAGCAACAGAGATAGCAACAGCCCCAGCACAGATAAAGATCTATGTGAACATAGGACATGATGCAGAAGGGCATGATGCAGAAACCTAGCATGGAATTCCCCACAGTCATGCGGAAAAATGCACAGAATAACACAACTGACTTTAGTAGAAACACACATATACTTCAAGTGAATAATATCCCTATATATTTTGCTTTCTCAAAAAGGATTCAGGATTTACAAGATAACTCAAAAATCAGTTCTTCTTCAGAAAGTCTTCCAGTGTACATACTACATATTGCCCCGCTTATTAACTTTCTCTAAAGCATAATTACTGGATCATTCTATTTTTTTCCTTAATTTTTTTTCTTTGTTTTGTTTCCATATCCATACTTTCTTCAGAGTGCATACCAGCATAGGATGTGTAGTTCTTGTGATGGTTTCAGCATTCCTGTGTATTTTCTTACTTAATCTTTTCTTCTTTCTCCATTCATAATTTGTTGATCCTCTCTTTACATTATTTTTATCTTTCAGGATGCTATTTCCTATCTTATGAATTTATTTTATATTCTTAGCAGATATACATGGATACCTTGTAATAGCTTGTATTCAAAAAATTCTCTTTGGATTATCCCATTACTAGCACTGATGCTGACTGTATTACTATATAATTATTATGTAAGACTCCATAATTTAAAAAACATTTAAAAAGTAAATAAATTAATTTTTATATATTTTAAGACCAACTGTATATTTATGCATGTTGAGAGCAAGAAGTCTAGAGCAGTGAAAATTAAATAACTCAATGCAAGCCTGGAAAAGAGAAGAAAAAAAAAAAGCTAAACAAAACAAAAAACCACACTAACAAAACCCAACTCTTCTTTTAAATTAGAATCTTATGAAAGACCAACATAAAACCTTTTAGGTGTCAAAATGTACTGGTGTGTTACCAGATTGTACCCATCTCTTGCTTTGAACAAACATAACTGATTGATTTGATAAAACTTGTCTTCCACGAAGCTCTTTTGGTTTTAATCAATTCTTTTCTAGTGTTTACCATATCAATTCCACTACTATTTTCGTAGGATTAACATGAGACTAGTTCACCTGTAATATATAATTGGCCTTTCTGAATATTAGAAGAAACAACCTTTTCCTTCGACCGCTAGATATTCTCCAACATTCTGACTTTTAAGACTACCTCAAAGATTTGAACAAGGAGTTCACTTTTAATTGTTACTATGCTTTGTTAGACATAGTTACACATTAGATGTATTGTTACTGCATCTGCTATTATTTACTTTTAATAGTTCATTATTAAGATCTCACAAATTAAAACCAAATCAAGTCGCATTTCAGTGAAAGACTTAAAAATATATCAGGCATAAGACTCTTTCATCTTTCAGTAATCCCTGCCTATCAAGTTCTGACATTGGCAAAGTATGTTTCTTCCCAATATTTAAAAGAATGTATTTTTTTTTCTTAGTCCTGCTCAGAATTTTCCATGGATATATTTAATGTCCTTTATATGCCTGCAGTCCTGACTGCAGTTTTCCAATGTCTCTAACTATATATAAATTGAAGGACCCACAAGCACTTCAAGACCATTTCCACGGGGGAATTGAGACTGGAAGGCAACACTCTTTCTTTCAATGTCTACAGAGGTTGGTGGTCACATAAGCATGATTTGTTTCCTGAGTTATTATTGATATTGCAGGCATGCAGGAATATAATTCTTGTTTTAAAACAGTGAAAGAGGAAATTTAAGTGTTTTAAAAGCAAAACTCCACTACTGTCTATATTGTAGCCTTATCTCTAGTTCCATCTCTGGTCTGGTCTTCTTATATGCTTGATCCCCTGGAAGCACCCAGGCTCTGGCTCCCAGTTAACAGCCCTGGGTTCTGTCTGCTGTGTTCAGATACTGTAGGGCTCTACAGTACATCAACTGTCTCTGTTGTGCTCACCTTCTCTATGCACCTTCCCATAGGCAGCAGCATCTGATCTCCCACCTCCCAAAAATATGAAATACACCTTCACAGTAAGACCTTTGGTGAAGACCCTTCTTGAAGTTATGAGAGGTGAAAATTTTAAGATAGGCTGTTGGCTATAATGTATTTGAGTTAAAAAGTTATAAAAGTAAAGATTATTTTTATTTTTTATTTCCCATTGTACTCTCCCGTTTTCTATTGCTATTTCACAGGGAACTTCATACACCTAAATTTTGTTTTGACCACAGGGGATGAAATGGCAACTGAAAACTGGAGCTTGTTCTCCAGAAATTGTTTTCATTGTGCCCTGTAAGCTTAAACTCATTACATTTCTGTAGGAAAATTTCAGTAGTGAGGGTTGGAAAGGGAATATATATCAGGAGGTCCTTTTGGGAGAATTTTTCATATTGCTGGTTAGGGAGAGGGATAAAAGACTCTACAAGTAATGAGTTTGATGAGGACAAGCAGTAGCATAAATTACTTATCACTATGTACATTTGTTAATAGGATCTAGTTATAAAATTATAACCTATTTTAAAGCAAAACTACATGTGCTTATACTACATGAAACTGAGTTTCTGGTTGATATCTGCATTCTTAACTTGTGAACATTATTCACCATAGATCTAATAACAGCAACAGCAAAAATACGGGGTTGCTCAACTGCAATTGTTTTTTTTTCCAGGAAAAAAAAAGTTTAAGCTTCTGTGAAGTTCATTGCTGACTACATAAACTCATACAGACTGTCTTTTCCTTCTGACAGATCTGGCCACAGTTAAGCATTAGTTGCAATAGCATGCTTACCAGTGGCCAAAATAACAATAAAAACAAGGACTTTGAGGTACTGGTTCATTAACTACAGTTATGGCAGGAATCATGCTGATTCCTGCGAAAATATGCTGAACTGAGAAAAGAGTTGATCCACAGATTGATTGTTTACTTATTTAGCTGTATCTTAAAAAGGAGAAAGCCTATATGCTTATTAAAGGATTGCTTCTTGCAAAGATTTCAGAGTTGTGGATTAAAAAAAACGCTACAAATAAGAACATTCTGATGTTAATAAAGTTGAAAAATATAAATGAATAAGAAAAGGTAACTACAAAAATTCAGTATATTCTTGATAAATAAGTTCCTTCCTCACTTGCTTTACAGAATGAGAGAGCATATGAGCAGAGGAATAAATCTACTGTCAGAATTGCAGAAGTTTTTCACTTTATGGTAAATAGCTTTGTCAGAGTGCTCTAACCCCTAAAGAAAAAAATCTAATTCTACATTTATTTTTTTTCCTTCTTTAGAAATAATTCATAACAGCACAGACCTCATGCAGATGAAGACAGTAATTTTTGCCAAGATGGTTTGCACTGCACTTGCACATCAAGGATAACTCTGTATCACACTTTTGTGTACACATATATGTACGCACATATGCTGAACTGCACATTAAATTGGAAGAGAGGGTAGAATTTTAAGGATGACCTTAGGATTGTACAAATGCTGAGGGAGAATTCATTTTTCCTTCTTGAGCTTCTATGTGGAAGTATTTTAGCTTGGCAATAACAATACCACACATTTTTCCGTCACTTCTTCCCTTCCTAGCTAGTTCCAGTGTCTGGGGTCCTGCTCAGTAAGGTGAGCTCTTGCTCCTTTCAATGCAGTTAATGGCAAATGCACATAGAAACTCAGTGTTACTGAAGAGGACAACTGAGTACCAGCTTGCAATCCTGAGAAGTACACAATCAGGCAAGGAGAAAGATAAGCCTGTGGGATAGAGGCTGACTTTTTAGAAGGGAAGCTGTGAGTTTGAAAGCTGTGGATAAGTTCTCGTGAAATGTTCACAGCACCAAATAACTGAACTAGCATGTAATGTGACTTGGGATGTAGACATGAAAAAAGACATGGAACAGAGAGAGGCTGCTATTGTGATCCCAAAAGAAGCTACAGTAAGATACTAAAATGTTTTGCCATTCTCGATTCCTTATTTCCTCACACACGGTATTGCTGCAGCCCATTTCTTTGTGCAATGATACTATCAGCAAGCAGAACAATTCTAAATTGACCTGAGATTACTAAGGAGACATATACACACATTAGCTGTGCACCAGGAGGGACCACTTTAGAAATACACCACTAGCAATGTCCTTGGACAGCGGGTCGTGAAGGCTAATGGAAGGTGCGGGTAGAGTAAACGAGTCATAGCAGGTTGCTTAGGAGACCTGGCATCAGCTTGCTGAGTGAAGCTGAGGACTTTGTAACTCTCAAATAGCATTGGTATCAAGACAGTATTTGTACACAGATGTCACTTAGGCAGATTAGTTTAACTGCACACTAAATAGTCTGACAAATTCAGAAAATGACAGATGACGGGTGACACGCATATTCCTGGTCTTACTGGTGCACTCCGTGACTGTAAATTACCTGAGGGTGAGTCAGAGGGGTTCTGGTGAACACTACGAGTGCTAATCATTTGGATGCATTTGGCCAAGCAAGGAACATGAGAAATGCTCATTATATTAACTGTACTGGGAAGATACATGATTCTGATATAGCAGATGAGGAGCTAAACTGTAAATAATTCTTCCATTTGCTTTTCTTCCTGAAAGATTTTATGAAGATATATTAGTTTTCTTCTTCCTTCTGCTTATTTCCCCAAATCGTCATACTGACAACGTAAAGGTCTAGGCAGTCTAGCTAAAACTGCATCTAATCCTAACTTAGAAAGGAGAAACTATATGTTTATTAGTGGATTGTTTGAATATTTCTTCCTATTAGTGTTTGATAGATGTGAATACATAACATATAAATGTTAGTGCAGTTGAAAAGCATCTTCACCAAGAAAAGCCAATCACAACCATTCAGTGCCATTTCACTGATAACAAAACAAAGAGCTGTCCTAATTCATACTGCCATCTCCATTCATCCTATCCCTTAATTAGTGAGACACTAGTTACCAAAAATGGTGTGAAGGTGAAAATATAGAAACAGATCCGAGTTTTCTGTTTCTTTTCAAGCAGTGTGGTAACAGACTGGTGACCTGCTATTCTCCTGAGACAGCCTAAGTGCCAAAACCATAGCAAATCTCAGAAGCTACCATCATAACTATTGCAAGTATGAGACTGGGACAACTTGCTGGATATGTTTATTCCCCCATGAATTTTAGCAACGATCAAATGATTTCAAACTTGTTCTGTTCACCCCCCAGCCTCTACTGATACCAGGAGCTGCCCTGATCCAGCTGCAGCACCTTGCATTTGACCTTGTTTGACTTCATGAGATTCCCTTTCCTACTTCTCAAGCTTGTCCAGGTTCCTCTGGATGGCATCCCAACCCTCGCACATGTTAACTGCACCACTGTGACTTGTGTCTTCAGCAACCTTGCTGAAGGTACGCTTGAACTCACTTGTTGATGAAGATACTAAACAGTACTGGTCCCAATACAGACCCCTGAAGGACATCACTTGTCCGTATGTCCATCTAGACACTGAGCTGCTGACCACTACCCTCTCGATTTGATCATCCAACCAATTCCTCATCCACCGAACAGTCCACACGTTAAATCCGTATTTCTCCAATTCAGAGAGAAGCATGCTGTGGGGGACCGTGTCAAAAGCCTGACAGCCAAATACCATATAAATCACATCCACAGCTCTTCCTGATGTGGTCGCTCCATCATAGAAGACCACCAGGTTGGTCAGGGAGGACTTGCCCTTGGTGAAGTCATGCTGGCTGTCCTGTCCTCCATGCGCCTTAGCACAGCTTCTAGAAGGATCTGTTCTATGATTTTTCCAGGCACAAAGGTCAGGCTGATAGCTCAGCAGTTCCCAGAGTCCTCTGTTCTATGCTGCTTAAAAAGATCTAATGTTTCCCTTGTTCCTGGAAATTTCACCTGACTGGCATGACCTCTTGAATATCATGGTGCTTGGCAACTACATCAGCCAATTCCCTCAGGACTCTGGGATGCATCTCATCAGACACTTATGTATGTTTATGTTCCTCAACTGTTCAAAAACGTTATCTTCTTTTACAGCATGAGGGACTTTGCTCCCCAAGTCCCCGTCCTGCTATTCATCCACATGAGAGATGTGGGAAAAGATACTGCCAATGAAGATTTACGCAACAAAGTTGTTGAGTACCTCTACCTTGCCCTCATCTGTTGTTACCAGTTTGACAGTCTTATTTATCAGGATGGGTATGCTTTCTTCAGCCTTCTTTTTCTGGCTGACATCCCTGTAGAAGCCCTTCTGTTAATCTTTGAATCCCTTGAGACGTTCAGCCCCAGCTGGGCCTTGGTCTTCCTGACTCCATCCCTACACAACTGAGCAACAGCCCTATACTCTTCCCTGATTTCACTGCCTGTGCATTTGCTTCTTGCCCTCTAGTTTACCAGCAGATTTTGACTCAGCCATGACAGTCTCTTGCTTTCCTTACCCAGTTTCTTGTGCCTGAGAATCCCATACTCAGGCTCCATGGAAAGCGTCCTTGAAGATCTGACAGGTCTGTTCTGTTCCCTTGCCCCTGAGGGCACTTTCCCAAGGGGTCCTATTGACTAACTCCTGGAATAGATGGAAGTTTGCTTTCCTAAGGGTTTTGACTTTGCTCTTTGCCTGACCCATATTCCTTAAGACTCCAACCTCCACCAGTGTATGAACACTGCAGTCCAGGCTGTCTCCATTCTCAACATCACCGATTAGCTCAATTGCAATGGTGACCATCAGGTCCAGTATTGCCTCTTCCCTGGCAGAGCTGTCTATTACCTGGCTTAAGAAGTTATCCTCCATGCATTTCAGGAATCTCTTGGATTGCCTACAGCTCACTGTGCTACTTTTCCAGCAAATGTCAGGGTGGGTTGATTCCCCCAGCAGGCTGCAAAGCCCGCAACCACAATGCCTCCTGCAGCTGGTGTAAGAAGGCTAAGAGTGATGTAAGTATTAAAATTAAATAAATCTAGAAAAATTATTTACCCATCTGCCTAGTAAGAATTAAGCACATCTAGACAATTACTGAAAGATGCCTGCCTAATTCTCAAAACTCAAAACTTTTCAGTGAACGAGACTCAGAGATAACCTACCACAATCTTTTTCAGTGTTTATCTCTCTAGCTAAACAGGTTCCCAAAAGACAGTACACATCAGCTGACCAAAAATTCTATTCTTAGCCACAGAAACTAGTCTGAAATAGTTTACCTTTTGTTACAAGAAAAATAAGTTAATTCAAATTACCTTGCATTTGCTGTGGGATATACACATCTGTAATTATTCAAGCAGTACCCATGGGTAATTTGCTTGAATGTCTGAGCCTTGTTTTTCAACATCAAGATTCCTTTTTTTTTTTTTCTTCCAAATAGTTCAAAATCAATGGGAGATCAGACCTATATTTGCAATCATTTTTGGAATAACTTTTGAATTTCACCTGCAGTTTGTATACATTTTTTTTTAAATTTTATTATCCAAACAAGTGAATGAAACTGGCTTCAGGACATAACTGTAATAAATGTCCTTTCAACTTACAACAAGCCTTTAATAAACTATTCTATGATTGATTTTTAAGCAGTTGAACAGAAGCTGATTATACCTCCGTCATATATCATAAGTTTATTTATCAGCACGCTTAAGTACCAAAATCTTTCCTGGGTTTTAATTCACTGGGAACGTCAATCTAACAAAGAGGCATGATTTATTCTTCAAAGACTGGTGATAGCAGGATAGGTTTTATCTCTTGATCCCAATATTATAAGATCAGTGTTTATTTATTTAGCATAAAGGTACCTGAGTGAAATTTTGTGTATGTGTTCTATGAGTCTTAAGCCAATGTAATGGTCTGAATTTAACTGTTACAAGTCTATCACTTCTTCACTGCTTTCAAACTCCTGAAGTAAGAGACAGTATTCATTTCAAGAGGCAGTACTCTTCTCAATGAATATCCCATTAAATAAACCTTTGTACAGTGTATCTTGAAAGTGAAAGGATGCGACAAAAATTATTTCTTAGATTTGCAATCTCAAGGCATCTTAAATGAATATATAGCATGAATAACTTCAGTCAGATTGGAGTAACCATTTTTTTTCCAAGAAAGAAATTACAGCAGACAAAAGCAAATTACAGTACATTCCACGTTTACCAAGTAAATACAAGATATATCTGTACATTTAAAGCTAGTCCTTACTGGCAAAAGTCTTTATGCCTTAAATGTAAAGGTATCACTTTATGGCATTCTTTATTAAGATGCTCTCAAGTATCTTGTCCGGTCTTCAGATGGTATGACATAAAGCACGGCCTCATCTAGATACAGCCTACAGTATCTATCAACCCCATGGAACAATTCTTAGACATCTTAGGGCATGCCAAATGACACTAGATATCTATGCATGAGTAACTGAACTAAGCTGTTATTGGAGCCTAGGGAGGTATTCATCTGGACCTTTACAGGCATTCACTTCAGTGATGAGACGACCAGCTCTCTGGATGCCTTATTTGGTTTTTCTTCTAAAAACGTGTGCTTCAATTGCTCAACCACATTCAAATGTCTACATTACATGAACTGAAGTAAAGTAAAACGAATCCCAGTTTAAAGTCTGCTCCTGAAAAGCCAGTAGAAAGATCTAAAATTGCATAAAGAAGGAACTCAAGCAGGTATTGTTTTGACCATTAAAAAAAAAAAAAAAAGTGTTTTTTTTTTACAGTTCTTGAGTTTAATAGTTACATTGCTACAGCTCACTTTTAATTACATAGTTAATAAAATTAACAAAACCCAACAGCACTGAAGGGGATCAGTACATGCACTCAGCTATACAATAGGAGTTATAAATAATTAAATATAAGCTTGAGATTTAGATTTGTGTAAAGCCTGAGAAAAGGAATTCCCCATTTAATCAACTAAGGCAACTGCTGAGTATAGGATCCAAAGAACCATATATGTAGGTAGTCAATGGATTAATATTCTCCTAACTGCTCACATCTCACAAATGTTCTTTAAGGCATTCTGCTAAAGCTGAGAGGGTCCCACCAAAGCTGCTAAGTGGGAGTACCACAACTGTCATCCTCAACAGTTATTTGTATACAGTTGGTAGACGGTGACATGGAAACCATCAGCTGTCTCATATAACAAGCACATGACAATATTATGATTTCCTATGCATCACTTCATGGGAGTGATATATAAATGAAGATTTCTAAAGTATAATCTCTGTATCAGAATGGTAAAGCAGATTCTCTTGCTTAAAAAAAAAATCACATGAAATAAAAGAATAGCAATAAAAGTTTAAGTATTTTGTGCTATTAAATTAAATATTAGTGATGTTATTTTTAAAGTCTCTTAGCAGAAATGCTGGAATAAACTTAGATGGATCAGTGCCTCACCGACGAATCATGTTGACATTTAGCTGGCTAAGTACAACAGTGTGCAATTCTCACTTAATGCTGAAGGATAACAAGCTTACTTACAAATTTCATTCTAAGGAGGTATCTTCAATACTTGTGGATTGATAGATCAATCAGCAATCCTTAAGGCAAACAAAACAGTAGAAGGGAAGGGAGAGTTCATTTGCCTCAATCCATGAATAGGAAATTTTAAGACATTAATGGATAGCTCTTGCTCAAGGATTCCCAATATGTGGCAGTTTAGATTTGCTTAGTTTAGATTTATTAGCTCACTAACATTTAAGTTTCCACAGACCTGTTCTTTGCTTTAAAAATACTTATTTTTGCCAGTCCAAGTTTATACAAGAACTAACCAGTGCAATATTTTCATACATATCCAAAGAATACCTTTTTAGGGTGTTAATCCTTGGAACACTTTACATATGCTCATGTGTGACACACAGTTAAATGTGGCTGACACATCAAATTTGTTCAGTTTAATTAATAGAAAAATACATGATTGTTCCTGAGTTTCTAAAACCTCACACATTTTTCAAGAGAGTATTTGAAATCCCAACAGTCAGATACAGTAACAGTCTCATTAAAGGTCATCAGATTTATGTTCTTAAATTAGAACATAAAAATCTATAGCTATTTGGAATTTTGTCCATAATAAAAATAAAGCTCTTTCCAAATGTCATTTAATCTGCCTGATATTGAATTCTACCTGCATCTTCCTTTAATATTCATGGCATAGGTTCATCTGAAGGTAGAACAAAGGGAAGGTGACAAGAGAGGCCTACAAGATATTTATTTCTACAGCAAATCTAATTTTCTAGGTTAATCTTGGACTCATGGAAGTATGGAAGTGTTTCCCTAAAGCCAAACTCCACATCTCATGGCCTAATATGGATCTGAGAGCAACTGCTTCCAGTGAACGAACTAGCAGGTGTCTGCTGGGAGCAACTTCTCAGTCTTCCCTGACCTCTATAAATGGAGGCTGATTCTTTTATAATGCTACCATATGTTCCGCTACTTTTCTCTCGCCTTCCTTTCAAGAAGTTACAAAGCTGAAGGTGCTAATGAGGAAAGGCTTAACTTACCATACTGAGTTAGCTGCTTTCAATGGATATCAAATGCACTAGATTACCTGCAATACTTACCATTTTTGTCTACTACAATTACAGGCAGTTCTTGTATTCCTCACTTTTATGCCTCAATTAGACGCCTAAAGCTAGGTTTGTGCTTAGTCAAGACTAAGAGCCTTTGTGAAAGCTCCTTTGTGGTCATAGTGGGAAGACACATAGGAGGGAAAAATCTTTTGCCCTCGCTTCCCTATTTAGCAGAATAAGGAACACCAACCGTGCTTTTGGTCCTCAAACTCACACAAACATTTTATCTTACTCATTGACAACCCAGAAAACTACTGGTAACTTTTAACAGTTTTTAGTCCTTTTTAGAATGAGGACTCCAACCTGTATATTCATGAGGCCTCTCCGATGAACCCTTAATTGTTTACAGAGCATTCTGAACATTAGTATCTATTAAAAAAAGTTAAATTATCAATTATTTGTTCCCTTTTTTACACTGCTGTTCTGTACAGCTTTCATGAAGGAAGAGAACTGGCTTTTTTAATTCTCTTTGATTCAGTGGTCAGAAATTGCAAGTAAAATTTTACTTGCTCCTTTAGTTGCAAAAATAAAAATGTTACTGCTGTTTTGTAAGAATCTCATTTAGAAGGAATCATGAATAGGTGTTAGTTTTTTCCTGTGTACTGAAGAGAAACAAAAATGAAGATACTATTTGTAATAGGTTGAATTAAAACTTTGTATAAATAACTGGTTATAGTTACATAAAAACCATTCCTTTAACAATTTAA
>JAWWES010000001.1:63817315-63829573 GCA_035583135.1 Lophotriccus pileatus
TCTATTATGTGCTATTAATTATATTTTTTTTATAATTTTTAATTGTATACTAATAAATATTTCTTTATTATACTTTGGTTATTTTGAGTATCTCGAATAATCTATATTAATCTATAACACTATTAATGTAAGATCTTATTAAGGAAAGCAAATACATTCTTATTTAAATTGGTGGGACTTAAACATTACGTTTTCTGGAAGATATTTCCTGGATGAAGACACAGACTTCAGAAAGAGGTTTTTTCCTGGTTTCTGATTTATTTTCAGTGATAGATTTGAAAGGTATATGTAGTTAATATTAATGCCAAGCAAATATTCTTTAGGAGAGAGAAGAAATGTGGGTTTTACTTGCAGTTTCTGAGCTTGTCCAAAACAAAAGAACATCTCCAGACTACAGACAATTAGAAAAATTATTGTCCTTTTTTTAAACAAGTTGAGAAACAAGTCCAATTATATCCACTTCAGCAATCCAAACTGTTTGCTAACGCAGCGTAGAACAGTGTATCCAAGACTTATCCAAGTTAATATTGTTCAAGTCACTATTAACAATTCACATGCTTTTACACTAAGAAACAATGAGTAGGCTGAGAAATCACTGAATATTTGGGTGGGAATAAATACATCCTTGACCCTTGAGATCTACATCAGTCAAACCACTGTTTCACACAGACCACTGTTCTCCTGGCTACAGCTACGAATCTCCATTCTGCCTTTGTTTTCTTAAAAATTACAATAGATTTCTCCAGTTAATATAGTATAAATAATATAATTTAAAAAAAAGTAAATATAATTAATTCCATAAGTATGCATTTCTTAAAAAAATGATGGATTTTCTTACTAAAAATTAAGTCTTTGTCTTTATCATATCTCTCACTTTGCCTTGTATACTGACTATGATAGCAAAAAATGAAAAAAAATCTTATAAAGGTGATAGTTCTAGGAAAAACAAGAAATTGATAGTAGAAATATTGTAGTACCACAGACTGAAAGAATGTATCATATCTGGAAAGAAACGGCATAAAAATATGCCATTTATCAAGGTTTAAAAAATATGGGGAAATTCCATGTTTTGTTCCGTTTGGTTTTGTTTTTTTCATCTATTCTATCTCATTTTCTGTTTACAACAGAGTTAAGTCACAGAGGTACCCATCTAGGTTCTCTGACCAGATGTCTTCTTTTTACTGAAAATAAAATCTGACAGGTAGTCACAAAATGAAATTGTAACAGAAATGTTCTGGAATAAATTTTTGAAATAGAAAACAATAAATTGCCTGGATAATTTTTTATTCATCCACTAATTTTCTATTAAATACACAGCAATCTGCTCTGGTATAAGCTGTTACTTAAATCACCTAAATCACCTGTAGTATGAGAATAATGGACAGAAGCTATGGGTGTAACATCGACTTTAAAAAAGGACTCTCTTAAAGGGAAGTTGGTATAAAAATAAAATAATAATATGATTCACATGCAAATGAACACATAAGTTAGATTTGGAAGTCTCAAACTGGCTTCTGTGGAGGAAATCCTGAGCTTACAAGTCTTAGTTATGTAAAGGGATTGGAACTATGATATAAGGAATATGCACTTTGTTTTCAGAAATACTTTTGTTAAGTTCTCCCCTCAGAGCCTCTGAAAGAACCCATCCTGTTTTAAAGGAAGAGGAAGATCTTTAATGAATTATTAATCAGCTGAAAGACTGGAATGGAAAAGAATTGAAATGTATGGTCATTTTTCATAATGAAGAAATCTCCACAGAGGCATCCTTGAACTATCTGTGTGCTGGGTTTGTTGTTAATTATTTAACCAAGAAAAATGAGTATTTAAAATATTTTATTTGAATTATTAATGATAATCAAATCTAACCTGATCATAGTAGTATAAGAAAGATCTCATGCTTCTGAATGATAGAGTAATAAATTTGAATGTTATCAATTCAGTGTTGATAAATGCAGAATCAAGGAGACTAGGGAAGAATCACCAAGCATGGGAAACAACAGACTCCAAATTGACTAAAAATTAGCTATTACCACTTAAAAGAAAATTCTGGATTCATTATGGATAATTTTATTTTCTTAATAAATACAGTATAGCATTTGATACTCTTTCCTTACTTTAATATATGTTAGCAGCCACTTCCTAAGTCAGATGTTGGGATCTTTGCTCTGTCAATGAGTTTTTGTCTTTAGCTTCTCAAAAGAGGTGATATGATAGTAATTTAATTTTAAACCTCTTTATTTTAGCATTCTCTAAATAAAGGCCACGCTTTTCTTCAAAATTTAAAATACAGGCAGTTTCTTTCTAAGAGTTTTTCAGATCTTTTTTTCTGTGAGAATGGAAAATTCATCTCTTTGTATATATGTCTATATGTGTTCTAGAATGCATAACATTCCACCACACTGATTGTATTTAAAAGAAATATGTCTTATAATCATCTACTGAACCACATGCCATAGATTCAAGAAGAAGCAGAGCAGACACATTGGGAGCATCTTAGCCCTCCTTCTGTCTGTCCTGTACTGTGTATTCTTTTAGTAAGTCAGTTATTGGTAATGTCCTTCAACTCCACAGTTTACAGATATAAAATAAAGAGACAGTTTTATATCATTTTATTGAATCAAACTTTCTCCAAGTCACCAGGAAAATTTGTATGCAATGAAGTTAGAAACAGATCTTAATAACACAAAAACTAGTACACAGAAGCTGTGCAAAGTTCAAGCAATCTGGGCATATTTTGCCTCCACAAAAATGTACAGTAGAGACTTCATGAATACTCCTAAAGAAGATGACAATTTGTCGTTGTCTGATTTACTTGTGGGAAAAATTGGTAGTATAGTTTTTGCAAAAGCTATAGTCTTATTCCTCAGTACAGCACAGTACATACTGCAGCCATTACATGGACTTAATAGGAAAGACTGACTTCAGCCATTTGTCATGACCAGCAATTGTATTATGTTTGCAGTTTATAAAGCAGTATTTTCACAAGGTTATGACAGCAATGTAGCTCAGTGCTGTGGAATGAGAAAAGGGAGGAAGGAAGGAAGATCATTTGGGAAGCTGTTTCCTTTATTCGGAATACAGCCCTCCTTTACACTGATTCTTGCCACATCTTGTGTAGTCAGTGGTAAGGTGACTTGTATATGACAGGGCTGTAAACTACAGAGAAACTGGGGCATGGAGAGGAAGCAAAGAAATGACAGATCAAAACAAAATGTCCCTCATTTCAGTCCTTCAAGCTATTTCTGCATTGAGGATTGGACACAAAAACATTGGATAGCCATCAATCATATTAGTTAGGCAAGAAATTATTTATATAGGATAACCAAATATTGCTTTAGGCAGCCTACTTGCTCCTGACAGAACTTGGCAAAACTGGACTACCTCAACCAGCTGTGATCAAATACTCTTGGTCTCAGGCATGATTCTCTAAGTGGATGTAAAATTTGCTGTTTTCATTCATGACTTTAGTTTTTATTTTTAGTGGGACCACTGAAGACAAGCAAAATGGTATAGTCAGTGAGAATTAACTGAAAACTAGTTCAGCTGCTACTATTTAACTCCCACAGTAAAACGGGGTTTGTAGACTTACGTCTGAAATACATATTAATAATTTTTCCCCTATTTGTTTTCCTTTAAAATAGTTTCTGGAGGATAAAGGTTTTAACAATGCTTATTCTGAAATAAACTTATCCCTGAGTGATGATATTTTTAATTGACATCAGAAACATGCATACTAAAAACACAAAGGCTTGCAAACATTTCATATGCTTCCCTGCCTGGTATTACTAACGTAACCTTTTCCAAAGGTTGGAACTAACCTTTTGATGGTATTTTTTTGTAAAAAAAATGAAGGTTGACATTGAAGCTGGTTCTTATAACATGAAATATTCACAAATTACTTCAGTGCTTTTTTCTTTGTGCTGAAGAACTCCTTTCAAAACATTCTTATTCAGCAACTATCTTCTGCTATGTATTAAACTTTTATATCAGAGTTAAAGTTTTATAAGGTTTAAGGTTATGAAATATTAAGACAAGAGTTGAGCTTGTGATAAGTTCTGTTTAAAAGAGAGCAAGTGTATTTACCAGAAAGGAAAGAAATACACATTTTATTGTATTAGTGCTTTACAGCGATGCTTTTCTGATGCTTTTTTTTTTTCTCATTTATTTACGCTAAATTTATTTCTGGTCAATGAATAAGAGGGGGAAAAAAAAGAAAACAACTTTTGAGTTCCAGTGAAATGAAATTGTTACAAACTTTCTTTCAAAACTTTCAATTAGTTAGACTTGGCCAATCTCAAAATTTGATTAGGCACTACTGGTCACGAGAGATGAAATGCATTTTAGTCAATACTGGTAGCAGAACTGTTAATAGCTACAGGGCTCTCTAACATTGGGCCACAATTTGAATACATTCTGTTTGAATTCAGAAATGTTTATCCAGTACCTCTAAACAGTATCTCTATATGAAATTCTTATATCCAGCTCTTAAGCATCTTCTAAAAATAATTCAAACTGATAAATGCAGATGTTTCAGCAAATCAGGAATGTTAAGAAGTTTTGGGCTTTTTTTACCGCTCCATAGGTAAAAAAACAGGCATTGGACTGGAAATAACACTTTCAATTGCATGAGTAGATTTAAAAACTGTATTTACCTTCTGAAATTTTTATTTTGTATAAGCTTTTCTACTTTATAGAATTTTCATTATAAAGTAGCTTATATAATTGTCTATATATGTACTGTGTAATTCTTGTTTTCTATCATCTTCTACTTAGAACTTTCTGAGTTACATCTTTATCCTATGTGTTCTTTTACATAGTAGTAGTTGTAATTTGAAGTAATGCCACTTATGTATGAAAGACAGCAGCTAAAAATTATTCTTCTACCTTTGAATTTACTTTCTTTTAATTCATTCCTTCTATCATTTTAGATTAAGATGATGAGGTTTGGGCTTTCCCGGTAATGACAGCACATTAGAAGGGTAGAATTCAAATCTGCCTTCCTCAGTCTAGTCTCCATTTTTCTACTCATAGAGAATCTTTATGGAAACACAGAATGGGCAGTACAGAAATCTAAGCACTTCTTAGGGACAATCCAATCCACACTGCTGTAGACATCTGACATACGTCAGCTGACTCATGACTTAGAGTCCATATTTCTGTTCATTGACTATAGAGCATAGAAAGACATGCCAAAATTGGTAATCTAAATGTAAATGGCTAAAATTAATTGAGATACTCTACCTCAATGATGGTCTCACTCAAGAATTCTGATCCTGCTTCCCTTGTAATATGAGAACCTAAAAATGCCTTTTGTTTACACGTTACTGAAGTTTCAGTTTCTTTTAGCAAAATGAATATTCTGTTTCATACTTGAACATCTTCTAAGTAGCAAAATAATAAACATCTGTAGACAATTCAGGTTCCATTCCAGACCATGTTTTGGAACAAAGTGAATCCTTTCCAAGCACAGCTTTTTTCAGGTAGTTTTTCAGGTCTGTGGATTCTAACCTAGATGTAGATCAAGATTATTAAATAATATGAGACAACTAACATCTTTCATTCTTCTATTTTATTGAATAGAGTGAAACTCTTAAGACTTACAGCTTTCAGTCTTTGGATGTGAGCAGATGGCAACAAATTAAAGAGCTGACCTATCTTAAGATACTACTATTTCTCCTCTGACATACAATAACTCTCCCTGCAAATGCTCCTAAACTGATGTAGCTATAAAATGAATTAAAATGCCATGATGACAGTAGCAGTTCATGTTCTTCTGACAACTATCTTTTCCATTTGTTCTGTTTTATACTTCCTCACATCTATTCTTTCAGCTAAAAAAAAAACATTATACAGTAATTTATGTTCTATCATGAATTAAACTATTAGGATTCTAACAATCAACAGCAGGAAGTTAGTTTATAAGCAATACTTGACTGTTAACATTTTAATTAGAAGTTAAAGTTCTGCTACATACATGAAACATAAAAATCTAATAAAATAAACAAATAATTCCAGAACTAGTGAGGCTTGATTCCTTAAAAATACAATTTCTCTTTTTTGTGTTGAATTAGAACAAGATTTTCTGTTATCTCTTCAGAGACATATGTTATCCTTCCACAAATTACTTTAATAGGGATATATAGGTTGCCATTTTCAAAAATGTTTTACAAAACTTGTGTGAACATAATTGTTTTGGATACGTATCCTAACAATTTTTTTTTTTTTTACGTTGTCATGTTTTAAACTCAGACAGCAACCAAGCCCCATGCAGCCACTCACTCAATCCCCCAACAGCCACTTAAGGGAGAGAATCAGAAAGGCAAGATGTAGAAAACTTGTGGGTTGAGATAAATACAGTTTAATGGGGAATGCATAAGGAATCAACTGCCTGCAATTCTAGCATAAAAAATTTGGAAACGTTGCTGAATTGTTTTGGACCTGATAATCCAGTACACACAAATTACAGTAAGAAAAGTTACAGCAGTCTGAAGAGGCTTATTAAAAATCTAGTATTCTTCCTCTTGCTTGCATACTCTTTGTCCTAAATTTACTAATTATTGTTGTTCTAAGTACTGCTGTTTTAATCTCAGAAATTAATTTCTAATGTAATGCAATGTAGAGCTTTAAAATTAAATGGCATTTTAAAATGTCACAGAGCAGGGACAATATAGAGCATGTAACAAAAAGTTTAGCAGAAGACTAATACTGCTTTTTTGCCCCTATCAAATGTTTATCAAAAACAGTATTTCTTATATAAGGCTGCTAAGGTTCATTCCCCTTTGACAGTATCTTACTGAGTAATTATCAGCAGTAGTGAAAAAAAGATTGAAATATTACGTCAACAGTAAATTATAAACTTTAATATAAGATTAATTGAGCTTATTTCTTCAAAAGACATGGAATACTCTGAAGTCCAACCATCTAAAACTTATTATTTTTATTGAAATCCTTGCCTGTTTTCAATCATATAGCAAGTATGCATAAACATAGGTGACTTTAAAAAACAAAAGATTACTGAATTGAGATAACTATCCACAGGGAAGAATTTCTGTGCTCAAAAAAAAAAAAGCACACAATTAAAAAACATTAATGTGGTGGTCAAATTCCCCAAAACAGGATCTGTGATCTCAGAATTAATAAAAAAATGTATTTTCCCTCTTTCACTGAAGTTGCAACCATCTCTTGAACCATTTGATTTTGAGGTGACCAGTGATAGAACCTGAGGGAATGGCCTGAAGTTTTGTCAGGGGAGGTTTAGGTTCAATGTTAGAAAAAGGTTCTTCACCCAGAGGATGGTTTGGTGCTGCAACAGCTTCCCCAGGGAAGTGGTCACAGCACCAAGCCTGACAGAGTTCAAAAAGTGTTTGGATGATACTCTCAGGCATATGGCGTGACTCTTGGGAGTGCTCCAGTGCAGGGCCAGGAGTTGGACACGATGATCCTTGTGGTCCCTTCCAACCCGCATATTCTAGGAGTCTGTAATAATTTTCCGAAGTTCTAATAATGATGATTTCATGAACCAGATTACAAATTGCTAAATAATGCTAAATTGCTAAAAATTGCTACTCAGCTCAATTAAACACATTCATTTGAATCATTTAGTACTAGTTTTTGTAACACTCTCCAGGCTTTTTAACTATCTAATTATGTTCTATGAAACACACTTTTTTTTTTTTTTAAATGAGGCTGTAGGATTTTTGTTTATATGCCATGGAAGATGCTTCAGTATTTTTGTGTTATGTTTTAACGCATTTTGGTTTTCATTCATTTTCAAACAAGACTATATAAATTTGCTGCAAGAACCCATTTAAAAAGCTTAAAAATCAGACATTGTTATATGAATTAGCATGAGATAAAGCAAACTAAGGATCTGGAAACAAAGGTTATGGCAAAAATGGACATAACCTTACAAGATTTACTGAAATACTGTACCTCAAAGACAAGGCATGCAACACATTTACAGATATAGTTACCAGGAACACCTGTTCTTGAGAAATAAAAAATCTTTAAGTTAGAGCATCTTTAGATTGAGTTTTGATATTCTGAAACTTGTCTACTGTACCTGACAAGAAGTTTGGTGCATTTTTTAACATATGTTCAGACGGGGTTCTGTTCCTGAAGAGAAAAATCTCTACAAAAGTGGTAAAGGAGTAATTACAACTGCTGTTTACTCTGATATGATGCTGAAATTCAATTTCTGACAGAAAGACTGCCTGTTACGGTAACAGTACAGAATCTTAGAAAAATTAAATTTCACCTGCACTCAAAGGGGAACTGTACTTTTCTGAGCTGCACAAGAGTCTCCTCCAATGCAGTGTTTTTATTGAAAGATAAAAAAAGGCAATATAATTATTTGTGGGATTTTTCCAGGAAAAGATTGCAAAAAATAATGAAAAATATATTTTTTTAAAATATGTACAAATCAGAGAGGAAAGTGAGACCCATCTACTTGTCATTTCAATATGCTCAAACATGCAGAGATATAAGTTTTATTATAGTGTTGTGGCCCCAACTGCAAAGTTTGAGACATATAATCAAAACATGACATTTGAAAAGAGAGGAGGCAACACTTCCAGAAATTATTATTGTTCCATGTTTGTCTATATAGATTTATATATACAGAAACATACAACTGTGCACATGTTGAAATATGAAGATTCCTGCATCGTTTAATGTAAAGAGAAAAGATATATTGATTTTTTGCTGCCATAATACTTTCCTCAAAACTTTTAGCAGACAATGTTATCTGCATAAACTAGACAGAGAATCTATAATCTCCTTGTAGCAGAATGCACAAACCATCTGTTGGATGGGGTTGTTTTTTCAACTGTTGTTTTCATATGCTAACACAAAAGCAAAACAAAATAAAAATCCTGAAGTACAACGAGCTTTTCCTACAGTACAGTAATCATGGGTGGCTCTGTTTAGACTACACAAAAAGCAAAGAGTGAGGTTATTTGACTTCACCTTGCAAAATAACATATGCCTAGATATGTCTCCATTGTAATATAACAGATTTCAGGAGAAAAAGAAAAAGTTCTTCCCAAGTTTCATTTTTGAGAGTAATTAATTTCACTATTTTTCAGTTTTCTGTATCTTGATTTTTTGTTACTGATCTTTTCCAAATGTTCTTGTCAGACACAAAAGAATTAATTTCAACACCAAATCAAAGATTTAAGAAACATCTGTATCAGTTCTTAATCACCAAAATTTGGAAAGAAACCCTCCAACGATTTTCTCCTTCCGAAGTAAGCCTCTTGGATTAGAGTTCATAAAACAAGGCACATTCCCTCCTTTCTTAATTACTCTCTGCTTCTTTTTTGCTACATAATTCCCAATCACCACTATAAGGGAAGCAGGACATTTCAGACAGCAATTTCCTTGACTAGACAGCCAGGTTTGATTCTGTGAGTTACACTCTTAATGCTGTGTGCTCTCTTCTTATGAGAGGATTAAGAGCCTAGTACATAAAAAGATCTTATTTCAACTCTCAATTTTAGTAATGTTTGAAGCCTATCATGAAAATAGTGTCACCTGAAGAAAAATCAACCTAACAACTTACGTGTTGGTGAGAGAGATGGCACTAAAGATTATTTAGTGCTGTTAGGAAACTACACACAACTACGTTGAAGTCATTATTTTGTATCTCATTCACTATCTGGAAGCAACAAAGTTCACTGTATTTCCACAATCTTTTTAAGATAATGAGAAATATGACACTGAGTGGGATAATTGGGGAGGTAACAATGAAGTTGATGCAAAAAAAGGAACATACTAAATTTTACAAAATTAGAAAGAGCTTAAGGAACTAAACACGCGAGTTTTCATTATGCATTTAAACTTCCCTTTTTTATGAATACTATGGATAAATATATTTTACTCTAACATTTATTTGATAAAGATACAGGGTGATGCCTTTAAGGACTCAGACTCAAAATAGCTGGTTTCAATTTATAAATCTGCCCATGTAATTCAGTTAATTTTGCTTCTGTCTTCAAAAACGAAAATAAACAAACCACCCCCCCCCCAAAAAAAAAAAAAAACAAAACACCAAAACCAAAATCCCCACAAGTAATACTACTGGCATTTACTTTCAATTAGCATAATTTTTTTAAATGCTAAGCTTTTCAAGATAGGAATATGTGCTTTATGTTAAATGCCTAACATGATGGGGACTGATTTTGTTTATGCATAGTCATGAGATCTGGCACACCACAGTACTCCAGTGGAAGAGCAATTCGAAAGATGAAACCATAAAATGCAAAGAGAGGAGGTACTTAAATTCTAATAGATATATTCGAGGATTGTTTTAAAAATGAGATGATAACGAAAAACTTTTCATCCCATATGAAAGGTTAGATTTTTTTTTAATCTTTGTCAGCATGTGCATGGGCAACCTTTTCACAGAAAAATACTGACGCTTTGTGAGAGATTATTTGATGTGCTTCTTTCTTCAAGGCAAAAGGACTGTCATGCTTAAACATGTTAGGGTTGACAGATATTTGTGTAGCTTATTATCATAATCCCAGATATCAAATGGCCCATGCCACTCCCAGGAAATCTGTTCCTATATATTATTATTTATAAAATAAAATAAAGTTTCTTTCCGATGTTAATCCTTTCTTGGTACAACGTTTCCTAAAATGATAGTGATTTTTTTTAGTCAGAATTTCTTGAAACAATCCATACGTTTCTTGATTGTCCTAGACAATATAGTGAGTCTGAGGCTTTAGCAAAACTGATCAGCGAATAGAAAGCTTGTTTCTCAGGCTGTGTATCTGTTCATCTACTCCTATGATTAAATTTTAGTAGCAGTATGAAATAGTTCATTCATGCTTTACTTGCTTTGTACTAAGCACAGCACTTCTGCAGAATGCTATCTAGACATTTGATCCTACTTGGTATCTCTGCTCATTATTCTGATGACAGGATATCAAGTTGCACTATTCCATATTCATTTTTTCAGAGAATTTTTTTCCCCAAGATTATTGTGCATTCTAATTACCTCCTGTAACATATGGGTGAATCATCTAAGACTTTTTTCATCTTTACTTTTACAAAGCATATGCTTTATTTCATTATTTAGTCCTTATTGACTAGAATGAAAGTTCTGGGTGCAAAAGAAACATATGAAGAATTCCAACTGATACAACTCCTGTTCTTGATCTTGCATGTAAACGAAGCTTTCCTCTTCAATCCCTTTCATGGCAGTTTTCATAAATTCCATTTCCATACCAGATGAACAGTATACAGAAACATTCACTTTCATCTACATTTCAATCCTCTCAAAAACTATTATATTTTCAAAAAAAGTCATTAATCTTCAAATTAAAATAAGAGAGTCAAGATATACAAAAACTTAATTCAGGAAGATTAATTCTCATCAAATATGTTGATGAAGGCATTGTTGATTAGCAAACAATAATTTATTGAAGCTTTTTCTATTAAAAAAATCTTCTGAATTGTGGCAGTAGTTTGAAGTTCTCATTGTTTATCAACAAAAGCCTAAAAATATTTTTTAAAAAATTGTTCCCATTAGCTGAAAACATTGAGTTATTTCATACTATTTACTTTCTTTCTCCCCTTCTTTCTCCTCTCTCCCTCTTTATTTTTAATCTCTCATACATTTTGGAGTTGTGCTTACTATTGCTACTTTGGAGCAGAGGTGGTATTTGTTTTGGGGTATTTTTATTTTCAATTTCAGATAATTGATAAAAAAGTAGGTTCTCTTTGTGGATAAGTTAATAATGAAAACTGTGACAAAACAACGGGCAGAAGGTAATTCAGCTTGGATAAACAGAGCCACCAGACATTACATACAGAAAGTTTACATTTAGCATGATGATTAGTACTCTAAAATTCTACAATATAAATAACTTTGTAAAAATAATCTTTCACACATTCACAAACTATCATAATTTGATTGCATGAATAAAAATATAGCAATGGGTGTGGAGATTAGTAGTGGGTGGATTTATACTAATTTTACAGATTCCAAATTGTAAGTAGAGAAATAACAAGGAATATGAGAAAAAGTGGTGAACCAGATCAGTCTGAGAGCTGATTAGTGATGCACCTGACTGGTCTAGAACATAAAAAGAACTTAGATCTCCATAGGCAATCAGAAGTCTATCTAAGAACAGAAGGTCTCTTTACATATTTCTACACTCTATTTATAGGTGGGAGCCCCCGGTGGTCTAGTGGTTAAGACGCAGGGCTGGTACCCTTGAGACCGCCGGTTCGATTCCCGGTCAGGGA
>JAWWES010000001.1:63831551-63845081 GCA_035583135.1 Lophotriccus pileatus
GTTATCTTCAGTTCTCTCTTTCCTTAGCAGTCTTCCTCCACCAGGCATAGGCCTCTTGTGAGGCACTTCCAACAATAGAGGATTTATTATAACTGTGTAGGAATCTACAGATTAAAAGTATGTATCTCTGTATAAATATATAAATTATATACACATATATGTAAATTATATACACATATGCACTTTATAGGTATATTTTTATATATATAAAATTATGTTTATATAAAGAGATAAATGCAAATAATACATATTTATTTGTGCACATATAGACCTATACATGTCCCTAGTATTATTATTCCAGAACTGGTTTTATCAAGGAAAAAAAATATATATATTCAAGCCAACAGTATTTTTGGAGGCTTATCTATAAAGATTCAGTATCAATTGGATTCTCCAAAGATAGCTGTTCATCTCTCTACTTGCTTTCACTTTTACTATGAAAAGGATGAACAGCATTTCCCTTTTCTAATGGTCTTTGATGTTACCCTTAAGAGAACTATAGTTTTAGAGGTATTTTACTGATCTAATCACTCTCTGTGAAACCAATATCTCCACTGCCAAATCTTTTCTTAATGTTGAATATTTTGGAAATATTCCTGCAAAACAGTGCAAGTATTTCTGAAAGTAAGTCCGGAAGAAAAAAAAAACAAAACAAAACAAAACATTGTTTTTCTCAGTGTTTAAAGTACATGGATAACAACGACCAAAAAACCTGTCAAGTCCTGCTTTCTAGTGCACTTAATGGGCCTATGTTTTGGAGCAACATCCATACTTTTATTGAGACAATTGATATCTTTAATAGGATAGATATGATCTTTATTACACTATAAAAATGTACCAAGAGTCAATTAATTCCATCCCTTTATTCTAACCTTTTAGAATGGTTTGAATCTGCAATGTAGACTTCAAATGATGTTCATTTTCTCAAATTTAATCGAACATTAAACATTTAAATTGAACATTTAAACCTCAACTAGCCACTTTAGACTACTGTTACACTCAGTGAAGAGAAACAGGCATGTCTGAAAGATAATTCACCTTATTCTAAAATGTGTATCTAAGAAAGAAAGGAGATAAGATAAATCCCCATCAAGGACTGAACAAATTACTCAAAGTAGTGTCTTGCTGACCCATTAAATATAGCAAATATTACCATCAACTTGGCAGCAGATGATGAAACAGGTCAGCGAACAAAGTAAAACTGGGAGGTGAGGTGATTTTATTAAAACTAACAAAGGAACTACAGGAAGGTGCAAATGACACTGAAATTCAAAGATTAAGAAATAGAGACAAGCAAATGAGCAATCCAAGAAGCTGTAAATGAACTAGGAGAAATTTAACTTTATTTTTGGCAGTATCTAGGACAAGATACAGGAAAGAATGGACAGTAAGTAACTTGCTGAGTAAATCAACAAGGTAGATGGTAAGATAAGCCAGTAAAATCAAGTAATACTGTCTGGGTAAGGTATCTAGGATTTGAATAAGGCAGTCAGGAATCCTTTGAGACTATGGAAAGGAGAAAAAAGACTAGAATAAGATCTAGAAGGAGGACACAAATTCAGTACAAAAAGAGTGTAAAGAGGATGTAACAAAAGAAAGTAAGTTTGGTAACACCAAGAAGAAAATATATGACTCGTTTGTCACTAGAATCTCAAATGCAGAAGAAGACTACAAAGACTTGCCATGCCTTCAGCTGTGGAATTCCTCAGTCTTTCTTCAGAGAGAGTATGCAATCATCATTGCAATTATCCACATAAAAATTGCTATCAATTATTCTATCAGTTAAGTGGCAATGGGGTATACAGTGAATCCTCAAGTTTCAGTCCTGCATCCAAGTGGTGGACAAAAGAAATGACTGCACATAAAGTTATTTGTGTGTTCTGCTTCTTTTGTTAAAAACAAAACAAAACAAAAACAACAAACAAAAAAATCAACAAACAAAGCCACTAAACACCCAGCTTTAGAAACATTGTTCTAGAAGTAGCAAAGTCAGACTTTACAATTAGGAAATTCTAGACCTTCTAGGAATCTAGTCTAGGAAATTCTAGATTTTCCTTGTAACTTATTTAACGCCATCCACATATATATACAGTCTTTAGCTATGTGATCTTGCACTATTTTTATCACCAGATTCTTTTGCATCCCATGCACAGAACATAGATCCTCTGAGAATAAATATGAACTTTGGAGGAGACAGGTCTGTTGCCTGTCTTGTTAAGAACCTTGTATCTTTTGTTGTGAAAGTTAAAAAATATAAAAGCATTAAAGTTATATAGCCATTGTTAAAAGTTTCATAATCAAGTTGAAAAAGAAATTAATTTTATTCTCTTCTGATTCCATAATCTAGAAATTCATCTATAGATCTATAGCTCTCTAGGAGTTGTGTGATCTATATTCTATCCCGTGCATTAAATTACATTCTTAACAAAGCCTTCTATATAAGATAGCCAAATCAATGGATAATATAAGCAGCTATAAATTTTACTTCTTTAGTACCTAATTTTAGGATCTGGCTATCACAGCAGAAGCCATGGTTCCAACTTGGATAGCACCTCAGGAAGGCCATAGGTATGATCATTAGTGAAAATACTTAAAGATGTGAGAGCTCACAGGATAGGCTAAGACAAATGGAAGGTGTTTTGATTCCTCTCTTTTTGTAAGCTCAGGTACCAAGGTCAAAGCTGTAAATGGGAAGCCCCATTTAGAAACCAGAGGCCAAAATCCTCTCTTGAGTCTAGATACGTATGCAACAGTACATTAAGTACTGCAAATTTTGATGACAATTTAATCTACATTTTCTGAATTGATCAAAATATTTTCTCATTAAAGTAGAAAGCTGCATTGAGATTGTTGCTTATTCTGACAGGTTTCAAATTCCTAACTTTGTACAGCAATATGCTAACCACAAAGTTGTAGGTTGCTAGGAGAAAAGAAGGAAGACATGAAAGTGGAAAAGACTAATGGGCAAAAAGCATCAAAATGCAGGGTTTGTGGGCTCAGAACAGAAAAATACAAAAGAATTGCCTATACAAAAGCTTTAATACTGTATTTTAAACATGCACATTTTTATGTTCCTGATTCTACCCTGATCATTATTGTTTCTTATCAAGTAATGATTTAATTTAAATAAACAGTTTTCACCATAAGACTCTTGTACACTAAATTTCTCAGTTAATGTTTGAATTACAAAGTCATGCTCTCAATCACCTTCTGGACTCACACTAATACTGAATCTTTTACTTTCCTGTGACCAACTCAACAGAAACAGCATAAGATCCTTTCCTCATGACTTTTTTCTAGTGAAGCAAGATTTGAGTGTGAAACTCTTCTGTGTGAGGATGGCACAGTACTCAGTCCTTTTACTTCTTCCTTTACAGTCTCTAATGGTGGAAGGATTTGCCATACCCTTTCAGAAGCTGTATGAAACTCTTCTATGTTTTATGACACACTTCTGCATCGTCAGTACTTGCTTTATGTGGTTTAGGCATATCTTAACACATCCCTCTTAGAGCTGTCTCTTAAAGAAAATGTTAATTGAATCCCATGTTCCCCATTCTTCTTGCACGCAATCAGAGGAGTCCGGGACTGGTTTGCAGAAGGACTCATAATTTATGGGTGCAACAGAGAACATAGAAAGCAGGAGAAGTAAAATGCTATATGCTCTGAAACCAGTCAATTAACTCTTTCTTACTTTTATCTCTCTTTGTGGCTTACCTCCTACTGTAAAACAGGGCTGCTGTAAAGATAAACCTGTTACTAGTCTGTGGAGCACATACTGAGCGTAGTGGTGAACAGTGGTGAGGACTTGTGAGTAATTACATCTTCGCAGGATTTAGACAGTGTAAATCAAGCAAAACATGCTATCATTCACTGAGGAGGGAGGGATTAAAATACTGACCCATTGCTTATTAGGTGAATACCATTCATGTTGAGGGTTGATTAACATGTCACATAAAAAAAGCTATTGTGATCTTGTCAGGTCCCCACTATAAACTGAAACGAGCTGATGGCTATATAGCAAATCTTCAAATGGGTGTTTTCCAAGCATTATGTGGATGATTTATAAATCTTAATTATAAATTCATTTCATAGATTTTTTTCCTAACAGCTTTGTCTTAGAAAATGAAGATCAAAACAGAATCTGTTTAATTATCCACTGCAGCTATTGACAATTTTGTCAGGTCACCTCTAACGAATTTGATATGCATGTTTTCAAGCAATTTCAAACAATCAAACAGTGTTTAAAGACTAATTGTTACTGTAAAACATTTTTTTCTTTTTACAGATATGTAATGGAATGTATCACAATTAGGTAAGTACTTTTTAATGTGCATGGTCTAACCCTTCAGTCTTCTTAATGCCAATGGGATTATCCATATAACCTTATGCATATATGTACCTGCATAATTGACATGACAGGATGTTCATCAGAAGCATCCAAAAAGCTCAGATCAATAAAGTAGAAAGTACTTATTATTACACAGCCATAATATCTCATTAAATAAATTCCACAATATCTAACAGAGTATTAAAATTAAGATTTCAAGATCATTCATCTTAGTGTTTAACTTAAATGTGAAAACAATGACTAAAGATGCAAAAAAACAGAAACCAAAACAGGAATTCTGCATATAAGATGAGCAGAAAAAGGACTCCAGTGAAGAATACAAGCTGAGGGGAGCAACTGTGAAAAATAAAACCAAACAACCAAACAAAACATTAAAGAGAAACCAAAACAAAACAAAAACAAACAACCAAAACGAAAACAGACAAACAAAAAAAACCCGACCAAAACTCTTTTGGGGTACAAGGACATCAAGATCCCAAGTAGACACTAAAACAACAAAAAAAGTAGTTTTCACTTGTACACACATATCAATAGTAGATATAACAAAAAAATTATTAATCCTAAGCATATAATCAAAGTCAATTTGTCAACCTGCTCCTCAGGCTGACTTACTATTGGAAACATAGCTAATACTGCCCAGAGACCTTTTGTTCACAACATTTGAAATAATGTCGACATGGTTTATACTGGAACATAATCAAATGTTGAATTCTCAACATTTTCACGTAACAAAAATATTGTTTTCCAAATAGTCCCAAAATATTAAAGTAGTTGTTAAATATGTACAGGACAAAATACTATGGAAATTCAGGAGTTATCAATTTTACACTCTCTTTACCAAAAATCCAGGTATATGTCTATCCATCTGTTTATGTATGTGATAATATCTTTCACTCATGACTGAACAGTAGTTTACATATTGTGTAATCACAGTGAAATAAAGAATTTGGCACCATTGATAAAAAGACTAATCCCTACAGAAGGAGTGAGACATAACCTGACAGGGCAGTAGAAAATTGTTGGACCACAGAGCTTTTAAAGCACAGCACTGCCACTTTTGCAGCACTTGACGAGTTCTTGTCACAGCACTCAAAGTTCATACAGGTAAATGAAAGGTTCTTTGATGGAGAAACAGAAAAGCAAGTCTTAGACTCTAAGACTATCTTAAACATTTCTATATCTCAAAAGGAGGCACTTTCATTAACAACAAAATTGTCTCTCCTGCCTTAGTCATTCTAAATCTGAACAAATTTTAGTATGTTCCTTCAAAAGAGCTACGAGCTACTGATGACTAGAAACAACACTAGTGTTGTTTCAGTAGCAATGAATGAAGAACATGGAATAAGTTGATTATTAAAATCAAAAGCAGTAAGAGCAGTAATCAGATACACACTGTCACAGAGTACATACATTCTAGCAAGTCAGCTCTTATGGACAAATCAAGTAGTGCCATCAAAACTCAGTAAGCTTCTGCCAGTATGAAGATCTCTATAGATTCTCAGATCAGTGACGCACCTGATATAAAGTCCATAGAATGAAACCATATTTGTACTAGGTTTTAACCTCTTCTATTCAGTTCAAAAACATTGAAGAGGTAATTTTAGGGGTTCTTTTAGGTCTTTATAGCATATCTCGATAACAATTTGAATCCTAGGATAAGCAACTTCTTGTTGATCAGAATAATTTTCAATGTTCATAAAAACTTCAGTACTGCTTTGCCTTTAAAAATGTTCCCTAAGTAACTTATCAGCTATTCCACAAGTTTAAATTAGGTAGCTCCTATGAAACAAACTATGCTAACTGATAAAACAATAAAGAGATTCAAGGAGAGAATCTATGCTTTAGGGGTCTCTGGAAAAGCTTAAAATACTCAAATTTACATGCACCTGTATGTTCATCTACAACTGTATTAATCCAAACATATGCACAGTGCTGTCTCTCCGTTTAATAAAATATTTAATATTATATCTTTTACTTTCAATATGAAGAATACAAATTATTTTTTTTATTTCTGTTTAGAAACAGAACTGTGCATTTCTTTCTATAGTTAAAAAAAAAAAAAAAGACAAGGGAAATTAAATTGAAGCAATTTTAACCATGGGGAGGTGGGGGCAAGCAGAGTTAAAGCAATGAATCATTTTACCCTCAGGACTATTTGAATCAGAGTATTTCTGAAAGCTCTATGTTAGCTACATTTCCTTCTTCTAATGATTTTCATTTCTTTTTCAGCTGGGGGCGAGGAGGACAGGATTGACAAAGAAATGCAATTCAACATTATCTTGCTTGTTCTTACGTCTTTTCAGGTGTCAGTCGGTTGATGATTCGTAAAACTAATTCTTATTTTTCTCTGATGTAGGCTGTAACACGGTTTAGTCACCGAGTTCCAGGAAAGTGAACGTTTTTTACTTTTGAGCTTTCATCTGGCATCCCCCAATACTCTGAACAATATCATCTCGCCGCTAGCGTTTTAATGAACTTCTGAAAAAGTTGGGTAGCGACGATCCCCAGTGCGGGGCGCCGGCTTTGAGAGGCGCTCGGGTCACCTCGCGGGCACGAACAGCCCAGGAGCCGGGGCGGAGGCAGGGACAGGGGCAAGTCAGGGGCAGTCGCAAGCCGGGTCAGGGGCAAGGCCAGGGGCAGCATCCCTGGACCGCGGCACCTTGGCCATCAGGCTGGCCGGTCTCTCCCGGGACCCTCGGGCAGCCCCCCAGCCGCCCTTTCCGGGCCGCGGGGCGCCCCTCCGCCCCTAAACCCTGCCAGATCAAACGGAGGAAGCCTTGCGCCCCCAGAACTCCTCGCACCCTCCCGTCACAACGCGGGCACCGCGGCCCGACCACGCCCCCGCCCCCACGGCCGGCGGGCAATGACCCCCCGCGGACCGACCGCGCAGGTGGCGCCGGTGGCAACGCGCTCCTACCTGTGCCCGCAGCCGTCACCTGTTGCCCGGCCGCCTCCATCCGCGCAGCCCCCCGGTGCCTCCTCGCGCTCCGGCGGCGCCAGGGGCTTCTCGGGCTCGCAGGCCACCTCCATCCCGCCGGGCACCGCCTCCGCCTCCTCCTCCTCCAGGGACTCCACGTAGAAGACTGTGCGAGGCGGCGGCGGTCCCGGCCCGTGCCCGGTGGCCGGCCGGCCGCCGGCGGGCAGCAGCGTCCCGTTGGGCGGGCTGGCCGTGGTGGCTGCCGAGGAGGAGGAGGAGGAGGCGGATTTCTTCCAGAAGACGCCGTTGCCTCTCTCCTGGCTCTTCAGCAGGCGGCTCTGGCTCGGTCCCCAGTGCTCGAAGCTGCTGTCGGGCGGCAGGCAGCCGCCCCCCGCCGGGCCGCCCGCCGGCGAGGGGTGGCTGAACAGTTTCCAGCGGAGGCGCAGGATGTGCTTCACGTCGAAGTCTTTCCTGCCGGAGCCGGACATGGTGCCGCGGCGGGCGGGGGACGAGCGCGGGCTGAGGCGGGACTCACGGCGGCCAGGCAGGGCCAGGCGGCGGCGGTGGCGGGATCGCGGGGCGGCCCCGCTCCTGGCAGCGGCGGCGGCGGGTCCTCCGGGCAGCGCTGCGCTTGTAGGGCGCGGGGTGGCAGCCGCCGGGAGGAGAGAGATGCGCGCACACACCCGTGCACAGAGAGAGAGAGAGAGGGAGGATGGATGGATGGAGCGATGCACAGAGGAGGTAGAGACACCCAGCAGGGAAGGGAGAGAGAGGGAGAGATGTCCACAGCTGACGAGAATTGCACGGAGATCAGTGGAAAGGGGAGGAGAGAGAGGCAGAAATAAGAGACACCTCTCAGGGGAGACGGGCACTTGCGAGGGAAGTGCGGGTGAGGGAGGCTGCGACAGCGCTCTAGTCTGATTAACGGGAGAGCGAGCTACAGCCCGGAGAGGAGCGACGGTGGCAGCAGCAACAGCGGAGGGCAGGTGGCACTTACTCGGAGAGCTCCGTGACCGAGGGCAGCCACAGAGGAAAAAGTCACTTGGAAGCCTCTCTTTACCTCCCACCTTCCCATCCCATTTCTCTGGGGAGTCCCATCCCTGCCGTTATCTGGGATGGCAAAGCCTGAGAGCTGGCACAGAGAGAAATCAGGGCTCTTTTATACGTACTGTATGTAGGAGGGAAGAAAAAAAAAATCCCGCCCGTGAGGCTGTCAAGGTCCTCAGTATGTACAATTTTTTGTCTATCTCGGCTCCTCTCACCAAACCGCCCCCTCCCCTGCATGTGACGCAGTTGTGCTCTGGGGCCATCAGTGTGAAGAGACAGGAAAAGAGATGCTTCATGCTTCCTTGTGCAAGTAAGTCGGCAGGTCACGAGCTATCCCTCACAGCTTCCTCCTCCTCCTCTCTCCAGTGCAGGTCTCCTCACCTTGGTATTTTGGTTCTGAGACTACTGTATATTATTGGGAGCAAATAAAGGGAAATGACAAATGCATCAGCAGGAGTAAACGCAAAAATGTGAATCGTAGGAGTAGAGGCGTAATAGACCGAATGCAGATTGGATGAGGTTACAGGTTAACGATTTATTCTGTAGGCTCCAGTCATTAGCCTGTTGGCTTAGTGTTGCTGTAACAGTAGAAAACATTGGCTAGAGGGACAGTGTGTCAAACAGAAATAGCACTACACATCTGCTTCTTACCTTTTATATTTGCTCTTAATGCAGTCTGACAGTGCTAAACCCAAGGGAGGTTCCTTTCTCAACAGAAGAGATCTGCTTAGGAACATCTGCCCACTTGGGAGGAGTGTCACGGAGTACACTGCATCTGGGACGTAATTACAGAATTAAAAGCTTTATGCTGAAACGTGGGAGAGGGATATAGGGGAAAAAACTACATATCATGGATAGCTCATGAATTGTCATGCATGAAATGTTGGCAGCAAACAGAATACCTGCAATTCACCTCTACTTTAGAATGTAATATTTTGTTCCTAGAAAAATGATGAAAAAGGAAAAAGATTGTATTTTCACCCAGTAATCTTTGCATTGGCCAGCTTTACTCATGTACTCATGAGCTGACAAAAGTTCAGTGTACTAATTCTTGGTGAAATCAAGAAACAAGATTGTAGGACTCATTTCCCTCGAGCTGGAATGTTTTAACTCCTCATTTGTAAAATAATACAGCTTGAAAATTTCTCCAGAGAAACACAAAACTCAAACATTAATTAACAATTTTATTACTGTTATATTTACTTTATGACTGAAGTATATTACTGTTTAGTTTTTCCATGAAGTAGTGCTTCTGAGTATAAACTAATATTAGGGTTTGTGTTTAACATTGATAAAGTTCTGGATTTAACACTACAAGAATTCAGGGCACCAAGTCCTACTTTCAAAGGAAGAAAAATCGCTACTGTGCATTTTAAATATTGATTTATTTCACAACAGCTGGGCTGAAAACTCTTTGGTGCCTCAACTTTGCACTCAGTATTCGATGATAAAAAAAGACAAAAACCATTCTAAAGCAAACAGAAGAGACAGCTCATTTTTATCCAGGAACTGATCTGAGTATGTACTGCTGAGAAGAGCAGCAGGAAGAAGAGACTAAAAATCTTCATGTAGAATAGGACAGATGAAACTTTCATCATTTCTGAGACTCTAGAAATGCATCTCTTATGACGATTTCTATGAAATCATCAATAGTGAATACTGGCTACAAAATAGTTTTAATCGATGAATACATAGACAGTATGCTATCTCTTCTTCATTTAATACCTCCTGGCTGATTAGGACAATGCAAGTATATAATCTGATCTGAGGATAATTGCATCGTTTCCTTCCCATAGAATAAATATTAGTAATTTAAAAATCTGCATTAATATTTAAATTGATCATTTGATGTGAATAGTTGATAGGTTAGATGTTCTATCTTTGCCTCAGCTACATAGATAAATATAAATGACAGTACATTCAAAAAAAACCTACTTCAGAGGTCACTCAGTAAATATATATAACAGTATCATCCAAGAAATTGATTCAGGTTATCACCCTTCCATCCAGTACAAGCTATCAAGCAATTACAAGGAAGAAAGGTAAAGAATACTTTAGGTTATTTGTTATTCATATGTTTTTATTTCAGTTATGTCAATAACTAAAGTCTTGAATTTTTTTTAGTAATTAAAATCTCAGATTTTCAATATATCATGTATAGTCATTAATGTACTTTTTAATATTCCTTGATTCTTTCATATTGTAGTACATAAATATTTTTTGCAGTAAGACATTCACTTATTTGGTACTTATACCTGATTTTTCCTTCATGAAGATGTATGAACACTTGAGTATCATAAAATGAAATCTGAAAAACTGCCTTGATTATCTTAGTTCATATCACATTCATAGTTATTTTTAAATGCAAAGTAAACAAGAGTTAGCCCTAAAAAAAGCTACACCGAAGAAGTAGCCACTGTCAGTACATATAGTTAATTATTAAATTGGTTTCCTGAGATTTAAGTAAAAGTTTCACAGTTTCTTATCTTTGTGTTTCCCTGTGAGCACTTTTGATACACGTCATTGAGGCAAAGAACATATTCTAGATTATTGCATAAGAAGAACACAAAATGTCTCTGTGTTTTAGTTGAAACTTCTTGTTCATAAAAAGGTTAACTTTACTCTATACATTGTCTAGACTTGCTTCTCCATCCAGGAGAAGAAAAAATGGATCTCTACTGGAATTCCAGGCACCTTACTCATAGGAGTTAAATAAAATAATTAGTTTATTAGTGGGATACGTCTTAGCCTATTCATATGGGCTTGACGTAAACATATGAATGAAACTATGAAATTATAGTTGTTTTTCAGGTTTTCAAAGGGAAATAATTTGATGTCTAACATCCATACCTTCCATCCATACCCTGTATCTTCCATGAACTACAGCCAAAGTGATAATAATCATGGGTAATCTTTCTCATGTCTGTTGTTTGTACACTGTATATCACATTTTATTTTTGTTTATTAAATAGCATGTTTCTGAACTTCCTCACCTGATGTAGTTTCCCCAGATTACTTATTGCCATTCAAATCTTGAATAACTTTACAGAGTTTGCTCGAAAGTATTCATGGCTCTTTTTTCTTCTTCTATTAGTCAGGCAAACAGATGAAAGTGGTTAATCTTTATGTCCCTGTTATGAGTCAGATGCCTGACACTTTCTCTTTGTGTTTTTGTCTTTCTAATGCTCTTCAAATGAAATAAATTCACATAGTCATGTCCCTAAGGAAGTATCATGCTCATGTTTTGTAGGAAAAATGGCCTAGGGATGTATATCCTTTTAATAAATCTTCAAGTAGTAAAGAGAACTTCCAAAGAGAAGAACTTTGAAGTATGTATGCAAACTAGTCAGATTTTATTAACCCTCTTTTTTCCTCCTTTCAGTTGCAAAACTTTGGAGTATTGTTTATTTTTAGACAAGTGTTTTACATCAAGCTGTTTGCATGTTGTACCCTAGGGAGAAATGGTGCATAAGTAATAAGGTTAAGTTGTAGTTGCAGTTATTGATTGATAAAACAAGCAACAGAGGAACCATCATGCAAAGAAACCCAAGTAGTCCTAGTCTATGTGAATCTACACATTAATAAAGTCAAAAGATATACACCAATTCTGAGGTTTATGAGCATTTATGCTACTGTGTAACAATAGTTATCAATAAGAGATGGGATATACTTAGCAAATTAAAAGGATAAGGGGTGGTTTTGTTACTGAGTTTTATCCTGTTCTGTATTTTTAATCCAGAAGACACTAAATTTGGATGAGAGCAAAACCACAAAGAATGAGACAGCACTGTGCTTTGGATAAGGATGGTACTAGAATGAATGATTTTAAAATGGTTTTAAAACAATTCTTACTTGAATGTGGGAATTCTCACATGAATGAATGAACACACACTTCAGCTATAAATATGCTTATTTTGTGGGTGATTAATTATACATTCAGAAGCTAGAATCGGAGGGTGTTAAAAAGATACTTAAAAGAACTACAAGATGCTTAAAAGAACTACTTAAAAGATGTTTAAAAGAACTATAGAATACTTAAGCTAAAGTAAGTAGAGAAATAAATTGTTGGGACTGGACATCCCTTGACCTCAAAACTTAATGCTGAAAGTGTCAGTGTGCTAAATGATAAGCAAATAATGCTTTAGAATTATTCTTTAAACTTTTGGTATGTACAAAGCCTTTGAATAGGCTTTATGACATGTAGATATATTCTAAGTCTGTTTTGATAAACTGAGGAACACAGGGAATAGATGGTATGGGGGAAATTAAACAGTTATGTTGTTTATAATGTATACATATAATACTGTGGCATTGCTATGAGTCAGGGAGTTTCAACTTGTTAAACTGATTTTCCTCCCATAATAACATATTTAAAATACTATAGATATGCCCACACTTATTGCATGTGATTGTTTTCTAATGGCAAGAAAGGAATAACAAAACCAGGCAAACAGTAAATTGGACCTGATTCACCTGTCAGTGCTCATGTATAGTTTTTTGTAGCGAGTTTTCAACTGAAATTGAACTTCTGAGAATGATTTTTCCTTCGGTAAGTTAAAAGGTTAAATGATGTTATTTCTTAAAAGTGAGCTAGCACAGCACAGGCTAGGTTTCTGAAAATGTGGTGACATAACCAGCTACATTTATTTTGGTGGTAACAAAAATTACTTCTCCATAGTTGTTGTTGAATGCCTCCTTAGTGATGCTGGGTAAAGTAATGATATATGAATTGCTCTGGTGGTGATTTGAAAAGATACATTTTACTCTGTGTTACAGGAGCCTAGAATAGCACAGTCACTTATATTAGCCTGGGGGATGGTCATTTCTTAGTCCATGTCATTATGATCACAACAGTTGTATAAACACACTCTAAAGGAGTTTTTAAATGGTCAGGAAAGTTCACTTAAGAAGTGTAAACGCTACATGATTTGTCTTGAATAAAGATTCATAAGTAAACTAAGGCTAGAGAACATGTCTATCCAGCACACAGCTGGATAAACACGCGGTGTGGTAGGTGAGCAATTTGCTCATGGGTCAAGCACAGGGGATAATAGTGAATGGGGGGACATCAGGCTGGCGATCTGTCCCTAGTGGGATTCCACAGGGCTCTGTCTTGGGGCCTGTGCTCTTCAACATCTTCATAAATAACTTGGACACAAGACTGGAAGGGATACTAAGCAAGTCTGCAGATGACACAAAACTGGGAGGAGCTCTTAAC
>JAWWES010000001.1:63850027-63881036 GCA_035583135.1 Lophotriccus pileatus
ACCTTAAGAGATAGCCATCCCCTGATATTCCCCTGATATTCCACCAAGGAATTTGGAATTACAGGTGTTTAGACTCATAAAGCGCCCAACATTTAATCATTAATTAATTAAGTCTCCTTGCTAAGTAGACTGTATGTCATTCTTGAATAAACTGGCTCATATACCTCTTAATATTTATTTAGTGAAATGTGCATCAAAATCAAATTTGAATTTTAGATATACTTTGAACATTGTTGTATACCACTTATCTCTTGGCAATAGAAAAATATATTCCTTTTAGTTGGGATTTACCTGAAATACTGTCCTGATTAAATTTAAATTAGTATTCATTAACATTTGGCAATATAAACTCCTTGGAAAACATCCCAAGAATCCATTTTTATTAACATAAATTGTACGGAAAGTAATAATATGTTGTATTTGCCTCATGTTTTCCATTTAAACAAAACTGATAATCAAAGCAGTGAAGAAATAAAAGAAATTTTATAATCCTTAGAACTGTACCTATATTAGGTGTCCAGATTCAATAAGTTTTAAGGTGAAATTAGCATCTTACTTCCATCTGCAGTATACATAAGTATATCATACGCTTGAAAATAAAGACTCACACCCGCATAAAGAATCCTGATGGGCCAAAAAGCCCAAAGACAATAGAAATATAAAAGACAGCTAAGAAAAGGATTTAACTGAAAGTGTTGTCCACAGGATTTGAGGTAGATCAATATGGATATGAGTTAGGCATCTTCATGAAAGTGTTTCAGAGCTGAAAGCCCCATCACGAGGTTTTGACCAAATTACAGTAGAATATAACTTTTTTTTTTTTTAATGGATTATAAATTATTTAGGACGTTTCTTTTGATAAAATACAAATGCAAAGCTCAAAATTTGACGGAATATGCTGGGGCGAAAAAAAAAGCCGTTATCTACATGTAAGTCCCTGTCTTTTTTTATTGATTTCTGGGTTTTCCCACTTTTTTTTTTTTTTTTTGGTCAAGAAATATAGGCTAGAGTGTTGCAGCAAGGCACTTCTGCAAGGCAGGGAATTAATTTGTGAAGCACTGCCTGCTTACGAGTGCCAAAGTCACTGCCACTATTCATGAACTCACCCATGTCTCCAGCAGTCGACTGTAGAGTGATGTTTAGGCTGTAACTTTCATGGCATCTTGACAACAGAAGGGACTATTTCAAAGATACTTTTGAAAACTATCTCTGAATGACAAAGTTGCTGAAATATGACAGTTTTAATGGATATGACTCATGCCCACTTGGAAAAAAGCTGAGTTCTTTGCCTACATGTTTAAAACTGTTATTCATTATCCTGAGACTATACTAGATTATACAGTACTTTTTTTTTTAATCTGCCTGCATATTACCTCTTCCTTCTTCATCTCATAAAATAATTAAATATTACCCTATACTTTGGTCACATAGCCCTTTTCTCCTCTGTCCTCTACTGTATGAAATTTGAAATATTCGATGATCCATGTTTTGATAAATTTACTTTTTCATTGAACATACTCAAGTGCTTGGAGAAAACCTAAACAGTGAATAGTAGAGATTTAAAAAAAATAAGAAAAGTCTTTCTTTGACCTCTCTAAATCAGTAAATGTTGATATTACTTTTCCAGTGAATGCGTTTTTCTTATTTAGAAGTTCATCTGCAGCTAAAAAACTGAAATCTGAGTTGCATGAATTGCATGGAAATGCTTGTATCAAAATTTTATACTTGTTAGAAGTGGACAGATTTGGATACTGTCAGAAATGAGACCTCATCTAGAGATACTGTTGATTTACTTGTCCAGGTGTGCTTCTGTTAACCAGGGAGAGAACTGATCTAAGGTGTCTTGCCTGCAGGGCTGACACCTTTGTTATGCTCGGAGCTACAGGCTTTGTCTACAGTCCTGATTTAGGTTACAGTGATCAAGTGCAGAACTGCCCAGACAGTACACCCCGACAGCACAAATTTCAACACTAACATGTCGTATTACTGCTTTCCATGTATCTTTGACTCTCTTTTTGCCACCTCTCTTTCTATGCCCCAATCTCCTCCTAACTGACCTCAGTTAGTTCTTTCCTATTGATCTTGGGTTTGCTATATCCTTATCCAAATCGAGTATTTCTTTGACTGTTCCTTATGTAGCCTCAGCCTTGTAGGTCACTGCTTGCCTGTGAGATACTGCCATCCTGAAGGTCCCCAGTTATCCTTCCAATTACCTGTGAAGTTCAATCACTTCTTGGATAATTCTGCCTTAATCACCTCTGCACCCCAAGCCATGCCTCATGGTGCTCTTTGTAATTTATTTCAGCTTCTCATCTGCCACATCCAGCCATTTCCCATGCTGTGCCATGTCCTGCTCAGTTAACTTTATCTCAGGACAGGGTGTAGCCAGCAGCATAGTCACTGTCTTCCAGCCCTAACAAGATTCCACCTTTTATGTAAGTTCACAGCTATGTAAAGCCAATTTTCATGTCTATGGAAACTTTAAGTACAAACTTTTTATTATGCTTTTAACACAGGTAAATAAGGGGACCAAAATGACAATGATAAAAGGTTAATTGTAGCACAAAGAGCAAGAAGTACCTGTCTCTCTTGTGCACCCCTTCCTAACATGCCTGTAGTCAGCTAACTTTTCCAGAAGCACCACTTGGCATCACTATTTGGCATTGAGAGATGTCAAATAGCTATTAGAACCTTCTGGTTTTGATTCCTTTTCTCAAAGACTATAGCCCTAAATAAAAATTTACCTCTATGATGTTGTCATATTTAGGGAATAGTCATTATATGTCATGTTTTACTTGTTTCTTGTTTCTTTATGAACTTTGAGATTATGTTCTCACTGGAAATTATCCATACTGTAAAAATTTACTTTAACATCTCTCTTATTAAAAAATTAGTCAGTTCTCTTTTCAGATTTTGTTAGACTTCTAGATTTCATTTAAATGACATTTGCAAAGTTTGAGTAAGGAAAAAAAGTTAGTTACAAAGCTGTGGCTGACAATTTTGCAGTCCATTGTATTTATGATTTCTGTATGCAGATTTGTCATCAAGTAGGAGAATTAAAGATTTTAGCTGATTAAAAAAAGTCTACATTTGTGAACACTGCAAACAAAAGATTTCATTATGTTAAATTGTTATTAAGAGTAAACTGTGATTTAAGAAGTTAATTAAAAAAGTGCATTCAAAGTCAATTCTGCTTTCAGAGGTATTGATTATTCCTTCTGTGCTCTGCATTTTAACTATAAAGAAAAACTCCAATTGCTGAAGTTTTACTTTGAGAATTTAAAATTATTATATTTTAGCTATGTTGCATTTTATTATTTATGAAAGAAAACATAGCTGAAACATACTTGTTAATTTGACTATTATAAATTTGTACACTAAACTTCAAAAGATATTTATATATATTAAAAGTGTGGAAGTAGCACTTCAGTGGATCTGGTTTTCTGTACACATATTGTCCAGAACTTGACCCTCCTTTAAAGGTTTTCTCACCGTTAAATTCTTTGGTTTTGCTGCTAAAAAGCAGAGCAAATGCATAGTCTATATAATCTCTAGTTCCCCTATACTGTCTTCAGGACCTTTTTCAAATGTCATTTAGTATTAAGGCAGATTTTAAAGGATAGTTCTGTGGCCAGAAGAAAGAAATTGGTAAGAACATACAATAGAGTAGGTGTAGTGTCATGCAAGGTGGGAATGAGCTCCAGAATGCACACACTAAGTATTGAATCCACTTAGATATTACGTGGTTTTGAAAGCTAAATCTGTGCTTTACATTATAGTCAATGGTAAGATTTGGCACCATACAGTTGCTTTGTCATTCAAAGTGATATGGCAGGCATGACAGATATAACATTCCCTATTTCCTTCTCAAGTGACAGCTGCATAAGATACCTAAAGATGCCTGTCTTCTACTGATGCTTTTTTTTTTTTTTTAATATTTGACATATTTCATTAGCTAGTGCCTATTTGTTAGGAATTTTTTTATGTACTAAGTTATTCTTGCTATAATGTATTCAAATCCTATAGAGGTCTCTGATTTGCCTGTGCATTCTGTTTATATGTTTACACAACAGAAATTCTTCAATGTTCTGTTAGGTCATAACTGAGCTAAGTGTATTGTATGGACAGATAGAAATATGATGTCTGAGTCTCATATGCCTTTGAAAGTTGAATGGTACTGCAAGCACTACATTCCCTTGTCAGTGCTTCTTTACATGTAATTTCCTAATCTATCTATTTGGATTTATATAGATGCTAGAAAGAATAACTGGTCAAACAAGTCAGATACACTTTAAAATTCAGTGAAGCTTGTGTCCAACAGAAATTATTGAAGCACAGACTAATATCATTAGACTTTCATGTCATATTATTACTCCTTGATAGAAAGCTATCTAGGTGGATAGAAGTCTAACTTGGTAATGTACCCCACAGAGCATCATGTATGGACTAGTTTTGGCCAAGTGAAACTGAGAAGTAAGAGCCCTATGAGACTGAAAGCCAGTGATGCTACAGAAATAGTTAAGAGAGTAAATTAGAAGAAAATCAAAACTACAGCAACAAAAATAAACCTACCCTTTGTTTAGCAATTGTTATGTACCTTCTCTTGTTCTAAAGGTTCTTTTTGACCTTCATGCAGTTTCTGGGAATAGTATTCTGACAGCGTGATGGAAGAAAGTGAAAGAAATTAAGAAGTCCAAAGACATAGAGAGAAGAAAGTTTTTCACAAAATATATGTCTTCTGTTAGAGTTGGGCATGCGTTTACTGATGAAGGTTTATAGAATTTTACTTTCTCCTATTTCAGTTTAATTTGAAGTGTACAGGTTAAACTACATTACAAAAATCTAGGCATGAGGTTTCAGAAGTATTTTACAGGATTTCTTCTTTATTAAAAACAGAGGATAATAGTTTGCAATATTTTTCCCTGGTGTTTAATAAGATGACCCAGAATCATAAAAAAGCACACAATTCTATTTTTTTTTTAATTCCTGTTTTAACTGCCTGAATGTTTACTCTGCCTGTAGAGAAATTTGAATTAATAACATAATATATAATATTAATATTTTTTAATACAAACATTTCTTGTTATGATTCTCAAAGATAATTGGTGCAGAGTTGTATAGTCCAGAGAACTTAGGACTGCTTTCTGAGTTTTCTAAGAGCTCAAATCCCTTTTCTTGTTCTCATTCAGATAAGTCATAATTGTTAGGTCTCTCTTCTCTCTTTCACCAGACTGCTTGGGTAGATTAGGAATTATTTTTGCTTGATTGTTTGGTTTGTTTTTCTGTTTGTTTGTTTGTTTACTTTTGCAGAAGCAATTATGGTTTTTTACTCCAAAATATGTCAAACCAATTTCGTGACATAAATTAGTTCAATTATGTTAAAAGAAAAATCTCTTCTATTGTAGATGCAAAATTTATTGTTTCACATAATTACTTTCAATATACTTTGTTTATGAATAGCTCATTTTGAAACAGTAAAACATACTATTCACAAAGTATTGCTATAATAAACATGTTTCCAGTATGATTAACATACTCCATTAACAGATAGAAAAAAGCAGTGTAAGTGTTGTGTGAAATTAATATGAGATTAGATTGGGAAAGGAATTTAGGCACTGCAGTATGTTGTTGCAGTACCTCATTTTTAAGTTTGTTTTTCTGATATGTTCAATGTATACTGAAATCCCAGTCATTTTTGGTAGACTATTAGCTTCCTAAACAAATTGATATATTTGAGACTGACTAGAAGACTAGAGTGCTGAATGATGAGCTAATAGTTACCCAGTAGTGAGAAATATCTGTTCTTTGCCATTACTCTTCAGACAACACCAATCCCCAGGGAGGCTGTTTTCGCCACGCATGATTAACAGTCCTTCTTCTCAAGATACAAAACATGGCATGTTTCCCTTTGAGATAGAAGTTTATTAGGATATAGTTGATGTAGATTCAGATTTCTTCCTCTCCTTGAAGATTTAAACCTACTTTTTCTTTCTGAGTTGGTTTTGTGTTTTCTCGGTTTTGTTAGTTTTGTTGCTGGTTTGTGTTGTTTGTTTCTTTTGCATATGCACTGTCCTCCAGTCTATAGATTACTGTGGAATAAAGCCGCAGTTTGAAAAGCAAGATTAAAAGTATTTATTCGTCTTGATAAAGAGAGAAAAGCATGAATAAGCTACTGAATGATCTTATCTATTGACATATCAATTAATTCTGTCCTTTGTAGTATCTTAATTTGTTTGGTATAAGAGTTATAAAAATGTAGTTCTCTGTCTTCTCATGAGGACATATTTAAAAATTAGCAAGATTTACCCTGCAATCCAGATATCCAATATCCAATAGATATTTAGACAAAATACTGTGTGTTTTTGAAATAATTACTGTGATTCATTGTGTGAGTGTTTTGTACTTATTTATTTATTTATGCATGTGCCAGAGCTTCTCCCACAACCCTTTCAATTTCAGGCAAATCCTTTTCAGAAAGAATTCTGCTATGAGAACTGATCTCCTATGTCAGTTGAATAGATTTGAGTAAACAAAATTAAGTAATTTGAAAATACTTAGCCTTTAATAACAGATTGGACATTGTAATTTTGAATGAAGAGGTTTATATAATATAATTATGGCCCATATTTATATATTGACAGAGAATAATAAGAATATGTAGGACTATTCTGTAAGCCTAAAATTCTGCTTAACTTCTACTTGGATGTAATATGTTCAGTATTTCACCTATAATTAGTTTGAGGGTTTTTTAACTCAAGGTCTTCTATTAGAAATTATTAGAAATTATTAGAAATTATTAGAAATTCTTGCAGCTGTTGTAAGTTTGCTATTTAAACCGATCAATAAATTTTAGGTAATATGATTTTTTTCTTAGTGAAGTAACTATAGCGGCTACCTGATAGTTTATTTAGATGTGTCTAAATAGTAATATCAAAGACATTCTGAGGCAAAATGGCTTTTATCTGGTGCCCCTTGATGCAAGATGAGCAGTTTTAAGGTGTATAAATGACCCTGACAGATTTAAGGTTCTTGAATTTTTGTTATTGCTGAGAAGAATCAGTAATATAGGAATTATGCATTATTTTAATCATTATTTATCCAAATAGTGGCCAGCACTGCAACATGAAGTTCATTTAAGATTCATTAAGATCTGCTGTTGGATTGTATCTCCAGGCTTTATTTATGTACTGCAAATAATTAGGGCTATCTTTTTACCATGTGTAAGTTTTTCATTTCCTTTTCCATGGTATTTTAATTCTTACAAACTTAATTGTTTCTCAGTTATGGAAAAGAATATTTTTTTTCAAATTTTGGATGCTACTGTTACATGTTACCATGACATTCCTTCCAACTTATGAAACAGAATAATATTGATTACCTTTGTTAGATGGAAGTTATTAACTTGTGAAATTATTAACCTCTGACACAAATGAGAGCTAAATGTGAATGCTATATTTCTAAGGGCACTGTAAGTTCACTTGTTGAACTTAATAGCTCATTACCTAAGGAATATTGGGCTAGTTATTCTTGCCAGGAACTATATATAAATAGATACAATATGAAACATGAAAAAATTAATACCTAGCATAAATCATTGCTGTATTGGAATAATAATACTGGAGAGTAAGTCAACCTGCTATCCCTACAATAATTCACATTCAATAAAACAATGTAGTATTCATAAATAATTTGACTTCTAAGTTACAAGATAGTCACAGAAAACAGAAGTTCAGATAATGATGTTGGCTGGCTCTCTTGCTCATTTAATTACAATGCAGCAGTAGTTTATCATAGGATTAATAAAATATGACAAGTGGTATAGTTTTTTTCTGGTAGCATTGCTAGTTCTGCAAATGCCATATGTTATTTGAATTTTATACTGTGTTGTGTTTAATTGTGTGCTTGTAACTATAAAACAGTATTTGTGTATTTTAATTAATCCTTATTAACAAAATTTTGCATCAGATTATAGTTAGACCATTTTTATTAAGTAGATATATTTTCTCTGCATTGCAGTGGCAGAGGTAAGACTCTTGTTATGTTCTCACCCATTCACATTTTGTGATACTGAACACACTTCAATTATGTTTCTCAAAATATAGTGTGGAATTTAACTGGTGTGTAGCATTAGATGTCTTGCTGGCATACAGATTTTACTATTCCAAGCTGATATACAGATTCATGCATCTAGGCTGGAAGGTACCTATGCTTTATGAAGGCCTTTTCAAAGTAATAATAACCTCATGAGTAACTGATAGACCCAACTTGGAGCAAATGCTACCTCTGAAATGTGATTATAGGCAAGACCCAATGGAAGACTTTGCAGTCTTAACTGTGGGTTTGGAAATCTGGCTTTGCCCAAACCCAAAATTTGGATTTGGCATGTAGTGCCAAATATATATTAAGTCCATCCCTTTTTGACTTTTAAATCACTAGTGTCACTGTACTTTGTTTAGGTGCACGCTTACAGGGAGTCTTGTTCTAATCTGTTTGCATAACCACCCCTTTAACCTTGATGCTGTGTAATGAATCCAGTGACTCTGCCGACATCTTCTGAATGGCCATAAAGACATTTTAGATCACAGTGAACAAACTTTATCACCATATTTTTCCCTCATAAACTGTAATAATAATAACTCAAAAAATCAGTACAGTATTAGTTAAATAATCCACAATAATACCTGAGTAGTTGAAAAGCTGAGAGAAATTGAAAATTAGGATTCATTTATCCCTCCTATTTCAGACACACCAAATTTGTTTAAACTTTCAGAGAATATAGGATTTAGTTTCACACTGTTGGTATCTGTCCTAACACATTAAATATTATTTTTCTTATTGCATAATAGCACTGCTTCAAAAGAAGGAACCAAGATAATTTATCTGCTCCAACCCAACATCTCTTAATATAATGTTTAAGGCTGTTTTCTGGGAAGTCCAGAGTGTTACTTTTACCCTGTTGGTGTACAGTGTGGAGTAAAAGAAGGTCTTTGGCATCCTTGACCAGTCCTCTGACTGTAAGATCATGTAAATTAGAAACAAGGTACCAATATGTCTCCCAGTAATTCTTTAAAATTCAAAAAGTCCCAAGTCTTGCCAATGGCTTGGAAATAATACTGCAAACATACTTTTTAAATAAAGGCTGTGCAATGTGCCTGCTGGTTTACCAATAGATTCCCAAGGATGTCACACCAAAGTACTTCTATAGAAATTCAGAGCTAAAGAAGCACATAGTTTAGATGATTTATTCACAGTACTCGTGAATCATAAGGTTTGTACCTACTTTAAAATTAAGATTCACTACATAGTTATTATCAGTATGCTAGTCTGTAGTTAAGTGGGTACGATATGCCTGCATATAACAATTTGATTCTTGCAACATAGCCATGGTTCATAAAACCCAATAAACCTAATTCTGATGGAAGTTGTTGTAGCTGAATGAAAATCAGTAACCCAAAAGAGCCAAAGAACCAGTAGTAGTAATGTGGAGGACACACATTTTCAAACTCTACTGTACATTTCAGGTGTTTGAAACAGCTTCTGCTCAAGATATTACTTTGATTACACCTTGTTGAGTTCCAACTCTTTGGAGATTTATTTTTTTTCTTTCATAGTTGAGTGTCTCCTTCTGTTAGGGTAATATTTTTGTATGTATTCTTTGCTGGGGACATAAGATACAACTTTCTGAGAAATAACAGAAGAAGACACAAAAAGTTTGAAATTTAACTGAAAATGAAAGTAATTTTAATTATTACTTTTCTGTGTATAAAATCATATTGCCTATAAATCTGCCCTATAAATCGAGCAGATATTGTTTCTCATCAGGATAGATAGATAGATGTATAAATGGATATAATTTCCTTATATCTTCCAACATATTATTCACCAAGTTATTACTCAGAGAAGCTTATTGGCAAAGTAATTCCCAAAATGGTTTCTTTCTTTAAGCTCTGTGTCTGACAGAACCCTAAAAAAGGATCTCACAGAAGCAGCAAGAGGGACTATGTTGTCAGAGAAATATGCAGAAAATACACATTTATTGTGGGCCATGCAAATATTACAGTTTTGGGCCTCATTTGCAAATCAAAATTATCTGGCAATTCGGTAAAGGAACTGCTTTTATACTGAGTTTTCCTACAATAGAAAGAAATAATAGAAAGAAAGTCCCGAAAGTTTAAATTCACAGATTCAAATGAGTTTGGTTTTCAGTATGCATACATAGTTATATTTCTTAGAAATATTAAAATTGTAATGACTTACACCCGTATAGTGCAGCTGCAAGTGACTGCATGATCAAGTGCAGTACAGAATTGACTCCCTTTTTGTTTGACTAATATATTTTTCCAGATTCCATTTAGTTAGCTTGATTTCTAAGCATTTTTCAAGTACTCTGCCTTTGTTTAACAGAAGTCTTTCAACTCTTAATGAGTTATCATATCCTTCCTGATAGTTCTTAGAAGCAAATTGCCATTTTTAGCTTAGTACTTTATATAATAACAAGTGTTGATTTTGATCATTGAGAGCAGATGCAGTTATTAGTGAAAATAATAAGCTTTCTTGATAGAATTGCCTCAGGTGTTTTACTTTATTGATGTTAATGGTGTTAATAATGTATTAGTAGAGAACAAAAATCTATTACAGTGAGGTTTGGAACAGTTCCCTAAGTTCTGTAGGACTTTGTTCAGTAAAGCTGTCTAAGAAGTGATGCAGTTTCTAACTGAATCTATTTTTTGAAAAAAGTGTGATCTTAACATTTATGTTAAGTAAAAATGCATGCTTTTTTTTTTCTTTGCATTTCATTACTATTTTTTAACTTTGTTGGTTTTATACGTTACTTTTAAAAAACATTGGTGACTAAGAAATTACGAGATCTCTGAGCCTGTCAAAACTGGATGAGCTTCTCCTTAGTGAAAGTATCTACATTTTCCATACTTCCAAAGACTGCAAAGTTGCATGAAAAGTTGATGTATTTCTTGTAATTTCATTTATGATAATAAATGCATATGTAATTTTTTCCCTTCTCGTTTTATTTATCCTTTCAGACCACTTTAAATTACATTTAGAACTGGTCTTCTCTGTTATTGTGATAGGTTTGCATACCACTTATCTGATTTTAGAAGATGCAATACCTATTGACTTGGAGTGGATTTGTGAAATAAATACCTCTTTTTGCTAGTCTTTTTTTCCCATTAATTTATGTTTTAAAGTGTAAGAATGTGTAATTATTATAGGATGACATTTGTCAGCTTTTTCCTTTCAAGATAGAAGGGATTTGGGAAAACTATACTTTTATATTATGCCTGAATGTATTTTTTGAGATCCTATCAGATTTCTAGACTAGTTTTCAGTCTTAATACTTATCTGGAAATACTTATTTCATTTTAAGTAAGCCTTTTGTATTAGCAGTACAATTCATGTAATAGAGACTGAGAAGTATAGGTACTCAAATCTCTGCTTATTTCTAGGCATTGTTTTCTCTCAAGTAGTAAAAGGATGGGTAATAAGAATGACAGTTCTATAGGACAGATCAGGCTGGTAAGGCTGGGGCTCCTATTAAAAAACCTTTGGAGGGGTGAGCTTTAAATATGTGGAAGGTGTTTATATGACTCCAGGATGCAGTCATTCAGAATTTATTATAAGCACTGTAAATTTTTCAGTGAATAAGCTTCCATACTGATACAAGAGAAATGGTCTTTATTTGTAATCAAATGGAGTATTAAAAATTGGCCATGGAAATATGGTTGAATTTTAATGCTTAAATGGCACATGAAAAATTAACCACATAATCTCAGAATATTTTTTCTACATTGTTTCAGTAAAATATCATGCTATATATAAGTTAGCAAAAGAAGTTACAAAATAAAAATCAAGGAGGAAAAGACTTACAGCCTTTATTGTTCTCTGATAATGTCCTGCAAGTTGTCCATCTTGTTCATCAGAAAACACTATAAAATATGTCTGGAACTAATTTAAATTATTTATTTTAATTAGAAAAATGCAGGAAGGGGGAAGAAATTGTCCTCTTTTATGCATAAAATATATTTACATGTCTAATTTCCATTATCAGTGATCGAGAAAGGAATCATAATAATTATTTCAATTTAATGATTTCCTCCAAGTTTCATAGCTACTCTCATTTTAAATCAATAATAATGTTTCCAGGTTAACGCTGTACTCATTTAATATACTGAGGCCCTAGGGGTAGGGGACATTTACATGGCAGCTCTTGAGTGATTTCACTTGCTAATTCTGCCAGTAAAATCAGATGATCTCCCAAACGGGAAGAACTAATTAAAAATTAGATGTCTTTTTGACTTTTTCACTTAGAGTAAAACCTCAGAACTAGAATGTCACAGTCATTCTGTAGGGAGGATTTGTCAAATCTCTTTTCTTTTGGGCTGTCGAGCTTCTGGAAATGTAAAGTTAACATCTTCAATCCACAGTTTAAATCCTCATGATATAAGTTAAGTTTTACGCAAAAATGAAGTCCATGTGCTCATGTGTCTTAAGACTCTTTAGGAAACAGGTGAATCAGAAAGATGGAAAACAGAGAAAAAAACATTGCAAAACTTCTTCACATTGAGTAATTCAGCTTTTCTTTAAAAGAGGTACTGAGACATGTTTATATAATGCCTGTGACACCGCATCTAACAGTAGCAGTTTCTTAACCTTTCTGACAGGTGTAGAACATTTATTGACTGTTTAATTGGCTTTATACATAATCTCATAGAAGGTAGCCTCCGATGCTGAGAAAAGACTTTATATTTTCATGGGTTTGTTTCCTATCATGGCCTCGAGCTAATTCATAGAGAAAGTCCCAGCTGGAATCTAAATAAATGCAAAAAGAACCTGTCAGCCATTTACAGCTTTTGTAAGCCAAATATCAGGAAGTAAAGAAAAACAGATGTCATGATAGAAACAGCAAAACCAGCCATCAGGAGCAAGAAAGGACACCTTTGAGAAATGCACATCTTGCTTGTTTTGTTTTAATCTTCTTTGAGTTTATTCATAAAATTATAACCAAGAAATTAATAAATATGGTGATTGCTTATATTAAAATAGAAACATTATACCAAGAATCTGTTGAGTAGTTATATTATGCTCAAATCAAATCCTAACAAGAATTTCCCCCTATATATATGTAAACCATTTGATATGCTTAAAAAATAAAAAATGCACTGAATTTGTACAGGTCAATCTTACCCCTGAAAAATAGCCAAGATATCCCTCTGAAGTGTCTTCAAAATAGTTAATGATACTAGCAACCTTAACAATATACAGCTTCCTGTCTTGGCTTTAGCTCTGGCTGCTAATAATTTACTCTCAAAAAGTGAAAGTTTGGTGCTTTAAGGACAGTTACTTTTTTGGAAGAAGAAGAAAAACCAAGAAAAACACAATCCTTCCATTTCAGATCAAGAATTGACTAGTGTAAAAGTCAATAAAAACAGTAAACCTGGATACAGTGAGGAAAAAGTCTGTATTTCACATATAGGAGAAATAATGAAAAAGATCATCCACTAAGAAAGTCTTAAATCCTAGCAGTGAAGTATGAGAGTAAGCTCTGAAAAAAAGAGGAGGGAAGTTAAAAACCAAGGAAGATCTGATGTTAAATGTTAATACATCAGACCTAAGTGGCATGTTTGGGTAGCTGAGAGCTGCAGGGTGCTCTGAATGGAAGAGATCCTGAGGGTCAAGTTGATTCTGGCACTGCTATAAATACTGCATTTCACCCCAAACTGCACCAGACAGGGGAGCCCCCCCGTCCTCTGTCTCACACGTATTTAGGAAAAAAGGGGCATCTACAAGGCGCAGGAGACACATCAGGGAGAACACTTTGGGAGATGTAGGGGAAGAACTACACACGGAAACATGTAAAGGAGAGGCAGCTGGGGAGACACATAGGGATAAACTCTTGGGGAGACAGGAGAGACTGGGCACAAGTGGATACACGTGTAGAGGCGGTGCAAGGTGCTGTTGGAGACATGCAGATAGATTCCTGTGCACAAGGAGAGGACCCAAGTCCCTGATGGGACTGCAGAAGAAGGCACCAAAGTGACACCCAGAGAAGCCCAGAGCTCCCTGATCACACACCATACTTCTGTGACCACTGCACTGACCCATCTGACCTTCCTCCTGGTCTATCTCATGAGACAGCAATGTCATGTAATTTGTGGAAGTGCACATGTATCTGAGATTAAAGTGTTTTGTATCTGCCAATGTCATCTCAAATTGTGATATTCCAGAGATTTGATTCCAAAGCTCTGTTGACAACATGGCTTTTTATTACCACCTAGTATGCAATTATCAACACCTTCATCACTGTCATATAGAAGAGTATTAACTCCCACAATGAAGAAAAAACCAAAGCAAACTAAAACATATAGGAGTACAGGTTCCATAATTCTGTTATTATTTGCAAAGAGATTTTTTTGAGCAACTCTATTTTCAGTATGTAATTCTGTCCCTTTAGCTTTAGAAATCAAAGAACAGTCTGTCTGGAAAGTAGAGGGTAAAACAACGCAACAAAAATGTCTGATAAACCATATTAACAAGTTATAAATTTCTTTCACTCCAATATGCACATTGAACAAAATACCTCTCAAAGCAGCATTCAAAATTATGTTTAGAATAACAAAATACAATGTAATTAACATATCGTATTCAACTGCAGTATTTTAATATAAGGCATTAGAGGGAAATTGATTAATATTTCTTTTGACATTACTTCATAGCTAAAGGCATGCCAGCGTAACCCATAAAAAAGGAAAAATTACATGTCTTCTTTAATTTACTGGTGTCCTATATATCTGAAATACTTGATTTTATGAGCCCTTTTGTGTTACATAATCTTTTACAGAACTTTCATCTGATTTCAGTAATAACAGAATAGGATGTAAAACCATTACCTTACCTAAGGTATCTTACCTAAAACCTGTACCTTACCTAAGATATTTTCTTAGAAAACAGATTATTTTAATTTTTAAAAATGTAATTACATTTTAAAACATTATAACTGCATTATTTATCAATAATAGCAAAATGAATCATATATTGTAGAAGAACCACCCCTTTGGTTCTATGAATTAATATTTGAAACAATGAATCCCTTTGCCAGTGTTGGGCATGTGACTAAAGCTTATAAAATGTTTTGAAAATTAGAAAAATGATGAATAGCAGCAAATGAATGCCCACTCATCCATTTTTAAACATTTAATATCTTAACTTTTCTTGAATACTTTTTAACACAGGCCATAGGCTGAATAACAGTTCATAAGGTTGCTTCTCTTTATCAATTATGTGTTGAAAGAGTCTGCTTGCTAAACAGATTTTATTCGCCCAGTCTTGTCTCTTCCATATCAGACATGATCATGGACTGCTGCTTACCCCATAAAAAGGAAAGTGGAGAGGATGTCAAGGCAGCAGTCAAGATACTGTATACTTTAAACACACTGTAGTTCTGTTTATGCTAGCAGGATTATTCATTTAAGGGATTCACTGCTTAATCTTGCATTTATCAAATTCATTAGGAAGGATTACTCAGAATCTATTCTGTGTATAATTCCAAGTCCGCATTAGTAAGAACAGAGATTATTTCAAATGTGACTTTTCAACTCATGCTCTGTAGCTCATAATTGTAAAACTAGTGGAGGAAGTGACTAAGGATCATTGTTCTGTATCCTCAGACAGAGCACTGAAATGAAGAATGGAAGTCATATGCTACTTAGAAATACTGTATAACAGATGTAACACTGGGAGAGAGAGACAGTGTGGGAGTTAAAAAGAGAACAAGGTTAAATTAAGGAAAGATACTATTTCTAATAACATTAGATTTTTTAATATATTTTATAAATAGAAAATATTTTTTTTATTTCTCTATTGTTTCATGTTATTGAAATAGAAAGCTGTCAGTCAATGCTTCTCTCCTGAATTCTTTCTACCCTTATTTCTTGGGAGACATCATTAATACAAGACCTGAATATCATATAAGGGAATAATGACATTATCTTCAAGAATACAGTAATATAAACGGAACAAAATTTAGTGGGGTCATGTGTATAGGAACTTAGAGAGTGAGTTCTACTAGATTAACTAAAAGCTAATCAGTAGATTATTACTTCAGTGGCCATGACTGTACTCTGCCAAATTAATATAGAACTGGAAAAAATGAGGGGAAAGTGTAAAATGTACCCAGTAGGTAATAGAATTATTTTACAAACATTTAGAACAGAATAAATAGAATACCCCATTTCAGTTGAAAGGGAGCTAAGGCGGTCATCTAGTCCAATTGCCTGACCACTACAGGGCTGAACAAAAGTTAAAGCATGTTATTAAGGGCATTGTTCATATGCTTCTTAAACACTGACAAGCTCCGGGCATCAACTGCCTTTTCTAGGGTTTGATCACCCTATTGGTAAAGAAATGCTTCCTATAACTACATACCAAGGTGAAGAGCTCAGCACCTCCCTCTCCACTTCCCCTCTTCGGGATGCGGTAGAGAGCAATGAGGTCATCTTTTCAGCCTCCTTTTCTCCAAACAAACAAACACAAGGTTCTCATGTACTCTTCATAGAACATTCCTTCCAACTCCTCTGGTTGCATTCAACTGCCTTAACACTGTGTGGCCCAGAACTGCCACCTGGCTGCCACCTGCCTCCAGGTGAGGCCACACCAATGCTGAATACAACAGGATAATCAGCTCATTTGACTGGTTGTTTATGCTTTGTCTGATGCACCCCGGGGTGCATTTTGCCATCTTGCCTGCCAGAACACACTGCTGGCTCCTGTTGATCCTGCTGTCAATTGGCCCCTCAGATCCTTTTATGCAGGGCTGCCTTCCAGCCACTCGTCTTCCAATGTACACTCGTGCCCAGCATCACTCCATCCTATGTGTCTGGGATTACTTGATCCTAGGTGCAAAATCCAGCATTCGGATTTATTAAATTTCATCTCATTAAACATTTACCAATGGTACAATCTATCCAAATCCCTCTACAAGGCATCTTGTCCCATGAGGGAGTTGACAGCCCCTCCCAGTTTATGAGTCATAGTCTGGAGTACGACTCTGGTTTTCCATATAAGAAAAATAAATTTGTAAGGTATTCAGAGAAAGGTGGCTGGAGTGATTAGGAGACTATAAAAGTTATGTTAGGAATAGCAGCTACAAGAGCTACTAGCACTGTAAAACCAGATAAAATGAAGCTTGAAAAGACAGTAGTAAAAGGTAGAGCATAAAAATAAGAGTTATTAAGGGTACAGGATAAATATTGGTTCAAGAACAAATGGGCATAAAATGACTATGAATAAGGTTAACATCTAAATTTGAACTTTCATTTAATAGCAGAATAGTTGAGATAAAACCTGCCCTATTTTATATTGGTACTTGCTTCACATAAATAGATCATCTTGAGTGCCATAGAGTGGCACGTACATGGCAACCAGGTGATCAGACCCAGCCAAGATGGGTTTAGGAAAGGCAGGTTGTGCTTGACAAAGCTGATCTCTTTCTATGACAAGTTGACCTACTTAGTAGGTGAGGAAAGCGTTGTGACTGTTGTCTACCTGGACTTTCACACAGCATTCTCTTGAAGAAACTGGCTGCTCATGGCTTGGACAGGCACACACTCTGCTGGTAAAAACCTGCCTGGATGGGCAAGCCCAAGAGAGTGGTGGTGAATGGAACTAAATCCAGCTGGCAGCTGGTCACCAGTGGTGTTTCCCAGGGTTGAGTGTTGGGACCAGTTCCATTTAATATCTTTATCAATGATCTTGATGAGGGGATCAAGTGCATGCTTAGTCAGTTTGCAGTCATACCAAGCTGTTGCAGGAGTGTTTATCTGCTGGAGGGTAGGAAGGCACTACAAGGGGACCTGGACAGGCTGTATCCATAGGCAAAGGCCAATTATATGAGGTTTAATAAGGCCAACTTCCGGGTCCTGTACTTGGGTTACAACAACCCCATGTAGTGTTACAGGCTGGAGGAAGAGTGGCTGGAAAGCTGCCCGTTGGAAAAGGACCTCAGGGTGACTGACAGCCAGCAGAACATGAGCCGTCAGTGTGATCAGGTGGCCAAGGATGCCAACGACATCCTGGCTTGTATCAGAAATAGTGCGGCCAGCAGGACTAGGGCACTGACCATGCCCCTGTACTCAGCACTGGTGAGGCTACACCTTGAATACAGTTTTGGGCCCCTGGGATGTGCTTTACCTCACCCCAGCTTAAGGTATAACCACCAGTGGGGGTCATGATGGCTGCATCCAGTTTAGTCTGGTCTTTGGGGACTGATGGCAAGATGGTAGCCAGGGGCTGTCTGGAGACAGTGACCCAGCCATGTTGTTGGTATGCAAATATGACTATTAGTCAATGATTACTCTATAAATAGAAGCCAGCTCAGGGCCCGTTGAGCTCTCCTGCACAGCCATGGACTGCACACCAGGATCTCCCCTTGAGTATGGATGCCTTTCAAGGTTACTCCTTGAGGCTGAGAGATTCCTTGCTGCAACAGATCCTCTGTAACAGATTAACAGCATGCTAAACTTTGACATCTTAGCTAAGTTATATAAAGGATTGATTGTGCACGTATAATCCTTTTGACATAAACCATTGACCAAGTCTGGGACAAGGGGTGGATCCAGCCACACTTTCACCTCTCTCTGAGAAGGAATTTAGCAGGCAAGGGGGTTCCTTCCAGAATCTCATGACTTAATGAGAGGGTCTCCCTGGTAGTTTCATCTGACCCTCCCTCTATGCAGTAAATAATCATATGTACCTTGTCATCAAATCTCCTTAAACCTCTCTCATTTACCATTAAAGTTGTTCAACTCACTGTTTTATATCAATAAAGTATATTGTTGCTTCGCTTTTATGAGTGAAGTACATCACTCCCTCTATGAGAGCCCCTCACTACAAAAAAACCATTGAGATGCTAAAGCATGTCCAGAGAAGGGCAATGAAGCTGGTGAAGGGGCTGGAGCACAAGTCTTATGAGGAGCATCTGAGGGAGCTACGGTTGTTTAGCCTTGAGAAAAGGAGGTTTGGTGGAGACCTTATTGCTCTCTACACCTAAAAGGAGATTGTCGTGAGGTGGGGATTGTTCTCTCCTCTCAAATAGCAAGTGATAAGAAGAGGAAATGACCTCAAGTTGCACCAGGGGATATTTTGATTGGATATTAGGAAATATTTCTTCACTGGACATATTGTCAACCATTGGACTAGATATGCTGAAAAATAAGACAGGAGAATCACCTACCTGCCTAGAAGTTTCCAGATCTGCCAGGAAAAGGCTTTCATTGACCAAAAGCTGAAATGACATTTTATTGAGAACAACCCCCCTCAAATAAATTCCGTGATTCCCTATTGCAGGGCATTTTTGGTCATCTTCATTAATATAAGATTTGGCATGAAATTATACTAATATAATCTGTAGTTTTCCAAAATACCATCACCCCTGCAATCCACTGAGTTATTACCACCTATCCATATTTACAATGCCAATATGCACAGTAATGGTTTTGCTTTAAAAAGAAATCATTTGGAGCACATTATTCAGCAACATGAATTCAATCATATAAATAATTAAAGATGGGCATTTATTATAGGTATGAGTTAATGAGTGTAGTATAATTAAGGAGCCTTTGTTTAATCACATATTTAGATGCTAGAAAATATCTTGCTTCCTAACTCCACTCCTGAAAGGTATACATGCAATTTTAATTTTAGTCTTGGAAGCACTTCTCCCAGTAGATTAGTTTTAAATGTCAGTGTTCCAGACTCTAGCCAAATGCAGCAAATGAAAATGTGATAATAAGAGATGTGATGGCTGTACAGCATCTATAATGCATTAATTGACATTGCCTTCTAACATTTCTTACATGCAATACCTAGGTAGGACTCAGAGGCTTTGTAGTTCCTCCCTCAGTTGCTAATTGTTACAGTAATAATGATTACTTTCTCTGGGTTTTTTCCCCCATGATTCTTTATCTTGAAGGCTCAATAGCACATCAACAATATTTTTGTATTCTTATATTCACTGTAGGAAAGTAGTTTTATATTCGTTGTGGGAAATTTGAGGGAGAGGCTGCAGGATGATCCTTTGGCTCAAAATGACCACTCACTGTACTTCCACAGTTGTTTCTGTTGGGATATGATTCAGTTGCCTAAAAATAGAGTTCTCAGTTTAGGCTAGTGCTTTTTCAAAACTGCATTTAATCATGAGATAGCTGCCTAAAGGAAGACATCCTATTTCCCTATTTACACAGTGGAAGATATTATGGATAGACAGCCTTCAGCTGGAGTGATTCAGGTGACTCAGCTTTATCAAGATGACTACAGAACAACATGACAGAAGGGTGCTGCAGGGCATCACACTAAAACCTCCTCCTCCCACTCGTTCCCTCCATATTTCTGCTCAGTCTTGCTCCTTCTTCAAATCCATCATTACTCTGTTTTGCAAAATACTCAAACCTAGGAGTTTTATTTTCCCTTCACTACTAGCAAGACCTCTTTCCCCTTACCCCAGAGGAAGTATCTGGAAACTAGAAGATTCAGTTTTCATGGACAAAAAGCTGTAAACTCTGTAAGACAGTTCTGAAAGAAGTCACAGCTTCAAGTCTTACAGAAGCAAAAAGTTTGCAAAACCCAGTGCACCTGGACACCACGGTTCCCATCTGTCACAGCAAAACCAATTAGGTAGATCATGCAGATATCACATATGTTCAGCCAATAAATATTACAGTTGCTACCTGTAGTGCAGTGTGGTTGATGATTGACATGCTTAGTTTCCTGCTATAAGGGCATACAGATACTGGCAGCTGAAGATTGCTCTCTCACTTAGTGGAATGTAGAATGGTAGTGTTTTCTCACTTTGCCCTGTAAAGTGGAAGAAGACCTATAATATAAGCCACAGACTGGAGGAGGGGGCGCTAACTAGGGGCAGATGGGATTGTCAAAGGAGGACATATGAAGCATGTTCTGAGTTTCTGGGAAGATATATAGACATAGGTATATACAATACTACAGTAGACAAGATATATACAGTTTTCTCTTTCTTCATTGTCATCACACTGTATACAGGATCAGGATATAGGAGACAAGAGTACTGCTTGCAGTAAATGCCTTCACTCAGAGCACTTACTGCAGGAATTCAGTACTGACAGATTTTTACAGTGACACAATCTCTTCACAGATCTGGCACCAATGCCTGACTTTTCCTGCAGTGGTGCCAGCATCTTTCCACCTAGGTAAACTGCTCAAATTCCGTGGCTAACCAGTAATACGGACCAAGCTTCCAGAGGCATGTCATTATGGATGGCTGCCCGTAAGCCACAGAAACCAGTGCTGAATCATCTATCCTAAGCAGGAAGTGTTTGCTTCAGGTGGTCAGCACAATGAGCCCTTCATTATCAGCCCAAGTTTATATGAGTTCACTTTGACTTGAAGCAAAATCAGTCAACATTTTTAGTAACAAAAGCTATAGCTTTATTTATCAAGACAGAGAATTCAGAGGCTCAGACACAAGACTTAGAAACCAAAATGTCCTAATTTATGCCTTTTGTTTCAGTAGCCATTAGTAATTGAGTCTATATCCCTCTGACATGTGGAATACTTAAGGAATAAAGACAAAAATGGGTTTATGAGAGGTTTAATACTTCTATAGCTTTTATCTTCCTGCACACAATCCTTTCCATATCATTAGTCTAACTAAATTTTAGTTGTCTGATAGTAGAAGAGTATTGTGTTTTGTTCTGATCACTATCTTCAGTTGCCAAATTCCATCTTGTATAATATAAAAAGGGGGAGAAAATTTTAAATTAAATTTCTTCACACTGTTAGTGAGTACACTGAACGGACATTTGAGATAAGAACCACAGGAGTCACATACTGAGAGAGAATTGTTTGAAGCTGGATGGCAGCTCTCCATGACTTATAACTGCTATTCAATGATCCGTTCCGATCCCTGTAAAAAAATGTACTTCAAAGCATTAAGACTCTAGTTGAATGCATAAGGGAACTACACAGATGGCCTTTATCAAAAGGCAGGCAAAAAGAGGTATGACATTCGGTCTTTGTTTGGAAGCAGCTGATAATTTTAGCTGTCTCGGGTATGTTTCCTCTTGGTGCTGTTGCTAGACTCCAAATACAAGTGGACATCACCATAAAGAGATAATTTTGGTAATATTTTATGACACAATACAGTATCTATATCCATATATATATAACTGCACAAAATTATTGAAGATTTTCCACAAAACTGTCTTTGATGTAATTATTCAGATTAAAACAAGTTAAAAGTGTCTTTAATTTCAAGCCTATGCTACATACCTGAATCTATGTTGTAGAGTAGTTTCAGTTTCCAGAACTTCACAGCTTTTCATTTATGGAACTTGTACCAATGTGAAAAAAGCATGGACAATATTAAAAATGAGCCTATTATTAACTCTCAAAAATTTTCCTTTTAAAAAGCATACAGAAATAACTAAACAGCCCTTCAGGAAATCTGAGGGAAAAGTGGATGGATTTTTGCATTTAGATGTTTCAGTCTACAGTTGTCATAACACAAGTCCTTTTTTCTTTCCTTTTTTTTTTTTTTTTTTTTAAATCCATTCATTCCTGGCATCATCTTAAGCTGCATAGGTGCACAGACCACAATGGCACTTTGCTCTTCTACTAATAATCAGTGCACAAATGAACAGGCATGCACAGATTCACAAAAATAAGCTTAATGAATTAATTCCTTTATATGCAGATTTTTTTTCTTTCAGATATCTCACCGTTTCCTTGATTATCTGTTCTCCCTTTGTAGAGCCTTTTGCCAATCTGTACGCAGCGATTGATACCAGAGAAAGGTTGCTAAGCAACTTAAAATGAAAATCATATAGTGGACTATCAGGCATTTCTAATGAGGCCTTCTTGAGCCATACCTTATTCTTCACAACTCACTACTAAGCTTGGGATTATGAACTGGTGCAACGGCTAGGCAGTAGTCTCCAATTAGTATACCCTAATGTACAGAGAAGCAGCATGCCAAAATGAGAGTTATTAATGAGTGCAAGATGCACATATTCAAGGGCATCAGCTCAGAAATCACAGGGTGACCAACTAGAGAGGTTTATTGAATGTACAGTTGTACAAGTTGCCTAAGCTTGAAGTAAAAAGTAAATGAAATGGTAAACAACGTCAGTACTGTAGCCTTTGGTTACATCTATATTAGTAAATAAAGCAGTTTCTGGAAATGCTCCTGGACACTGTATTTCATATTCTGTTAGTCTTGTAGTCTGGTAGTCTTGTGGTCCCTGAAAAGCTTCTGCCAGTGACAGTCTCCTAAAATGTTTCTTGGGATAGTTATGAAGTTAACTGTGGAAGACCCTCAAAAGGCACTGTGCATGTATTCATGATGACCTGGAGCATAAGGGAGTTTAATAGTACAAATGCAGGTTTTTCCACCGAGTTGCTGTCAGTGCTAGACAAAAGTCTGATTTGCAGTTAATTTGCTAGCATAGTCTTAGCTTCTGAGGATTCAGATGTGCATTTTCAGCCTTGACAAATTTCCTGATCCCTAGATCCTGGTAGTTTATCCAAATGTTCTGATTTGCATTTTTATACTTTCTTATCTGACATTCAGAAACTTTTGATCAAAACTGGAATCTGTATCTTTCTACAAATCATTTTCTGAGTACAAGTGATACATATATGCAGTTTGCCAAATTGTTTATATCTGTTGCTTTACAATAATAAAAATGGTTATTTGAATAATTCGCCACCTGAATTTCAATTACTGAAAAAGTATTATTACTCAGTTTTGTTATTCTGTGTATTTCCTTCTCTTTGCCATGTTGCTTGGGCAATTGTGAGCATGCATAATGGCTATTGTGTTCCCATGGTGAGACATCAAATGTGCAGGATCTTATAATTTTGTCACTGATTAAATAATACATAATCCCAGCAGGAAACTCATAGGATGTCTCTCATTGTCACTGCTTCTGTTTAGTTTCCTTACTCTTTTAAATATCTTTCTGTCTTCCTACTCACACTCTGAGTAACTAGTTTCCAATTTTCTTTGCTATCTGGGTTTACCAATATTTCTCTGATTTGACCTACAGCTAAAAAATTGTAACAGAAAAGAGAAATAAATTAAAAAATGTAATATATTTTGGTTTTTTATTCATTGAAAAGGTGAAAGATGTGTCTTCCTATGTGAAGAATATCCTGTGAATATCTTGAAGAATATCTGTGTGCAGGTATCTTGCAACCTCAGTAAATGTTATAGTCATTGATTTAGGAAATTTTACACAACTTCTGCATTGTGGGCTTTACAATTTGTAGGGTGGGTTTTCTAGATGTTGAGAATAAGCTTCATCTCACCCCACTTTAGACATCTGAAAGTCATCTAGGTTTCCTAAATAGTCTATAGAAATACAAATATCTGCACAGAACAGGAGGTGGGATTCATCTTACCATGTGTCTTTAAAGGAGGTTTCTACATGTGAAACAGATTATAGTCAGAGTTCTGTTCAGTACAGTCAATAGTAGGTTAATAATTTTATTCTGCAGTAGATATTCACAGAGGCTGAAAGGCTCTTCATGCTCCAGTACCTACTAGTCTTCTCAATTATTTCAATCCTTAAGTTGAATCCTAGCAGAAAAAAGTTTTTTCAAGGTGACCTTTGCCAAAAATATCAGTGTTAGGTGGAACAAATCAATAAATTTTCTGTCAATTTAATATAAAGGGACCCTAAAGATGAAATACATTAACTTAGGTGAGAGAAATCGTACTCTTTGTACATGGTATTAAGTGCAGAGTATTGACTGTAGAAAGAAGCAAAAAAGAATGCAAATGAATGCGTAATGCAGTCAGAAGAACTTACAGAAAGCCACTGAAAATATATGTGCTTTATATGTAAGATGAATCTGATATGTATATACAGTGCTAATTTTTTTCGTTCACATTTAAAATATGAATTATCATATAAAGAATTAATGACATTTAGTGTCAAAGGATTTCTTTAGAGACAGGTACCCTGTGGATACATGTTTAGCCACCTATTAGCTTCCTATTGGCAATTTTTGCATTTTTAATAGCTTTTACGATCTATAATTTAGTGCTTTTTTGATAAACTTTTTTTTTTTTGCTAATATTTGCATAAGCTCTTTTTTTGAACACTGGCAAAAATTTACAGAAATGGTCCAATTGCCTGTTCTGATCATTTGTAGAACATTAGAAAGCATCTTTGTCATTGTGTATAGAAGACAAACCCACAAAAATAAAATAGTATTGCCATTATGCTTACACTATTTCTCCCCCAATAGATCGAAGATGATTTTGCATTATTTCCAGCATCCCAGAATACACTCACAATTTATCAAGACAGAGCTTCTCATCCAGACTTTTGGAGAGTAACATACTAACATGTTAATCTCAACCATCTTGCTCAAAGGGCAATTCCAACACTTATTAGAATCTAGACCTGAAATAATAAGTGCATATCTTCATCTACTGCCTACTTCTTTTTCCTAGTGCATTTATTTGTAATGCTCTGGCACTGATTGTTGTAGATTTTGGTTTCCTTTAGAAAAGTCAAATTATTTACCAAAAAATTGCCACATTTACAGAGCAATGTAAAGAGTTCAGCTGTAAATAAATGGTAAGTCCTAAGTATCTAGAAACCAAGGGATACACTGATTACTAATGGCATCTGAAATAGGTGAGAATTTTAATTGTGAGGTTTTCCCTAGTGTTCTAGATGATAGAGTCTTATGCTAACCAAAGATCCTGAAACACCATTCTCCTCAATAAGGTTTCCTCCAAATCAAATCATATTTAGAGCTATGGAAAAAAAATGCCCAGCTAATAATTTGTACCTATATTTCAAGGTTGAAACATGCCTTTCTGTGAATTAGTTTGTTTTTTTTAAAAAACTGACATTAATAATGTGTTTCCAGAAAGTTGTTCCATGTTGCGTTCTAACCACTAACTTCTATAACTGTTGTAAATTTTATATACTTCCCAAATCAAATCCTAAATATCTTCTGACACGGTTACTTAATATTATATACAATAAATAAATCTTGTGTTAGAAACAAGACAAAGCGAAAAAAACCCCAACAAACTCACAAACAATCAAATGAAACAGCTTATTTAGTTGCAACATTTTCACTTCCATAAGGTAAGGGTAGCTCTTGGTATTTTAAGGAGGAGAAAGCGTTCAAGTCTATTGAAACAAGGCTGCTTCTGAAAATATATTGGCCTGAACATCATTCTTAATGTGATTTTCTGTGCCAAGTAAGCAGTAGTGCTTGCTTCTATGAGCTGTACTTGAAAACATTACTTGTAATTTTTGTATGGTTTTAAGCAAATTAAATTGTGTAGCATGGAATAAAATATTTATATGTATTTATGTATATATATGTGTCTGTGTACATTATTGTACAAATAAGGTCAGTCGTTTTTAATTTGTTACACTTTGTTAGACTTTTATTATGCTCCAAATTTCACTATTATCTTTTGGCAATAACTCTTAAAACATATTGCTGAAGAATTAATCCTCACAATGAATTCCTAAAAATTTACTTTTGAAAAATGGAGAACTTAATTTTCACTGAGTCTAAATATCTAAAATAAATAACCAGATTTTCCCACAGAAGGGCAAGCTTTTAAAAGGGTAAAAATAAGGACATTATGAAGAACAATGTTTAGTCCACATAATTCATGGAAAGTACTGAATATTGTGATAAATGGCCCTCCTGTTTCTGATGAAAACATTTTAGATTTTCCAAAGAAAAAGGAAAGAGAGAATTTTAAACCACTCACCTTTAAGTAATTGATAAGCAACTTCCCTTAGTCACAGCTTAGTGTCTTTGCAGTCTGTAGCATAAGCTCTCCCTATTCTAAAAGAAAATAGAAGAAATGGAAAGACCTGGAGGAGGTTATTTAAACATATGTGCTCTTAGTCACTACTTAAGCTAAGGTTAAAGTGAGCTCCAGAGTTCTGTCAGATGAAGACAAAGAACTGTAGTGTTTGTGCTGCAGCCCAGCATCTGGTCTGTTCTCTTCAGTTATCAGCCTTTTAATTTTTAATAGATCCTAAATTCTACCTGAATTTATGGTTCATGCTTTGCACAGATGTTCCATATGCTGTAATTTGCATATTTATAATAATGCCTATTTTCTTATTTTCCAACTAGAAATTATTGGCAGAGTACCATATATGCTCAACATATTTTTCATACTAAATTACTTCAAATTATACTGTGGTTCATACACTTTAGTAATTTGTAAGTAGCAATCCAGAAGGCCTGATAGGAACTTTGTTATACTGCTGGTGATTTAAATATTTCCTGTGAAAACCCCTGTAGTTAAGTGCAATGAAAGTTATTTTTTTTCAGGTTTTCTGATGGTAGTTATAGTTGGCTGAGGCACTACAGTGTGATTTTGAAAAAATATACATGATATATTTGCACTATTACCTTTTAATTAAAACCAGCTTTCAATTTCATTTATTGCTCATATTGTTTCTATTATGACTGATGTACTGATTTTCAAGAGGGTGCGTTTATGATTTGCTCATTCAAAGGTATATGTGTGTTAATTTAATTGTGTATTTATTACATATCTTTTACAAACAAAACCTCTATTAGACATCTTTATGGGGCTGAGGAATCAATAGAGATTTATTTCACTTTGTAGTAATTATGCTTCCAATATTAACCTCCACAAATCCAACAAATAAGTGAGCCTGTTCTTTCTTCAGTTGAAAAGGTTTGTTTGATCAAACTGTGTTTTTACTAACATCACTTAAGAATTTTTCTAATTTTGTCAAATCAAAACTTGTTAAGCTATTCAGTTGATAATTTTGGAATGGGTTTCTCACCAGGGTATTGGTTACATTCTACTTCTTGCAAGGCTATTCTAAAGCGAATTTCTATAGGTAAACTTCTAAAGGTAAATTTCTATAATGGATTTCTTATCTTATTAGCAGTCAAAATTTCTAGAAATATGAACCTCAAATAGTATCATTATTAAATAATTTTAACTATGTTTATGTAAGAATGATATTTATAAAAATATAAGCTCTGATAAAATAAATCTATTTTCATGGTAATACCTCCAATTTACCAATATGAATTGGTATTATCCAGACAGAGAACAGATATATTTATGGTATCTGATATTTTGGAAAATGAGATGTTGGGTTTAATGAGAATTTTTCCACCTATTTTAATGAATCCAGAGTTCAATGATAGCAAGAATTAAATATAGAGACATTTCTTGAAAAAAAATCCTTTAATAAAAAATGCATGGCATCAGTGTGTGCTAAACATGTCATGGATGTGTTCCTGAAAAAGATGATCTGTCCTTGACATAAATATTCTTTAGTTGCCATATTGCATTCAGAAAAAAATTTTACATAAGCAGCCCAAATTAGACTAAATGGTTCACATGAAGGTGTAATTTGAATTGGTTTTACCAAATATTTTATTGGAGCATTGTTTTCTTTTGTATATGACTAGGAAGAAGACCAAAAAAAATTACTGATTTAAACTTGATATTCAATCAATGTATTTACTTCTGATTTTCCCCCATTCCTCAGATTTCACCACCATAGATTTTTTTGGGAAGAGAGTATTTTGTTTGTTTTCTCTTATAAACGGTGAATGCAGCTTTAGTGGGACTATTTTAATTATAGACAGATACGATTAAACAAAAAAAAATAAAAAGCCACCAACCAAATCAAGAGCTGTTTCTGATTCATAAAAAAGGAATGGGAGATATTCATACTTATTAGCTTCATGTGGACATCTCGGATAAATCTCAGTCAGTGCCAATACAATATAAAGTAGTAACTGAATAGCATCACTAAATTTATGTGTCTTAACCACAAAGTCAATATTGTTCTTAAAATTAACAGATAGAGTCGGAACTGGCTTTCATTAATATTGTTTCAAAGTCCTAAGAGCAACAATATTTAGTTCTAGACTAATAAATCGTTTAACTAACAGATCAGACCTAGACTTTTTTAAAAAATACAGACCAATCAGAAGCTTTCAGTTTCAAATAAATTTTAAAATAGTTATATCATCATATATTTAGAATTAAGTAAGAAGATTTCTACTACAAATATTTGATCATTTAGTTCTGCTATGTCACATCTGACTTTGAATCAAGAAGTTTTTAATGTATCTTTTATGATATATGGTGTGCCTGAAGATATCAAATCTACTTTCCTCTTTGAGGTAAGATTGTTCCCACTAGATCGTAAAGCAATAAGGATAAATTCATTTATATAGGAAGGACCTTAAAGATCATTTTGTTCCAAGAGACCACTAGACCAGGTTAAGCTCAAAGCCCCATACAACCTGGCCTTGGACATTTCCAGGGATGGATCATCCACAACTTCTCTGGGCAAAGTATTCCGGTGTCTCACAACTCTCATAGTAAAGATTTTCTTCCTAATATCCAAACTAAACTTACGCTCTTTCAGTTTTAAAGCCACTACCCCTTGTCCTATGTGCTGTTTTGTGAAGTCCCCCTCCAGCTTTCTTGTAGGCTCCCTTCAGATCCTGGAAGGCTGCTGTAAAAATCTGCTCTTCTCCAGACTCAGAAGAAGCCTGAAGAACTGTGGTTTTATTACAGGCACTCTGTGCTACTGAGGGCTGAGACCATTATTTCTGTTAGAATTGTTGTGTGATGATCAGCCACAGGATACTGTGGTATAGGTAATAAATATTGTGGTATAGGTAATAAATAGTTGATTGCTTTAATAAAGGCACACTGGAAACAACAAGAACTAAATTTCAAAGTAAAATTATTTTGAGAAAGAATCCCAAACGTGGCCCGTTACCCCACTCTGTATGTTTATTTTAAACTACATTCCTTGCAGATCTATGAACCAAACCCAAGTGATTTATACTATTTAAGACGGAAGTTATGTTATACTTGCTTACTGTAATATGTTATTGTGGTGATAAAATAATATTCTGAACATTAAGAACAACAGAATTATATCATGAAGTAATAAAGGGCTTTGATTTAAAGTAAAATTCATTTTAAGGAAATGAGTTTGGGGGATAGAACAGCAAGATCTCAAACATTCAGTGCTGTCTTAGTTTTCTGGTTCAGAAACAATTCAGGAGTGTCCTCCTGTGAAAACAGTTTACAGATTCTTCTGCATAACAGTTAACAATCAGTATCAGAAATGTGTGCAAAGAAACTACGAGCCACTACAGGTTTATCATCCATGAGTGGTAGTGCAGCACCAGGTTCATAGCAATGTTGTTGCTGCTTTGCCTGTTAGAATAGGTGGAAAATAATGAACAAAAATATTTTTTCAAATACTTTATTTCAGTGTTGGTGCAAAGACTATTTTCCTACCCTCAGGAGACAGTGAAAACTGTCAACAACTGGAATGCTTCAGAATTGCAAGTTATTTGAATCCTAAATATTTCTTTTCAAATAAAATTTAAAATGTAACTCATAACTATAAAACAGAGCCTTGTAAAGACAAATATACAGTACATAATAAAATATTGCTAGAGATAAAAATTGTGTGCTAAATCTGTTTAAAAGTCTAGTGTTCCTGCTAAAGAGCTTGTACACAACTGATACATCTAAATGATAATCTTGTTTCAGATTAATTATACTGTTATTCCCACCAGCTCTATCAACAGACTTCCATAAGTCCTTAGAGGACAGTAATTTTATTTTTTTATTCTGTGGGAAAAAAAAAAAAAAAGTTAAAGGAACAGGAATAATTTGTACTCACTTTTTCTACAAAGCCTGAACATCAAGCCTTATGAACTTTACATTGAATTTTGTTTTGTATAAAACTAAATTTTTGGGTGGCAGGTAGAATGGGAGCCTCAGACTTCCTTCCTCTAAATGTTGAGGCTTCTATTTTCTATATGGTCTTCCTACTTACCTATGATAATAACTGGAAAGAGAATAGATTATAGTTAGCAGACCTTTGGCATTTGCACATACTGTTCCATTATGTGCTAAAGGTCAAGGATGGCTTTCTGG
>JAWWES010000001.1:63889876-63914527 GCA_035583135.1 Lophotriccus pileatus
ATACAGAGTGGCTCACAAGGGTCTCGGCGTGAGCGCCGAGGGAGTCTCGAGTGCTTCCAGGAAGCCGACTCCCCATAGGTTAGGAGTTCCAGGCTGCCCTTTTGATTGACAGGTGACACTGCAGAGCCTGCCATGTGGGTTCCGTGAGCCCTGCCATGTGGGATACAGCCTGGCCCTTCCTCCCAAGGACTCTTGAGTTGGTTCTGGCCCAATAATTAAATAATCTCCCATGAGATTCAAATTCAGTGCCTCACAGGTTGTCAGAATAATTTGTTTTCTGTTTTAAGCACAATATCAATAGAAAAATTCAATTCACTCCTATGATACAGATTCATTTTGAATTTGCAGGGTAATTTACATTAGTGGTGGTATTGCATGTGCAATAAATACTACTTCCTTAGTTTCTAATGGTGTTAATAGTCCTCTGTGTATTACTGTGAGAAGAATTGAATCTACCATCATTATTTTCCTATTATTATTGTGCTGCACAGGAAAAATAGTTTTGCATTAACCAAGAAGTAAAATGTATGTTTGTATTCAACATCATTCTTGAAGTTAGTCCTCAACTCTGAAAATACCTCTTAGAAGCTGTAACAAACAGGAAAGATAGACAGATGGCAGAATACAGAAACTGCCATTCAGGATAGAGAACAAAATAAAACCCAAGAAATTCTCCATGGATGCCACGTAAGTACAAAAGCACCATTAATTAAGCTTGAAAATTACTCAATATGAAAATTGTTAGATGAATAAAAAACTTTGCTAAACAAGAGACTAAAGTGCCAAGTGTGCTACAAGGCATTATTGTAATTAAGATAATTTCCAGCATGAGAAAAATATTATTTTTATTGTATATTGTTTTAGAGTGCACAACCGTTTGGAAAAAATTCTTTTATTTTTCTATCTATAATATCTGTCTATCATTTTAAAAGATATTGTAAACAGGTTTTTGAGAACAATGTTATTTTAAAGGTTAATAATATTCATAAATACTTCACATGAACTAATTTATTCTGCTGTTTATCCTGAACACTCTTATGGGAAAATGTCCCTTTGCACTCTCTTCTCACTAGTACAGGTACAGAATTTTACCTTCATTCTAATGCTTTTTTATGTTCCTGATGCATGGCCCAGGTATCCTTATGTTCATTATCAGGATGACAATTTCTGCTCATGATTGGTGAAACTGACATCATAACAATTACGAGAAGTCAATTTGATGTTTTTTTCAAAAGGAATTTCTTTCTTCCTAATGAAAACCATCAGCCCTAGCAAACCTACTCAGTTCTTTGGGAAGAGAAATAATAGGCCTACATTCTACAGTTTTCTCTGTTTTTTTCATGAGAAGCAGAAAAGAATGCTGCTTTCTTCTTTTTGTTATATCTTACACTTACTTCATTCTAAATTATTATAAACTTTTGATTTATCATTTATGGCTAGGTACTTTCTCAGTGTTTTATAGCATATGTATAAAAAAGGACATATATACAATAATGCAATTATGTTATATTAACAAACCATACAGATGCAATAATATTTTTATCTTATACAAAATAAAAAAACCCCAAACCAAAACAAAAACAAACAAACAAAAAACCCCCAACCTATACAACTGAGACTGGCAACTGATATCTCTAATACTGGGATTTTTTTTCAGCACAACATGCAGTTCTTCTCAATCCAATCTTTTCCTCTGATTATTTCATATGAAAGTCAAGATTCGATACAATGGTCTCAGAAAGAAACTTATCCTCAGGATTTTCTCAAACTTTTTGCTTTCTCTTTTCCTTTTAGACATATGACAACATTAACTGAGAAGAAAAATGGGGAGTTTTTAAACTCAATTTCTTCATCAATGAAAAATAAAGCAGTTTTCTGCTTTTTGAAATTTCCTGACTGACACTGTGCTTGAGTGGAAAGTAGGTAAAATTTAATCTATGCAAGATAAAAAGGTACTTCTCTGCTGAGATTTTCTATTTTTATTCAAGAGATGGGCAGTTTGAAGGTGCATTACAGGGTACCCCAAATAGACAGTCTACGATCTATGACACATGGAACTGTTTCCCCTATCATACAGACCTCCTAGGAGTGTCTTTCCTTACTGACTGGAGTTGCCTGGACTAGAGTTTCAAGCTGGAAGCTTTTGAAACAGGCTTTCTGGAAAAACTCTGTGCTGCTCTTAGATGCAGTGGTATTTAGCAAAGAATGGCAGTACCTACTAGTAAATATTTATTTATATACCTGTATGGTTTTTTTTTTTACAGAATCCATTTCTCCTTGGCCTCAGTAGAAGAGCAGTGTACCCATCCTATAAAATATGCACTGCATTTCCTACTCTACAGCTTCAATATCTTCTGCAGATGACTAAGCATCTTTTTTTTTTTTTTTTGCCTTGATCTGCTTAAACATTTCAGATCTAGTTCTTGCTAGAGTTATCTGCAAGTTTGGCTTCTGGTCTGTATTGTTGGAATGCAGACTGTATGGTCTTATTCCAAGCTTCCACAGGAGAAACAAGGGCTGCTGCATTGTGGTTTTTTGTCCTAGGACCAAAATCAAAGCAAAATGATATCATACTCTGACCTTCTGACTGAGATCCAGAGTGTCAATAGTGATGAGTAGGACTTGTTCTCTGGATGTCATGGAACTTGTGTGTTCATGTGTTATCATGGCCCTTCAGACCTAATGAAATACCCGAGCTTGCAGTTTCCAGATTTACATTCCTGGAGTGCACTGAGCATTCTCAGTAAAATCAAGTTTTTCCTCTGCCCTGATGCAACTGATGGCTGACAAGGCAATAATGTGTCTCGAGTGCTTTGAAAGAAAGAAAGTAGAGTTGCAGAAGAATCAATTCAGAGCTTCTTCTCTGCAGGCTCATTTGGCAGGAGAGTTAAAACTACATAAGGCTTTGAAGCTGTTTTCTTTTCCTAGTAATCTGCAAAAATTTGCAATGGAAAAATTGCCATAAATAGGGATTGTGATAATATGGCAGATATGATTTGTTCTCAAGTGTAAGGAAGTTAGAAAGCTTATATAATTAACCTCAAAAAAACCAAACAAGCAAAGTAAAAGTATCCTATGCTTTCTGCCAAAACTGAGAGCTGAATTAAAAAGGAAGAACTGATTCATGGATTGCCATTCAAATCAATAGCAAAATTCCCATCAGCTTGTGAAGTACAAAATCATATCTTTATGACTCTTTAGCCTCAATGGAACCTATGGGAAAGCAGATGTGTCAATTTCCCTGAAATTCAATGAATTAGACTGATGTAGAGATGCAGTTTATATTGCCCTGAGCCAGTGAGAGATGCTAATTTCCATTATGATTATTATAATTATTTTATATATGCAAAATATAAGATATATTAAGAGTGAAGACTGCAAACAATCCAAAACTTGGACATATAAAACAATCTTGTTACACAGTCTTTTAACAGAGGCATGTTACTGCTGGTATAGAGTACTGTCATACCAGCATTCAAATTGACTCTATTTTAGTCATGTTCAAATTTGGTACTGGTACAAATTTTTTTGCTAAACACAAGAGAGCCATTTAGCCCTTAGGCAGCATCATGAGTCCCAGAGAAAGATGCATGAAGTGACAATGTGCTTTGTACTCTGAAGAGAGATTAAACACTTATTCCTGGGATCACCCCATCCTGGTGCAGAAAGTGCACACAAGGATGTGAAGCATCTCCTTTACTTTGCACTCACTGGAAGTTTGAGACAGAACTTCCCTCAAGCTTTTTGAAAAAAATATCATTTTTATGAAAGTGTTATCCAGACAACATCTCAGGGAAAATTTGAATTGACAGAAATCAAGCCCTTCCTGGAAAACCTTCCGAAATTGTTCAGGAGTTATTCCCATTCACTGCTGCTAACATCTGCTGTCTAGCTGTCAGAAATGTTTGGACCCATGTTGAAATAATCATAAACAATATACTGATGCTGCAATGGTGAATAAACATAGATATTTACATAACTGTAATGGAAAAATATTTATATTGGTACAATTGAGTTTAATATAAATAATAAAATCATGGTTGGAAAAAAAGTTTGCATCAAGAGAATATCCCTAAAGTTCTTAATTTTAAGTTCTTAATTCTTACTTTTAAGTCAAACAGAGTGAACATTTTCTAAGTTAGTTTGTAAAAGCTATTTTGAAGTAGTAGTACATTCTACATAACTGGTGCATAAAAAGTTCAAGTTTCAACTTATTAAAAAAATTATTAAAATCAAATTTTTCTGCCTTGTGGAAAAGTAGCCCAGTAATAATTTTAATATAGGTAGAATTGTATCAAATATTCTTACAAGACAGTACCATTACTAACAAAAGCTTTTTGGCATGTATTTAACTACAGGAAACTTGAGAAAGCAGAAAACTGTAGCTGTTTTCTTAAAAGGTTTTCAGTGCAGCAAGTTGTACTACTTACTTGTTATTGCTGAAAGATAGTCTAAAGAAAACCTGTCAAAATAAGCATACTGTAATATAAGCTAGTGTAAATACTATGTAAGAGATTCAGTTCCAGCCAATTTTAACTAGCAAGTATGCGACACATGCTCTAGTTGCATATTCTAATGCATAGATGAACTATATCACTAATAAATGGAGACACTAGATATAGGAGCAAATGCATATGAACTTCAGGCAAGGAAAGTATTGGAGGCTGTTGTGGTTTGGGAACAGTACTCTCCAATTCAGTGCCCCCACTGAGACTCTCCAAACCATGCACTGCTCTCTCTCTTGTTCCCCCACTTTCCTCACTCCCTCCCTGATGTGGGTGGCTGGAGAGGAGAACTGGAGGCACAAAAAGCAAAGATCACAGGTTGAGATAAGAATAATATTCTCGAAATAGCAAAGAGATAAGAAAACGAACAGTAACGGCAACAGTACTAATGACAGAGGCTACAAGAAAAGAAATTATTCACATGGGGAAAAAAAAAAAACACACAAAAGACAGTACTGTATGACTTCCTCAGTGATGTTTTCTCGACCAGAAGGAAACCCTTCTCCTACTCCCCACTCCCAAAAGAGAGTCCCTTTCCCCTGCCCTGGGCAGTGATGTGAGGTTGTATAGAATAAGCTCCAGGTCCTAGACATGCCCCTTCTGGCTACTGCAAAAAATGAAACCTGTCCACGCTTGAACCAGGACGGAAAGTTAACTGCACTCCCTTGATTTTACTAGAAACTATATCCAGTAACCCCAACTGTAAACCTATTCCATTTTGAAATGAGTTGTATTTATTGTCCTCTTTTCTTGCCATATGGAAGAACTGAGTTTTGAACTGATGTTAAAAATGGCATGACTAAAGCCTTTAAGATGCCTCAAATCTTCTTTTTCTTCTAGAAACAACCATCTTGAAGCCTCTTTAAAGCTGACTTTTTCCCTTAAGATGCCGTATTTTAAAATAGGATCATTGAATAGGGTATTCAGAATATCATTTACAAATTTAGACTAAAAGTAACACTTTTCCTAGTAATCTTTTTTTTTTTTTTTTTTTTTTCTTTACAGTGCAGTGCTAACGTGGGCAGTGAAGAAGTGAACAGACTGCAGTTCTTTCTGGCACATCTTGAACAAATGCCATTGCTTATGTTCTAATCATTCACTTCACCAAAGTAACTAACGATGAAGAAAAGGTTGTGAAGACATTAGTAGTAGTATCATATGGCAACGTGTGGGTGTGATTTATCAAGTAGAATTTGTATCACATAGATGATACTTGGCAAACAGCAAATTAAGTTTGTTACTCAGATCTCAGATTGATGTTACATGGCAATAATTTAATAAAAGGATAACAAGAATGATATTTTTTGAGCCAGTGAACATGAAATTTAATTACAGCCCTGTCATGGACATCTGGCAATCATGGATAGACAGTGGCTGAATTTAGAAAAAAAAGAATTGTCACAGCTTAAAGAAATATATGCCCATAAACACTTTGCTAATGGAACATATCCTGTTCATTGGCTAAAAAGTTACATGAGAAGTTGAAGGCTTTTCACTAATTGCTATGGCTTTGGAATAAACTCTTTGCACCCCCCAAGCAGAAATTCCTTTGGATGCCTTATAATCTCTGTTTTTCTGTTGTTTTAATATAGTTTGGATTAAAAACCAAACAAACAAATGAAGCAACCCATATATATATATATATATATATATATGTACACATATATATATATATACATATATATATGTATAAAACATCTTGCTCACCTATTTTAGACTCAGTCAGTTTAGATTATAGTAGTCTGAATTTTAAAAATTCTTTCTTTCCCTTTCTTTGTCTACCAGATGTATAATTTTACTCTTTTAACTATGAATTTTTTAATTATCTGCTCTTTAAAAGAACTTATATATATTTGAAAATCCATTTCACTGATATTGCTGAGTACTTTATGTCACACGTGAAATGGTAGGGCTCATGCAGATTGTTTACTGAAATGCATTAAAAATAATCAATCAAATATTGCATTTGCTTTTCCTTTTAAAATGAAGATATATTTTGTTAGCAATTTTATAAATTCACTCAGATCTAAGTACATGCAATACACCATACATGCATAAGTTCAATTCCTTTGATGTCAACTAATATGTGATACATTCTCTCAATTGAGACTAGCCTTTGTTTCAAATTAAAGAAGTTTTAAAACTAATTTGCCTAATGTTCTCCAAATCCTTTAATAACACTCTTTAATTTGATATTACAAAATGATGTTTTAAAGTTGTTCCTGTTCATCCTGGAGAAGAAAAGGCTCAGAGGGAAACTCATCAGTGTACATAAATATCTGAAGGGAGGGTGTAAGCAGAATGGAGCCAGGCTCTTTTCTGTGGTGCCCAGTGAGAGGACCAGAGGCACAAACTGAAACTCAGGAGATTCCCTTTGAACATCATGAAACCCTTCTACACTGTGAAAGTCACTCAACCCTGGCACAAGTTGCTCAGGGAGGTTGTGGAGTCTCCGTCTTTGAAGACATTAAAAAAATGTATAAACAAGGTCCTGGATGACTGGCCCTTGGTTGGCCATGCTTGAGCAAGGGGGCTGGGACAGATAACCTTCCATTGTCAGCTATTCTGTGATATAAAAATCACATTGGTCAAAAAACAGTGAATTAAAGGAAAAGAGGATGACAAAAGGACAAGTCTCTACTGTTCTAAGATATCTTGTTGTTTGTTTAGAAGTTATGAAATGGATTGTGCGTGTTCCTGGGTTTATAGAGGTTTGGGGGTTGGGGGGGTGTGAGTTTGCTTAGAGAAGTTGTTTGTTTGGGGTTTTTTTGTAGATTTTTTTTTGTTTATTTATTTATTTATATTACAGATTTGTCATGGGGAAAAATGTGAGCATGTGGGTACCAAAAAGAAATAGGAAGTAGCAATAATTAAGCTCCAAATAACGTTACCTAAATATAATCATGAGACAAAGGTCAGGTTCATACAGTTTGGGGCGATCAAGGGATTAAAGAGTCATAAAGTCAGCACAGGTCAGGATGGCAATCCTTCTGTGTTCTGTGCATAACACAGTAAATTTTTTCTCTTCTTGATTTCTATTCTTATTCTTCTGTAGTTCTATGAAAAGAGCATTTATTAATATCAGTGGGAGCCCTGTATACAGGACAGCTGCAGAATATACCATTAAGAACTGCAGTGCAGATTGGAGAAAGGAATTTTATCCTTTGTTGAGAACCACATTGCACCATTTCTCATCCTTTAGCAGAGACTTTCAAGGGAAACTCTTCTACCCTTGTCCTGATTTGCTTCATTGTCTAATTTTTATCAGTGCATTCAATTTAGTCCTTTCTCTCTACAGTTTCATTTTTCTCCCACCCTTCTAATGATTAACTTTTTTCTGTTCTCTTTCACACCTGAAACTGCAGACCAATAAATAGTGGTCAATCACCTTTGTTCGCACTTGAAAAAATAACTTAAAGCTCTTATTTTCATTGATTCTCATAAATTTCACGCTTAAATGTATGATGTTATATATTACTTGTTACTGCACTTGCAACTTTTTTCTTGTTATGATAAAGCCTTAAAAAGATATTACTATAAAAAACCACGTTATCTATTCTGATGAAAAATTAGAAAGTGTAGTAGGAAACTGTTAAGGTAACCTAATCTGTACATGCTAAAATGTTCAAACTACAAGTGAAACAACCTGTACAACATTCTGGTCAATTTAAAGCTAGTTTCATATTGTCAACTGAGGAAAAGAAAAAAAAATCTGACTCCTTTGTCATCTTCATAAGGATTTGATATAATTATAATTTGTAAATTAGAGCAAAATTTGGACTATAAAGTATCAGCAGCACAGACAGAATGAGAAGTGGACCTATTAGAACAACGAAAAAAAAAGGTTTAAATAGGGGACTCACAGGTGAAAACTCCAACCTAAACAATTATGTTATATTCACAGCTGTTGAGAAGAGTGCAAAATAAATTCAAAGATACCTAAGGAAATTTAAGTCTTAGAAAGAATTGAGGTCTATGTTTCATAACTCTTATGCACGAAAGTCAAAAAGTAGAATCAAAAGCAAGTTTGAGACTAGTGAGAGAACTTTGGAAGGTACTTAGAACCCCAGTGAACAGGGTTGTAATAGTAATCTGAGACCCACAACTGAGTAAAAGGCTATTAAGAACGTCATTAAAGTTAGAGAAAGGAGTTTATGGTTTCTAAGATACAGAATTATATCTAATCCTCATCATATATCCAGAAGAAAAAGAAATAAAATTAAACTGATAGAAATCTGGAAGCAAATACAAGCCTAAGTAGACATAACTAATTTATCTCTAAGAAAAAAAAAATCATTTTGCAAAAACCATAACGAAGGAGTGGAAGGATGAAAGAAGAAATAAAATATAAACATACCTTGTATAGTGAAGAAGAGCTTTCATGAGTAACTTCTGAAGCTGTAGCTTAATCTGATTATGAGATAGTCTTAGACAAAACTCGAACCCTTAGTATTCATAAAATGGTTCCTAGTGAAAAGAATAAGGAAATGTCAAAAGTTGTATTAAAGTTTCAGAAGAAAAAATAGTCTTACTTAAGCATAAGTAGAATTCAGATGATACAGTGAGCAAATTCTCTCTCAAAATACTAAAAAGATTGTCAAATAAAAGTGTCAAAACACAATTAGTAAGTTTATGCTTCCCAGACAAGTTGTCAGAAGGAATGAGTGAAGAAATGACTGATCATACTGAAGTGCTCAGAATATATAGTTTTATGTAAGTACCTAAAATATATGTATATTTCTTAAAAATATTTTTAAAAGTTGCTCAAAATAACATTTTGTATTCAAATGTGGATTCTGAGGAGAATAAACCATGACCTTTCCCTTTCCTCTGCCTTTTTTCTCTTTCTCTACCTTTGAAAGCAGAAGCAAAATTTAAGCACTTTGAATACAAAATCTTTTTTTTTTAAATAAAAGGATTTAGTTTTGTTGTTACTGTTCACCAATCTATTAAATACTAATTTTTCTGTAATTAAAAAAAAAAGGTTTTTAAAATATCAAGCCAGATAAAGAATTTTGGTTAGGTAAAATCTTCAGGAATTTATGTTGTCTAACAGTAATTAAACTGGTTAATATATATTGAAATACATTGTACTTTTAATGCAAAAATGAAACTGTAAACAAGAGATCCAGAAAAAATATTAAAAAAATTATTCGTTTTGATCTGTAAGGGTAGTGAATGAATAAAGCTTTGTGTATGGACAGTTCTGGATGTTGTTATACAATGTTTTCTAAGTTCTCTAAACCAACTTGGCATAAATCAGCATTATTCCAGTAGCCAAATGAACAATATTAGCATTAGCAGCTCAATATATTTGAGGTCACAGGCTTCAGTTGCTGCAGATTGTCAGATGTTCATCCTGCTGGCACACCAAAGCAGCCAAACATAGGAAGCCATGTCCAGAATACAGTATTTTTACAGACCTAAGTTAAGTTAACTTTCCTTGCCTTTTAGCAAAGCCTGTCAGCCAGGATACAGTGATAGTGTCATTATTTTTTAGTATATTCATAGCACTGCTTCTGGCAATTGCTGAAGATGTTTTTGTCAATTACAGTTTATGCCACTCATTCTTGCTTATAGGCAACATCAAAAAGCATCAGGCTGATGCAAAGCATCTAAACGTGATAGTATGCATTCATGTAACATTTTTCTTTTCATATCATGTACAATGCTCTAATAAGTCTTCAGAAGAATCTCACTGAATTAGATAATATCAATCCAAAGTAAAACCGAGCCAGTTAAATCACAGAAAATTTGTCTGAGGTTAAGGAACAAATCCATGGCAGAGAAAATTAGAGCTCAGGAATAAGCAGTCCCTCAGCAACATTGGAGGTGGTATCTTTGTTCTGTTAGAATGACTTTATGCAAATTCTTCATTGTGATGGTTGTGAGACACTGGAACAGATTGCCCAGAGGAGTTGTGGATGCCCCCTTCACAGTAGTGTTCCAGGACAGGTTGAATGGGGCTTTGAGCAATCTGATCTAATGGAAGGTGTCCCTGCTCATCATGGCAGGAAGGTTGGAATTAGATGATCTTTAAGGTCCCTTCCAACCCAAATCATTTTATGATTCAGTGATTCTGTGAATTATTTTTCAAGAGTGCATGATGTTTTACAAATGCTAAAAAAAGAAAGGTTGGCTAGCTAGAATTATTTTATTTCAAAGGTCAAACACAAGGACATAAGGCAATTTCTCAACAGAAAAGAAAGGTTACTGAATAATAATATTGTGAATACAAAATACTTATCTCTGTTATAATGGCAGCTATACTGGAGCAGTAGATGAGTCATGGAAAAAGGTGATATAGAGTCTGAAGAGGATAATATTTAGTAGTTTCCAACAACAAAGAAAGAAAAAGCATATTTTTTTCCAGTGAGACCCCAGGATCCAAGGCAACATGGACAATTCAGTGTCTATGTGATGTGTTTCTATATGGCATAGACAATAACATGGACATATCTGCCACATTCAGGTTCCTGAAGGCACAAATCTCAGCTTTCAGAGTTGCAGTACATACAGAGACAACAGCACATATACAAACAATAACACAAAATATTTTGGTAGATCTAATGTGTATGGTAATAGTCAGGTCTCCTGTGCACACTCAGTGGGACCCCTTGAAAGACCTTGGGTCTGATTGTAGACATGGACGACAAAGTAAAATAATCTCTTCTGTCAGTTTTGCAAGCACTCCTGCCCTCTAAAGCATGCAAAAAAAGATTCTTGCATATTCACAAAATGGTCTCCATGATTTTCCCACTAGCAAAGATTTTGGCAACTCATTTCAATGAATACAACACATCCATTCTAAGCCTATTTTAAGTAGTAACAATAGCATCACAGAATCACAGAATAGTTTGGGTTGTAAGGGATCTTTAAAAATCATCTAGCCCTATGCCCCTGCAATGAATAGGAACAATCAGGTTGCTCAGAGCCCCATTCAACCTGACACTGAATATTTCCAGGGATGGAGTATCTACCACCTGTTTGAGAAAACTATTCCAGATTAAAATCTGTCATTTAAAAAAACTTCTTCTTCCTTTTATCTAGTCTGAATCTATCCTCTTGTAGTTTCAAACCGTTATCCCTTGGTCTATATCTACAGTCCCTGCTAAATATTCTGTCCCTGTCTTTCTTACAGGGCCCCTTTAAATATTGAAACGAGGTCTCTTCAGAGTCTTCTCTTCTCCAGACTAAACAGCACCAACTCTCTCAGCCTCTCCTGACAGGAGAGGTGTTCCAGTCCTCTGGTGGTGTTCCGTATCTGTGGCCCTCCTCAGGACACACTCCAACAGGTCCATGGCTTTCCTGTACTGAGGAATCCAGGGCTGGATGTAATACTCAAAGTGGAGTCTCATAGGAACAGAGTAGAGACCTGCTTACCTCCCTTGATCTGCTGGTCACACTTCTCATGCACCCCAGGCATAACAGTGATGTTGTTACGCCTGTGCTATGAAACTAGAGAAATTTTTTGACTTAGTTATGGTTAAGTTTCATGGTGATATCTAGCTCTATTTTCTTTAAAATTTTCTTTAATAAAAAATTTATTTACTTAATTAGTTAGTAACCCAGTATTTGAAATTCTCATTGAGAATTGCATTGAGCTATACAGACATTGTTAGTTAGAAGATTTTTTTCCAATAAAGAGCGGAAAATCTGAATGCAGAGGATGAATTCACCCATCATACTGGTATAAGACAGAAAATAATTCCCCAATAGATTCTTCAGGATTCAAGTGTTCAAGTAAGATTAATTAAGGCTGAGATGCATAAGCTGACCATAGAAACGCATCCAAAATCAAAAATACCTGGAAAAATATTTTTCAATTATGTGTTATATTTAAATGGTGAATATTTCTTTTTAAGTTATTATTAAGGTAAGCCAGAGGGTAGGCTTTAAAAGTAATTGATAGGCAAATATCTGTACATCTGGAAACAACATATTTTAATTAATTTTTTTTCAGTTGCTACTGGTACAAATTTTTTTATTATTTTCTCTATTTGGCTGCTTGATTATGTCTCTGATATATATATTCTTTTATTTAGTAAAATGTTATGCTTCACATAGCTTCTTCGCTACACAAACCAAACTCAATTATTCCTCAGCTCAGTCACAAACCAAATATATTGTAACTTGGATTTTAAAAAAAAACAAGTAGTTGACTCTGACAAAAAGGAAGAGAATTTTTTTCCCCTTGGATCAGTTCTAAAATATATTCATTCATTATGCATACTATAAATATAAAAGTGGAACCCAGCAGTAATAAGGACAGAATTAAATTGCAGGGTGCCATGTGTGGTTCTGTTTATAGCTGCATTCCTATTGATTACATGTAATTTTTATAGCAGACCTCTTCGAACTGTATAGGTAGAGATGGCAATTAAGTGTCTGCTGTTTTTCTTCATGTTGTTATATCCAGGGTATTTAGGTTTTTACAGAATTCTTTCTATTCTCTTACCCTTTTATCCTTCAGATTAAATGCTAAACATTTCTGATTCATTTTGAAGCAGTTGAAAAATGTATGTGAGCTTTTGTGTTGTTTTTCTCTAGTCATTCATAGTATAGATAAAAATGTGGACATATTAATGATAGTTTAAAAAAAAACAACAAACAAACAAATTTTTGGGAATGCTAGCTAAAAGATTTTATATCTGTCCCTAGATGATGCAGAAGCAGCAGCACAACATCACTGTTCTTAATTAAACTGATTGAAAGACTTAGTACCTTACACATGATGGGGACAGAGCCAGAGCAGAATCACCTCTACTTGCATATGCTCTATTTGAAGCTGAGCTTGCAAGCTTTACAGAGTCCATACAATTTGTGTCCTCACTGGAATTAGACAGTACAAGTAGTTTTCATTGTCACTTCTGTTAATCAAGTCTTCTTTTATTGTCAGCTCAGGTGTTGGCCCCATCTTAGAGACTTTCAAGGTCCAGTGCATCATATCCCCATGTGTGACCTACAGTGCTTTTTTGAGGCAGTGTAACTCATAAAATGGAGCTCCAGAAATATAACATTCAGAGGGAAGGATAACTAATTTTTTAAGAGATTCAGATAATAGAAGCATTGCCAGTTTAGCTGGAAGATCTTATGTGTGTGTGTTTGCGTGTGTGTTTTCATGTATGTTTTCATGTGTGCATGCACTCTGCAAAATTTTTGATGACAATTCTTCATTTCTCCACTATCTATACCACAAAAATATAAATTAAAACCAGTGCTGAAATAAGTATTCCATACAAAATAGCAGCTTAGGTCTGTGAAGTTCACTAGGAGAATTTTTTTTCTGCCTAATTTGTCTAAGAAACACATAAATATTGCATCATATATGCTGTAGAGCATTTTAAAGTATGTGAAAGCTCGTTTTGTCTCCTAATAGCACACATCTCTTGGAGTGGTCTGAAGCTTTTATTAAAAAGATTTTTGTTAATGTGTTAACAAACTTTTTTTTTTTCAATGTCTCACTCAAAAACGTGTCAATATTCATATACATTGCTCTCTGAGAGTTTTAACCATTTGTCCCAGTTAATAAACCAGACATTTTTAAGGATATTCTGAGCTCAAAATCTTTCCATAGGATTATATAATTTATGCATAGATAGTTCTTAGATATAGGTTTGGAGTTTTTTGGTGTTTGATTTTTTTTTTTTCACTTTGCTGGCAGTGAATGTCTAATCTATTGAAAATATTGTCCTTTAAGGGACAAATGCTATTTCTTCTGATATATTTCTATATTTTGTCATTGACATCAAGAGTTGATATCTGTCATGTATATCATCTCCATGGAAAACATGGAAGTTCTGAATGTGTATTCCCTCAGTCTTTGTTAGCAAGACCAGCCTTTGGTAATCCCAGAATCCAGAGACCCAGAGGAAGTGCTGGAGCAAGGAAGGTGTACTCTTGCTGAAAGACATATTTTCCCTAATATCCAATTTTTACCTGGGAGAAGAGACTGACACTCACCTTGCCACAACCTTCTTTCAGGTAGTTAGAGAGAGTGATGAGGTCACACCTGAGTCTCTTTTTCTCAAGGCTAAACAACTCCCCGCTCCCTCAACCACTCCTTACAGGACTTGTACTCCAGACCCTTTAACACCTTTGTTGCCCTTTTCTGATGCTTCAATGTCCTTGTAGTGAGGGGCCCAAAACTAAGCACAGTATTAGAGGTGCAGCTTCAGCACTTCTCTACTGCTATAGAAATTAACTTTTTTCAAGACTTACTGGAAGAATAAAGACTTCAAAAAAGTCATTCACCATTTTTGCTGATGTAGAATGTAATGAACATGCACAGAAGCACTAAATTCAGTGCAACTGCTGTTGGAAAGTCAGCTAAATTTGAATGAGGCCTTATAACTGTCCTCTAGCTAGCCTTAGCATGTGGATCAAAGAACGTGTAGTCTTATGTAAAAATCTACTCCTGAAAATATCTACTTTGGAACTTCCTCTTTCAGGATCCTATTCCATCTTATTAAATTCTTTTTCTCATGGAATTATAGTTAACACTCCTTGTTATTAAGCCCATCACCAGTTTTTATCATAGTCTAGCTTCTATTCCTCCATAACTTTTTGATTTTTTTACCCAGCCATGCCGTGTTTATGTTTCTGGATCTGATGCACAAATACATTGACAGGGAAGGACATGAAATGAGTTCCCATTCCTTCAAGTTACTGCTACAGTGCAAGGTCACTCTAAATTTCTCATCATATTTTGGAGTAGCATATCAGATCACGCTCAATTAGGTGTGAAAAGCAGTAAAAGAGGAATTTATGTTTTTTCCCAAAGGACACCTATTATTAGGTTAATATGCTGCATTAAACTATTGCTTATGAAATGCAAACTAATACAAACACTTGATTTAAGAATGATGCAGTGGATCCTTTTCTGCTTTTAATGACATGAAAAAATTCCTGACATATCTTACTCACATCTGTTAAAACAGATGTCGAATTTGAAATTTTCCTGATTTCTCAGCCTTTGGCCTTTCATCAAAAAGTTTCTGTGATTATTTTCTGGCAGAATACTAAATGTGCCCTTAACACCTAACACACCCTTGACTATGGGGCTCTCTTCCTTACTCTTGGAAAATTTTCATTGACTGAATTTGATCTCACTGGTTGGATATGGCAGTCAAAACAAACTCTCTAGAGGGGTTTTTGGCAAAAATCAGGACACAAAGAAATTGTGCATTCAGACTGCTTTGGGTCCATTAAGGTAGAATCAGACATCATTCCAGTGGAAGAAAAACCCAGAAAAGCTTTGGAATTTCTGTATTTTTGAAAATATGTGAACTTCTTTTGTGTGCTCGAAGATGGTCATGTCACCATGACCACTCTGATTAGTCCATCACAGTGGCTTTGTTGGGGCAGCAGTGCATGTTTCTTTGGACACCCAAGTATCACTCCAACATTTTCAGAATAAATCCATTTATGCTGAGATGAAATTAAATTTGCTTTGTTATGCTCATCTTCATCCTGGCATCATGCAGTATCTCTAGAGAGTAGTGCTAGTGCTGGAACAGTGAAAATTTACATATTTTGTTATCTAAATGTTGTTAAGCATTCCTTAGACAAAGCAGAAACTCTGCTTGGTGAGTGAAGTAAAATAAACAATGGATGGCAAATTATAGAATCATAGAATCATTTAGGTTAGAAAACACCTGTAAGATCATTGACTCCTAACCTAATACTACCAAGTCCACCACTAAACCATAGAATTGGCCTCATTCCATCAATCCAGCCTGTCCATATTCCTCTGTAGATCCTTCCCACTCTTGCCCAGCTCAGGGTCATCTGCAAAACAACCGAGAGTGCATTCTATCCCCTCATCCAGATCGTTGGTACAGATAATAAGCAGGGCTGGTCCCAATACTGAGCCCTGGGAAACACCACTCATGACCAGCCACCTGATGGATGTAACTCCATTCACCATCACCCTCTCAGCCTGGCTGTCCAGCCAGTTCTTTACCCAGCAATGAGCACATCTCACCAAGCCATTGGCAGACAGTTTCTCCAGGAGAATGCTGTGAGAAATGGTGTTAAGGGCTTTACTAATGTCCAGGTAAAAATCCACAAATCCAGGTGACAGTCTCAGGAAGTAAAAAAAAAAATAGCTCTGTGGTTTCTTGACTCTCAGGACAACTCCAGAAACAGCAAAATCCCAGATAACTTTATGGCTTCTAAAACTTCATGGACTCTGAGTCATCTCACAAGGCTTTTCAGCTGGAATATAGTGAATTTGGGGTTTCTAAAGCCTCCAGTGCATCCGGAGTCTTCTTTTGCTGAGATGGCAATAGGAACTAGGAAATCTTTAGTGCTTGAGGGTCTCAGAACCCAAAAGTTTCATACCTGTTTTAAAAATGAAGCTGGGGTTTTCATTAGAACTGATTTTTCAGTGTATTTAAGTTCTTGGCTCCTTACCATGAATGACTGGATTATCACATCCTGTCACAGCCTGTATAGACTGCTGGCCCTGGACTTGACTGCCTGAACTAGCTTGTGCTGTGGTTTCCATAGTCTGACAAACCATGAAATCTCTGTATCATGAAAACTACTTGCAACAGTATCTTGTATGTTATACAAAACATTTTAGTCAACATAAGAGAGCTGAAAGTGCTGCCCCTCACTGCTGTAGAGACGAAGCGGATAATTATTTCATTCTATTTATTAGGTTGTTTTAATAAAGTTAGTGTGTTTAATAATTTTCTATTGGTATGGAAATAGATGCATATAAACAGGTAATTCACATGTTAGTTTTATCCTCAGATTAATCCCTTTTGATTTTCTGATGAAAGCCAAATGAGTCTTCAACAAGAGTTTGAAATTTTTTCCTCATTAATTTTAATATGCAGTGTTTTAACAAAAGTTGCTGTTTTGCACAAAAATGATAACTCCCAATTTTATATAAATTTAACAGTAATGACAAGTTAGTATCAGGAATATCTGATATCTCTGCATCAGAAGCACTTACAGAAAATTTAGTTTAGCATACCATTTCCTTATCCCTAAGGTAAAACTATTTTTTCCTTACGATTACCATATAAACAAAATTACATAATGTTCTGGAAAGGCTTAATATTCCAGTCAGAAAATAGTTCCAAATCTTAGAATAGATTTGTGAAACCTTCAAATGCTCTACAGCTTTGGAAGATCTGTGATGACAGCCTTAGAGTTGAGACCATGTACCCTTGTGTCCCATAGATGTCAGTTTTTCATGAGGCTACAAAAAAACAAAGCAAAACCTGCCTTTAATCTTGCATAAGAGGTTTTCTGTCAAATGAGCTCCCTTAATCAATACACCCCTAGGTAGAATGCGCTGTTAAAAAATGAATAGATTAGTAGGGTGTCATACTAAAAGTAGGTTAAGGAGTACATATACGAGCTAGGAAGAATTTCAGAAAGACAATGTAATGGTTTTCACGTCTGACTTTTTTTTTTCTTACATTTTCAATGAATTACACAGACCACCCTAGAACTCAGTTGGTTTGACACAAGCAGTACATTGTAAGTTCTTTAAAGTACTTTTTCTATCTTCTCTTGCAAAAGCAACTTCCAAGTTACTGTTCTGCCTGTACTGGTTTAGCAGTCTTCCGGAAGTTGCTTTTTACCCATTCTGTTACTGGATGCAAAATGCACTTTATTGAATCAAGGATATGCTAGCAAATTTTGTCTTTCACGTTAAAAAATTTCCTTTAAAAAAATATACCTATGATGTTTTCTTGATATCTAGACTTTTCATTTCCTCTTTCTTTCTTTACCCAGTATCATCCTCCTTTTGTCAATGTTTGTGTGGGGTTTTGGGTGAACTAATAATGTTGATTTGGTGGATATTCTAACTATTACTGCAACTGCTCCACAGAGAACAAGGCTGTTAGATACCATTTTTTGATCCTAACTTTGACTTTGCTACACTACTAAACAAAAATAAAACAATAATGAAACATATTTTGTATGTATCTTAAGTCAGAAGTTAACTTGTTGATGTTTGGATAGATATGTTGCCCCTAATAAGGCTTTCTATGTGTTTTTTGATGGTGCAATGCAATAATTGGAAGAACAAATGTGTGTATAGCAAAATGAGTGAATTTTCGCTCCTGTCATAGTCTGACAAATGTATATGTATCTTAACCTATAAAAATTCTTGCTACCTTTTGCCTACCAATCTGATCTTCGTGGAGAATATCTGAGCAATATTTTTCTATTATTTGTAAGTTATTAATTTACCAATAAAATATTATTTTTTTTTAAAAAAGTACCATTTTTTTCAGGGACATTTATTTACTTATTTATTAAGTAATGTATTTGTTCTCATTGAAGATCGCAAATATTATGGCAGGTTCATAACTATCCAGATTAATTCCTGCTTTCATCAGTTCTCTTTTGTAAGTGGAAATGAGTTGATATGGAGTTCTTTTACATGATTGTTTTGTTGTTTTGTTTGCTTTATTTTTCAAAAGACATATCCATAACATCTTAAGAAGCAACAAACAAGCATTTAAAGAGCCTCAATGATTTAAAAGTACAGTTGTGGACTTAAATGAAGAAAGATACGATTGTGACTTCTGCTATTCTACTTACTACTTGTCAGAGAGATATAAGATTGGTGAAAAGAGTTTTGATATCAAGAATGGGAGGTAAAGGAGTGAAATGAAATTAGAGGAATTACCTGGAAGAAGTCTCCTTTACCTTCTGTCAGAACGATTCTTGGATGAAAATGAAAAGTGGAGAGTGTACATTCAGTTCTGCTTCTCCTAGTATCTAGTGAATATTAATATTAATGAAGCATGAATTGGAATGCATAAAGTGATTTGAACTTCTACTGGTTTCAGAAAGAATTGTGACTGTTCATTGCTTTCAACTGAGCCCTTTGCCCCTTCACTCTTTTAATATGTTAATTTTATTAAAATATTTTTATTGTATTAGTATTTATTCATTATTTCATTAATATGTTAATCTAAATAATTTTGTGATTGTATAGCATGTTTCTTCCTTCGAATATTAACTCATAAACTTTAATTTTTGTTGATATGCACAAACAGCAAATCTGAAATGCTAAATTCACTCTAATAAAAGGTGAATTTGACCAGAATTTTGAACTACCTTCGGAATACGATTTAAATTAGTTAAACTTTATTAGGTAGGAAAATTTCATGTTGCATTAGCTTTTACCTTCTATTTTAATTTATGATGGAACACACTGCAGCAGATAAGTCTTAAAGGTATATAAAGGTAGGCATTTTTTTTTGCTGGTTTAACTTTTGTGATCACCCACAATTGTTTACGATTGAAAAGGGGTGCATTGATAAGGGAAACAAGCACAAGAGGCCTCATGTTCAGAGGCCATGGTTCTCATGATGGTCTTTATTCCCTAATAACAACCGGAAGGACGTCACAACTGGGCTCAATCTAGATTACTAGAATGCATTGACAACAAAATCCTGACAGAGATGATTGAGAAACCAACAAGGAAATGTACTCTGTTGGACCTGATGCCTACAAACAACAAAGAACTTATCATGGATGTGAAAGCTGAGGATTGTCTTGCCTGTAGTGACCGTGAAATAGTGGAGTTCAGAACCCTAAGAGAAGGAAATGGGGCAAAAAAGCAGGACTACAGCCCTGGATTCTAGGGGAGCAGGTGTTAACCTCTTCAGATATTGAAAGAGTCACATGGAATGTGTCCCTATAGAGAAAAAAGTTCTAGAAAGGCTGACTGATATTTGAGAATTACCTTCTCTGAGCTCAGGAAAGCTTCATCCATAAAGTAAGTCACACAAAGGCAGTTGGAAGCTTGTGTGGATCAACAAGGAGCTCTTGATTGAACTAAGACATAAAAAGAAATGAGAGGATAAAATGTATGAGAGGAAGAAATAGGGGTAGGAGGCCCAGGAAGAGTATGGAATTGCTGTTCAACACATGGAGTTCTGGGGAGTTCAGTCATGCAGTTGAGAGATTAACCAAGGCTGACCTGAAGTTGAATTTGGCAAGGAATGTCAGAGATAACAGAAGGGCTTCTACAATTATATTCAGAGTAATAGTAAGACTAGAGAAAATGGAGACATGTTAGTGATGTAGAGCAGGAGACCTGATGACAAAAGGTGTGGAAAAGACCAAAGTACTCAGTAACTTCTTTGCCTCAGTCATTGACAGTAAATTGACCTTCAGGAAACACAGATGCTTGAGAGTAGGGGAAAATTCTGGAGTGTGAAGGACTCTCCATGAAGCAGAATAATGTTAAGGAGCACTTAAACTGGATTTAGAAAAGTCTGTGCAGACTGATAGGTTCTCAAGGACCTGACTGATCTAATTTCAAGGCCACTTTTTGAAAAGTTATTGTAATTGAGAGAGGTTCCTGAAGAACTGAAGAAAGCAAATCACATCCCCATCTTCATGAAAAGCCAGAAGGAGGACCTGGGGAACTACAGGCTTGATAGCTTCAGTCCCTCAGTGGGTGATCAAGCAACTGATTCTGGAAACCATTCCCAGAAAAGAAAATTATTGGGAGTAATCAGTACAGATTTAAGAGGGGGAAATCATGCTTTATCAACCTGATAACCTTATACATTGATATGGCTAGCTGTATGAATGACATGTGAGCAGTGGTGCAGGGTTTTTGACAAACTTTTTGTATGAAGCTCAACAAGAAAAACTCCTGAATTCTGCACCTGGGATGAGGCACAGCATTGCCAGCCGGTGGAGGGAGAGAATTGTCCTGCTCTGCTCTGCACTGGTGAGGCCTTATATGAGAAAGATATTAAGCTATTAGAGAGTGTCTAAAGGAGAGTAATTAAGATAGTGAAGGACCTTGAGAGGAAGCTGTAGGAGGAGCAGCTGGGGTCAGCTTGGTCTGCTCAGTCTGGACAAGAGGAGACTGAGGGGATGCCTCACTGCAGTGAGGTCATTTTACTTCATTTCATTTCACATTCACTTCATTTCACACAGTCACAGCTTCCTTGTAAGGGGAAGAGAAGGAGCAGGCATTGATCTTTTCTCTGTGGTGACCAGTGACAGGACCCAAAGGAATGACCTGAAGTTGTGTCAGTGGGGGTTTCGGTCAGAAAAAGGTTCTTCACCCAGAGGGTCTTTCGGCACTGGAACAAGGTCCCCAGAGAAGTGGTCTCAGCACCAAGTCAAGAAGATTTTGGACAATGCTCTTAGGCACGTGATATGATTTTGGGGCTGTTCTGTGCAGGGCCAGGAGTTGTATTTTGATAATCCTAGTGAGTTTACTTCCAACTCAGCATATTCTGTGATGTCCCATAACATTATAATAGACAACCTGACAAAGTACAGTTTAAATAAGTGGACAGTAAGGTGGATCAAAAGCTAGCTGAATGGCTGGGCTCAAAGAGTTGTAGTCAATGGAAAAAAATCCAGTTGGAGGCCAGTCACTAGTGATGTACTCTACTGGTGCCAGTACCACTCAACATGTTCATTAATGACCAGTGTGCTGGGGCAGAGTGCACCCTCCGTAATTTTACAGGTGGCACAAAGCTGGGAGGAATGGCTGTTAGATCACAGAGCTGTGTTGCCACTGAGAAAGACATTACAGGCTGGAGAATTTATCTGACAGGAATCTCATGAAGTTCAGCAAAGGAATATGCGAAGTCCCACAATTCTGCAGGAATAACCCCAGGCACCAATAAATATTGGGGCCACACAGCTGGAACACACCATTGCAGAAAAAAAACCTTGGGGTCCTGGTCACCAATACAAGCTTACCACGAGCCAGCAATGTGCTTTTATGGCAAAGAAAGTTGACAGCCTACTGGATTACATAGGTAATACTACTGACAGTAAGTTCAGGAGGGGATCCTTTCCTGGTGAGATTCTTTCCTGTAATATGTGTTCATACTACAGAGATATGGATATTCCCATGAAAGGCACAAAGACAAGTAGGGGCTGAAGCATCTGTTGTACAAAAAGACTCTGAGGGAGTTGGATCTATTCAGACTGGAGAAGGGAAGGAAGACAAAAAAACTGATTAGTATTTCTAACTGATAAAGAAGATGAAGACATATTCCTCTCATGGGTATCCAGTAAAAGTACAAGAAACAAGGAGCAGAAACTGAAATATAAGAAATTTCACCTGAACTTAAGAAAACATATTTTTATTGTGAAAGTGGCCAACAGGTTGCCCAGAAAGTCTGCAGTCTCTATCTGTTGAGACAGTCAAGACTATTTCATGCAGTCATGGGCAACCTGCTCTATCTGGTTCTGTGATTCTGTAATTATATCCATTATATTCAAAAAAGTATGAATTTCACACCACAGAGTAGCAAGATTTCTAGTGTTAATATCCACAACAGCAGTTTTTGGGAACCATTTTCATCATAGTTGTTGATTTGTGGTGGGTTTTAATCCCCTTTACTTTATAAACAGCTCCTGTCCACCTCCCTTCAACTAACAGTGTCAGTTCATTTGAAATTTCAGTGGAGCATACCTTGCATGTTCAGTTGCTGTTTAACAGCAGTCTGCCTCTACAATGAAATGGTGGTAAAAAATTGCCCTCTCAAATAAGTCTGTCATAGAGCACACACAATAGATTATTTTGTGTGTTATCCTTTCAGAGAAAAGAAGTGAATAGCAAGACAGGATAATATGTTTAATTCATTAACTTTTAGGAAACTAGCTAGTTTTCAAGCATCTAACATATCCAAATGCCTCTTAATTGTTTTTCAAAGGCTCTGGTAGGTTTATGCCCTGTCAGATGGAAAAGAGGTTCTGCAGGCAGCAAGCCCTGTCTCATGTGGAATCTGTCAGCCACTGAATTATAGTTATAAATAGCCACAGTACTTGCTATGCTTTTCTGTACTATGGATTGTCCAAGTTTTGAATTTGCTCAGTGACATAGGAAAGGAGTACAGGTTAAAAACTACAGATTAAAATCTAGGAAGGGAAAGACAGTTTTTGGCTGGAGGGTCACGCAGTATATGGGAAACTGGTAAAACAAAATGTGAGCAGAAAGTTTAAATCTCACACAAGCACAGCAAAAAATTTATACTGTTTTCTCCCAGTAAAGAAAGAGAAACTTCACTACCAAAATAATGTTCATTTAGTCATCCTCTAGTTTTCTTAATTTATAAATTACTTTGGTAATAATTTGGTAAAGATATTTGAGCAATAGCCTTCACAGTAATTTGTGTAGCTTCATGTTTTTCATACATTATGACAATAATTATTTATTAATACCACTTAATTAATGCCTACAATTACAAGGCATGCCATACTTTGTATTTTAATGATTTTTCTCCTTTATTTTTTTCACATATAAAAAGATCTCAAACTTTCAAACATTGTTGCCTCTTTCACTAATTTACTTGTCACTTTTGTAATGTCTCCTTTTACTATTATGCAGATGCAATATTCATTGTTATATATTACTATTGCTTTTAGTATTACAATTAATATGATACTAATTCATTACCACTAATTTTACCTCGGTTATTATCTTAATAGGTTTTGATAATCGAAGACCTCTGTGTGTGCTTACCTTTTGAATATATCCAATACACAGAGTGGGTTTTCTGGATGATTGGTTGATTGTAATAGCCAGGACTCAAAGCAACATTTGCTGAAGTGATGTATCTTGCTCTATGTCCATTACTAGAGTCTACTATCTTGACATAGCTGATGGCATTATGCACCATGTGGAACAGGCCAACAATCCACTAACATATTCCCTCTGCGGTTCATTACTAGACCTGAAAATGTGAATCAATATCAGAAAGTTTGCTTTAAAACTGGAACACTTCAACATACTTCAATATATTTTTCAACAGCAATTTTTATCGTACTTTGAACTCCCAGAGATCACATCCTTACCTGGGACCTGTTGGAAGTCAATGGAAAGGCTCCATTGATTTTAGCTGACCCACTGTGAGAGAAGTACAATAACTATTCAAAAACTGATTTTGATCTGGTATGTACATGAAAATCACAACTGAATGGAGATATATAAATATGTACTATTCAAGCTGAGTACGTTTATATATACACATATAGAGAGAACACAAATAGGGTAGCACACAAACACATATGTTTATAAGTATTTCTATACATTTAGCGTGTTATGTCCCTTAGAGAATTAGAAGTCACTGTCACAATAGTCTGATTCATTTGTCTTCCTTTAAATATTTGACTGATTATT
>JAWWES010000001.1:63914627-63935255 GCA_035583135.1 Lophotriccus pileatus
TGTCCCTTAGAGAATTAGAAGTCACTGTCACAATAGTCTGATTCATTTGTCTTCCTTTAAATATTTGACTGATTATTAGGAGCACGCTTAGAAAGTTACTGCCATTACTAATCAATTAATATACACTACTGTTAGTCTCTAAAATGTATCCCAAATTACCTGCATATACAATACCATGGAGTTGATGCCATATAAAAAGCTTAGAGAGCTGTGGTCTTTGCTTATTCTTAGTTGCTAAGATTGAAGTCACCATTATTGAGAATGAAGAAAAGTATTCTTTTTTATCTGGATTTCCTCATTCAAGACAATTCTTTTCATGCTGTTTGTTTTAAGGCATGTTTTATATGCCTTAAAAGACAGGGAGTCTCATCTATGCCCACTGCTGCTTTCCTTTCACCTTTCTCACTCATTTAGCAGGATGTCTTGCTTTTTTACAGACCCTTATGCTAATCTTGTTTTTAATGGTCTCTGTTCTGGCATGTCTGCTACTTGTGTCACTTTTTGCAAGCTTTACTATGCCTCCCAGAGAAAACTGCACACTTCTTTCTCCCTTTGTTGTTCACATACATAAGTAAAATGTGCATATATGTATAGACATATTGTTTGGCACTGTTATAAAATATTTATTTATTACTGTTGACTATCACCAACATTTCGATTGGATGCTTCTCAGAGGTTCCAGGAGGTTTGGCAGAGGTACCTTTTGCTATACTGAGGACATTAAGGAAAAGTTTAAACTTTCTGGCCAATGTCCTTCCTAAATTTTTGGTCTTTTGTCAGAGCATTGATTTTTAACAGCAGTCCACTTAAGGACTTTTTTTATATTCAACTAACAATGACTGATTTGGGATTATTTGGCTATCAAATAATGTTTCTTTTATTAAACAGGAAGAATTCCAAATCTGTCCCAAAGTGGAAGTTCAACCATTTATGGCACTGTCTTATTTGTAAAGCTTTTTAGTTTATGTGTGTAATTAATATTTAATAAGTGCTTAAAAGCAACTTGTTTTCATTATATTCACGTTTTGGGCTCACAGGTGCTTCATACACCTTATGCTGTGTAAGTTTATTTCCTAAGTAAATTGTTGTAAAGACATGACAAATCACTGCAGGTAAAGCAGGGTGTGGCACAGACACAGTCTAAACTGAAGTAGAAAAAGAAGAAAGGCATAAGTCACACTGCTATACTATATGATATCAAATATAGCACCTGGACAGGACACCTTGAAAGGACATGGAGAAACAAAAAGCCAGAAAGTTAGAATGTATGACAGCAGTTACTTTTACATTTGCAAATAAACAAAAAGCCAAACAGAAGCTGTAACTTGCCTTTATTTCAAAGTGTCACTGTCACAGTTTAGTTCTGAATTACATAGTTGCTGCAGAAGACCTAAGCACTGATGCTTTTCAGTTTCTAAAAAACCAGCTGGACTGTTTTGTTTTTTTTTCTGTTTTAATATCAATACATCATCAGTAAATAAATATGCTATCATCTCCTCAGAGAAATTAAGAACACTTCATAATGCAAATGAAAATGAATCTGTGTAGATTCATATTCAGACCTGTAGCCTGAAGTCACAAAAAGTCAGAATCTAAATGGATTCTCTTTGGTTCTTCATTTCTTTCTTGCATGAGTAGAGCTCTCACACTACTGCACACCAGTGGTCCCTTAGCGTGAGACCATTTCAAGGTTGAATGTGAAGAAGTGTGTACTTATTTTGGATTTTACACTGCAAGTCATTCTGCTGTTGTCAGGTAATCTGCTGACCTTGCAGAGAGCAAATACCCACTGAGGCAGATGAGCGATTCCCATAGTCTCCATAACACTTGACACTCGTAGCAATTTAAGTAGCTGTCTTATTTCTTATTGTCTATATGTAAGTAACTGCAGATCAGGATCATGTGTCTTTTACTCATACCCTGGTACACTAATACTCAACAAAATTTTTTTGTAATGTAAGTTTCTTAATCAGATTTGCTGACTTATCATTTGCTTTTATTACATTCTTTCCTAAACTTCTATTGTTGACCATTGTCATAGACAGGCTTTTATATTAGATAAACTGCTTGTCTATTCCCATACAGACATTTTTATGTTCCTTAGACAGTCATTGTTTACATACATGGATTTATAATCTAGTAGTGTTGACATCCTACAATATGGGTATCAAACACTTAACCAAATAAATTATTTTAAATCAGTAGTAGCCAGATAGATTATTTTTATTACAAGATACAGGGTAATCTCCTGAAAAATGCTTTATTCCATTATTCTGTGCTAGCTTATTCCACAAAGTTGAACTACTTGTCAGTTACTTGGGTACAGGAAAAACTGTAAACTGAAGTTGAAATTAATGAATAAGATTTTTTCTCCAATCTTTACCCTATTAAGGCATTTTTATTTTATCAATTCAACATGGAATGATTGTATTTTTTCTTAAAAGTGCTCTGCAAGCATTGTGTAAATAATTTTCTTTGAGGCTGCCAACTAAAAGCATTTATCCGTGGCTTTTATTCTTAGTAGCCAGAATATATTGCTCCACTGATATAACACAAAGTAAGCTTTGAGTTTATTACTTCACCACATTAATTAATTTATTAAATATTAATGATGAAAAAACAATTACAGGGATGTTATATACAGCTTCAGCATTGTTAATTTGTTATTGCCCCATTTATCAGCAGCTATGCATAAGATGTACTAAGCTATATAACTGTTAGATGAGGTATGTTCATACCATATGTTGTTAATCTAGTTAATAGAATAATGAATACATACTTGGGTCTATTAGATGTGTGACTTAAAAATATAAATTTGTATTGAAATATTTATGTTCCACAGACAGGATGAATTATACTGTCTTTTATCTCAGGTAAAGAATGGAATATAAACAAAAATCTTTTTAAAGTTATAATTATGCCAGGTTTTGTTTACTGTCCAAAATGTTGCACTGAGAAAATCTCTATACTGAAATAAAAATATATATATTTAGCTAAATATTTCATAAAGTTATATTAAAAATTAACTAATTTTTAAAAATAATTTACATCTCTTTGCACTTTGAATTTTACTTAACCCCCTTTAAATTTTCTTCTCTGTCTTCCATTTGTTACCATATATTGCACTACATTAATATAAATAGTAATCTTCCTTTTGTTCCTATGAAGCAGATGTAATATAATTTCAATCTTCTGAGTGGGATCTTTACTTGAATGTCAGTTTTGGAAGTTGAAATTTGTTTTTCTAACTTCAGTATGTAATGGTTATTGACCTAAACCTTGGAGGCTGGAGATCTAAAGCCTGCTGCATTTTTTATTCGTAATATTTCCTGTACAACTCTCTAAACCCAGCTCATTTATTTTCTTTTCACAGTATTGTCTCCAGTTAGTTTTAAAAGTGATATATTTATGAAGCTATGATTTATAAATGAACATCTTCTATTAAACAAACCTGCTAATTATTTCCTTTGTTATTTTAATAATTTAAACCATAGACAGTCAACTCTATTACATGGAAAATTTGATGTTTAAGATTTCAGATTGCAAGTATCCTTTTGAAAGCTCCAGTAAAACTTTAATTAATTTAAGCAAATAAACCATTCAAAGGGAATATCAAAACCAATGCTGTAAATATTTTAAATGTAATTCTTTGTTCTACATGTTCCAACTAATTACTTCTGCTTATCCTTTTTTCTACTGGAATGTTAAGCCGGTATGGGAAAGGGGTAAATCCAGACCAGGGGGTTCTTGGTCCTGAGTTGTAGTATCCACGTGTAAATCCACAAGAGAGAAACACAGACACCATGTGCAGGTCTAAGGTCTAAGCCGATCTAGTGTATTGTAACAACATGGTGGGTTTATAAGGGGTAGAAGAAGGGGACCATGGGAGAAAGGACCCCTGGACCTGGGATTGGTGGGGTAACACGAATCCTAAGGGAAGAGGGGGCAGTGACAGAGCAGGGACAACAGGGGATTGGCTAAAGCAGCTGGCCCTGGGGGCCAGCCATGCAGGGGGCTGCTAGCACCTCTCCAGGGAGGGAGACGTGTCTCTGACCATAGGGAAAGGTCACAGCACAGCCCTTCTGGTGGAAGATTCTGGTAAGACATCCTCAGCTTCTTTCCATGCTCTGAACGCAGCCTCAGTCATCAGCCCATCTCCAACAGAATGTTGTATGTATTTGTAATGTGACAAGTTTATTTAAATGGTATTTGCATTCTGCAATGAAATAAGCTTAAAACCAAATTGTGGGCATGTATTTGTCAAAGAACTGTTTTGTTTTCTAAACTACGTTGTCTATAATTTTAGATGCTTTTACTTCAATTGGAATATTATTTGTTTTTCAATATCATTCTGTATGATTTATAGTCTTTCATGGTACTAATAATACACTTTATAAAATTTTTCCAAATGAATACATTAAACTCTACTGCACCATTACTTCTGGGGTAGTATTAACACACATAAAATAGAGAGTTAGTGAAAACATGGGTTTGACTGTTTTAGGAGGGATGTTCTTTCTGATAGGAGAAGTTAATGTAGTGTAGAAAACTTGCAGTGGCAGAATTGTGGGTCAGTTCCATAATTTTTTTTTTTTAGAAACTTCACAAGGAATGAACAGCAAGCTTAATATTAACAAGAGCTTAATTCCCAAATCATCCATATTACTCTATGTTATAAATCATATAAATATATCAAATATATTCATCCTTTAAAGCTACGTGGAGAAATGAGAATGTAAAGAATCCTTGAAATATCTTGCAGCTTTTATGTAAATAGATTTTCAAAAAAACCACTATTTGTACTTAAAATATGGCCTGGGAAAGAGAAGATGTTGGTCTGATGGAGTTTTTCTTGTTGGGAGAAGTAGTGCTGAAGGATTGTATTCTACATGGACGAGTTACTGAATAAAGTGCATGAACACCTTTGAAAAGCAACTTGGGTCTCCCTGGTCTAGAATATTACTTGTAGGACTAGCTTGCAGACTCAAGCTCATTCTTTTTCTCTTTTACTGTTTCTTCCCTGTTTTCTTGCCTTTTTTTGCTGCATTCTACACAATTTTATCACCTTTTCCACAAGTGAAATTTTTTCCTAGTCTGGTAATTATGATAAACTCTTACAAGGAGTTTTTTGAAGCTTTCCGGAGTCAAGGAAGTGAAGGACTTGGTCTTTTCCTTCCCTTATGAGTATTGCAATTCAAGAGTTACATAGAGACCAATTGTTTATTTTTATTTTATTTTATTTATTTTTATTTTGTACAGAAGTAGATATTTCCAATACATTTTGTGGAAAAATAGTCCCCATTATTATGTAAGTTGTGACTTGAACACACCTTCTATGGCTACTTTGCCAGCACTACTGTGAAGATCCTAACTGGCCTTAAGACCCATAGGGAGCAGTTTGCTAAGACTTAAGTCTAAGACTTAAACATGTACATCAGAAGACCTTTAAATACTTTAAATTCTCCCATGAAAGAGATTCAGTTATGGAAGACGGTTTTACATTCTGCTCAAAGACCACTTAAGGAACTTAAATCCTGTGTCCATTTGGATCTAGCTCTTCAGAGAAATTTGTAATGCTAGTTAGTCATTGAAATGCCTCTCAAAAAGAATTCATTATCACAGAATGAAGGAGGCTGAAAGGGATTTGTGGAGGTCATCTGGTCCAATCCCCTTGTTCAGACCAGGAGACCTACAACCATTTGCCCAGGATCATATCTGGACATTTTTTAATGTCTTCAAAGGTCCACACACCACAACCTTCCTGGGCAGCCTGTGCCATGGTATAGTCACCCTCACAATAAAAAGTAATTTCCTGATGTTTAGAGGGAACCTCTTGTGTGTCAGTTTGTGCCCATTGCCTCTTTTCCTTTTGCTGAGGACTACTGAACAGACCCTTGCTCCTTCTTCTTTGCACTATCCCTTCAGGTATGTATGTACACTGATATGTACATAGATGCCAAAAACCTTCCTGAAGTCCAGGTAAGCAATAGTTCCTTCATCTACTTGGCCAGTCAGTTATTCATAGAAGTTTAGGAAGTTGGTCAAGCATGAATTCCCCGATGGGTGAATCCACGCTGACTACTGATGACTTTTTTCTCCTTAATGTGCCTGGCAATGCTTTCCAGGATTAACTGCTCCATCACCTTCCTAGGGATCAAAGTGAGGCCATCTGACCTATAGTTGTCTGGGTCCTCCTTGTTACCTTTCTTTAAAATGGGGGTGACACTTGTTTTCATCCTGTCTTTGGGCACTTTTCTAAGTCACCATGAACTCATGAACCCATGAACTTGGGACTGGTGGGTTCATCTCAACAGGGCCCATGGACTTAATAAAAGACTTAAGAATTGAGTGACTACACCCATAGAAATTTACATGGGATGATATGACATCTTAATAGATACCTGCAGAATGAGTGAAGAGCTATGCAAGCCATCCAACAGTCAGTACCAAGAACACAGTTTACTCTTAAGACAAAGCATAGTATCATGGAACTAAGCAACTGTAGATCCATGTAGCCTTCCCTTTTGAAAGGACCTCAAAGACATTATTTTACCCCATTCAGTAATAAAATATACAGACCATTCACTTGCAATATAAAAAATTATTTCAGAAATTACTGCCTCCTAATTAGACAATAACCTATTGACTGGGTATTCCTCTAAGAGAGGAGAACACGTGCTTGATGTCTCTTGTGCTTACAAGAAGACTATCCTAATTAGGCTATTTGAGTTGGAATTGCTGCTCTTTGAACTTTTTTTCTAATGGATTTTGAATGTTCACTGAAAAAGGGACTTGACATGAAAATTTCATTTCCCATCAATGTGCCCTAACCTCTATGGCTGTAATGCCATTTTTTCCTCACCAAATGAATCAATAATTTCTTACTACAAAGCAGAACAGGTCCAAGACTAAAGATAAAGGATGGACAATACTGTCTCTTGGTTAAGCTATTCAACTCAAATGAAAAGTGACCAACTTCTAATCAGAAGATTAGAACAGACACTGGTCTGGTGCTACAAGGAAGGGGAGATGGAACAGTTTTTCTTCCACTGCCTTTCTCACTGTCACTTCAGTGATCAGTACAGGTATGCAGACATTCAAAAATATAGCTTTTCTGAATTAACAAATTTTAGTTAAAAAAAAGAATTTTTTAACAATTGAAGCTAAAAAAATGTAATGAATTCTATGGCAGATTGTAATTAATATTTATTCAGTTTGTATTGCATGATGCTGTGTGTTGCGTAAGTTTGTCTTGCATCATTCTATGGGTTTTCTAACTGACACACCTTTTCTTAAAAATGCATTGTCTGTAACCAAATACTAGAATATGGAAGACCACATGTTTCTGACGAGCAGAGCACAAGGATGTATTTACTTGCTTTTTTATTTTTACTGGTGTTTAAGACTCTGAATTAATGTTTTCTTCCTTTGAAATGTGTTAATATTGTTCCAATGGGTTAATCCTCGGACTCTTCCTGTCAGAATTGTCACTAGTCAGCTATTCTTCTATCTGCCTTTTAGAAGTTGAGTGTTCTGCAGCTATGTTCTGAGTTTCCAGTGTCGTCTTGAATCCAAACTCCCTCCTCCAAAATACCACTGTTTTTCCACTAATGGAAAAAAACCCCCACATTTCATCCATACTTAATAATTTCAAATGTATGGTGGCCCTAGACAATCCCCTGCAGCTGCACACTACTTATATTTGCCATATTTCTCTGTCTTGCAAGGCGTGTGAGAGAAGGTACTCTGAGAATTGTTTAGTTTGAAGATGGTTAAAAGGGGGGTGTGCATGTGCTTGTGGTTCTGGAATGAGAATCCTTTTCAAACCCATACAAGCTTTGTGCAAATACAATAGCCTGCACCCTATATACATAGTGAACTACATAAGAAATAATGGAACAAATTATTAATAAAGTTTTCTAGTGATTAGAAGACATTACAGAAGTCCGTAGCAAGTCTGTGGAGTGTCTAACATTGGAGGCTTTACAGAACAGATATTCTGTCAGGAATGCCATTGTGCTTGTGTTGGAGTAGATAAATTGACATGTAAAGGGAGAATGAAATTAAATGCATCTCAAAAGGGAATCAGTGAAGGTTAGTATAAATTCTTTTCATCAAAAGGCATTTCCAGAACCTGTTCATCTTTTTCACCTGAATAGCCTAATTGCTTGAATACATTTTAGACTTTGATAGTATATTTTTCCCAGGTAAAAGATTTTGCTGCGATGCAAATGAGATAAAATACATATTCACTTATTTATTTCCTACTGCAACATTTTCAGTATGCTCCTGTCCAGAGAAAAGCTCTTTGAAAGGTTGTTTTTTGAATTCTTAATTGAAGGAAATGTGAGGATTGACAGAAGCAGACAGAGGTGAAATGAAGGAGATGTGTTTGGATGGAGGGTGTGTTTGGAAACTGGGATTTAGACAGCATTAATAAGATGGAAATTATGCACTGAGCCTACAATTTATTTAACTTTTTCAGCAGCTAATTTGTATAGAAGAACAGAACTGCACTTTTATTACTTAAGTACTCTGTGTATTCTTTTTCATCAATTTCTAAGAGATCAGAAAGAAAAGTATGAGAATAATGAAGCAAGTTAAACATAATAAAAGCTAGCAGAAATCCCAAAGATGGGAGACTTCTTTCTCCTCTACTGACAGATATTTTTTTAGAAATTGATATTTTGCTGAAGTGATGCTGCAATGCAGCACAGCTGAAATCAATTTGTCCAATGGATAATTTTAAAAGAATAATCTTCTGTAGATACAAAATAATCAACATATTTCTTCAAGAAATATAATTTCAACAGTGGAAATAATCATTTAATGTAGCCTGTTAAACTGCATAAGAGACTATAATTGCTAATAACTGAGAATATTTTTAGAAGCTTCTGAAAATGCATTGTATTTCTTGCATAAAATATAAAAAATATTTTTGGCATCTTTGTATAACCACATTCGTTTTACCTGTTTCAACTCCTCTGTAATTGTCAGATTCCCCTGCTAAAATTAAGGTAGTATCAAGCACATATATATGAGGCAGAGGAAGTGTCAAGGTGAACAGTACTCTATTCTATCAAAGTCAGATTTGTCACATTTTGCAAGGTATTTATGACACCAAGGTTTGATTAGCACAGCACTGAAAGATAAGTTGCAAGCCATAAAAGTGTCAGTTGGCACTAAAAAAAGATGTCTATTGAACAAATTGAGCCACAGTGAACATAGCTATGCAATATATATATATATATATATATATATATATATATATATATATATGGACCCCAGTCCATTTTCTTAATTTGCAATTCTTTCCTGAAGCTGTCCTCTCTTTGTGGCTGCATCTCCTCTCAAACAGTCTTAACTTTTAGATGCGTAGATATTAGCTGGGATGATTAGTCTTATGAGCTAATGGGAAGTAGAGGGATCTGTAATTTGCTATTTATTCCCCCCTGTCCTGTCAATACATACCCTTGTAAAAGGTTCCTCCCCAGCTCTCTTGTAGGCCCCCTTTAAGTACTGGAAGGCTGCTATAAGGTCTCCCTGGAGTTTTCTCTTCTTCTTCTCTGAACAGGCACAACTCTCTCAGCTTGTCTTCATAGGACAGGTGTTCCAGCCCTCTGATCCTCTCTGTGAGCTCTTCTGGATTTGTTCCAATGGGTCTGTGTCTTTTTTGTGTTGCGAGCCCCAGACCATGACAATTCAGTTTAGGCAATCCACTTGAGTCCATTCCTTTCTTATTTTCTATTTTCCATCTTGAGTACTCCAGTATTCGAGAAGGTTTGTGGGAATCACAGTTTATACGAATTTAATCATCTTGCATTGTAATTTCTACTGCTGGAACCAAGCAGTTACATTTCACAGTTTTGAACATCATATAACTGAAGTCCTTTGGTTGAATGCCTGCCTAGCTCAGTTAGTTTAATGCAACTGCACCACAGAATGCAAATGTTGCCAAGAAAAAATATGTTAAAAAAAACAAGCAAGGCAATGTGAATTCATAAAGCAAAATGACATTTCAACCTAATACATTATTTAATAAGGGTAATTGTTTTAATCACCACACAACACAGAAATATAACTTAAATTAGAAAAATGTATTTAAAGTTACATGCCATAAATTATAAATCATAAATCATAGGTAAATCTATAACCAATTGCCAAACTCAGGCAGAAATGTCAATGAATTAATTTGTGATGTTTTAAACTCATTTTTATGATGTTTTAAACTCATAAATCCAAACCTAGATACTTCTTTAAAAAAAAAAAATTGCCTTTAGTGATATACTTTAGTGATATTGGCTGATTATTTATTACCCTATTATTTTTCATGTGTAATAGTCCTAAAATCTTCAAATTTTTCACAGCACTACTTGCATACAAATAATCTGCTACTTCCATTACAAAGTTTTATTGTGTATCAATTAATATTTCTACATTGTAGTGACTATTCTGTGATTTTCCTTTTTCTAATATTCCTCTTTTCAGCCTTCTGACTGCAAAATTGAAAGACCCAGATATGACATATGAAGGAGTCCACTGAGAATTCAGGTATATACTCATGGGACAAGACAACTTTTCTTACATTTTGTTTTGGCATCCCCTACTGGTGTACAGCTGTGAAGACTCCTCCGTGACACAAGATCTCAAAAGGGCTACTGTGCTTCTTTGTCTGAGACATTCAGAATGTTAAAAATAGCTAAAGTAATGGCAGAATAATGTGAAAATATTTATATTCTCTTCAAGCAGCATGATTTCATTGCTTCAGTGAATATCACATCTCATTAAACAGTACATCTAATTACATTATTTGTTTCACACAGGTTTATTTTATCTCCTTGATTTGATTTTGTGGGTCTTTTTGGTTTTTTTTTTTGGTTGGTTGGTTATTTTAAAATCTTAATAACAGATAAATAAATGTCATGATAAATATGCTTTGTGATGATGCAGTGAGGCAATGTATAATTTTCCATCAATTCATGAGTCATGTGAAGATGAAAAATCTGCATGAATATTCTATCTTCCTTCCTTGAGGACTGGGACAGAAATTTTCCTCACTTTTAGAATAACACTATTGCTTATATGTCATCTTCCCAGCAAAAATGGAAACCCAGTAATGATATTAACATCTTTCAATTTATTTTAGCTGTAGTGTTTCCTATCGTGGAAACCTTCCCACCTCACTTTAGGCACCTAGCATATCTGAAATCATGATCAAATCAGGCTCCCTAAATAAAAGAAGTCAAAGGAGATAAACTAGCATCTCAGATTAATAATCCAGGGATTCTCTATTCACTACAGAAATGTTGGGCAAGTGCACTTTTAAATAAAATTTTTCTAGGAGACCAAGCATACACTGTTTTCTCACCACTATTAGACATGCTTATGTGAGTTTTCTTGCTAAAGGATCTCAGAAGTGGGCAACCCCTATCTGGTTTATGATCATAGAGTGTGCACATGAATAAGGGCTAAAGGACCTTTCTGTGGATACTTACTAAGCATAAAAATCAAATAATTTTCAGTAGAAATAAAACAGTACATTACTGAATATCTGGGTGTTGGTCGATGACACTTTCTAAATGACAAGTGATTTCCAATTGCAGATTTTGTTCATTCTTTGAATGCTCATTAATCTCTAATGAGAAGATGGGAGTATGTACTGCTAAATATTAATACTTCCCATTAAACTTAAAATGGAATTATGATTTTAAGATGAATGGAATAATATTATCATATGTGTCCTGTCAGGTTGTCTATTAGTCAAGACCAGTCTTTTCCTTTTATCATAGACTACTTTGGCTCTTTGCCTACACATATCATTTTCTTAAAAATCAAAATATGATTTCCTCAAAGATAAAGTTCACTCTTATTTAAATAAAATAAGTAAATGTCACTCATATTAAACCTCTTTCCCTTTCTGTTTTGATTTTTTTTTTTTTTTTTTTTACTGTAGGCTATTAGTTTTTCTCTGGAGTTAATGAGTAGAGTATACCTTTTTTTTGCAGATGGGAATTATGAGACATAGGCAGCAACCCCACTAGGCAGTACAGAAGAACAAAGCCTGTGTGGTGTTGAGAGAGTTTAAGCAAGAGGACACAGTAAAACTTTGCCGCCTAAGCCTGAGATCACAGAAGTGTCCCTTGCAGAAAATAACATATAACTGAATCAGAATTGATTTCTTTAAAAGTGCTGCATCATTAACCACAAACCAATGTGTTTGTCTATACAGTTATCCTACTTCCTGCAGTTCTTAGACTGAACTGAAATAAATTTTCTTGTATTTTAGAAGGTCAAGTATTTCATTACCTCTGTACAGCAAACTACATCACCAGGTAGACCAACATCCACACTGGACTAGAATCTTGTTTCTTCTGAAATTTTTTATTGAAATCAGATGCAACCCTTCTCCTCATGTCTAGAATGTTTTATAACATTTAGGCAATAATAGAATGTGGTATCAACTGTTACTTTGTTACAGCCATAGTGAAGGAGAAGTTAAGTTTCTTTTTTTTGTCTTCAAAGTATATCTGACTTGGCTGCCATGCACGTTCATTATTTTTTGTCTATTTGGCTTGATTTAACATTTGTGTTCCTGTGAAATTATGGAGGGGAGGGGTTATGTTCTTTAAAACCTTATTTTAGTTGAAAAAAAAAGTATTGAACTGACATCATATATTTCATTGAATTCTAGTTTCTGTGGATGCAAACATGACACTGCAGCTTCCCAAAACATTTTACAAATATTTTTGGTTTAGACACTATCTCTCCACAAAGCTAAAACCAGGTCAAATCTTTTATCTTACTTCAGGGTAACAGTCATTCAGCTGAAGCATAAGGGTTACTCAAGAATCATAAACTCATTCCCGCTGCCATTTTTTGCTGTTAATACTTCCCTCAAGGTAAACAAACAGCTAGTATCAGAAGTCAAATCCTGTGAAATGTTCTGTAAGAAACCCATACACATACATAATAAACAGTAATAATAAAACATTTTGTCCCTGGAGGTGTTTAAGAAAAGACTGGATATGGCAGTCAGTGCCATGGTCTAGTTGACAAGATGGTGTTTGGTCATAGGTGGGGACTCAATGATCTCAGAACTCTTTTCCAGCCTAGCTGATTCTGTGATTTCAAGTTCATAAACAAGACATTTATAAACTCAATTAAATAGAATTGAATAGAGTATGGTGTTTGTTAATTCAATACAATAGTCAAAGCTTCAAAGTGAAACCCTAGCTTTTCATGTGGGTTTCTGTTACACTTCTTCCAGATTCAAGGAAAGACTGTACTACACAGGTGTTTTCTGGATGTGGAAAGAAAATCCTAGAAATGCTGGTTTAAATAGCTGTAACATTTCTCAGCAGTTTAATGCTGGCTGCCTACCTGCTGCAGTTATTTGACTTTGACTTCTGGCTTTCCATTCCTTTCATTCCTTTTATTCTGAATGGCACAAGTCTACTGTGCCATCATTTATAATGCAGCAGGGGTAGGACATTTGCAACATGTTTCCTCCGTAACTAGAACACCACATAGTTCATATTTACTGAGACAGAGGCAAAACCTGATTCAAGACTTCTGCCATTAAAATTGGATCAAATTAAAAGATAAACTCCCCATGCCTCGTGTCAAGTAGACATCATCATTTTAGGTATCTTTCTTATTTTTTTCTGGAAAGAAATATCTTGTTAGTATATCCTATCTATCTTTCATGGGCCAGGGAAGTTAATAAATAACTAAACATTCAAGTTAGTGTTTTCCAGCCCTAACAACCTCTGGTTCAAATTATTCTCAAAAAAGGCGTCAAAGAATGTCCCAAAGTTTTTACTCATAAAATCTACAGAATAGGATGGGGAAAAAAATACACACAGGGTAAGTTGATGCATTTGTTTTTAATATAGTCTTTTTTACATGCACAGGACACCTATTGTCTGAATCGTAACAAGGGTGTAGAATCAGCAGTGTGTCTCCTGCCTCAATATACAAACTTTTGCCTATTAGACAGTCTGTGCTGAATGCTGAAACCTAGCTCAATTTTTTTCTCCCATTTTATAAAATAAAAGATTTTTAAGATATTCAGGTTTTTTCTTTAGAATATGAAATTTTATTCTGGCTCCAGTTTAAGAAGAGATAAGTGCATGTGTATGTATGTTAGTATATATTAATTGCATAGATATGACAGAGTATGAGATCTAGACAGACAAGAGCAATCCCACACCTTTTAATTTTACAGTGTTCAGTTGCACAATGATTGGATTTTTTTAATCCACTAAAATTAGAAAAACTTCTTTTATTTAAGATTTATCCACTTACTATACTGTAAACAAACTCTTCACGATTCTTAATAAAAGAACCACTGAAACTGCTGAGAACTTTTCAATTGTTTCCAATAGGCTCTATATAAAGCTGATTGTCAGCAGCAAATATCTCCAGTGCAGAAATAATTATCTTTTCTCACATTTGTGACACTTTTACAGAGACTTGTTTATACTCGTGCCACTGCAGGAACTAACTCACTCAAGCCCATACATCCTTCAAAGACTGAAAGTATGTTTCTTTTTAATTATATATGTATGTTTGCATGTTTGCAGTGACAATGTAAGTGCTGATTGATTTTGTGTGTACCCTCACTTCTCATTTCACTCCTACTCTACTGTTAATTGAATGTGTATGCCTCACTAATCCCATAGCCTTCTATGGTGAAGTCACTGCAGCAATGGACAGAGAAAAAGCTATGGATGTCATCTACCTGGACTTCTGCAAGGCTTTTGATGAGGTCCTGCAACATTCCTGCTTCTCTATTTGAGAGATGTGGATGTGATGGGTGAACTGTTGGATAAAGAACTGGATGGATGGATGGGTGGGTGGATGGATGGATGGATGGATGGATGGATGGGTGGGTGGATGGATGGATGTGTTCCAAGAGTTACAGTCAATGGCTCAATGTCCAAGTGGGCAAAGTGTCCCTCAGGCTTCTGCACTAGAACCAATACTATTTAATATCTTTATCAATGATGTAGACAGTGGGATTGAGTGTATCGTCAGCAAGTTTACAGATGACACCAAGCTGAGTTGTGCAGTTGACATGCCTAGGGGATGGGATGTCATCCAGAGGTACCTGGACAGGCTGGAGGATTAAGCCCATGTAAACCTACTGAAGTTCAACAGGGCCAAGTGCAAGGTCCTTGCATCTGGGTCAGGACAACCCTGAATATGAAAGTATTAAAAGCAGCCAGACAGAGAAGGACTTAGGGATACTGATGGACATGAGGTGCCATTGTCCCCTTGCAGATCAAAAAGCCAACTTGCAGATCAAAAAGCCAACTTGCAGATCAAAAAGCCAACGGTATCCTAAGCTGCATCAAAAGAAGCATGGCCATCAAGTCAAGGAAAGGGATTCTCCCCTTCTACCCTGCTCTCATGAGACCAAACCTGGAGTAGTGTATCCAGTTGTGGGTTCCTCAGTACAGGAAAGATATGGACTTGATGAAATGAGTCCAGAGAAGGGCCATGAAAAAGATAAGAGAAATGGAAAAACTTTCCTATGAGGAAAGGCTGAGACAGTTGATGTTGTTTAGCCTGGAGAAAAGAAGACTTTGGGAAGACCTCATTGTAGCCTTTCATTATGCAGACAATAGGAAAGATGGAGAAGGTCTGTATTGATAGAATAAGGAGAAATGGTTTTAAACTGGGAAAATACAGGTTTTGATTGGACATACGGAAAAGGTTTTTTTAGAATAAGAGTGGTGAGACACTGGAATAAGTTGTGCAGAAATGTTGTAGATGCCCCATCTTTGTTCAAGGTCAGGTTAGAGGGGGCTTTGAGCAACCAGATCTAGTGTCAAATGTCTCTGTCTGTGGAAAGTGGTTAGGACTGGAAAATCTCTAAAGGTCCCTTCCCACTTGAAATATTCTCTGATTCTATGAACGTACATCATCTTTTATTGTATTCATAGAGGCAGGAGAACAGTATAGAGACAATTTAAAATCTGTTTACTTTGAATTTAGAGTCATGTGATTTTGATCCTTAATATATGATCTATAACATGCATTTTTTTAACTTTGTAAGTGCCACACTGAATGACACAATTTCAATGCATTATAACTATTCTATTCTAAAGTCCATAATAGAAATGGGAAATATTTTTAGCCTGTAGGCATTATCACAGTACTTACATAGTGTATAGAATTTACAAAATAGGCCAAACAGTTCTACAGAAAACTGTGCTATTATTAGAAATGTGATGTAATTGATTCGGGTGTTTTCCAATATCCATGTTTTTTCAAAAACAAACAAATAGATACAGGCAAATATGTGACTAATTTTAAACCTTCCTAAGAATGTAAATGATATCCTCCTCTGAAATTGAGTTCATTAACACTAAGGTCTTGATCCTGCAGACCTTTCTGAGGTGTATAGTACCCAGTGTACACAAAAAAACAACCCCCACCTTCCCCAACACACATGTTACAGACAAACAACAGTAAATATCAGATTCCAGAGCACAGTGAAGAGGCAGGGACCAGATGTGTCTATGGAGACAGAGCCTTAATTACAGACCTCGATTGTACTAGTAAGATCCTGTTTAATTGTGCATCCTCCTTTGATAATTTAGCCCACAGCTGCTCTGTGGCTATGTTTATGTTTTAAATAGAAAGATAGACAGCAATGTGCAAAATAATGCTTAATCCTGCCCAATATATAGCTGCACGTGGTAACAGAAATCAGTTTGTATTTATTTATTTTGTCTGCTGATAAAAGCAGATTTAGTAACTGAAATTATAGGCTCATTTAGATTACACCAAAGTCACTTGTTCCTCCAGTAATGTCAATGTTCTGGTTTATTAATAGATGAGACGCTCCAAAATTTACATTTTTAAAGGAACACTTCACTGAAACTAGAAAAAGAAACAGGTTGCAGTGTATTTTCCTATAACAGGAAGGGATTTAAATGCATATAATTATATTCCAACATACAGATGTTATTTTTCCATGGATGAGTACATGCTGCAGAAATCTGCAATTAAAAGCCTGATGTTTAAGCTAACATTGTTATTGTCAAGCTAAACCTCCTTAAAAACTTGTGATATCCCTGAAGAAGAATAAGTTCTTATTAGATGAGAAATTGGTGTTTTCCTCTCCTGTACACTACCTATAAATGATTAACAAAAGCCAGTCATTCAACAGCAAGAACTGAAGATGTGTAAAACTCAGACTTATCTCTTCTATCTTTTCTTTCAGCCCCTAGTTCTAAACCTGTATTAGGACATATAGTCCTTTCCTCTTGCACATGTGCTTCCCAAGTTCCCAGCTGAACAAAATGACTATAAAGGATGATTTTAAAACTTGGAGCAACCCCTTGTCTGTTTCACCCTTGAGTTCAAACTGCTCTCCATGTAGGGAGGAGCCAGAAAAGTCACTTGAAATATTAGTCTTTGGTCTTCCTCTTTTTGCTCCACACTGAATTCAGATCATTTAATCCCCCCAGATAAAGATTATTATTTACTTGCTCTCATTTTTTCCAGCTTTTAAATTACACAGGGGAAAACTTATACAGAAGGTGAAAACCATGAGCAAAAGGCTCTTAAGGCTATATTAATACCATTAAAGAAACTACAGCTGGTGCTCGTCAGGGGCCAGGTATTGTCAAGGTGGCCTACAATATGTTTTTCCCATGGTTCAAGTAGCATTTTCCTAAGCAACCTCACCAGGGTTTGGGGATACAAAATTGCAGGGATCATTACCAAATGGTGGTAGAGATGAATAAAGTCTACTGAGGGGCAGAGTCTGAATGCATGAAATGAAGTGCTCCATGCCACTTAATCCCAGCACCAGAGAATGTTTCTTCCCCTGTTTCATTTATTAGTATGCAAAATGAAAAGCCCATATAGGAAGTTATTGTAGGGATAAAGTCAGCATTACAGCTTAACAGAAAGTGCCCATGGATCCGTCCCTATTCCTGAATACAAGGGGGCACCATGTAATTAAAATGGAAGGGGTTCACACATCATTTAAGGAGCAGAGTGAGTAATCTGTCCACATGATTTGCCCACTCTACCAGAAGTAAAACAGGGAGGGACGAGATGGGGTACAGTGTTTTAAGAAGACATTACACTGGATATAAGTATGCATTTTAGAAGGAATTATATAAATTCTTTGCAAAGATGTGCACATCTTTGTGTTACAGGAAAGCCTGACTGGAATATTTGAAAATGTGAGTTGCAGTCTAGCAGTCACGGTTCATATTCCTCATTTTGATTCCTAACTTCACCTCACTCTTATGCAGTGAGAACATGGAGGCAATTAAAATGATCCAGATACAAAATTTATGAGTGGAAGCCATATTTAGTGAAAAACCTTTCAATGCAATCTCAGTTAAGAAGATATTTTGGTGTTTAAAAATAAATTGCTTAAAAAATCAAAAGTTCTGAAATAGGATATTTAAGGGGGTATTGTTTAAGCAAGTAATATTTTATTAATTCAACTGCAAATATTAATTGCAATAAATAATTATTTTATTATCTGATAAGTAAAAAATGACAGTGTGATAAAGTATCTGTAGTTTAATTATAAGCAATCTTACCATACTATGTTTTTTGTTGTATTCAATATTAGTAACTTCAACACCATAGGATCTAAGTCTCTTCTAGAAAAAATTATATAACTCACCTCTACTGCACACACCTAATATAGGAAGGAGTAAAGATATGAAGGGAGACATGAGACACAGAGAAAATAAAGTGAGCAATTTGGAGGAAGGTAAAAAGAAGGGAAGGAGTAATGAACTAGAATATCTGCAGCAAATGAGCATGAAATTTTCAGACTGTAGAACTCCGGAATCAGTGGATGGGACATAGAAACCAGGAAAGGAAGAAAAATAGTCTCAAATAATCCTAAGGAATTCACTATTACTAAGGAATTTGCCATTTGCTTACATTTGTATTCTTTGAAACACCTGGATTCAATGATAAGAGCTGGTGTTTTGATTCTAATGAAAATACATTACTACGGTTACACCACTTGCTGTGTATCAGGAGTAAGTTGATCCTTACATTCAAGTCCTGGAGTTGCTGAATTGTGTGTGTAAATATCTATAAATATATATAGAGAGAGATATCTACACATACTTATAAACATCTTAAATTTCTTGAACTAAATATTTTTCATTTTGTAAATTTGTCTCTTTATGTGAATGTCTCTGGAGCTTTCAGGCCTTTCTTCTTCATATTTCTACCATTTTGTGTCTAGGTCTGGAAATAATGTAATAATGCCAATACGCTTTAACTATAGTGATATAAAAAAATATATGAAGCAGTTGTGTCCAAGTACTTCCTGCCTTTTTCAGTCTAATCATCTGGCCTAAAAATATCTTCTCTTATCTCCATCTTACACCTACAATGGCAAAAATATGAAAATAAATTTGAAACCAAGTTACTTCCTCAAACTGATTGTATTTAGTGATATATAACAGTTTAACTGAGTATCTACAAAAAAATTAACAAAATCAATGCCTGTTTCATTTTGGTTTACTTTCATTAAATTTCATTTCAATAATAGAAAATTAGCACAATTTTATTGCATTAATAGTTTATATTCAATATTTTAAGCACTGCATAAGTTTCTTTTTATGTTAGACAGTAAAATAAATAAAAACAAAGACTATTTTTCTTTTCCTTTCATATACCAATGGAAGGAAACAGAGAACCTCTATCAGCTTAGATGACACATTTATTGACTTAAATTAAGCAAACCAGGTAATTTTTTTTCAATACTGGAAAATTCTGAGCAAAATTGGTCTATCATACACTTGGGGCAGCCAAAATAATTTAAACAGAAGTGGATCAAAGATGAAATTCACCATATGTAGAAGGTCTGTTTAGGATTCATGAAGAATTTATATTCTGCCTTATTTTCAAGATGCCAGTGTTTTCAAGCCAATATTTTTAACACTACGGGGTTATGATGTCCTACATAAATCAGTATTTCACAACTGATCATGTAAACACCTGAACTCAATTTTGAGTTTCACTGTTCTTATTAAACTTTACTGTTTTTCTAATGTCCCTAATAGCAAAAAAAAAAACAAAGATAAAATAATATATAATAACAAAATAATAATAGCAAAAAAAAAAAAAAAAAAAAAGGAAAAAGAAAAAGGAAGCATAGAAAGAAAAAGAAATAAACTTTTTTATTTGGCATTCCAGATAGGTTGGTGAACATGAATGGACATTTTATTGCTGAAACAGTAAATTTATAGACTGTTTACCTTTGATTCTCATTACTATATTTCCACACATGGGATTAGCAATTTATAGGAATTCACCTAGAGCTATAGAGGAGAGATTTTATGTTTTTATATCTATAGTTTTTCTTGCCCAGAAGTGTACTGGAAGTGACTGTAACATATCAGGGTGGGAGAAGTGTAGCTGAAGTGCTTCAACACGAAGCAAGTCTGGAATGCAAAGCAGCTGTTGTGAGGACCAGCATTTACATCAGTCTGCAGAGCAGGCAAAACCCAGGCAAAAAATCCCCTTTACCTCTTCTTCTCCTCTGTCGTGCTTCTCTGCACCTTCTGTCTTAAAAGGAGCAATACAAATATACCCCATTGTCAAATGCATCATGATATGAAGTGT
>JAWWES010000001.1:63935355-63961993 GCA_035583135.1 Lophotriccus pileatus
TGCTTCTCTGCACCTTCTGTCTTAAAAGGAGCAATACAAATATACCCCATTGTCAAATGCATCATGATATGAAGTGTCATATCAAACTTGCTACATCAGTAGCAAGTTTGTTCCACACACTGGTTTGGTCGTGCTGATTTTCTTCGTGGTATTTCAGCAATATATTTTGACTCAATTTCTCAGTAATTCCTTTACATGAATCTGTATCCAGCTGAGAGCTCTCATTCTCCAGGAATTTTTCTCATTGTGTGTAAATGGTCCTATTTTAAGTGCTGATAGAGAGTTTGATGAGTTGTCCAAATGGAGATGTTTAACATTATTTGAAATGCCACAGTGTTTCCAAAAGATACAAATAGAGCTGTAATTTATGACACTTCTGGATTTGTTGGAAGCTCGGCAGCATGCCATAGGGCAGGCTATTAAATAAGGCCTGAAATGGATAACATTCTTTTTTAACAATACTGAAATACAGTTTTGTGGAACTAATGTTTTTGCAAATGTCAAGACTTGCAACTTAAAATATTGGGGTCTGACATGGCAGACAATATTTATATTTGCATCCTGTGAAATCAAAATACATTTTTAGACGAAAAAAATTAAATAGATATTCCAGCTATTGACAACAAAGACCTGAGAACCTCAGGATATCTATCAAACACAAACAAAAATTTTTCAGTTCATGTAAATTAAACAAAATCAAAATCAAAATCAAAGTGTTCTATTGATTTATTGATGACAAGTAATTAACAAGGAATTGGTGAATACAAGGTCAAGGTTAATAACAACAATACAGAAGATAACCCACACTACTAGACATTTTAAAAAGTCAATAAACACTTATTTCTAAACACCCTTCTGTAGCCATTGACCCTCTCACTGTCTTTCTATTCCACACATAGACACACACTCATTCACACAAAGGTACACGTCATGAAGGTCACCAGCATTCCATTCCCTGAGAGTGGGGGTTTCCTTCCATGCTCACCCCTCTTGTGAGAGATGAGGGTTCCCTGACTGTGAGTGCACCTCTGCCACTCCCATCACCTTGCTGGTGGATGCACTGCTGAGAAAGCACTCCACAGGCTCATGTTCACACAACCAAGGTGTGATTCTTGTCTTGTTGCCCTGATTATTGCACCCCAAAGTGCCATCCCACTCAACAGAACACAACTGCTCATGCTGGCCCACTCAAAGGTAGAAAAATTTTTAGTATAAATTTTCATGCTTTGTTTATGCTTATTTCAAGCTGTCTCATTCTTTGTTTCAAAAGTAATTTTGAAATTGGGTTTAACTGAAACTTACTTCAGAAGGAGATATTTAGGAAGTTCAATTTACTTTAAGAGGAAACTTAGGTGGCTTGATTGGTCCACAAGTCCCTATATTTTCTGTCAATGCTTTCCAAGCTGCCAGATTTCTGTCAGCATTTATATTTTCCTTTATTTTAAAAAATATTATTATTTTCAAGCAAAATAGAAAGCAGTTTGGAAATCACATTGCTAGAATAGGACAACATTTCAGATTCCAGACATCTGTCTTTGAAGTTGGAATTCAGCTCTTAGGTGTAGACATCTTTCTACAAATCTTGTCTGCCTTTGTTTCTTCAAGTGATCTTGGTGACTAAGGTCTGAGTATAGCCAGAGAAAAACACAAATAATGCAATTAATGGATTTGATTCAGTTCCCCACACACAAGGTACCCATTGTCCCTTGAGAGCCCTGTGGTAACCCTTCTATGCAGCAATTGCTGTTGAAGATGAATACAGATCCCATATATGTCCTCTGAGAAAACTGTCAGTTCATGTGGTTGCTGTCAATAACTTTAAAGCATACTGGTTGACATTAGGTTCTTATGTGTAGCTCACTAATCTAAACCAGTGGAATTTAAAAAGCTATTAAGCAGATGTGATCTACAGAATTAATAGACGTGTATTGTTTACATGTCCAGTAACAGACTCTGGAACATTAAACTATGAGAGCTGTAGGTTGGTTTTGTTTTGTTTTATTAAATTTTGGGTTTGTTAAAAAAAATTCAAAAATTTCAGTGATTGCTTCAATTTAAGCATTCAAAACTGGAACGTGTTGCCCAAGGAGGCTGTGAATTGTTCAAAGCACTGATGAACATGATTTGAATGATCTGAGCAGACTTCAAAGTTTGCCCTGGAAGGATGGACCAGTGTTGACATCCTAATGCCCCTTCCATCCCAGTCTGTCTGGTTTTGCATATCCCCTTGAGACATTTTTGGGAGCAACAAGAACAGGCTGCAGTGAAGGCAAAACTGGTGTCAAGAGTGAGACCAGAGGCCAAGGGGCACACTTCAGACCCAAAGCAGCTCCCAAGAGTAGGAGAGGTGGCCCTTGATTCCAACTTTCTTTTCATTGCTATTTAGAAAGTTGTTTATGTGCTTGGAATCAGCTGACTGAAGTTTTTTAACATAACCAAGCAAAATTCTCGAAAGGTGCGCTAACAGGCCATCAGGAAATCTATAAACATTGTTCTTCTTACAGATATTAGTATTTTTGTAGCTACTGTCATTTAAAACCCATTCACATACTAAGTAGTTGAGTGAAATTATATTTATGAAAGTTATACTCCAGACTGCATTGGAAAAGAAGAATAGAGTCTTTATTGCAGTAGGACCAATTTATCAGAAGCTGTAAAAAAATCCTGCTGATATTAATCTAATCCATCTGATAAAGTGTGTGAAGATTTCCAAAAGGTATTGACAAGGTCTGTTACCAAAAGATGATCAATAAACTAAGCAGAACTGGGGTAATCTCCTTTTGTCTCCCAATAATCTCACCTAGGCTCCCTTTCTGATAATTTCATCTAGGCTCCCTGTTTCCTGAAAGGTTGGACTAGATGGTCTTTTGAGGTTCCCTCCAATCTGAGCTGTTCTATAAATCTATGAAGGGTAAGATCATTAACATATGTAAAGGACTGACTAAACAGCAGAAAATAGAGAATATAAGTGGCAAATTTTCACTGTGGAGAGAGATCTAGCAGTCAAGTCTTACCAGTGCTGTAGAAATATCACTTCAGGACAAGGAGTTTTGTACAGAAAGATGGTGCATGAAAGATCAATAAAATTTTGTCAGATATGCTTTTTTTCTGTCAGCAACTGATGTAATCTACTGCCAAGAACAGAATATAGGCTAGGAATACCTTTGATTTTATCCATCTACTAAGTTTTTTCTTACTTTTTTTTAACATTCTTAACTCCCACAGTTTTCTGTGTTGGTAGTTAAGCTCTTCAACATATTTATAGAAGTCTGGAAAGGAGGACTATGAAATCATTAATTTTGCTGATGATATTATTCAAGTAGTTAGCAGAGACTGTAGGGAACTATATTACAGTTCTGTGCTACAGAGACATAAATGTCACCATTGATAAATGTAAATTAACATACATGGGATTAATAGTTCTCAGAAACAAGATCTTGAAGTTACAGATGATTCTATAGACACTTCACCTGTACGATTTGAAGCTATTTCAAAATAAAAAAAAAATTTTAAAGCTCTCTGGCAATTATTAGGAAAAAGAATTAGAAAAGAAAACAAAATTCAAACCCAAACGATAAAAAGTATATAATTGTGTATGTTCTTCCTAAATTATATGTGCAATTTAGAATCCCTCATCTCAAAAAACAAAATATCTCTGAACTCTAACAGTACCAAGAAAAAAATAAAATTTAGAATTGCTTTTGCAGAAGAAAAATTAGGTAAACCACAACCCTCAATAGAAAAAAAAAAAAAAAGAAACTGAATAAAGAAAGTATTATAAATGTGTGTAAGCCATAAGAAAAGTGGAAATTGTTCATACAGAATAGTAGTGCAAGAATAGGACAAGTCACCTAATAGGATCTAATAGGACATATAGTCCTATATTTAGCCCCTAATAAGACAGCTTATTAGAAAAAGAATTAAAAAATCAAAGTAGTTTAACTTTGATTTGAACCTAATGGCAAGTTTAAAACAAAGGAACAGAGGTGATTCTTGTCACAATAAGAAATTACATTCTAACATTCTAGAATTTCTTCTTGCAAGATGGGGGTAGTAAAATTATAAATTATCTTAGAAAACATAGGAGCAAAATCTATGAAGCTGTGCTCGCTAAAACCAGATTTCTGGTTTCAGATGCTTTGAGGCACGCACTACATTAAAAAAAAAAAAAAATTGAAGAAATATAATTTCATTATTGATCTGTTACTGTGTTCTTCCTCAAAAATCTGCTCTTAGCTAATTTTAGGGGACAGAGACTAGCTAAACTTCTTTTCTAACAACATGCTTATTCATGTTGCTCTACACCTTATTTATGTATTCATCTGACTTTGGCCAAAAGCAGAACCAGCTTCCATAATCTGTAAGTTGAACTTTTTTTTTTTTGAAGAATAGACTGAATATGAAAACAAGGAAGGCCATTCTTTACTGTTATTTGTGATGGCTCCACCCTGAATGCAATTGCTAGCAATGATTGTGAAGTTTAAAACACAAATTTCTACCTCAATACCCAGGAATCAAGTACCTTAGAAATGGGTACTGAGCCATTTCTGTTTTATAGGAGTCATTGCTGACATAATGTGTTAAATATGGTGGCCACTGTAGTAGCTATTTTGGAGAGAAATATAAGTTGAACGAAAAGTTATGAGTTCTGAGAGATTATGGTAACTACTCCTAAATATTGTGCTTGTCCTAAATATTTCTATGGTTTTTTATCTTTTGGCAAATATATCAGGATTTATACTGGATTTTTTTGCATTGCTTTTGGCTTAAAGAAAGGTTTTCATAATGTCTGATGACATGAATCTAATAAAAGCCAAAAAATTCTTAAATGTTTTGAAAGGCTAATCACATGATACATTAAAGAGATAGGAAGTTTCTTTACATTTATGATTTAGGCAATACCAGTAACTCCTACAGCTTCATATTCATGGTTTTATAATACTTAACAGCAAGAACTGCACACTAGGTATCCTGTGAGAAGTGCACCTTTATAAATTAATTAATATTGTGTGCTATATAAATGTAGGAAAAAAATGGTAGTAAAAAATTCCATTGCATGTACTTTGCAGAGGTCTGCATTAAGTCCTTTGACTAGGCTTTGACCAGTTTTCTGGGTTTCTGCCTGAAGTCCTTCTGTGGGAATACTTCTGGCAATCTGTTTCTATGGGCAGCTGGAAAGAGAAGATGGCAGTCCTGAACATAAGTGCTTTTTGATTTGTCAATCTGTGATATGTCTTATTAAGACAAGATATCTGTTTGTCACATGCTGATCATAAGGTCATCTTCCACTGTGGAAAAGCATGATTTCCAAGCAAGAATGCTTTGTTATGATAATTCAAATGATTTCTACCATCCCAAGAAAAATATTATTTAAAGGACTTAATAACCTGTTTGAACTGATTTGATAGATTGACAAAGGGAGTGAGATCATGGCAGATGAGGTCTCAAGATGGTATTTTACAGATACATAGGATTTATATATCAGTATGTAGACCATATTGAGATAAGTCTATTTACAGAGTGTTTGATTAGAGGCATATCTGTTTGCTCTCAAAAGACAGCTTCACTTCCAGCTGTGACCTTGCATTTACAGAGAAGACTTTGGCCTTATGTGGAGGCTCATGAGAGCCAGTGCCAAAATTTGCAATGACTGTAATGCTGCAGGACCATCTGTAATAATACCATGCTAATCTGCACTTTCATTTTTCAGCTCTAACTCAAATATAGTATTTTTTATTTTGTTTAGGGAAAGAAATTGCATGATGTTAAAATATTTAGGCTGGAAATATAAAAGTTATTGAAGAAGAATTCGGTTTTCTTTACTTATTTTTACCTAGCCTGCAATGCCTATCAGAATTCCAGCCTACTGGAAGCCTTGGATACCCTTGAGAAGTAGCTTCTACTGCAAAGACATCTGCAGTGAGATACTAAGGCCAAAGGAACTACAGAGTGTGAAAGCTAAGAAAACTATTCTGCACTAATAAAAAATTCTATCCCAAAATTTTAAACAGTATCTATCTCCACAAATGACTACAGGGGGAAAAAATGCTTTAGTAGATACAGAATTCAGAAAGCAAATAGATTTTCAATATACTTGTAAATTACAAGAAAAGAGATATGAGATTTTATGTGATTAAAAATATTTTCAAGAAGTGCTAATAGAAAAGATCAGGAATAGATATAAGTATGATGAATAATAGATATAGGTATGATGAATGAAAAGGTTAAATGTATGTTACAAGTAAGAAAAAAAAGACTATACAGAATAATAGTAGAAGGTGAGGTAGACAATTAAGTATTTGCAAATATAGTTGCAGATAGGTTTCTAATTTTCTCTTTCTACTAAAGAGATTTTTAAGAAATGTGTATAAACAGGGCATGTGGTGAAATGTTAGGGGAACAAATTACTGCAACAAAGCAATTGATACCCAAGGGAAGGAAGAACCCAGTAACTGGAATGATAAAGATTTATTGGGATGTGGCTACTACATTATTTACCTTCTGACTCAAAGGATCTTAGATAAATTGGTTAGCCGTGCTTTAAATGACCTTTTTGACACATACAAAAAAAAAATGTGCAAAGGAAAACAATGTTCCCACACAACCCTTAGCAAAGGGGAACAAAAGAATAGGAATAGGGAATACAGTTGCTATTATTATTATCCAAGGCAGGACTCTTATGAATCTAAATAAAATCAGTCGCAGAACATTTTTGTCCTTTATTTCTGTGAAAGCTGATTCTGTAGAATTTCAATTGAGGATCTGCCTGATTTATGTATTGTATGTTTCTTCCATATACTCAGTAAGGAAATTTGAAACATGTTTTACTTGTGAAGGAATTAGAGAGAGCAAAGTCTAGTTGGCTGACAGGGATCCTGATGGGGAAAAAATAAGAATGAACACTAGCTTAGAAAGCTAAAATAATGCCCTTTCCAATTTTCTACGGTTAGAGTGCGGAAAAAAAGAGTATTTTTTTTTTTAATTTTGTATGCTCTTTTTTATCAGTGAATCACTTTTTTGCTTCTGAAAGATTGATATTATGGTAGTAGATACAGGATTCCATACTGCCTTGCCTCCAGAAGGATCACACTGGAAATTTATTGAACAAAACTGAGAATCCATGTAAATAAACCCCTCAAAACCCTAATTATCTTCTAACAAGATGTTTTATTAACTTCTTAATTTTTGCAAATAATAATGTTCATGTGATATTGACATCAAGACCAAATGTGGATGCCTTATACCTAAACTAGTAAAACTGTCTTCCTAATTAGGGAAGAGAAAAAGAGTTTTGTTTATTTGACATATAAAATATATGCTGACCTCTGATCAGGCGAGTTAGACAACATGCTTCTCATATTACGTTATTTTGTATTATCCCATGTGCAAGGATTAGGAACATATGATTCATCTCAAAGATTTAGACAATCTACTGTTTAGACACTGGAGACATCTACAGGTTAAATAATTTTCTATATAAATTACTGAAATCTTTTGAGGGTAATATGAACTACATGCTAGTAAGGTGTCTTTTCTCAATCCTCAGAGAGGATTAGTTGCTAGTTGGGTAGTTTAATTTGTTTATCTAAGATTAGATTAGTACTACCTGACATGCCAAAAACTAGCAAAACTTAAATATTTAGTGCTAAAATCTGAATATTGAGAGATGCCTCTGCCCAAATTAAGGTGCAAATGAGCCTATATGCCAAGGTCAATTGTACAGAATTTATTTTACAGTGAATGTGACTCAGAGAGAGAAAAAGAAATAGCAGAGGTGGGGGAGCGAGGAGAGAGAGAGATCAAGCAGAAGATATTCACCTACAGTGGATCCAGTGGTGTCCCATCGGTCCTCCTTCACTCTGGTTTTCTCAGTGCTAGGGGTCCCAAGGCCATTCAAAACTCTTCACTATTTATATATTTTAGCAAACAAAGGAATCAGTGCTCATTGGCTAAAAGTTCTCTTATGCTATTGGTTAAATGATCCCTCACCTCTAACGCTAATTAGTCTGCGTCCTTATTCTTTCTCTTGGGCCAGTGGTTTTCTTGGGTCAGTGGGCCATGAGTTGGTAGTTGTGATCTCCCCCTGCTAAGAATAATCTTTTACCCGGTCAGAGCTCATTTTAGCACAGTTGCTTAGTTTGCTTTCCTTGTGGCTGTAAATTCTTCATTCTTTGTGTCTGTTATCAGTGATACATTCTCTTCCCCCAGTTTTGTCCACCTTCCCCTAAGTCTGAGATAACACCTGGACTGTAGTACCACCTTTATCTTATGTCAGATTCCTGCTGTGGTGGCTTATCTTACAGTCCAAGTTCTAGGTATCTACAGAGGAATATTCGGGGGGGTTTGGTGGTTGGTGGTGGTTGCAGACAGCATCTGTCCCATAACTTGGAGCGATCTTTGTTTGACCAGTGATACAGGTATGAGCAGTTATTTCTTTACACAGTTTGCCACAGTGTGATTCTTATCCAGATGCATTAGCCAGGATGAGCTAACCTCCACTAGGTCTGGAGTTAGCACCATCCTGTCGCTTCATTCAATGCTTAAGACCTTCTATGGTCTTAACAGTGTTTGAGACAGGCAACTGTGCTCTTTCAGTACTTACATCTGGGAGAAGATTTTTTTATGCTATATTTGCACTGAAGTGGTAAAAAGTAAATTATAATAAACTTTTTATTGTTAGATTTCCACTATATCCAGCTGAAAAAATGTGTAAAAAGAAAAAAAAATTGTGAAGTAGTTAGTCACAATGATATAGAGAGATACATGGCTCTCTTTTCGTGCAAGTGTTTCTACAATACACATGAATATCTTTTTCTCCACAGGAAATGAGTTGTATTGTCTGATATCCCAATTAAATATATTTCAGAATTTTTGTCATTTTTGATCTCTCTTTCTCATTTGAGATTATAGCTCTTTTGTGACTTCTCAGCATTAACAAAACTGAAACAGTAGACCTTCCTATTATAAAGAATGAACTCCTTTCCTATGAGCATTAAATTAGACACTGAACGCATTGATCTTTTGCCATACCTACACCTAACAATCTTTCTTCTCTTTTGCATGGTGATATACAGAAAATGCTTGTTCTGTCTTAAGTTAGAAGGGAGATAAAAGGTCTTAACACATTTTCATTAATTTGCAAGTGAATGAGTGCAGACTTGCCAGTTTACTACTCATTGAGATGCAAAAGCAAGAGACAAAAAAGGGAATAAAGATAAAAAATGTATCTTTTTGTCATAAATAAATTGCTGTCTTCTTCCTGACCATACACTTACCTGTTAATTTTCTCCCTGTAGCTGTTTTGGACCACCACATCTAGCTGTTTCCAGGAGAAAGACTGGGAATAACTTGGGTAGTTATTTCATTATAATATTTTCTCCTAAAGGCACTTTGGATGAGAACTGCTCCAAATTTAGGTTCCCTTTACCTACTCCAAAGGACTTGATGCCAGGTTGTGTAATTCCTGTAAATGTCCTCAGTTCTCACCCAAAGGTAAGCCGAAAATTCATGTTATAAAAATCACTGACCTACTGGTGAGGTACAGTGTAGCACTCCCAGTGTTTCATACACTTTGAGTTTAAATATATATATAGAATCACAGTTTCATGGAATCATTAAGGTTGGAAAAGACCTTTAAGATCATCAATCCAACTGTCAATGTAGCACCACCACCATGTTCACCGTGAAACCATGTCCTCAAGTGCCATATCCACAGTTTTTTGGAAACGTCCAGGGATGTTTATTCCACCACATCCCTGGCCAGTCTGTTCCAATGCTTTATGACCCTTTCCATGAAAAATATATTTCCTAATATCTAATCTAAACCTTCTCCCGTGGAACTTGGGGCCATTTTCTCTCATTCCGTTACTTATTATATGGGAGAAAGGACCAACATCCACCTGACTACAGTCTCCTTTCATGTAGTTGGGGAGAGCAATAAGGTCTCCCCTGAGCCTCCTTTTCTCCAGGCTAAACAACCCCAGGTCCCTCAGCCTCTCCTCATAGAACTTGTGTTCCAGACTCTTCATCAGCTTTGTTCCCTTCTCTGGACACACTCCAGCACCTCACTGCCCATCTTATAGTGAGGGACCCAAAAATGAACACAGGATTTGGGGTGATCCTGTCCCTCTACTCAGTCCTAGTGAGGCCACACCTGGATTGCTGTATCCCGTTCTGGGCTCCTTAATACAAGAGAGACATGGAGTTCCTGGAGCAGGTCCAGTTGAGAGCTACAAAGGTGTTTAAGGGACTGGAACATCTCTCTTATGAGGAAAGGCTGAGGGAGCTGCAATTGTTCAGCCTTGAGAAGAGATGACTGAGAAGGAACATCATCAATGTATATAAGTATCTGAAAGGAGGGTGTCGGGGGTGGAGCCAGGCTTTTCCAGTGGTGTTACGTAATAGGACAAGAGGGAAAGGGCAGAAAGTGATGCACAGAAGTTCCAATTGAATATGAGGAAGAATTCTTTACTGCACCCTGGAACAGGTTGCCCAGAGAGGTTGTGGGGTCCTTCTCGCTGGACATATTTGACAACCGTCTGTACATAATACTGTGCAATGTGCTCTGGGGTGACCCTGCTTGAGCAGGGCAGTTGGACCCTTCCAACCTGATCCATTCCTTGATTCTGTGTGGCCTTGCCAGTGCCAAGTACAGTGGAATAATCAGTGCTCTAGACCTGCTGGCCATACTATTTCTGATAGAAAATATGATGCCATTGGCCTTCTTGACCACCTGGGCACACTGCTGGCTCATGTTCAGCCAGCTGTCAACCAGCACCCAAAGGTCCTTCTCTGCTGGGCAGCTTTCCAGCTACTCTTTCCCCAGCCTATCTTTTAGTCAAAGAAGATGCAAGACCAGAGGTAACAAAGAGACTGTGGGTAGCCTGCTCTTGAAGGAGAAACTCTCAAGTAGTGAGGACAGAGACCATGCTACACCATCTGTTCTTTGGTTCAGAGATTAGTTTGTGCCAATTTTTTAACCAATATAGACAAAATTGTTTTGTTCGTAAATTAATTCAAATAATTTCAGCACATGTGAGTAACGTATTAAAACATTATCTTACAAAGATAATACATCAGGATTTAAAATAATCCTAGACTTTCATGTCTGACAAAATCAGATTCTTCTATTTAAAACTGTTCAGCTGCTTGGGAAACAGATTAGGATCTGTGTAAAATTTCTGTTAAGAAAAGTCTGACAGCAGAGAAACTGAAAAGCCACAGCTACAGGCTTATGTTCCTAGTGCTCATCTTCACAGATGCAACTGATTCACAGACTAGAACGAGCCTCTGTCTCTTGGGAAGCCATATCTGAAATAACAGCTGAAAACAACATGACAGCTTGAAGTCTACTTGGCTTTGTGAGACAATTTTTAAAAAAATTTATTTTTATGGCACTGATGCACCTGTAATCCTGAAGCCTAATAATCCAATTGAATGGTAATGATAATTTTCTGACTGCATTCACACTGTATGCTTTTCACGGCATACTACTGATAAATTAGATGAGGTTTAAGGTCTAGATCCCAACATTCACTTATGTGATAGGAGGAGAAATTTAAACTATATTTAATAATCTAAGTCCAAAATTCATATTTGACTTCTAAGGCATTTAATTTTATAGATTGTTTAACATTACATAGTCAGATGGATTTTTTACCTAGTCTGTGCTTCTCTACAGCCTAAAGTCACATACTGGACCATGTCGAGCAGGTATCCACACTGCAGCCCATAGAGCACTCCATGCTGCAGCAGGTGGGTGTGCACTGAAGAAAGTTGCAGCTTGTGGGAAGTCCATGCAGAAGCAAGCTCCTGGCTGGTGCTGTGGTCTGTGGAGTGGAGCCCATGCTGTGGAGCTCACGCTTTTTTTCCGGCAAGAACTGTGGGCTGCAGTGGACCCACACTGAAGCAGTCTGTTCCTGAAGGAGTGCATCCAGTGGCAGAGGCCCATGCTGGAGCCGTTCCTGAAGAACTGTAACCAATGGGAAGGACCCACATTGGAGCTGTTTGTGAAGGACTGTATCCTGTTGGAGAGAACAGTGTGAGGAGGAAGGTGTGGCAGAAATAGCATATTATGAACTGCCTCCAACTCCCGTTCCTTGTCCCTTCTGCACTGCTCAGGGGGAGGAAGAAAATGAATCAGGCGACACGCTGAGACTGGTAAGAAGTGGGGTGGGAGGAAGTTTTGTTTTTATTTCTCACTGTCTAAGCTGTTATTAATTGGCAATGAATTAATTTTCCTCATGTTGCTTCTGTTTTGCCCATGACCATAATTGGTGAGTGATCTCCCCTCCTTATCTCAACCTATGAGATATTTCACCATATTTCCTCCATTTGTTCTGCTCATGGGGAACGAAGAAAATAAAAGAAACTTACAAATGAGTCAAAGAAGTCAGAAGAAAGAATGATATCTGTTTTAAAGAGGTAACCTAAACATTTGTCTTAATATTTCTTTTGAAAATTCTCATCAAAACAGATCAGTCTTGGTTTTAAGTCTAAATTCTAAATTCAATTTTTCATTAAAATCATATGAATTTAATAGAAGTCTTGAGGTTTTGCAAAAATATTTTGATAATGGAAAACTGCAGACTTGCATGCTATTGGTAATTATTTTCTGTTTCCTATGTCCAAGATCACAGGCTTATCCCACAAGCTCATCAAACAGGTATGTAAGGCTCCAAAAATATGTAAGGCCCCAAAACCTGCTCCATGGATTTATTAAAGGGACATTAGATTCTTTTATACTTTGAGGTTACTCAAAGTATTTTCACAGGAAAAATGTGACAATGTTTTTCAGGTGATCAAAATAATACATTTTTACTGGCAAACTTGGGAAAATAAGGGAAGTTGGTAAAAGTTTACAGCAAACATTGAATAAAGCATTTCACAAAACATTGATTTAGCAAATTCCAACCCATCCAAGTTTAAATTATGCAAATATAAAGAAAAGGATATTAGGAGGAGAAGAAGAAGTAAAGAGAGAGAGGGAAGTAAAGAAAAAAGAGAGACAGAATTATAGCTACTGCCTCGGATCCAGTGTAGAGCCAGCTACCACAAATCCAAGAACCATAGGACTGTAACAGGAGGGGGAATCTCATGGTATCAGTTTTATTTGCTCTGGACTCCAGTGGCCATTTCCCCCCATGTGACGTTCAGCAATATGTGCAAAAAAAAAAAAAAAAAAGAAAAAATAAAAAGAAAATGGAAAAACATGCTGGACAAAAAACACATCAGGAAAATTCCATTTAATATAATATGGGTATATAGACTAACAAAAAAAAAATTAGTGCAATCTTTATACTTAAGAAAAAGAATGTGCAATTAGAAACAGAAGAAATGAGATCCTCTAATTTTATCATAATCTCAGCATCGCAAGCTAGAGGGTGTTTCACTGTAGAATAGAACCACGCTTTTAAAATTTGCATATTTACATTTGAATATGCAAGTCAGATAACCCTTTGGCTTATCACTTCTGTTTTATCAGCTTCTTATTTGGAGAGTGGCTTTAGCTGGCTAGATTATTATTCTCAGTATAGCTGTGTCTCTTTTCAACTGCTACTCAGTATACACAAGGAAGGCTTGTGAAGAATAAAAATCATAGATTTTTTTTTGTTCCCATCTTCCACCTTTTTCAGCTGACCTGAGATAAAAAGAAGCTATCAGCTAATCAAAGATGAGTGTTTGACCCTTGGTACCAGGTAAAACCATAATAAATAATTTATGCTTCTTGTTTGGATAGATCTCTTGAATGCACAAATATGCAGACTGAGTTGCTCAAATCTGAAATTATAATGCCCTTTCTATAATTATAAATTCCACTTCTGGGAATAGAAGTAGACTCCTGTTTCAAAAACAGTACGTAGATGGAGAGGAAAAAAATACCCAAATTTTCTGTGGGAAACAGTTCAAGTGAAAACAAATAGGGAACTAGTGCTCTTCCAAGCCAGCTAGCAGATCAGGCCCCAGTTGCTCTTTTTGAGTCTTTGAAGTTCAGCACCTGCAGAAACTAGAAACATAATTATTATTTATGTAGAGATGAGCTTCTGAGGATTTAGGGAGATCTCAGACCTACATGTTAGAATTTTTTGCTCATGGACTCATACATTCTGCAGAACTTACAGTATTGCTTGTTGACTTCAGGACCGTTTTGTCAACTTTTTCTTCTTACTAACCAGCAGAAAATTGAACAAATAGTATTTCCCTAAGCTTCACTCTGAATCGAGCCTCCATCCATACTCACTGCTTCTAGGTCTTGTAGACAGTAACAGCAATAAAAAATGCTTCTTCCCTAAGAATGAGCCAATTCCTATTTAGCTCTTCCTGAGCTTCATGCAGTGAGCCACAGCCCTAGTTACCAACCACCACACAGCTGTCTGTTTGTACTAAGCATGTATCTGTTTCCAGCCTGATTGCGGTTCGCTGTTTAATCTACTGCCACCCAACAGAGAAGATGAGAGATATTTCTGAAGTCAGCTGTAAGTCCTGCCCAGCTGGATCAGAAAATGAAGTGCAAAAGGCCAAATAAGTGCTCTCAGCCATTTTGGACTGTCTGACAGATTTTTTTACGACATCAATCTCCTGTTGACTCAAATCAGAATGGTAATAGTGTCTACCTGCAAAACCTGGTCACACTTGGTGAGGAGGGAGTAATGTGCCAGCTGCAGCAGGTCCCAGGCAGAATGTTACAATTACAGAAATTGTAACCAGATACACAGAAATGTAGAAATGATGAGCCTACAGGCAGCAGAAGATAATACTGACTGTATTTTGAAAACAATTTTTATGTAATTCCTCCAATAGATTTCTTCTAGTTTTTGTTTGATAAATGGAAAGAGGAGCAGGCTGGAGTATACCAGAACATTCCAATAGGCAGTGAAAGAAAAACAATTGCCCAAATCATTTACATTAACATAATACACTGAAGAATTGGCAGCTATAATGATTTTTTAAAATATTGACATGCTGAAGTGAATAACAGCTACTATCTCAGCTGACAGCCTCTGCCAACAGTGTGTGTAATAATTTTTCAGACTCTGTGGTGCCTACAATAGGCAGCAATTTTGTGGGTGCTAGGGCTGCACCAAGGAATTTTAAACAAAAAACCTTTTTATTTTTCTTCCATAGCATTTCTGCTTATTATGACAGTCATAGCAACACAGTCAAAAGCTTTATCAAAGAAGTGACGGCTGCATACTTATAGGGTCCATAGCACTTGTTTCCCAGTGGATTTTGTGTCATTTCAGTCAGAAAATTGCCTCCAGACAAAAGCAATAATAAATTGGAGAAATAATTTTTTACTTTTCTTTTGCTGTGATGAGCCTGAACATGTAGAAAAGTGAGAAGATAAGGGGTAATCATGAAATGCTTGCTTTGGTAACAATAAATCATCTAGCTAGTGTTTGCTTCATGAGAAATCAGAGTCTTTACATGAAAAACACCCCACCAACAATTAATGCTTGCCATGATCTAAAAAGATAATTTTTCCATTGAAGTTAATGTAAAAGGTATAATTTTTATATATGTTAAGATTTGTAAATTATTAACACATTTTTGAAAGCAAGTTTTAATTGCAGACATTTAAATTATCTGAAGTCATTAATACAATATGGAATAAAGAATTGCATGTCTGAAATGTGAGGTTTCTAAATTTGGAGTAGGTGCCTAGATTTTTTGACATTTTATGAGGAATGATTACTTATCATCCATCAACAGATGGTTTAACAATAATTGTAAATTATTGGGTTCCGCATTACGTAGAGATGATCACAAAGTAATGTCAATCACCATTATTTTGTCCCTTTCTGGTGATTGGGAAGCTGAGTCAGAATTTCAAGAAAGCTTGCTTCAATTACTTACATTTATAGTAGAGAAAATTATTCTGAGGATAGAAATTTAAATGTGTTCTTAGAAGGGATTAGTATTCTCTATTACAAGATATTAGGGCATTTATATCCTCTACTGCAGATGCTCAGTTTTAGGAACTTTCACTCTTTAGGTACTACATCTGGAGTAAAATCAGAGAGTGAGAGAGACTAGTTTCCTAATTTACTGGTGTGAAGTAGTGTAAAACTCCAGCTCCGGAGCTGCAAGCTCACGGGAGTGGCTATGAGTTTTACTTTAATATAAAGATATAGGGTTTTTTGATACCTCGAGAAGATGTCAAGAGAATAAGCCACGGCCTTGTTCCCAAGGATTTTCTTTATTAACTTAGGGGAGTAAATAAGGGGACTTAGCCAAAGTTCAAAAGAATAACTCACAAGCTAAGCAAAATATTCCACCACAATGCTGATGGAGGGGTACTGTCTTGGGAGTTTTTATTTGACTTATACGAGATGATCATGTGAAAATTATCTTCATGGGAAAAATCAAAGTGTTGGTGAATTTATATTTTCTGGTTTCAAAACTGTTATACTTTTTTCAGCTAAACATGTTAGTCAATAGAAACTAGCTGTCAGCTTTCATTGTTAGGAAAAAAAAGGAAAAAGTGTTTCTTTGGTATATTTACAAGAATATCACACAATCCAGTTTCTGATAACACTAGATAAACTGAACTAGATAGGACTATTATTTTTCTCCAGATCTAAGCTTCTCTTTTTGATATTTTTTTACAATATAATTTTTTTATACACTTTTCCTTAGAATCAAGATAGAAATGCTTTTCTCACTGTGTCTCAGTTTCTTTTCTGGTTTTGCTGCTCTATTTCTTTTAATTTTATTTTCTCTCTCTATTTTTCCTTTCTTTTTTTTTCTTTACTGTTGGCTACAGTACTTGTCAGAAAACGCAAAACAATCTTTACATCCCAAATAATGCTCAGATTTAAATTATTTCACATAACATGGGGACATTGAAATGTTATGTAGTCAGGACAATAGTTCATAAACAAAAATCTTGTTGCTGATTTTCAGTAGATAATGTCCAGACTGTTTAAACTCCTTGAATTTTTCATTTGAGATGCCTTTTCGATCACTAGTACCTATTTTTTAATGAATGTGTTGAAACTCAGACTGGTAGGTGATATTTTAGTGAAACAATTTTCTCTGTCTTCAAGATATCTCTTTCTAGGGAGTTATTTTCTGTATCTTTGTGATAATACTTTTTTTCTGTCATGACAAAAAATCTGGTAAATAATTGTAGGAAACTCTTTTGCTTAATAAAGAGCCATCATTTTGAACTCAGGAATTTTGTGCTAAAATATATTTCTGCGGCTAAGGAATTCTATTTACTTTATTCCAAGATTAGATTATTTGAAACATATAAAAAAAATTTTATTAAATGACTAAGGATTAATTCAGGGAATAGACTCTACAAAACCAGTCTCCTGACTCATCACCAGTGCTGTCTAGTTATACAAATTTATATTCAGGATGTATATGGTTTTTTTCAATGGGCTAATTATTATGCATTATTTTGATTATTTCAGTTAGTATAAAAGGATATTTAGATACTCAGAAATCAAACAGACAAAGAAATTATATCATCATGCCCACAGAAGTGTTTGCTTAATCCGTCACTGGCCATAGCAAAGGTGTGAAAAAGGAAGCCATAAGGATTGGAGACATTTTCCTTATTGGAATGGAAAAACTAAGAGGATCAGCACAAAGGATAAACACTTGGTAATGTAAAGCAATTGTTATTATTTTCTTTGGGCAATGTGAAGAACTCTGGTTTGGTTGCCAATAGAGAAACCACTTTCAAAACACCGAGGCAACAAATGCAAGAAAGCAAGAAATTAATCACTGACTTTATTATTTTTGAGTCAGCCACTGGTTGTTGATCATACTTTTATGTCCCATTTTAACACCATAGAGCAGGGAAGTTTGGACAAAGTCTGAATTGACCAGGTTGCACTGTGGGTGCTGAAGAGGCATGTATTCAAACATTCTACATGTAACTCATTGCAGGGCTGAACCATTTACAGGTAACTCAAGGAATCCAGATACCTTTACCTTATGTGGTAGACTCATCTGCCCAAGAATGGGAATTTTCTAAACATAGACAGTAATTAAAGAAATTTATTTTGTCTAGAATAGCAGTGGTAATGGGTTAAGTAAAAAAAAAAAAAAAAAAAAAAGAATGAGATAGAATGTTAACCTTGTGTTAGGGCTTGAGCAGAAGAAATACATTGAAATAACACTTTTCACTGAAGTCAAATTTATGCACATTTTCTACTGGCACCAATCTTGTAGTAGAAGCTGGCTTTAACAACTTGGCATCCCCAGGGAAAATGTAGGTATGTGAGTCACCTGAATGACACAAAAATAGCAGATGTTCAGTGAATATCTAGTCTCTTTATTCTGTCTTATTCTACATGTTAATTTAAAAAGAATTATTTTAAATCAGAGCAACTCGATTTGCTGTTTGTATATCAGACCACAACATCTGCTCTCTCAGATACTAAGATATAAGACCAAATTCTCTGCTGATTTCTATACACTAGTCAGTTTCTAGGACTTATTATATATTCCCTGCTATGACATTTTTGTTTCCTGGAACCATACCGTAGAGTTTGATTCATATCACCGTGGCAGTATTTTTATGCATTGGCAAATTCTTGACCCTTAATATTCAGTGGAAAATTCCAGCCTTTGCTTTCTAAGAAACAAAAGTATCTGTTTAAATCACTTATGTAGGGAATTTGCACAGCATGTACTTGTCTTTGTTCTGTCGCACTATGTTGTAGGACAGTCTAGAATAAGCCCAAAGTATCAAAGTCTCCTAGTTACTTTTCCTCACAAATATATCCCATTTACTCTCTCCGTTTCCTAGCTTCATAGTAGCTTCATAGAAAAATACACACATTTTTCATTTATTTTGGTTTGTGCTAGATAACAGAACCTATTTTCATATTGCAGCTTTAGTGAACACAGAGGATAATTTTTCTATTTCTATGTATGCAAAGTTCACAAGGTTTTTCCTATTCATCTTAAACACAAAATACACACTGATTAACTTGCATGATTGAATTTCAGTTCAGAGGTAGACTACCACAATGTCAAAATGTTTGATGAACATTTCAAAATGTACAAAGAATGAATAAATGATCTTCATTCAGGAAAAGAAGACTAAGACTAATGGTATGTATCTAACTTTTGGCATTGAAGCTTCTATATTATTCACTTATAATTTAAGTATATATTACATATTATTTAAGTAAATCTTTGATTGGCATAGGAGACTGGCAGTGCATTGATGTGTTTTGTGCTGACTTCATGGTTCAAGTTTGGACTTCTTATCAGTATCATTCGGTTCCCTGAACTTAGTTCAGGGAGTGTCCTTAGTTCATCTGTGATTCAAAAGTGTCCCTAAGCACCTTTATGGGCTCACTAGGTCTTCCAATATACAGTATGTGTCTTAGTAGGAGCTGGCACTTTAGTTTGCTCTCAAAAAAATCTATGGAGATGAAAATCTTCCCAAAAAAAACCAAAGGAAAATGAAGTAAATGGAGATGATGCATAAATTTAATTTAAAAATCACATTCTGAACAAAAATGTTAATGTAGACACAGGCAGTAATAAGGGATACATATGAACTAATAATTTTCATACAGTCTTGATCCTTCACTGAAACTAAATACAGAGATAGTCAGAGAGAGAAAACGTAATTGCTCTGATGAGAGCATTTAAAAGACTGATAAATTAGGCCAGTTTCAAATCTTAAACTGACATTTTGTTATATTCATTAACAATATATTTTTACAAATTCTCTGTTTGTACACAATATTAATCATCATTATGACATATACAAAATGATTAGTCTTTGACACATATTCTACGTTGTCTACAAGTGTATTTTATAATGTAGACAATCTTTAATAGTTAAAATCCTTGGGTTTTCTATGTGTGATCATAGAGGTTTGAGAGCTTTGAGGAAAAAAGCTGGAACTAAAATGGTCTGGTGTTCTTTTCCTGATATGTATGCTATTGTAACTCTCCTGCTCCTGATACTGCTTCTCTTGTTTTGTTCTGTCTTGCCTATCAGCCTTCTTAGATTATAGCTAATAGTAATTTAATCCTGATGAGCACATTTAGACATAGGTTTTAAAAGCCTCTGCTTTGGTTACATCATGATACTTTGCTTTCTTCCAAAGTTTAAAACAAAGGAGATTTTTTTTTTTTCCAACATGGTATTAGATACCTTAAGGTCTTTAAAATGAAAGATAATGGCAAAAGAATACAAGTTTTGGAAAACTCTTTTGTTTATAAGATCAAATAAAAAAACATGACACAGTGAACTTTCCTTCAAAAATTTTTGATACTCTGGAAATGTCCAAAGATATGTTTCTGAATTTCAGTACCCTTTCTGCCTAAAAATTAAAAAAGAGTTCTTCCTGAAAGATATGCTTATTACATGTCTTCCACTGGAGTACTGCTCTGATATTGCAGATTTTTATATTTCTTTTCTGAATTATCTGGGTTTTTTCATTTGTTTGTTTGTTTTTTTAAAATTTGAATCCTAGCACCTACATAGTTTGTACAAATGTATTTCCTCTAAAAAAAAATATCAAATTTTGAAGAGATTTAAGATTGTGTCTTAAATGTTTATAATCATGTGCTTGGAAAATGAATACAGTAAGAAATAAACTCAAGATCAACTAGTTAGGATTAAAGGTAATTGTTGATCTCAATGAATTTAATTTGATTTACCAAAATAGAGATTCCTACATAAGCTCTTATTACCTAATTTGATGTAGTCAAGAGGTTCTCTATTTTGAAATTGTTGCTACTGAAAAAAATAAAAAAGATTTAAAGTAGGCACAAACTCAACTAACTACATGTTTCAATCTATGGATGTGAGTTTTCCAGACTGAAGAAATTTTTTAGAAATTTGACTTCAGATGAATGCAATTTAAATTTGTGTTTTGTAAATTTAAATATTCTCCCTGTTTATGATTTTACAAATAGAAAAAAAAGACAAACACTATTTTCTTGTTTTTAGGGAAGACTTATATAATCACCCTAAAACTATAATCTAGACCTCTGTAAGACATGTTCTCATAATGTTTTTTTCAAGTGTGGGTATTTGGGACTCATTGCGAGATGATCAGGAGCTCTCAGAAGTTTGTGTTTAAATTCTGTTTTAGAGTCTCTCATCCTTTATATAACAGCATGAAGACATTATTATTCTGAAACTTTTGTTGCCTGTGGTGATGCCATGACCCATATTGAGAAGAGGCAGTATACTTTAAAATAAAAAAGAAACAAACCTACAAACCCCTTTAATTACTAAAAGTATTAAATTGATCTGGATGATAAATAAAAGGTAGTAGACACCTTTAGAATTGTCTGTAACTTTGCCCATTTTCTCTATTGTGCTATTTTTTAAATTGTTAAAAATAATTATAGGTATTTTCTATCAAGAATTGGAAACTCCCAGGGGTCCAGGAGAGGTTGGAAGAACACAAGAAAAACCCTGCTGGGCCAAACTAATGCTCCCTTTAGCCCAGACTGGAGTCTCTGGCAGTGGTAGTAAGATAGGCTGTTCAACTTGATCACTTTCTGCAGTGATTTACCTCATGCTGCCAGTAAAATTTCTGTATTAGGACTCTGACTAATTATTTTATGGTCTGTTCATGAGCTGCTTGTCCGTGGGATTGTCTGACCCTTTTTTTTTTTTTTTAAATTTATGATACTGCCTGCTTTTACGGTGTCTTGCAGGAGCAAGCTACAGTTTATTCCCCACTGTGTCAAGTACTCTGTCATATTTATTTAAATCAGATTCTCGGCACTTCAGTGGAATGCTTCCGATTCTGTTTGAGCACAGCTCATCAAGGCACTTAATGATTTGCTAAACCTCTGTCATGATTATCTTCATTTTTTTTCCTCTTTAAACTGAAGAAGTCCTTTATAGCACTTCCTCACAAGACAACAGCTTCACTTCTTATGTTGCTATTATCTATTCTTTCTCTAACTATAATAAGTCCTTCTTAGAACATGGAGACTAGAACTTCAAAAGATGCTGAAATAAAGTTTTGACATGGCCACACTTTGAGTACTACATTACTTTTAAGAGGTAAGCCTAAAAATGCAGTGATCTGTCATGAGCCTATGTTTTCAGGACTGTAAGTGTACTTTAAACAGTAGTTTAAATGTTATTTCATTTTATCAGTATTATTACATTACAGATATCTCCTCCTAATAATGCAATTTATTTTCTTAAAGGTCAGTGGCAGGATACTTCTTAATTTTTCAAGTTGCTGGCAGAATGTTGCAGAATAAAAAAAAAAAGAAAAAAACCCAGAACAATAATATCAGCATATAATACTCATATTAAATAAAGAATTACTGTGCAAGGATCTCTAATTTGGTATATACCCTGTAACAGAAAATAAATTCCTAGTAATCCATAGCTCAATGCTTTATGGTTTTCCATCTTGAAGAGTGGAAAAATCATCCAGACTCTTACTCTTATGCTATAATTCACATTTTTAAGGCAAGGATTTGTCATAGACTTGATTAATGATGTTACAATTCTTTACTTCTCCTATAATTTCTGCTTTTTCAAAAGAAAACTGAAATAATTTTAAGACAACGAGGATCAGCTATCTGTTGTCTGTTTATGAAATACAAGTCATACAAGTCACAAGCTGATGAACAAGGTCAACTGTCACTCACGTCTTCTTTACTGATAGGAAGAAATATTTTGTCTATAAATATAACAAATTTGCTCTGAGAGAGGACAAAAATAATTTCTACTGCATGCATAAAAATTGCTGTTCTTTCATCAGAAGACACCTATACCTATGTTAGTGAAAGCTGATAGAAGTGGCTACCACATTTAGTGAGTCATTAATCTACAGATGTGTGATAATTGGCTCACTTATAGTTCACATTTTTTGAGTATTTTTTGTGCTTGCTGCAAAGCTGTTACTCCAGAGTATACAAATAGCTTCTAGGGACCCAGCAGTTTCCCAAAGTGTTTGTGTACAATTTATTCTTTGAAGCTGAATACACATAATCCTGGTTATTTTTACATATAAAAATCAGAGGAGAATTAAAGGAAGATTTATTGAGGCACCTTATTTGCTTTAAAATAAAACAAAATGCAAAACAAAGAATTCACCTCTTTTCAATTGATTTTCAGTTAGTTATGTGGCACTCCTAAAGTATTTCTCCTATACCTTTGAATACCCTGAGACATTTATACTTCCTACAAGTAGCATAAATGAAATGTCCTGTCAATCTGATTTTAATATAAAATCAGAAAAATAAATATCGTAAAACTCTCTGAGTTTTGATAACTGGGCTCACTTGCTTGATATTTACCATAAAAACATGAATTTCAGAATACTTTCTGCACTGTTGTCAAAATGAAATAATAATTTTGAAAGCTGCAGCTTGATGTTTAAGAGGAGTGTTTTTTGAAAACTATACTTTATACAGAATATTATCAATAGAAGAGTAAGGAGAATAAACAGTATATCATGGATTCGAATTCCAGAATACTTATCTATGTTCTGTAATATTATTTAAAGACATCTTTAAAAGAAGATTTATTAAAGAAGAAAAGTCTATATTAAGAGAGCATAAAAATGGTGAAAGATGGGTTATTGTGGATCAATTTTTATCAATTCTGAAATGCAAGGAAAAGGTCTGATGTGATATATCTTAGTAATTATTCAATCACAACAAAATGCCTGTGAATAGTTTTAGGGGAGTATAGACAGCAAGTTACTCTGAGGAATTTACAGTATTTATTGAGGAATTTTTTTAGGAATTATTTATTGAGGAATTTACAGCATTTATTTATCATTATTATTGAGCAGGTAGTCAGGCACTGGTGAAAGATCCCCAGGGAAGTGGTCATGATCCCAATTGTGTTAGTGTTCAATAAGCATTTGTACAACACTGTTAGATATTTGGTATAACTTTTAGATTGCCCTGTCTGTGCTCAAGAGTTGGGCTCAATGGTTCTGTAGGTTCCTTCCAGCTCAGGATATTCTATGATTCATTATTTCTACCTTTAATACAGTCACCCATTCAATGTCAGATGTGTCTTTGAAGAGCTGAATACAATAGAAATTATTTAACTTGGCTCAAATATTACGTATTGTCCATTTAGGAAAAATTTTTTGCTTAAAAAAAGAGAATATGTTTATCCCTACTGTTGAAAACTAATGATCCCCCCAAATTAATTTCTAGGGGTGGGACAGTAGTACAAAACCTCAAAAATATCTTGCAAATCGTAAAAGAAACTGCAGCTGTGGTCTGCAACCCTGGCTTTCAAAGCTTCACTAAGGATAGCACAGTCTTACAGTGCATTGTTCTAAAACAAATAGGAGGTATTACAGCAAGGAGAAGAAATATATCATTTACTCTGGACGTGGCGACATTGACCTTTTACAGGGAGCTGCTGTCAGTATGACAAACTCTGCAGTGATGATCTCACTAGTTTAAAGAGGAAATGCAACGTACTCTCAAGGAAACTATTTTTCAAAGCAAGTCTGTGCAGACTGACAGTAACCTTAGAGCTTCCAAGGAAAACAGGATAAGAATGTCAGGATGGAATTCACCTCATTTGACTTTCTCCCTGTCTTAGACTGCTGAGTTGACATCACTTGAGTTATCAGATTGATATTGGAGGCCTTTGGTTGCTAAGTAGTTGTTAGGGAGAAAGCTTCCATTGGGTAAAGCACAAACTAGGAAGGTGTTCTGAAAAAAATAACATCCATATGTAAAAGGCAGAAACAGCAGAACTAAATTTATACAAGAATTTTTGCCACACCCATCAGCAAGCAACATCTTGAAGCAGTCTACCAACAGGTAAAGATCAAACAATCTGGAAGATGCTCCCCACCTCAAAAAGCTAATCCATCCTCCACCATACCAGCATGAGGCAACAGGACTATACCTTTGAGGGCATATGGCTATGGAAGATCTCCAGGGATGGCTGAGACCACGCTTGCACAGCCAGAGCTGCCACACTCAGCTCCTGGCTCTTCCTGACTCTGAAGGCTGAAATGCTTATGAGCAAAAAAAATAGGAGGCAGAGTTAGCCACTTTTCTATAACTTTTTAGTACTTTGCTTTACTAATCATTCTTACACAGAGAAATACTACATTTTAGGACTCATTGACACGGATACAGTTACTGGGCAGTAGTTAATATATTTGGTTCATCCTGATCTAAATCATGATACACCCTCACAACAGGTATTTAAAAAATATTATCTATATACATTTTTATAACTACACAGACACATATACACACACATGTAGGTACATGTAAATTCCATAAACTGATTTTTTTTCATAAATTTTCAGCTAATTTTCATAAATTTTTTCAGCATTCATTCTGACTTCAGGAAATAATGATGAAACACTGAAAATTGAGGTTGCCATACCTTCAAATATGAATATGCTTGTCTTAAAGCAAATCCTCAAGTTCTTTCAAGATATTGGTTTCAATTACTGATCTACATGGCTCTCATGGGTTTTACCATTCTTAATTTAAAAAGAAAGGTGGTTTGTTGTTGGGGGGGGGTTCTGTTTTCTTATGCTTTTTTTTGTATTGCTGTTGTAGCAATCACTTTGCCGTCCCTATCTTGCAAACTAGTAAGTAATGAGACAAAAAGAAGTACTGCACCGCTACTTAGAGCCCACTTCTGCTCTAATAACTCAACCCTGCATGGACACTAGCAATAAACAAAGACAAATTCCTATAAATAATTCAGTCCTCTGATAATTTAAAACTGACCTAGTTGTAAATTAGATTAGATTACTTCTAGTTGTTTGATACACTCTTTAACAACTTTATGCTAAGAAAACAGCAGGTTTAACATTTCTTTGCTTTTGGAAACCCATCAAAAAAAAGTATTAACTTGGATTTTTATTAAACTAATTTAACAAATAGTAATTCAGGGAAAGTGTTTAGAGTTGTAATTTAAAACTAGTAATCTACATGTATATAAAAGTCTGAATTTATTCTAAAACCGTATGTGTCATCCTAAAAGTAATGAAATCTGATGATCTAGATCCGTACATCTCTCCTGACTGCAGTAAACTTGGCTTACAAAACACAGATATGACAGTATTTCCCCCCATGGTAATTTAATTTTCCTTAGCTTTTTCTTTTACTTCCTTTTGTGTCCCATAAGTAACATTTGAGCAAGGAACATTACAGTTCTTTCACTATTAGGAATCAATCACGTGCTTTCTGGTCAGCTAAAATGCACAAGGACACACAGTCCAGCTTGAACTCTGAAATAAATATACATTTGAAAAATAACCTCACAGATTGCAGTGAAGTAGAGCTTTTATAACTAGAAAATACAAGAATTTCTTAGAGGTTCACAATTCCATACACTGTACCATACAGTGTTCTTTATAGGATACATATATACCTCAGTTTTACAGTTATGTTAGTCTTATAAAGTAACTTTTTCTGTGTAGTGGATTCTTTTATTGCTACATCAAATATGATTAATTTAAACATTTGCGCTAAAATTACACTGTCTTTTCCTTAAAAATGCAGTTTGTAATGCCATTTCTACTGCTTATGTTTTTGGGATTTGTGTACATTTTTTCTTAGTAGGTTCTTAGCAGATTCAGAATATCAAGACTGAAGATAGTGTGATCTTATTTTGGTGAAACTACTTCAAAGTTTGCATAGCTCTGTTAAAGTGTTATTGCTGCACAGAGAA
>JAWWES010000001.1:63962093-63981474 GCA_035583135.1 Lophotriccus pileatus
TGTTTTATTTTTATCTCTTACATTTATCTGTCTACACACACACATATATGCACATAATATATTTAAAATAATTTGGAAACCAAAGGTATTTTTAGCTGGTGGTTCATACCACAAAGCTGTGCTTTCAATACCTTTGGGCTGTTAGCAATACTGTGCAGTGAGACCATCTCATTTAGCAGTCCTCTTTCCCCTCTTTGAAGTAAACATGGTTTAGGACAGGGGCTTAGTACAGTCTTATGCTGACATCCTGAATTCACCGAAGTCTGCTAGAATTCACTTTTGAATTCTCATCTTCAGCCCCATCAATATAAAAAGAAAGAAAAAAAAAAAAGGTATAATTTATCCTCTGCAGCCATGGACTGGAGCAGTGTAATGCTTCTGCTTGCTAATCCTCAGTGCATGTTACCCACAGCACACAAGAAGTACAGCTGGAGAAAATATCCTATCCTTATAACCTTTACAAGTATTGTTTCCCTTTCATCACCAGCTGAATGTGGTATGGTAACTCCTGATAGTGTAGGATTCTAATGAGAATATATAGCTGGCTTGCTATATATTTTATTAGTTGTTTAGTTTGTTTTGGTTTCTTTTTTTTTTTCTTTAGCATCATTTCCGCTCTTTTTTCCCTTCACAATAATCTAATTTTCTGTAGTTTTCTGCTGTTGTAGATATCCAAAGAAGGCTGCTCAGAAATATGGTTCACAAATATTAGGTAGTGAAATCAGAACATTAAAGTTAAAGAAATGTAAGATGAAGTCAAAAAAATATTAAATTTTACTTTTGTGAAAATATTGAGCTTTATCCTGTGGGTGGAAGTTGCCTTTGCATCACTTGGGACTTTGGGTTTTGGGGGGAGGTGCTTTTTTTTCCTTTGTTTCTTCTTTCTGTTTCCTTCACTTATTAAGTAATCTTTACCTTGATTCACAAGTTTCCATGCTTTTGTTCTTCTTGTTCTCTCCCCTATCCCACTGGAAGCAGGACAAGTGAGTGAGTGACTGGTAAGTTCTTAGTTACTGGTTAGGGTCAACTCACTGGCAGACCTTAGGGGGAAAAAAAAAAAAAAAGATGCCTCGGGATAAATAACTAAAGCTTAGAAAATCTTAAGAATGATAATTGTATGTTATCTAGCTGTCTACTGGGATTCCTTCTCACATAAACCTGGCAAGTGTTCTTATAGGAATGAGGAGAAATATATCCGTTCACACATATAATTTACAGTAAACAGCAAGACTTGGAAATGTGTCATAGAATGTTCATTATCTAACTGAAATTTAGCATTATTTAGAGAAATTCAAACATGAAGTATGGATTTTGGTAGTGAATAGCTGATTTGTATACAATTTAATGTATAAAATGTATTTATTTACTTGAAAATTATTAATATGAAAATTGTCTATAATTTAAAAGCTTCTTTTATGTAAACTATTATATAAAGAGAAAAATGAATAGAAATATTTTTCCATTGATTCAATACGGTCTGTCAGATTAAGAAACAATGTCATATTGTAAATGGGAAACTTTTTTCCTACTTTCAAGGTTTGGTATGTGATGAAACTCAAACATACCTATAAAATAGATATACAAGGAAAGAGAGAATTTGAGAAGTTGTCCTTACTTTTCCTGACAGGAAAAGAAATGGGTGGATGAGGTATGTAGGCACAAAAAAATCTTAGTGTAAAAATAAATGCAACAAAATCTCAAGGACATTGGGTTATTGTGACTGCACATATGAGAATTAAATTTGTATTTTTCAAGACGTACCAATATGAAGTTGAAATGCAAGTAATGCTAGAATTCTGATGAATTTAAAATATTTTCACAAAAATAATTGATGTAAATATAAAGCTGCCAAAGACATGCGTACAAAAGACTTTCTCTTTATTGCTTCAGCTATAAAATTTAGAATATCAGACAATAACACTTGAAACATCATGCTGAGACAATACATTAAAATATGAACTATACAAGATAATGAAGAATGACAAACAAGGAGACAGGGAATATGAGCAAAATATCAGTGATCTAGATTGTTTCAGAAAAATAATGAAAAATTACTGATTTAATCTATTATTTTATTAATTAATGCACAGATTATAGAAGAAAAATAATAATTTAGTTGAGCTACTGATAATTTCCCACAGAATCACAGAATCATTAAGGTTGGAAAAGATCTCTAAGATCATTGAGTCCAATCTCAGACCAATCACCACCTTGTCAACTGGACCATAGTACTAAGTGCCTCATCCAGTCATTTCTTGAACATCTCTGGGAATAGTGACTCCATTCACTTAATTTAGCCCCCCACACCAAGCAGATAAGCTTATGAGTTTGGGATAAGTCTAAAACTATGGAGTATTAAGTGCTGTGGAAATTAAACTTGTGTTGATGTAGAGCAATGCACTCTTACTTACTTCCTGGCTTACTTCTCCAGCAGAAAATAGAGAGCAACTAGGCAAAGGCCTCCAACAGTGTGTCAGTGAAAAGTAAGACTTTCCACTGGAACAAACCAGTTTGTTTCTATGGCACTTCCCAACTGATAGGAGATCTGTTGGCCTGGCTGATCATTAGTCTAGTTTCACTATATGTTTTAGTAACAGTGTGTTGCTAGTTTTCCATGGTATATTTTAACCCAATATGCCTCATCCTGTACATGTTTTCATGGGTGCTGTCATAAGTGATAATTACATAAGAAATAAAGACAAAAGGTAAAATATAATTTAAAGATAATTTGAAGGGAACATACGGACACAGAAAATAATAAGCACCAAGTCTCTGCTGGTTTTCTTCTGCTAATCCAGGTGAGTTCAGTCCACCTGGACTATCAGGCAGGAATCTGAATATCAGTTTAGAAATCCTAATCTTTACCCATCCTTCAGAGCAGTTTTGAGCTTTTGATGTCCAGTCAGATCCTTAAAGAAAGTGGGAGTTCCTATCCAAATTCTTGGAAAATAAATACGTAGTTGTAGTCTTCTTCTTCCACTATATATTTGGTCTAGCTGAGATAGAGTTAATTTTCCCCCAAACAGCCCATGTGGTGCTGTGTATTGGTATACCAGCATCAGGACTGTCTTTCCAACACTCCTGTCTCGCTCACAAGGATTGGGATGAGCAAAATCTCATGAGGTGATATAGCCAGGATAACTGACCCAAAGTGACCAAAGAGATTTTACTCACCCTATAATTTATGCTCATCAATAAAAGCTAAAAGAAAGTTTTAGCCTTAGGGGCAGGGGGTGACATTTGTTATTATTTTATTCACGTTCTGGAGCAACTGCTGCACTACTGAAGCCCTACTTCCTGGAAAGTGCCTGGACATTGCCTGCTGATGGGAAGTAGAAAATGGGTATTTTGCTTTCATTTGCTTCTGTGTGTGGACTTTGCTTTTGTTTTATTAAGCTGCTTTTATCTTGGCCCACAAGTTCTTTTTCATCTTATTTTTACCTCCTCTGAGTTGGGGAGTGATAGAGAAGCTTGGTGGATACCTGGCAGTCAGACAAGGTCAACCCGCTACTCAATTCAAAGTTTCAAGCCAAAGGTGGCACAGGGATACACTGATGAATGGAGAAGTCAAATAATCTTGTCACAAACACAATGGTATATACAATGTACAATTAAGAACTTATAAAATTTATGGACAATTATACATTTCAGCAAATTATAGTCATTATTTTTCTCACTAATTATGAGTGTAAAAGGGCTGCATAAAATAGAAAATGTTCTGAAACAAGATGTTCTTTTTCTTCTTAGTGGCACAGAAATAGAATGAGCAAATGTCACCAGAAAACAGAAAAGAGAGAACATCAATTTTAAATGTCCTAAAAGAATACATATATATCGAAACCAGTCATTTAACCTCTCAACAGAGAGAAACAGGCAATTCTAAATATAGATTTATTTAATCCTATGGTATATGTCTAAAATTGATCAATAAGCATTTCCAAGGAGTACTATTTTTCCTCCATTATTTATAAATTGTCCCAGATATTGACATCTATGTTATAGATGCCTAAAGAAATTTAAATGAATCTTGTGGTGGTGACATAGGTTTACAATTATAAATAAATAACTCCACAGAAAATAAACACCAGAACTGAATTCAGTCACTGAATCTTATAAGATATGTGCTACTTAGGGGTTTTAGGCTAAGGAAATATTAAAACTCAAGGATTCCCAAACCTATTTATAACAGTCTAGTCACAGTGACTTAAAATGCTTGCAAGAGTTTGGAGGTGTATTTAAAAGGAAGAGCATGAGAATTCTTGGATAGGATTGGGAACTGAACTGTGTGTCAACCTTTACTGAGTCAGTAAAAATTTGCAAGTCAGCAAAGTGCTTCCTGATTTTACGTGATATGCTAGTGCCTTTGTAAGGTAGATTTTGTAGCTTTTTTGTGGATTTGGACTAAAAATAGTGGATGTTATGAAGCACTTGAATTTTGTTGCCTCAGAACATTTATTCAGGGTTTTCATCAGTACAATTCATAAATTAGTTTATCCACATGCAAGTTGTGGGCAAAAATAATTCTGTCATGTTGCACTATCAAGGACTTTCTTCCAGGTCTGGAGACCTGTCTGTGGACCGTGGAAGACCATGTAGTTAGCGAACTCTCTGAATGGTTGAAAAGAGGACTCTTGAGGAAGACAGCACTTTCCCCTTGTCAGATGATGTGACACTACCTCAGAAAGGTCAGGAGAGGATTCTCAAATATGGAAAGGAAAAGGCTGGCTGAAAAAAACACAGTCCTGTTCTAGAGTTTGTACTCCATGCAGTACAAATGTTTTCCCCAACATCTTTTATTCAACAAACATTCCTTTGCACTAGTGTCATGCCATGTTAATATCTTGAAAACATTTTTGCTTACAATTGAACCAGTGGTATTTAGTGAAAGGAAAAGAAATAATAGGCACAAAATGAAATACCATGGAACATAAGGAAAAACTTTATGACAATTTTGGTTGAACACTGGAACAGGTTGCCCAGAGAGTCTCTGGAGTCTTAATCCTTGGAGATACAGAAATCCCAGCTGGAGACAATCCTGAGAAGAAACCTCCAGCTGATGCTATTTAAGATAGGGGTTGAACCAGAGGGTTTCTAGAGGTCCCTGCCATCCTCAACTACTCTATGAGTCTGTAAAATAAGCAATTCATAATATTTATGTATATACACCTGTCAATACACTTAATAAGCACAATAATGAAACCTTATCATAAGAAAGATAATATAAAATGGAAATAATTCTGAATATGCTACAAATTTTTAACATTATGAAGATGAAGTTCAACAAAGAAAAGTGCTGGATTCTGTAACGGGGATAAGGCAACCCTGGATGTTTGTAAGCACTGGGGAATGAGATGCTGGAAAGCAGTGCCACGTAAAGGGACCTGGGGGTCCTGGTTGATGGCAAGTTACATATGAGTCAGCAGTGCCCTTGCAGCCAGGAGGGCCAACCATGTCCGGGGGGGCATCAGGCAAAGCATCACCAGCCAACTGAGGGAGGGGATTGTCCTGCTCTGCTCTGCATTGGGGCCTAATCTTGAATATTGTGTGCAGTTTTGGGCACCACAGTATAAAAAAAGATATTCAACCTTTAGAGAGTGTCCAAACGAGGGCAACAAAGAAGGGCCTTGAGGGGAAGCTGTACGAGGAATGGCTTAGGTCACTTGGTCTGTTCAGCCTTGAGAAGAAGAGACCGACAGGTCATTCATTACAGTTGCAATGTCCTCATGAGAGGAAGAAGAGAGGCAAGCACTGATCTCTTCTCTGTGGTGATCAGTGACAGGACCTGATGGAATGGCCTCAAGTTGTGTCAGGGGACATTTAGGTTGGATATTAGAGAAAGGTTCTTCACCCAGAGGGTAGTTGGGCACTGCAACAGGCTCCCCAGGGAAGTGGGCACAATACCAAGCCTGTCAGAGTTCAAGAAGTATTTGGACTATGCTGCCAGGCTCGTGGTGTGACTCTTGGGGATGGTCAAGGCTAAGGTGTACTTGATGATCTTTTTGGGCCCCTTCCAACTCAGCATATTCTGTGATTCTGTGTTTCCAAATAGCTCTGTGAAACGTTCAGCTCTAAGTATATAAAATTGTTTTAATTTATTTCACATTGCATCCAATTTTATCTTGAGTAGACATTCTTCAAGTGAAAATTATGTTTTTAGTAATTAATTAGGGTAAATGTTGCTGCACAAATAATTTGCTTTCTCTTCAGCAGATAGAAATAACAGCATAGGTTTTATACTTGAAAACAATCTAGTAATTCTTAAGATGCATTTTAGTTTCTCTGGACATTCCTGTTTCTAGCCTTAAGGTTTTCAGTGTCAGTTAGTCCAGGCTTCTTGACTTGTGGAACTTAAGAAGCCTTCTTTCAGTGTATGGAATAAATTTAGATGTGGGGATGACAGGCTCAGAGAAGTATAAATTGCATAGCCTTAGTTTTCAGGTTCATTTGTGTTACATTGAAATTGAAACATAGAGGAAAACCAACTCAGTTGGAACTTCACGTCATTCTTCGTACTGAGGGCTATTTGAACAACACTGAACAGGAAAATATTTGGGAATATATTTATCACCTAGTATTTCCTTTGTTCAGCTCTGCACTCAGCATCCCTGTTGGCTTAAGTTTTTTGAAAGTCATGTGCCATACCATAATATAATTTCTGTTGCCTTTGCCAAAGTAGAGATGTTTACATTTGCCCTCAGACAAGACCCAGCAGTACACCAGTGTGACACTGACTTCCTCCAGCTTGTACTACCTGGTTTTCACAAAAAGAAAATCCCAACTCACATACTATCAGAAGCCATTGAGTTTTCCACCCCAGAGTCCCATCCCATTAGGACTACTGAAGTTATGGTACGGCAGTAAGGATGAAGGAAGAGATTTTAGATACACTCACAAATCATTCTACCAATTAATTTCAAGCCTATAATTGAGAGACATAATTTGGCATTCAGCAGAGTGAATTGAGACAGACAGGCATCCAAAAATTGGCATTCAGGTTTTGTATAGCCTCCATGGCCTAACGTATGTCTTGCATTGACCTCAACAAGGCCTAAGGGGAAAAGATTAACTTGCACACTTCTAGTAAAGCCTATAGTTGGGTGATATGATGTCACCTGAAGAATGGTCTTTAGCTCCCAAAGTTAATTTTTGCATTAATTTTTTTATAATAATGTTTTATTAAAATAATATTTGGGCTTAAAATGGCAAACTTGGTTTATTTTTTGTAAAAAATTTGCAAACACATTTTGAAATTATGACATCAATTTCAGAATTTAGAACTGGTCCACTAGGCAGCTCTGTACTTATTTCAATTCATAATTGCCCTTTAGCCCTTTTAGGTTATTTGACATTACTCATAATTTTTAAGGTTTCTTTGTTTGCTTTCATTTAAATTTATTCTTTTCAAATTATTCAGGTAGTTTAACATTTCTTGGTACTCCAGCTGCATTTTCTTGACTACTTCTAGCAGAAGAAATTTGATTATAGGGATATGTACACAAAGACTGCAGCTTTAGGTAAACCAGCTATTTAATTCTCTCAAATGACACTTCTCAGTGTTAGTATGTTAAATATTGGAGGTGAGTCTTCTCAGAACAAATCGTTTCTATACTAGCTCCGAAAGTGCAACTCTAATTCCATGATAGTAAAATGACAACTTAAAAAAAAAAAAATCTCAGTGCTGAACACTTTGAAAATTCCCATAATCTGTCTAAACTCCTTAACTGATGTTTACATCTTTTGTTTTCCTGCAGCTGTATAGAGCTAAAGAGGCTACCAAGTCAGCATAGCCTGACTTTCTCCCGATGATATATGATAGCCTTTCTTTGTTGCAGTCTAGACAGGTAGGCAGGTAACTGATTGAACCTGGTGAAAACAAAACAAGCCAGGTTATTTTCGGAGGCTTAAACAGTAGAAACTTATTAAGTCAACTCATTTAGACTAAGAAAGGATAGCAAGTAATTACAGGAGCAGAGGCACAGAAATCTCCAGGAGGACCAAAGTAACTGATATCCTGTCCCTTGACCAACATCATCATGTAGGCATGATACTGTCCACATCGTCCCACTTGCCATGTAGATGATGCTATTGCCATGTAAGGTCTGATTTTCTCAGATTGCACTACCATTTGGTGGACCCAAGGCACGGCACAGCTCTTAACTACACCCAAAAAGCTTTTGCACTGTTGGCTTTTACTGTTGGATGACTTACATACTAAGTGTCCCTGGTGGTCTGGTAGGGACACGACATCACCTATCCTTTATTTGCTATTCACGATCAGGTGAATCCCTGTATGACTGACCTGAGTGGTGGATGAGAAGCTGGACATGATCCAGCAATGTGCATTTGCATCCCAGAGAGGCAGTTATCCTGGGCTGCATCAAAAGCAGCATGGCCAGCAGGTTGAGGAAGGTGATTCTGCCTCTCTACTCCACTTTGGTGAGACCGCCACCTGGGATACATCAGCCAGCTCTGGGGTCCCCAACACAGGAAGGATATTGATTTATTGGAGCAAGTCCAGACGAGGGCCACCAAGTTGATCAGAGGGATGGAGAACTTCTCCTATGAGGAAAGGCTGAGATTATTGGGATTGTCCAGCCTGGAGAAGTGAAGGTTTTGGGGTGACCTTATTGCAACCTTCTAGTACCTGAAGGGAACTTACTGGAAAGATGTGGCAAGAATGTTTACAAGAACATATAGTAAAAGGACAAAGGGGTTCAAATTGAGAGAACATTTAGATTAGGTGCTAGGAAAAAAGTGAGGAAGGCACTGGAACAAGTTGCCCAGGAAAATTGTGCATGCCCAAAGCCTGGAATTGTTCAAGGCCAGGTTGAGTGGGACTGAGCAACCTGATCTAGTTAAAGGCATCCTTTCCCACGTCAGGGAGCAGTGAAAATAGATGATCTTCAAGATCCCCTTCCAACCCAACCCATTCTATGATTCTCTGACTGTATGGGAATATTATTGTTCATCTTTCTTACTGCCTCACTAAAGCTTGGTTTACAATGTGTTTTCAGACTCCATTACTGTTTGGACCACATCAATAATGACTGAGAGGAGACACTCACTCTCTAAGGATAGTTACAAACACAGAAGGGGATGTGAACACACCACCAGACATACTTCAAACTCTATAGGTCCCTTACTGTGTTTTATTTCTAGTCTCTGGACTACAATAGCCTAGATGTGCCATGAAAGCAAAAAAGACAGGTTATTTTCTGCTTGGAAAACAGCTTCAAAGTGGACTGGAAATACTTCTGTGGCAGGACAAGCATCCCAATATACCTTCAGATATACCCTCCTACCTAACATAGGAGTTGAGCAATATTTGCTGACCATTTTTATAGGCTTTTTGTTACAGTAACAGTGAACTTTACATTGAAGATATCTCCAGACATATAGTAAAAAAACCAGTTATGACACAGAACAGGCAATACCTAGACTTCTAGGCACCATTCTACACTTCCTGGCTCAGCTGTCCCATCAAATAACTGAATCATATCTACTGAAAATAAAATGTTTTCTTTTGAATCTTTGGCAATTCCCTTATGGAGTGAACACTTCATCTCCAATGGGATGAAGTGTGATGCATTTACCTATCTTTACTTTTCCATTCCCTTGAGAGTTTGTGTAAAGAGAATGTTGTTTCTCTGAGCCATGAGAAATACTGTATGAGCCATATTGAACTCAGGGAAGTTATTAGAGTTCCTCTACGACTGCTTTTGTTGAGTTTTATAATGTTTCATCTGCACTACTGAATTATTAAATTTAGAAAAGCCATAAGAGATTTAATAAGGCAGCACCGAATACTCACATGGATCTTCACCATCAGTATAAACTGTGTAGGATAGATGTAGAGCATTAACAGGTTTATTTTTTAATGCTGAGTTTATATGTCTTTTTCAGTTCAAGACTAATATTATTTTGTCTATTATCTTGGCAAGATAGTTATAGTACAGTGAGACCTGTATTTCTTGAAATATGATGGTTTCAGCACTTTAGCATTCAGTGGTATGGAGGGAAAAATATATTTTATATTGTCTCTTCAAAAAGCAACTGAAGTCTAGGAGAAAAACGTCAGTGTTGGAAACTCCTGGATGGAAAATAAAATTCTGAACTCCAAGAATATTACATTCAAGCTCTCCTGCTTGAAATATCAGTGCTGGCCTTCTGTATCAGATGACAGACCAATTAAAAAAGTCACTGAAATAAAACTTAGAAAATGACATGTAATACCCAAACAATTACACTAATGTACTATCTAAAACTGTAATTGTTTTATGAGAGACAAAATATGGTAGAAATGGTGATTCAAGTTTTAATAACATTCTGGACAATTTCTGGATGAAATAATGTGCCAAGAAGAAGTAAACTCTGATACTGATATAAAAGTAGAAGAAGCTGAAAATATTCTGGCTTAGTAAATAGACTATTAATTCAAGCTATTATTTCAATAGGACAAAGTACCTAGGAAAAGATTCTGTACTTTGGCCTAGATTCAGTTAATCTTATTTTTTTCCTGCTGTACTGTTCTCTTTTATTTTTTTTCTTTTTTTCCTTTTTAAATTTTTTTCCATATTTTGAGGACTTTGAATATCAACATATAGACCTGAAATTTTGGATGCAACTTGACACCTTGACACTCAGTGAGAAAAAGCAACATATGTGTGACTTGATAAGAAATGTATCCATCCAAAGGATGGATGTCCAGTGTCAGTGTTTCTTTGAACATCATGATATAGAGATTTTTAAAATAAATATACTTCATTTTGGTCCTCAGAAGTGTTTTATAAAACAACACAGACATAAGCTAAATATGAGTGAAAGGCTTCTGAGAAGCATTATGTTATGATCAATTGCACTGTCATATATGTAATGAAAATACGCAAAGTCTGGCAAACCTGATGTGGCTGTTACACTATCTGAATCTAAGATAATGAGAAAATTTATAAAAGCTTGTATGTCAAGTATCAGTCTCTGTCAGGTGATCATTCTCCCTATAGCTTAGCAAAACTGATATAAGAGTTTGTCATCCACAAATAATTATTATAGATAATGAGGAGGTGAATTCTTTCCACTTTAGATTCAGGGTTTATAGTAAAATATCTAAACCTAAACAATTGCACTGATTTCCTAATTTGTGAAAGTGTAAATTAAAAGGTACAGTGTTTGCAATACTGCTATTCTAGAAAACTAAGGCTTGTCCACAGAATGAGCCATTAAGCTGAAAATACCTTCTTCAATTCCTTTCAATTTTAATTTTGCATGTATTAAAGTGCATAAGGGAGCATAAATGTATATTTTATTTTCAGTGTCAATTTCTAATGCAGATATGTCTGATATTTTTAAATATTCTTTACAAGAATTCTTTAGTTGCAAAAGAGCAACATTAGTATTTACCAGATTTTGGCAATAGTGTGGTCTGTAAGGTGCTGAGAATTATACAATTGAATTCTGTTGATAATTTCTCTTGCAAATGAAATATGTGTGCAGAGAGGCTGTAAAGACCTATACTATTTGCTGTTTTCGTTGCACATTCTCAACTATTCTGCTAATAGTCTGCCTTAGGCCAAATTCTGTAGCTCCACCCAGAGGATCTCTTGAATACAAATCTGAAACTTTTATCTCCCAGGGCAGATGTAGTATTCTTGTTTGAAGCATGAATAATAGTAATCAATCACCAGTAACCAATGAGAATTTATAAACAATATAGAAATAGACTTTGATATCTGTAGAGAAACTTAGTATTTCCACATAATCCAAGCAATTCTAAAAGCTGAACAGAAATAATGGATGAAATTAGAGAGATGTAAGTACTGAATAATTTGGTCACTTTGAAGAGCTTTACTCAACATAGAACTTATGTTTCTCCGTTATGAATTATCTTGAACTCTGGCTTTATTGTATGGCATGGATGTATATTTGGGAATACGTATCTTTACCTTGACAGAATACCATAAAATTCTTTTTAAAAATTATTCTACTTTTTGAAACACAGTTAGTTTAGGGGTTTTACCATATAATACGATTAATTTCATCTTCTTGGAGTAAAACATTTGGTTACATTAATATGACTTCATATATATAATGCAAAACATGACATTTATTAACTATGAGATTATTGTGTTTACCACTCACATATAGGCAAAGATCTTATCTGAAAACGGCAGTTTGAAATTTCTTTAATATATTAACAAAGCTTCTGCCTAGCTAGAAGACTCCAAATCTTATTGAAAAATTATTTTTTATTCTTTTATAAGCTTATATATTTGAGCAGTGTATGGAATACATGCAAAATGAGCTATTCCTTAATTGTGACTCATTGTCTGTGATTAATTCATCTGGGAGACTGTGGTGAGCAAAGTATGATATACAGTGTGATGTTACATTGTTACTTGATGTGTTCTGCAAAAGCTTAAAAGGAGGTAACTATAAGAGGTCATCTTTTCCATTTAATTCATATCTTTCTGCTTTTAACCTTGGACTGGGGGCTATTAAGAACAACAGAAAGTTGTAATAGCTTTTTTTCTTATTCTTTATAAGTAGTAGTTGGAGTAATTACCTTGAATTTTTTTTTTTTTTAATGATGCCCTTCATGTTGGTCAAAGGTATTCTATGTTGGGTCCTGTAAGCCCACAAACCGTTCTTGTTAATGTTATAGTCTGAGCTGTTTGCTAACATGAACACTCAGTCTTCAAAAAGTTTGATTTGTTTTTTAATACCTCCACATGTACTTCTGTTGAAAATAAAAAAAAATTAATTAATAAAGCATTATGGGAAGTATTTATGACACCAGACTTTCTCCCTTGAAATGATCTTGTACAAAGCTGATGGCGGGATTTTAAATACTTTAGAAACTAAACTGAATTTGTCGTATCATCTGGGTTAGTAACAGCCAGAGTGTTCTTTGTAGAAATTTCTCCTGTTATATTTATCATAAAGTCTATAGCCAAAGCAGAAGCCTCTTGTCTCTCCAAAGTAGAAGCAGACTGTGCAAGATAAAGTGAATTTTTTTTCCCCTTAAAACAAAAGTAACTTTACTTAAAAAAAGGTGTCAGCCCGGTGTGTAAACCAATTTTGTAACATTGTTATACAGCAGATGGTATACTTTAACAGCATTGAGCTTAAATAATCAATATGAAACCATGAGGGGGCAAATTTTGCTGTAAGTGCACTAGTGGAATACAGGGCAACACATCCATGATAAGAGCAAAAATCATTGAATAAGCAGGATCAAGATGCAGTGGAACCCCCAAAATCCTGCTGTGTAAATGGTCAGAATCTGCCTGGGATGAAGTCAACTTTCTTTATAGCAGCCTGAGCAGTGCTCTGCTTTGGATTTGTGGCTAAAACAGTTTTGATAACACACCAATTTTTTGCTTACTGCTGAACAGTTCTTGCACAGCATCAAATGTTTCACTTTTCCACCTCCCTCACATACTGGCAGTTAGCAAGTTGTTGGGAGGGGACACAGCCATGAAAGCTGACTCACACTGGCCAACGGGTCTTCCACATCATATAACATCATGCTGAACAATTAAAAGATCAGGGAAAGAAGGAAGAAGTTTGTGCTCATGGTGTTTGTCTTACCAAGCAACAGTTATGTATACTGAGGTCCTGCTTCTCAGGGAACAGCTGGGCATCTGCCTGTCTGTGGGTAGTAGTGAACTCTCTTTGCCTTGCCGGTGCACACAACTTTTGCTTTTCCTATTAAATAATCATTATTTTGATCCATGATTCTTCTCACCTTTCTTCTCTTTCCTCCCCATTCAGCAGAAGGGAGTGAGCAAGAAGTAGGATGCATGCTTGTACACTGGCTCATATCAATTTACCACTATAAGCAAGATACTTGGTGAAATCAGAACAAGTCCTGATCCCCAAATAAAATTACATATGTCTTGAATAGATTAGATAATCTTCTTTTCAGGAAGGGGGCCAAGGAACATAAAAAGTGAATTATGATAAGCATAATGGAGAGGAAAGAAGATGCCCACTTCATTTCCAGCTTCACTCTTCAAAAATCTGAGGCCTAATCACTTTGACTCTTGTGAATAAAAACCATTAAGGACTACAAAATCTTTATATAATTATCTTTGGCACTTTATACTCTCAGGCAATTTACAAGAAGATTGTTAAGGGCAACTTGTTTAATATTTTTTATGATAATGAATGATAATGACAGAGAATTTACCATTAGCTAAGAGTAGTCTTAATGAAATTCAATCCAGTAAATTCTCATTTTGACTTTTGAAGAGGAATGATTTGTCTATCTTTTAAACAATTACATCATGACATTGACTTCAGTGATTATCATGTAAGCATATACTCTGCATATATTCTGCTGCAACAATCCAGTATATTTTACTATTTATTTTAAACTGTGACTGTAATTTACAGATGATTCAGTTATCCCTTTCTTACCTAGAATATATTTTAAATCACCCTGTTGACATCATTGTAATTTCCTACAATCTTATATAGATTTTTGCACAGTTGTTACTTTCTTCGTTCCATCTCCCAAGAATTTGTGAACTGTTTCTGCAGGTAGTAGATCTGGTTTGATTACAACCCACTTATAATTGCAAGCATTCCTTTATTAAAGGAGAATAAGTATGAATCAAAAAAGAAGTTATTATTTAATTATCTACAGAGGATATGCAAGGACCAACTTTTTAGTCCTGCCATCTATGATCTGAAATACTGTAAAGTAAATAATAGAATTGAGGAGTTATAGTTTTCCTAAGGGGGTGTTTGTTTGGGTTTTTTTCCCCAGGCATAAAGTTTTCAGTCTACTCAGTAGTGTAGAACATGAGGTTGTGTACTCCATGCTGTGTGATAATCTTCAAATGTAGGTGGTAACATAGTCACAGAACTTTGAATACAGGGCAATAACCTTGTGAGGTGAGATGAGATGTCATCTCATATAAGTTTAGGTTGTAAGAGTTTGATCAATATGTCTGATGCAGACATGATACTCTTGCAATTCTACTCAGTCAAAATCCAGGCTCTCTTCAGATGGAGAATCAGTTCTTTCTATGGCAACTATTGAAGGCAGGTGTGATGAAGAGCCATCTAGAATGCCTACATCCATCTGTTTAGTGTATGGAAGTTAGATGCTACCACTGACATAGAAATCTGTTTTGCACTGGAAGGCACTGGTCTGTCATGATCCCACTGAGAAAGGCACCAAGTCTTTGTGAAGTATCATTTAAAATGGTATTACTCAGATTGGATTCTACAAGAAAGAGAGGATAGTGCACATATTATGGCCTGTCAGCAGGGGAATCTCAAACTGTGCAATATTGAACAGCTCTCCAATCCACAAGCAGACTGCCACACAGTCCCATCCATAGAAAGAGTTGATGGTTGAGCAGCTAAGGGATTTTCTTGCAATAAAACAAGTCCTTTAATCTTTTCAGTTGTCAAAGAGGAAGGATGTTTGCACAAGAACTCCTTGCTGCACTGTGGGATAAAGGGAAGACTACTCCAGTGGGATAAAAACCAGCACTGAGTGAGAGTTGCCTGCAGTCTCCTCTGTTTACAAAGTGCTGGGTTATTTCGTCCTGTGTCCAAGGGATTTGTACAGATTAACACAGGCCTGAAAGCCATGCAGTACATATAACACAGTACTGCCTCTTCAGGATAACTATTACATGTTTTACTAACTTCTTGCTGTAGAGTGGTCTTCTGATAAGAATTATTGCAATCTTCTAATAAGAATTATTTAAAGTTTTATAGTCATCTGAATTAAATTCCGCACTAAATCTTCTAAATATCTGGTTGTGGTATCGAATGCACACCGAATTTACACTGAATTACATGAGTATGAAAACTAGCAAAATTCTTCTATTTCCCAAATAGGTGGCTTTTGTAGTTCTATTAGTGTGGAATATAAAATTATAATAAGAACAAAAAATTTAAAATTATTCTAACTTGGGGATTGTACGTGGAGGTGAAAGAACTTTTGATAATATTTTGCACTATATTGGGAATGGTTAATAGCACAGGAGCAATTGGATTCTTCTGTAAGTACTTTAGAGAAGCAATATTGAATAAACACATCACTCAGCTAAGCCAAACATGATAGATAATGACTTTAAATCAGCTTTAAACCAAAAAAAAACAGTGCAAAAGCAGATAAAGACCTTGAAAGTTTGTTTTACTTGCATTACTTGTTGGCTTTGTTTTGTTTAATTTTTAGGTATAATCGTGAAAGATGATATCTGACAGATTTATAAGCAAATAGTTATATACTCTGAATTAAAACTTCATTAGGTACTCTTGCAACCATTTATAGAGAACAAAATGTATTTTAGAAACTTCCTTAATTTTGACTGCAATATTGACTATGTATTTTTCTTTTTGTTTGATTGGTTTTATAAGGGAAATGTCTGTCCTTTAAATGGGAAAATAATACAGCAGGAATACTGGCTATTTTGTATAACAATCTCATTCTCCTCATTTATTCATGTCAACTTTTACTTCTCCCTGAAAAACAAAACAGAACAAACAAACCAACCCAGCTTTATTTTTCTGCATTTTAAGAAATATTAAACAGTTTATATAAAATCTTGGTTCATCTGTAAACCAGAAATAGACATTAGCAGACCCATTTAAAAATGTAAAATGCAATTTTGTTTATTTGGCTGTTTTCTCCTAGGAAAACATTAAGTGCATGATAAATAGTATAGAATGTTGTCATAATATTTGGGGAAAATAATGCTAGTAGAGCTGTTAAAACAAACAAACAAAACCTGTCTGATTTTAAGTTAATGTTACTATTCTTTCATTATTGTCATATACAAAAACATAGTCCAAAATCTACAATGAAATTACACTTTTGAAAATGTATATAAGCAGTACTTTCTTCTAATATGTATTCAGAGAAGGTTTTGCTGCCCTCATAGTGTCACTTTTATGTCATCTGGCCTCCTTAGCAGTTGATCCAAAAAGCAAAGTTCACTTCAATTATTTCAGCATCCTTCGGCAGCCTGACAGTAAACAAGCAGTTTGAAGTATCCACTGCTATGAGCAAAATCCAGACTCGAGGACAAAGACTGAATGAATGATAACCGGTGACTGGGGAAGATAAAAATCTCTAGCTGTCACACAAAGTGACATGGCTACTAGGACCAGCATATAAAGAGATTGTTCCCTGCATCAGATTGAAATTCTTCCTTTCAAAACAGTGTGATCACAAAATAATCAGAAAATTATCACCAGAAATTGCTCTCCTATTTATGTTCCTGTTGACTTTAAGATAAAAACTCACCTTCATGCCATTGAATAGTTTTATAGTGTTTTGTAATTTCTACCTGGAAGAGTATTATAAAAGTTATGTTTATATACCATAAACCATTGTTCTGAGAGGGGTTTTCTTCTGTTCAAACTCAAAGCAGACTATATCCATCCAAATTGGTGCAATTCAGTCTTGAATTGATAATGTAAAACTATAACCTAGCTGAGTGACCACTAGACTATGTTTGACCTTGACTACTCTCCCTGGCTTTGATCCTGACCTGACTTGCCATTGAACATCCTGGGCCCTCCTTGGTGAGGTCACTGCTTGCATCTGCCTTTTTATCACACAGTGCTTCTAACTCATCTTTCCTTTTTGGGCAGCCAACACTTGCAAACAAAGCTCTGAATTGGGGAAAATCTTTTCCCTTGAGATGCAGGGTTATGTTCTTGCTTTTTGCTCTGATCCCTTCTCTCAGCATTCTGAATTGCATAATCTTGTGCTCACTGCAGCTGATGTTGCTCCCAACCTACTATCCCAGAAATTCTCTTTGTGGCTAAAATGTGAAAACACTTAAATCGGAGTACATAAAACATTATGATTACTCTCCATCCTTTAAGAGAAAAAGCATGTTTAGAAAATACTGAAAGGAGGGTTGTATTCTTTAATTCTGTTATCTCTTCTCATGCTAAAGAACACTTTACTTTGTAAGTAGTGCTTCAGGGGTAAAGAATGTTGAATGAGATTCCAAGTTGCTTCAGCGAGTTAATAACATGGACAAATGTGAACAGTTATTTACTTTCATGGATTAGGTAACGTGACAGCATACAAAATGTGATGTGCTTGGGATATTGCTTTCTGAAGGAAAAAGGTATCATATTTATGATTTTAACTAGTGGCTATGTAGAATACATAAGCATTTACAAAATTAAATATGATGTTTAGTCGCTTTACAAAATGTAAAGCAATACTAAAATAATGTTTCCTCTATTACCTTCCACTGCTTTATCAAAATACCCAAGCAGCTTGTTTGCTTCCTTAACCAATGGCTTCTCAAATTGTGCATGAACAATTAAAGAAGACTTTAAGGATTCTGGATATGAAATGATAGAGCATGCTACTAAAATATTTTGATGACTTTAATCAGCTGAATGTTATTGGGAAATACACCAGGGCTTTACTTTGAACTACAGATGTTGCTAGAAATTGAAACTCAAAGCACAGTCAACCATTACGAATTTCATGACTCTCTGAAGCACTGGGATGACTACTGACAAGATAATAATTCCTGACAGAAAGCACTTGAAAACTTAGCATCCCCATCAGAAAGAAAAGTCGGGGGAAAAAAGGAGGTATTAAAACATGAAATTAAGAAAAAAATTAGTGATGTTAAATCCTGACATACACCACAAAGGGCATTTATAAGAATGCCAAATATGTGATGAATAGATAGGGATAGAGGAATTTGAATATCTGTCCTTAAATGACTATATCAGATACTTGGCCTGAATAGGAATGACTAGTTCAAGAACCTACCAATGCAATAAGCAATACTAATAATTCCTTACAATTCATAAGTAACCATAAGCCTGTCAGACATTCTATTGATCCAACTGTTGACTAGAGTGAAAAGGTAGCACTGATATGTGTCACTGACATTGTAAAGAAGAAAAATGAATTCTTTGCTTTGGTGTCCACTGTCAAGTAAACACCTTTAATTAACCTTTTTGCACAGGAGCTGGCAGATTGCCTGAAGTAACTATTGAAGAAAACGTGGTGTAAAAAGACCAAAGGAATGTTGTCAAATGCCCAGAACTGCATCTATCACACCTACACATTTTTTCAAAAGCTCAGAGTTAAAATAGTTTCATAGCTGTGGACAACCTTCCACTTTACACTTTTTCACTTCATGAAGATTGGAGGCTAGAAGATATGATATCAGTCTTTAAAAAAGGATTATGGGGACTGCAAAACTAGTCTTTCCATCAAAGCTAGGACTACCTTTTTCAAAGAGTACCAGAAAGGATGTTCTGTTTTCCAAATATTAATTCTTCATGAACAGAGTTGCGGTAGAATTTTTTATTTCAGACTTTCAGGCCTAAATTTTAAGTTCTGATTCTAAATTCTAAGCTGTATGTAGCTGGC
>JAWWES010000001.1:63984798-63998003 GCA_035583135.1 Lophotriccus pileatus
TACCAAATAAGAATGGAGATTAAAAAATTGTAATCTGCAAAAATAAAGTTCATTAAAATGGTTGTCTAAATACAAGTTACTGTTGAAAATTTTGTATGATCTGTGGACCCAGTTCATCTTTATAGATAATGACATATACCAGGTACCAGTCTTGATCTACTGTTCTTGCTAGATTTGATCACAAAGAACCTAAGCTCCCCTGATATTAATTACTGTCAATACACATACTAAACCAAACAATATATAGTATATTCACATTAAATTTTTAATAAAAACCAGCATCTGCCTACCAAGAAAGACTGTTAAACTTCCAGAGGATGAAAATTATTCCATTTAATGAGATACTTTTAATGGAATTAATAATGGAGTCATATTCCCTTTGGAGGCTGTTGACAGGATTTGTGTTGGAGCCTGTAAGATTTAATATCTTCAACAGTGACTTGAAGGAGATTATGGAGTCAATCCTACTCAAGTTTGAAGATAAGACTGCACTGTGAATGCAGCTGATAAGCTGAAGTACAAGGCTCTCATTCAGAGGCACCTAGGGAAACTGAAGGCATGGGTGATGGGTACCTCAGGAATTCAAGAAAGACAAATAGAAAAGTCCTTTCCTAAGCCTGCAGGCTGAAGACAGATGTGCTGGTGAGCAGCTCTGCAGAAAAGGTCCGGGGGGTCCTGCAGGAACAGCAAGGTGAACATGAGCCAACAGTGCACCCTAGCAGCAGGGATAGCCAACAGTGTCCAAGGCTGTATTAACAGTAGCAGAGAAAACAGGTCAAGGGAAGCGATGACTCAACACTCATGAGATCATAACTATGAGTTCAATTTTGGGCATCCTTATACTGGGAATATATAAATAATCTGGAACAATTTAAAAGAAATGCAGCAAGAATGGTTGAGGGTAGAGCCCTTGTCCTGTGATAAGAGGCTGAGGGACTGGGTTTATTCATCCTGAAGAAAAAAAATACTTTGGGGATATGGAATGACACCTGTACAAAATGAACCTAAGATTAGGACATCAAAAAAGATGGAGTCGGGCTTTTCACAGTGGTTAGCAGCAAGAGAAACAGATCCATGTGTGGATTAGATATAAGGAAAAACTTTTTTTTACAGTTGGGGTAAAGAGTCAGAATTGTAGTGTTGTTTTAAGACAGTCAAGAATTTATGAGGCTGGCTTGAGCAAGGCCTAACAACTGAATGATGTCTGAATGAAGCAGATTTCATGGCCTGATGTTTCATTGATTCTTCCTCTGTACCAGCCAATAGCCACACTCCTGTTACCATGAAAAATAACTCTTGTTATAAATCAGGTTCATTAAGGCTATAAGGATGCACACAAAGACCCTCTGATGAAGCTTCTCTGAAGACAATCTTCGCTGCTGCCTCAATACATGGAGGAAGACCGAAGTGTTTGTTCTGCTTCTCTTGTCAACTATAAGTTCTTACTGAAAGTAACCAAGACCTTTATTAAGCCCCATTAAAATATTAACTTACACATTCCTTGGGAGGCAAATGAAAGAGAACATGGGACATGTCCGTAATTCATATATGACCAAAGTCACCAAACCTCACCCATAACATGTGATTTCTCAATCCCATTGAGATGGACCAAAAATTTATAGTATATAAAGAGGTGCTTCAGGCCAGAAAGGTCTGGGGGGAAACATCTCTGCCTGGGGGGAAACATCTCTGCCTGCATGGGATCAGTCGACAGATTGTGTCTCTCCTCTCCCGAATGCAGAGACACTTAAGTGAGCTTTGTACTTCCAACTACATTGGAGCATACCCAGAAATATTAATTTAAACATCATCAGCTGATCAAGGGAGGGGATTGTCCCATTCTGCTCTGCACTGGTGTGATCTCACCTTGAATATTGTGTGCAGTTTTGAGCACCACAATATAGCAAAGATATTAAGCTCTTAGAGAGTGTCCAAAGGAGGGCAACAAAGATGGTGAAGGGCCTTGAGGGGAAGCCAGATGAGAAGAGTCTGAGGGCACTTGGTCTGTTCAGCCTTGAACAGTAGAGGAGACTGAGGGATCCTTCATTGCAGTCTACAAAGTCCTTATTTAATGTGACCAGATCTGTGGTATTGTATTGGTAAATTGCACTATTTATGCATCTGTGCTTATGCAAGTTCTTCTTTTGAACTCCACCAGACTTATAGTGCTAAATTGGCTATAATCAGAAATTAAGCCCAGCCACACCCAGACCCTCTGATCTCTGAGATCCAGCTGGAGTACAAGAGCATTTATTTTCGTCTAAATTCCCATGCCCTTAATGCAAAACAATGATGGCGGACAAGCAGTAAAACAGACTCCTGGGAGAGGATACAAAATTTCTATCCTAAGAGGTTTTCAAAACCCAATTGCATGAACCTGTCTATGTGATCTCCGAGTTAAGTCTATTAAGAGCAGAAGCTTGGATTAGAGACCTCCAAAGGTCTTCCCAGCTGAATTGTGCTATGGTTCTGATGCTGCAATATTTCCTTATTTCAGTGCCTGAAATGTAGAAACTACACCAACACACTTGAAATCAACTAGATTGCAACACAGTTGAAATTAGTCAATGGCGATTATCTCTGAAGGGTATGCAAAAAGCTTTTTTACAGGTTGCAAAAGAGAAAAATAAATTTTTATCTTATTATTTGCTTTCTTGGTAGAAGAAGTTAAATTTTTATATACTTTTTAGTGGACTTGATCAGAATTATTTGTAAAAAGTGATGCAGAGCTCTTGCTGCTGGAAAGGTCTAAATGTATTATGAAAATATGTTATTTTTAATACTTGAGCTCTTCTCCATATGAGTTGAACTCAGCAGAGCAAAATGCAGATTAGATTAAGGGTTATGATCCTAAGGACAATAAAAAAATTAACGAAGAAGCACAAATTATCCCACATTAAAATGTTGAATGATCAGAACGAAAGCAGGAAAAAGGTGTTTTCTCTTAGAAGAAGAGTTTATTACTTAATTTCTGACAGATTTTAAATTTGTACAGAGGGATAAAAAGTGATACTCAAAAAAGTCAAAAGTTTGTTGTTGTTTTCTTGGGATTTTTTGTTTGTGGGTATTTTATTTTTCTACCTTATTTTACTTTTCTATCGTATTTTATTTCAAGAAAGAACTCAAATTTATTTTTCTTTTTTTGTCAGTATTAGCTGTGATATCATGGAATTGGAGGCATCATCCCTATTATTTTCACCTGCAAAATAACAGTGGGAAAAAACCCACTGAAATCGATTCTAGTATTGCTAACTGGAGCATGGGGAGTGTCAGCCTTTTACAATCTATAGGACTTGATGAACCTACATACACACAAAATAAAAGATTACCCTATTTCTCTAATTTCTAACAATGGAAAAACACAGAATATGGATTTCACTGTGTGTGGTGGGTAAAAAAAACATTTCAAATTATTAGATATTTCCAACACTATGTAACAGATTCCTTTAAAAAGAAATAAACAATCAAAAAGTTTAGTGTGTAAATACTATAAGACATCTAAGTGTAAGCATAATAAAAGAAAGCAAAACCATTTCGGTCAATGCCTCAATTGCATTTGACGTGGGCAAGGCAGATATCATCCCCCTCCCACTTCAAGTCTAGTTTAAAGCGCCGTCAATGAACCCCACCAGCTGGTGAGTAAAGGCCCTTTCCCCTTTGAGAAAGATGAATCCCATCTGATGCCACTAGTGCTGGTGCCTCACAAGCCATCCCATAACTGCAAAACCCAAAATAGTAGTGGTGACACCAGCCACAGAGCCAGACTGGGTTCATCCATTTCTTCCAGTGTCACTGACTGCAACCAGAAAGACACAGGAAAAAAATTACTTGTTTTCCAGATTCCCTTACCAACCATCCGATGGCACCAAAGTCTCTTTTGATTGCCCTTGGTCTACGCATTGAGACTTTATTACCAACCACATAAAAGAGCAATAACAAGTCTGAGGGCTGTACCAGACTAAGAAGTTTGCTAGTGTGGTTTGTAACCTGCGCCCCATGTAGGCATTAACCTTGGTAATTTTCTTCTATAGGCATCACCTTGCATTTGGAAATTAATCAGCTGGATTAATCAAAGTGAGAATGTAGACAAGTATGTCTATATTAATATCTATGTATTCATAGTCTAGACACACATTTTGAAGCTTTATCTTACCTTATGCATTTCACCTCTTTAATATCACCTTTCACCTTTGGTAATTATCTGTAACTAACAAAATTACCGGCTTAGCTACTGTAATGTCTCCCTACGGTCAGTAAAGAATTTTCCCTGACTTATCCTGATTTTCCACAAATTGTATTCATACATGACTTTCAATATTCTGTCAGGATTTTAATGATAGCTGTTCACTTGTTTTCTTTGTATACATCGACTGTGCTTAAGATTTGTTCTTTTGTTTGTTTTTAGGGATGAGTGAACCATCCCATATTTGGAGACTTCTATCTAATAAAGAATGATGAATGGGCACGCATTCTCTATTCAGTAGAAAGATGTACAAGACAGTTTAGTAGCTACCTTATAATGGAAGAAAAAAATGGATCCTCTTATCTGTATGTAACATTAAAAAGAATCAATAATTTACTGGTTCAAATACATGTTAAATTGAAAATTATGGTTCAGAAGAATGTGAGACAGTTAGGTTCAATGTAGAAATGTCCAAACACTCAAAAAGTAAGCCTAGGTTTATACTGAAAATATTTTACTGTTATGTCTATGGCACTTCTGGCTGTAAATGAAGGGGCTTTGATAAAAAATGTAAATTAAATAATTTGTAGAGAGAAAAATTTTTGTTTGTTTGAGTGGCTACTACACCTTGACTATGAAACAAAACACCTATCAGCTGAAAACTTCCTTTGACACCCACAGTCACAAGCAGAATATCGACAGTGAACAGAAGCTCTAAGTATGAAAATAGTTTATTTATGTGGAAAAAAAAATTACAGAGATAATCAGGACATACACGTGCTGGTGTTTGGTAGAGTCACATTTGAATGAAGTAATTCCCATACTGTATCTGAGGAAAAAAATGTAAACAAAGGGAGAATATAAAGAAACAAGAGCTTTATCTTTATCACTGAGTAGGATCAATTTTGATGTTCCTCAGGAGCAATTCTGATTAATGCAGAATTTCAGTTTCTCCTTTCCTTTCTACCTTTTACTGTTAGATACCAAATCTTGCACAATGCTATCAAAAATATTTTTGAGAAGGAAAATTCTAGTGTGAAATTTCTCTTATTTCCAGATCACGTAAGTTCAGAACAGAACTTTTTAACTTACAGGTGAAAGTCCTTAAAATTTTATTTGGGTGCCTGCTTAGGTACCCAAATAAATCTCAGCTTCAAAAGTGCCAAGGTATTCCCACAGCTTGTATTCCACCATTTGTATTAGGAGCAATAGTGAATTTTACATGCCCTAATAGGTACTTCTGTGTCAAGGAAATTTTATTTCTGGAAAGAAGCAGCTAGCACTTGATTAAACCCTGAAGCAAGAAGGTTTGTGGGGAGGCCTTTTTTTCCTGCGTTACATAACTGTAGCTTATATTATCTGTAAAATATTTTCTGTTATAAAAATCTAGTCTTTTCAGTTCTGCTAGGCTTTTGGCACCTTTAATATCACAGTAATAAACTGGAAGAGGTATATGTCAAAAGAATGAAACTTGAGGAATAAAAAGACATCTGTATTAGAGTTCCTCTACACAATGCTAGAGTAATGAGAAACAAGCAAAGAAAAATGAAAAAAAAAGAAAAAAAGGTTGCTAAATGACAGTGGTTGTGATCTTGTGGGCATAACTGCAGCCTGGTGAGAAGATTCTTATAATGGGGATGTCAATACAGATTAGCACAATCTATATAAAAGAAGGGTGGAAGGGTAACATTATGAAGGAAATAAAAAATATTTACAGTCCCAGCAAGTAACAGATTAGTAGTGATAAGTGCCAGGGTAAATTTTATGAACTGGGATAAAAAGACTGGAAGGAAAAAGAAATGACAGTGTGTGATTGATATAGAGGATAAGATTGAGAAGAAAAAGAAAACAAAGTCAGTTCAAACTAACTTTTACGTGCTCAGAAACCCAGGATATTTTTGATACATAAAATCAAATGCACATTGTTGACCAACACAGAAACCCATGAAACTCTAATACTGCATTTTTATGAAATAAAAATAAACAAATCTTGTCTCTACTTCTATTAGAAGGAAACTGAATGTAATGTGTGCCCATCATTCCAGTATCTGAAACTTCCCAGTAAAAATTAAAATTAATGGTGCCATTAAGATTTCAGATTTTAATTACAACATATAAAACACAAAGTCTGTTAGGAAATAATATTCAAATCCACCAGAGTGGAATATGATACAATTAAAATGTAAGAAACAGTACATGCTTCCAAAGAAGTATATAAGGAACTAGGGTTGGTTCATGTGATTTCAAAAATAGATTCTACTCAGTTGCTTGTTATCACATTTCCAGTCATCATCCAGCTTTAGAGATACATTCTGAGCAGGTTGCTACAAAATGAAAGGCAAATCACCCAAGGAACAGAAATACCCTCCAAAACTTTGAAAAAAAAAATCTTGTTAGTTTTGATTATTTAATATCTAGTTTGTGTTCCTAAAATGCAATAATTTTGCTTTTCAAAATGAAGTGCCTTTGATGATGCAGATAAAAAGAGAAAAGTTGCAGTTTCTCTGACTAAATTTATTCCTTCACATGACCCAGCTAAAATTAATAACAATAACAAAAAAGAAAGCAAAATATATTAATTTGTTCATCTGTCCTTCTTCTAGAAATGTTTGGGGGGTTTTTTTCTGGTGGGTTGTCTTTTTCGACCTATATGGAAGACAAAGGACTGTTGGTAATTTTAAAGCTTTTTCAATAGGAAGATGATATATTACTTAAACCACAGTAAAAAAACCTGTCATCTGATATATGACTAAATATTTTTCTACATGGTCTTCCAGCAGAAAAAAGTGAATATTTTGCTTATTATTTGCTCCATCCTTATGCAGGCTCATGTCTGCTGCTATATTCTGAGCAATTGTGATTATAAACTATATTGTCATAAACATTGAAAATTTGCTGACAAAATTTAGATAAAACAGACAAGATTGTGGCATAGAAATAGATTTTGATTTAAACTGAAAAGCAGGAAGACATTTTTAGGTGTTTCAGTAAACATACCAAATAGTGATATTATAACTAAAAAAGTTTTAAATGCAAAGCTATTTAGAAAAAAATGTGTATGCTGATGTTGTCTGTTAAAAATTACAGGTAAAGAAATATGGAATATCTATTTTCTTTAAAATACAAACTTTTTATTTTAATGGGACATTTCAAAACAAAACAATGTAGTAATTTCCTTACAACTTTGCCCATATGTACAATTTCACAAATTAAACAGCTTTTGTGTCTGAAGTAACAAACTATTTCAGAATTCCTTTGAGTATTTTTTCAGTTTGAGGGTTAAAAATGTAGCTCAATTATGTATGTTCATTAGCCAAGAAATTAAAAATAATCTTAGAGTGGTATAAAGAAAATCAGCTTTATTTGGTTAACAATATTTTGTAAGAAGAACATAAAAAAACCATGGACAATTTTAGGTTATCCTTACCTTTTGAAAGGAATTACTGAGAGATTACTAATTCAAATGACAGTGAAAAATCGTGGTAGCATTTAGCAGCCAATCTGTCTTAAAGAATTTAAAAATCTTATCTAATTATTAAAAAAAAGCTTTAAAGACACCTGCAATGGTCGAGTTTGACAAGTTAAAATCTTTTTCTATTGGTCATTTTTGAGTACTCTGTCTTTTTTTTTTTTTTTAATCCGTGCATCTATCATTCATTTTTACACTGATTTAATTTTCTGTGGGTTTTTTTATTATTTTAATGTTGATTATTGTCTCCCATTCTATCTACAATCCAGTCATAAATTAAATACAAAAACTAACGAATTAACTTTTTATTTTTTACATGGTAGCTGACTATATGATCAAAGTGTATCTTGATTTGCATAGAATTTGTCTTTTTTTCCTATGTTTTTGTAAATAATATGAATATACACTTGAAGACATGAAAGATAAATTATTTAAGGACCGGTATATATGAAGCATTTATATTTTGTAATGATGTGTGTGAAAATTATTTCTTCTCTCTATAAAGACAAGTGACTTTTGAACTGAACTCAGAATAAAAGGAGGAAGCTTCTCTTGGCTGCTCCTTCCTTCCCATGCTTTTTCTATGCTCCAACATGTGCGCTCCACAGGACTCGCTCCCTTTGTGGTGATTCAGTGTGGGCTCACCCATGAGCTGCAGTGCCTTTGGAAGGTATGCCTACCCTGTCATACAGCCACCTCCTGCCCCTCTGATTTTGGTGTTCCCTTTGTTGTGTCACATTGGTTTTGTTTCCTCTTCCTCTCTGTCCAGATATTTTCTGACCTTTTCTTAAACATCTTTTCAAAGTCCACTGTGGTGAGTCCATTGCAGAGTCTGCTGAAACTGGCAGTGTCTTGGAAAGGACAACCCCTGGCATCTGCCCCAGGATGTTACTCCTGCTGTCTGCAACTGCAAAGGTATTTCCTGAAGAACTCAATGCATCTTTCAATCTGATACCTTTCTAGCATTAAATGACTGCCTTGCTATACGAGGGGCAGCACTGGATATGATTCACCTTGACTTACTTCAGTAAGGCTTTTGACATGGTTTTCCATAAGATCCTCATGGAGAAGCTGATGAAATACCGTCTGGATAGGCAGACAGCGAAGTGAATTGAAAACTAGCTGAACAGCTGGGCCCACAGGGTGGTGATCCATAGTAGAATGTCTAGTTGGAGGACACTAACAAGTGATGCACTCCAAGGGTCAATCCTGTATTAAATCTTCATTAATGAGTTGGATGATGGGGCAGTGTGAACCCTCAACAAGTTTGCTAATGGCACAAAATTGAGGATGAGTGCATGATGCACAAGAGGGCCTTGTGGCTGTTTAGAGGGACTTCAGCAGGCTGAAGAAATAGGCTGAAGTTTAACATGGGGAAGTGCAAAGTCCTACACCTAGGAAGGATCAGCCCAGTGCATATGTTGGGGAACAACTAACTAGAAAGTAAAAAAAAGCCTTTGGAGTCCTAGTGGACGTCAGGCTGAACAAGACCAGACTGACACAAAGAAGGCTAATGGTATCCTGGGCTGCATTAGGTAAAGCACAGCCATCAGGTTGAGGGAAATGATTCTTCCCCTCTGCTCTTGCCCTGGTAAAGCCACATTGTACCGCTGTGTCCAGATCAGGGCTCCTCAGTACAAGAGAGGCATGGGCATACTGTAAAGAGCTCAACAAAGGGCCACAAAAACAATTAAGGCAGTGGAGCATCTCTCCTATTAAAAAAGGCTAAGAGCTCTGGGACAGTTCAGCATGGAGAAGTGAAGGCTCATGGGGAGATCTTATCAGTGTATACAAATACATGAAGGGAGGATGAAACCAGTCTCTTTGGAATAGTTCCCACTGACAGATCAATATACAGTGGGCACAAAGGACCTTCAGGGGTCCTTTCCAGCATCAACCATTCTGTGAGTCTCTGAATCTATTGTAAAGTCTGTTTTGAAGATGGAAAATTAGGCCAAGATTCATACTCAGGTTCAGTCACTGGGGTAAAACTGTCTTCTGATGGCTGGCATCTTCTAAGACTGAATTATTTATTTATTATTTGGAATAGGAGGCGATTGGCTGTTAGGTATTTATAAAAACATAGCCTTCAGTGACATAAATGAAAATTAGCATGTGAAACAGGTGACCTTTTTGGGTCCTATATAGAAGGCTAGACAGTCACTTGCTGACCTTTAATTTTTTCACAATCACATGACAGACAAAAAAGTTAAAAGCGTTACCAATAGAAACAAGAATTCAGGATTGTCTGACTGTTTCCATTTCATTCAATTGTTGACATTTTTCATGCTTATGTCAGTATCTTCAGATTAAGTTTGAGAAAGAGGCCTTTTTTTAATACAACAGCATATAACCAGTAACAGAGGTAGCAAATGTTTGTTTATGGGGTTCATGAACCCTGGTCACAGCAAATGACCTTGGAAGCTGAAAACATCATACAGCCAAGCAAGCAATATTGGATTTGTGTCACAAGCATAAAATATTTAAAGACAAATAATAGAAAATCACAGGCAATTCCAGCCTAGTGTGCATGGACGGTTTGGCAGCTTTTAGATTTACAGCACCACGGTTCTATCTGTGTGGGCATAAACCAGTCAATTTGTTCTACACAGGTGTCATAATAGTTTTACAGGGCATTTAAAAAAGAATATGTAGCAAGGACATATTTTCCCTTGGCAAAGCCATAAATAAAAAGAAAATGGTTTTTTTTTGAAGAAAGATTAAAATGCATTTAACCCGTCAAAACATATTCTCTTCATTGTGTTATATAGTCACTGTTTGTTGAATGATTTGGATGTTTTTACTTGAATACCCTTGCCTAATAGGCCATTAGATGCACTTATTACTTTTCAGAAGCCATGTAGCTTCGAAAGTCTGCATAATATGAGTTTGTTTTGACTCCTTTGTATGCTAGCTTCCCGTGTTTTCACTCAGGTAGGTTCAAAATGGTATAATTTCCTTGTTCTGTTTAAACTGCGTAGTCATTAAACCAATATTTTCACAATCATATGTTCACAAAGCAAACTAACCAAGCAACCAAAAATGTACAGTGGCAGCATAAATAGTAAGTTTAAATAGTGAAAAGAGAACAATGCTAAGCTGGTAAAAGAACCTAAGCTGGTAAAAGAACTCAAGTCACCCATGTTGCACTTAATTTCCGATGGGCCAATTGCATAGTGGATGGATAACAAAAAATAAACAACTTCTGAAATATTTATCTAACTTGTCCCTTCCCTGTTTAAGGCTAGATTGGATGGGACTCTGAGAAACCTGGTCTAGTGAAATGTGTCCCTGTTGACAGCAGGGGTATTGGAACTAGATGATCTTTAAAGTCCCTTCCAACCAGTGCCAGTCTATGATTCCACAATGATTCTATGATTAGGATTGCAGACAGGTAACACTGATAGCAACAGAGAGCCAGGCAATAATATTGAAGTCATTATTTCCTGCACTGGGGAAAACAACAAAAGAAGCTATTTGACATTGATATCTTTTACATTCACTGAGGTTTCACACTGTCAGGGTTGAAATACTGAACAGAAAAAGGAACGCTCTTACTAATATAGTTAAAACAGCCTAAAATATTATTCATTCTCTTGCAAATACTTTAAATATTTTTAAAAGCTCTTGTGCATTTTCTCCTTGTATATAAATCTTCTTTTCCTTTAATAACATTTTTTTCAGTCATAATGATCAGTCTGTCTCAGTGTGCATTTTAGCCTTTCTGCCAGAAATTCCTTCCAACTCTTTCAGAATCCACTGAGTCAGGCACTTTGGTGGCTAATTTGACTTATTCAGTCCTTATATGTAATGTCCCTTTCTAAGATAAAAGCTTTTGAGACTTAATGGACTTAGTTTCTTTCTAGATCTGTGAGAATAAACTTTACTATTGCCCTTGGGGAAAAATGAGAGACATCAATGAGCAAATAGGTCCCAGTGCTGCTTTTTTTCTTGTTGTTTTTTTTTTTTTCATTTGCTCTTCATCATCACTGCTCCCTTGGCGTTAACTCAGGTAGGCTAAAATTGAACATATAAATCAACTATGAAATAATTATGGAAATCAATGCATGAGTTCCTGGTTATTCATTGGGATACTACTAAGGTGCTACTTCTAAAGACCTTAACAGCCTAATAGTCCTCAAAAGAAAAGATTCCTCAGTTCCTTTTCCAAAGACAGCTATTATCCATGTGATTTTTGACCAGCCTGTCTGATTCTGCTGCACTGATTCTAAATGAAGGTAATGGTGTGCATGGTAATGGTAAACAAGGGTAAACAAATCTTGACTTGGATAGCTACCATTTGTCCTGAGTGGCCTTTTTTTTTTCTTTTAATCTAGCATCACTTATTTTTTTCAAATAAAGTAGCTTAAACATAAACTGTTTATGTATTATTTAAATACAAGTATTTTTATGGTTAATCACGAAAACCAGATGTACCCCTTCTCTGCTAAGTGCCTTAGGAGATCATGTTTTTTGATTTAACACTCCCTTTCTCACACCAGGAACTTTATATTCTTCTTTCCAGTGGGAGGAGAAAATAACTGCAGCCTCACATATTTAGTCCTTGAGTGGTGGAAGATGGAAGATGGCCTGCAGTGAGGTTTAAGATCCCCTACTTCTTGAATGACTGCTGTAGCCTTTTTTTAGCTTTTACTGGAGATGTCTTCTCTGAATTTAAAAATTAAGAGATACATGTGCATTCTGTTGTGGAGCTTTTGCATTGTCAGCTAGTTCTAAGATCGCTTTCAAACTGCCAACCACAATGGACTGGCAAATGGAAATATAATGTCATTTAGTTTCTACATTATAATTAGCCTTGTCTGAGAAAAGATTTGCTTATGCAGTGACAGGTTTAGAAATGTTCATATGCAGAGGCTTAAAAGCCTTCTCCCATCATATGAGGTGTTTAGATTCTGGATCATGACTTTTTTTAAAACAAAGTTCAGATTTCTAGTATCCACTTAATTTCTGTATTATCCTCTGACCCAGATCTCTTGGGTATTTTACATACCTTTCTTTTTGGGTGGTTGTAAAGACATAAAAATATTGAGATATTTCAAAGCTGTTTGAGTTTAACAATTACAGGTCTCAATTGCAATTTCTCATAATAATTCTTTATTAAAAAAAAAAAGCGCCTACCACATAATCAAGTAGAGAATATAGAGACCTATTTTACTATTCTCCCCATTTCTCCCCCCCTTTTTTTTTTTTTAGTTACAATTACAGAGTGAAGGTAGGCCCCATTTTTATGCATATAATTGAAATATGTGGGCACAGAGAATTTTCTTAGAATGTTTCAGACTATGCTATTGCATCACATTATATAAATGTAAAGCTATGAGTGAATGAGCAAAAATTAGCCTGTGCAATGTCACACAGGTCCAACTGAGTAACACATCAACTAAGTCACAGAATATTCTGAGTTGGAAGGGACCCAAAAAGATCACCAAGTCCAACCCTTAGCCCTGACCAACTCCAGGAGTCACACCATGTGCCTGAGAGTATTGCCCAAATACTTCTTGAACTCTGTCAGGCTTGGTGCTGTAACCACTT
>JAWWES010000001.1:64021667-64032051 GCA_035583135.1 Lophotriccus pileatus
TCAGTTCAATCTGTACCCTTTTGGGGCAATTATAACCACAGTCAGCAGGAGGCGATGTTGAGCCGCTGGGAATGTAGTGCCTGCAGTTGTTTGAGTCAGCCAGCAGGGGGCGCTGTTGGGTCACGGCAGTCACCACGTGTTGATCTCCGCGCCCTGAGGCAAGCTGGATAATGGAGCCCTCCCCAGAGGGTGGGAGGAGGGGGGGAAGGGAAAAACGCAGCTCCCAGCGCTGGAGCAACTCACTCTTTCCTGCTGATCCCAGATGTGCAGTGATGTCTCTCCGTCTCCCGCTCCGAGGGAGATCCAAACGAGAACAGCTCCAAACAATTGATGCCCGTTCAGACCGCCTGGCAAAAACTCCAGCCACACACCACACACTCCACCAAGAACGCGCACTGTCCCATCACCACACAGGACACACCCACCCCCCCTGCCACCGAAGAACCTCCCAGCCTCTCTCCTGCTCCCCTAATAGACAAAACAGGCAATTAACATATCAATACTGCTAGCCCGGATCGTTAACTTTGAGCAATCAGCTGCTTAGAAAACAGGTCTGACCAGCTCTTCTCCCCCACTCACAACCAGGGAAAAGGAACAAATTCTCAACTTAACTTTAAAAGCACAAAAAAACCCATGACAGGTACCTACCAGTGATGTAAGTTATTTCAGTAATGAAAAACAGTTATGATTACTATAATCTTTCCCTCTTTCTTAGCTGTTCTATCTGTATAGTAGGATTTTGAGACTGACTTTTGAAAATTCTTGTTGTTAAAATTATTTAAATCTTTACTGTTATCCTTTTTATGCCTATGACAGAGTTGCAAAATGAAACAGTTAAATTTGTCAGTGACAGATCTTCTAACTATCCACTTATCGGTTTTCTCTTCTATGATGAAAGTTCCAATGCATAGCTTCAGCTGAGTGAACGTAGAACTAATATCTTTCTGTAAGAGCATCTCAGGATCCTTAAGGGAACCAGTTGTGATAAAAAGCAAGAGAAACTTGGACGACTTATAACTTTTGAAATTAACTTGACAAAACCTAATTGCAACTTAATATTGTCACAGAGACTTTTTGCAAGGAGTTCTAAATGGTGTACATAAAGTAGATAAATGATGCATCATATAAATGAGGGAAGAGGAAACTACATTCATGTACTGAAGTGATGACAGCTATGTAACTACCTAGAGAGATGAGAGATAGAAGGATCATTCTTCTCTGTCATGAAGTAATCACCTGCTATGCAGCAGGCACAGTCAAAATAGCAACATCAATTCCACTCAATGCAAATTCTCCCCTGAGTTCTGCATATACTTTTGCATTTGCACGTCCTGATTTGAGAACTTTTTGTCATTCTCATTTCTCATGTACTGAATTTTCAATACATTGCTCGCTCTTCCTCATTTGCTGAAAACTTTTTATCATGATGTTCACACATTAAGAAGGTCAATATATTGCTGCTCTTATGCATCACAGCCAGTCGCTTTCTGGGGAAGTTTTAGTTGCCCATCACCTATAGTTAGTTGTGATGTAAATATCACATATCTGGCAGATTTATATGTGCAGAAAACTTTGACACTTGTCTGCTAAAATAGAAAATCTCTTAAGTTTTTCTGTAGTTCTGTATAAAGGTCACACTTTTTAACTGTTGATGGATACATATTAGCTGTCTTACCTGAAGCTTCCTCTCCATTACAAAATGATTATATAGCACTCTTTCCTTCCCTGAAAAAGAAATAAAAAAATCCTTCACAAACCTTAAGGATCTTAGAAGACAGGACATTTCATTCAAACACAGAGGCTTCAATTAGCTAAGGAAAAGAATAATTTGGAGTCTGGTACATGACCAAATTTTTTGTTAACAATTTTCTGCCTGAATACTTCTATTCTTCTTTGGTTTTCAAATCCATGACTCCTCATATGTGTTTCACAAGTTCTCCCACTTGCACTCATTACTTTTCAGACAAATCTAAACAGACAAAAGCACACAGCATATATTTGAAAATATCGCACTGGGAAATTCAGCTGAGTACCATAAAAAAGTATATTTTTTGGCTTATCAGGCATCACCTACTTTACAGAGATATTTTGACTACCATAATGCCAAAAAAGAGCTTACAATGAGATAGGCTTCCCAGTTTCCGGAAAAAGACTGAAATTTTATTGGCTTTCCAGTTTTAATATATTGAATTTAGTTGCTCCAGTGCTGGCAGCATGGGTGACAGGGGCCACTGTGAGGAATGACTAGCACTGGACGCAGCCAGTTCCACTGGCTCTGACCAACCTTGCACAGGGCATGGCCGAGCCCCACAGCCAAGGTCGGGGCACCTTGGAGGAAGTGTATTTAAGAAACCACATTTTAAAATACATTTTTAAAACTTGTTAAAGATACTCCGTGGCAGCTGTCAGAAGGATGAGTGAGGAATATGTGAAACAGAACTACAGACAGCAAGAAAAAGGAGGGAAGAAGGTACCCCTGCAGCCTGATGGTAGGACCAGAGCAGAGTAGATACACTGTATCCTGTGGATGACCAATGCTGGAGAATGGGAAAAGGGTTAGGAGAAAGGAGCGGGATAGAGAAGCTCTTGTGGACTGACCGCAGCTCCCATTCCACAGCAAGCAGTGCTGTTGGGGTGGTGGAAGGTAAACGAGGTAGGAATGAAGTTGAACTTCGGAAAATAGAGGGGGAAAGATTGGCAGGAGGCTGTGTTTTCATCTTCACTTCTCATTGCCCATCTCAATTAGCAATAAATTTAATTAATTTTCTCCAAGTCAAGTTTGGTTTGCCTGTGATGGTAAAAGGCAAGCAATCTCCATGCCTTTATTTTGATCCAGCAGCTTTTTCATCTTGTTTTCTTCTCCTATTCTTTTAAGAAGGAATGAGAGAGCATCTGAGTGAGTGTCTGACAGGTGGCTAAGGTCAACCACATTACCACGTTAAGTCATTCAGCCAATATTTGAAATTAATTTTCATGCTTTTCCTGAAATTTTGAAAGTGTGGGTTTATGAAATTTCCCTTAAAAAAGCACAACAACTTAGAATATGAAGAATATTGAGAACAAAAGTTCCTGAATAGTGTTAAAGACTACCCTGACTTCTTTCTAGCTAATACCCCAGAAAAACTGATATGTCATTTGTCCAGGTTCTATCACCCAGCACTGTGAAAACAAGTGTTAGAAACCAGTATTAGATGCCATGTTTATGTATCTGACTGCACCCTTTGGATTGGAAGTCGGGGCAGACTGTTTACAGACAGTGATAGGTTTTTAGACTCTTTCACAGACAGTGAAGTTCTGGTCATTACAGTCAGTGCAATCTGGACTAGTCAGCTGAGGAACTATGTGAATCCATTGGATACACTGACTGTGAACAGTGAGCATATGACAGTGTGTACTTAAACATATTTAATATTCAAATTAATTACCTTCCTCTAAGTACCTATTGTTATCTGAGCTTTATTAGTAGGATGAGGACATCTCTATAGGGCTGACAATAGGGCAAAGGAGATACAGGAGAGCTTTATTAGTAGGATGAGGACATCTCTACAGGGCTGACAATAGGGCAAAGGAGATACAGGAGACCCACTCTCTCTTGGACCAGCTCCTAGAGACCAGGGATGTATTACAGCAACTTAAATGGCAACCATTGTTTATCCTTAGGTAAGTGAACTTCGAAAACAGACATCTAAATTAAGATGTTTACAATTGTAGTTCTGTCCAATACTGAAGTTATAACAAATCTCCTTTCTCCTCAAAATTTCTCCTGGAATTAGGAAAATGATAAAGCTCCAAGTCTAATTTCAACCTAGGCACCAACAAAAATCAAAATGAAAATGAATTTTTTTATTAGTGAATAAATAGATAGTGAAGATGGAATATTAACAGTGACATTATTTTGAAGCTATGCTAATTTCTTAAAATGTCTTACTGACATTTAGGATGCAACACATTTTTTGAACTTAGGAAATAGCACAGATGTACAAACCTCAAATAGACACCCAAGGCTCATTTTATAGTTAATGAAGAGACGGAATCACTTATGAGGTATCATTCATTATATTCTTACACAGACATTTAACATGGTGGATAAATCATTCCCTAAAAATGCCTATTTCTCTTCAGTGGCTTTGACAGAAGCTTCAAGATATCACCTAAGGTGTACAAATTTACATAATAGATTACCATAGTTAGATGAGATTTCCCTCAAAAATTACCATTATTGTGGATTGATGGTATCGTGTATAGCTTAATCTCTACTCAGTGCATCAGATTCTTGCTCTTCATTTTACATTCAGACAATTCTAAAGAGAAAACCTCTGAAAAGCAGCGTTCATGTTATGTGTTATTACTGCTTTTCCAGAAATACAGTTCTCTATACAAATTGATACTGAGTTAATAGAAAAGTAAAAACAGTAATAGAGTACCAAGGTTAAATATAAATTATGATAGCAATTCTACAAAATGGACAAATATACACAATCAGCTGTTTCAATTTAAAAATTGCTATTACTTATAGTGCATTCATGGGCAAAGGCTGATGCTATGAGCAAGATAATAAATATAGGAAGAAGCTCCTTCTATCTTCAATTCTACACCACTAAATGCTGATTTGTAGCTAAATCCATATGCGTTCATTTAGAAGAAAAATTTACATTACATTTTGACATTTTAAAATTAATAATTTATGACACAATCAAAACAGAGATTTAAGTTTCTATGTTTGCTCAGAAAAAGCTATCATTTCTAGAAAGTTTTTTTTACCATATTTCTATCCAACCATCTAGCTTATTAACCCTGATCGGAAAGACACAGTTTTTGCTCTATGAAAGCAAATATTACTTTATGAAAGCAGATGTGATCATAATGTTGGTGAATTAATATGTTCTCGATGCAATGAAGTATATAATTCTACTTTTTCTTTTAATGACCATACAGTTCTTGCTTCTTTCATCAGGTAGATATCTAGCAAATTAAACTGGTTTAATATGTAGCCTAACAAGCATTAAAGATGATTTGAAGGGGAGGTTGGGAATGTCTGACCAACAGTCAGATATGGAGAAACAGAAGACAGACTTCCGCATTTTGTCAGTAGGAAAACAAGCATACTCTGCTTTTCCATGTGACTGAATCTTCATTTTGCATTTTCCTATTTGAAGTGTTTCCAACCACCAAATGCTACATTTCCTTTCTCCTGTGCATTCAAACGTGTATGTGGCACAAGCACCTAAAACTCGATGACTGTAGAACTAGCAAAGCATATGAATTAGGCTCCTCAGAAAATGTGTTCATGATTATGGATAGATGACTCCTAAATCTTCCATTATATGTCATTGTTCATTGTAAATCTAATGGACTAGTAACTTACAGCCCACTCTTGTTAGGATGTTCATCATAAAATCCAATTTAAAATAAATCAGAATTAAGTACTATGAATTTCAAATTGCATGAATAATGACATGATTAGTATAATAATGGCATTTGGATAAAATAGTGTAAATGTGTGACAATAAACTCCCTGCCTCCTGGAATCCAATCTTCCTGTCTTCCTTACCAGCTGTCTCAGCCTTCACCCTTTCTGTCACCAGGCTGATGACATGAGACGTTTTATTTCCCAGCTTGGAACTGTGTGACTAATACTTGCATACTGCTGACTGCTGAGGTGGCTTCAGGTTCTCAGACCATTTGTATAACAATCCGCTACAGAAAGTCAATCAGATGACACTATTGAAATAATAAAGCTATCAGAAAGTGTCCAGGGGAGGGCAACAAAGATGGTTAGGAGTCTATAGGGGAAGCCGTACGAGGAGCAGCTGAGGTCACTTGGTCTGTTCAGCCTGGAGGACAGGAGACTGAGGGGAGACCTCATTGCAGTTACAACTTCCTTGTGAAGGGAAGAAGACGGGCAGACATCTCTTCTCTGGGGTGACCAGTGACAGGACCCCAGGGAATGGCCTGAAGTTGTGTCAGGGGAGGTTTAGGTTGGATATTAGAGAAAGGCTTTTGCCCCAGAGGGTGTTTGGGCACCGGAAAAGGCTCCCCAGGGACATGGTTATGGCACCAAGCCTGACAGAGCTCAAGAAGCATTTGGACAATGCTCTCAGACACATGGCATGATCCTTGGGTCTGTCCTGTGCAGGGCTAAGAGTAAACTTTGATGATCCTTGTGGATCCCTTCCAACTCAGCATTTCTATGATTCTATTATAATGAGGATTCAACTATCATATGTATAAATTATGGATTCAACTGTATGTGTGTATAAATATAAGTATATTTATATATGTATGTATGTCTGCATATACATATGCATATATGTATTGTATATCCCTATATATGTATGTATAACTAATAATTTTACAACAGAAAAATACCCACACCTACACAAATATTATGTTTTTCTTATGCATCTAAGACAGCTCATGGACAGTTTCAGAAGTAGGTCAGAGACAATATTACAATTACATCTGCTATCATTTTTGAATCCCCTAACTCAGGAGCCTTTTCTTCAGTGGCTAAAGAAGAGAAGGAGTTGGAAGAAAAGGTTAATTCTTCATAAGGAAATAGCTCTTCGTAAAGGAAACCAAATTATGTAACAGCCATGTATATATTCATGTTTTCCTATTGGTTTCTCCCTCCATCCTTTGTTTTCTATTTTAGGTGGTTTTTTTGGTGGGGAACTTGGCTTACACCAGTGTCAGTGTCTTAGAAGGTTTTAGAAAGACTAAATTAACTGATCTATATCTATTATTGTTTTAGAATTATTGTTTTCTTCTTTTTAAATAATGATGTGTGTGTAACATTCTTATTGGTAATGTTACTGTTATTACAACCATTTTTAAATTTTTTTATTTATTTATTCTTAGTTAGTTTTGATTAGTCTTAATGTCTACATCACATCACATTGGAGTAGACAGGAACAAATCAGAGAAGTAAATCAGTTGGTACTAAGGACCTGATATTCACACTGTAAACCATTTTTGGTTTAGTATCAGACTAACTTGGTATAGTCACTCAGAGACTGTATGTTTTACATTTTAAATCAGTGATGATCTTGGAGGTCTTTTCCAGTCTTAATGATTCTGTCATTTTATTTCATGATTTTACATCCTTATACAGATGGAGCACATTTTGTGAACTCCTGGATTGTTTTTTCTAGATTAGTTTCATATTAAAAAAAATCTAACACATGCCCCTATCATCCTAAGTCCTGTGTCTGTACTTTCAACAGTCCTGTTCTCTAATACAAACTGAATGCAAAATATTTCAAAATTCAGTGTTGAGAACTTTTTACTCGTTGCTGATTCATTTAGCAATAAATTTTAAAGTCTCATTTTTATTAAATTAAAAAATATATTACACTGCATAAAAATTACATACATATGGAGCACATCCATAAGTCTGAGATGTGTTCCACCTGGACATGTTCCTTTGTAGCCTGCTCTAGGTAACCCTTCCTTAGTAAGTGGGTTGAACTAGGTGATTTCCAGAGGTCCCTTACAACCTTAAAAATTCTGTGATTCTGTGAATTTTCTGGAAAAAAAAGCTGAAAAGTTATGAAACTCTCCCAGTTTATTGTGAAAACTGGGGAGGGAGGGGGGTGAATCAAGGAATTTTTGTCAGAATTTTTTTTTTATTACGCAAAGCTTTTATTGTAGCTTTAAGTCTTTTACTGCTCATAAGTACTTAGAGGCTTTCTAAGACTGACTTTGTACTGTAGGACTATTTTTGGCCTGGAAACAAAACAGTTAACAGGTGGTGATTTTTTTGAGAAACAAGTACTGGTGACCTTATAAGCAATCTATAAAACTTAATAATTGAGTTTCATTTTGGGTTTCACCTTTTCCTAACCATTTTCAAGGAACCAGGTTTATTAAATCAAAACTCAAGGGATCTAAAACTATTTCAAATTAAACTAGTGAAAAAGGTTTTTAAAGTCTAGGGAGGCAAAAATTTGAGGTTTTTTTTGGTGTGTATAAGTAATCTATGCAGGAGTCCATGCTGTTCCTAACTCAGAATTAAAAGCATTATGAAAAAGGTAAACATTTTCCCGATGAACTGGAGAAGTGTTAATAATTTAAACTCCATAGATATCTTTCTGCCTTCAGGCCATAAAAATCAGGATATGCTATTATTTTAACCACATCTTATATGAAGAACTTGCAGTAAAAAAGAAGAATTTGGCATCTCTAATTAGTATGCAAAAATTGCACAATGAAATTGAAAACTCAGGGGATTTCTAGCCATTCTGGTTAAACGTACTTTTTGTTCCCAGTCTCCAGCTAATGCTTTAATAAAACTTTTAAACAATCTACTCAAAGGGAAGGAAATATGTTACAGCTGTTGGAGATGTTTAATAGATTGAAACTTGCAGAAAGAATTCCCAGACTGTGAAACACATCTGCTACAAAGATATTGCAGCTTGGCTTCACATTTTTAAGAGAACTCTGAACTGAAAAGAGGATCTCTAAAGACATCACCTCTAGTGGACTAGTCTGAATTTTTTAATGTAAAATGTAAAAATTACATTTTTGGCTACACTGAAAAATAGAATACGCCTTTCAAAATTATTTCTAGATATTTTAAGGGATGAAAATGTAGGGAAGAAACATAATAAAACTTAAAAATTAATAATATATTTATCTTTGATATCCTTCAATATTTGGGAAGTGAGTTTGGAGCTCTGTAGACAAGGGTCCAATGTCTCTCACTGATGGACTTTTTGCTGTATTAGCATCATCATGCAACTTCATAAATCCATGCAGCTTCCAGTCCTTTCAGTTGAGCCATGTTGTAAATCCTACTTGAGCATTCCTCAAGAGGTTAGATTGAAAAGTCATTGCTAGATTATTCTAAGCAGCAGAGGTATTTCCATGCAATGTTCTCGCTAGTGATTTCACTCTCTGAGCATGTATTCGTGTGTTTGTAGGTTAAACACAACTACGATTTTGTTCTTCTGTCCTTGAGTTTCCTTGAAGGTATGCTTGCATGTTGAATGGTGGAGATCTCTAGATATTTTTAGACTAGCTTGGTATCATTCTGAGAGTGTCACTTCATTGAGTCTACTGAAATAATTTTAGGGAAACATTTAGATCATTCAGTTGAGTAAGTGATATATGTTTGTGGACAAAATTCCTTCATTATATTCTTCAGTCCAAATCTTCTTTTTGGGAAACTGGAGCACATATCTACAATGCAGCCTGCCAGGATGTTGATTTGAAATTTGAATCTGTAAATGGGTCCGCTTCAGCTGAGAGTGTCTAGCCCATCTGGAGAATGAGAGCTTAGTGTTTGACTACATATTGTCATGCTGTGGAGGATTCAGAATCTTTGTTCCCTTCCTTGCTGGGTAACTAATGTCAAGGATAGACCATTGTATAAAAGTTAGCTGGTGGTGACAGTGCCAATAACCATACTTTGTAAAGTGGTTGTGACTGCTGTGCGTCTTGCTGAACTCAGGGCTGTCACTGTACGTTAGGAATGCTCTGAACACAGGGAGGATAGTTTCCCCTGTGGACCTAGGCAATACTCTGTGTAGTTTCTGTATGGCTCTGATATTTAAGCAATAGCGGAGTTTCTAGCAATCCAGTTTGGAGTGCTAACAGCAATACCTAAGTTCAGGTATCTTGAGATATGTGCTGTTCAAAAAGGAACTACCAGTCAATTGAAAAGTCCGCTGAGGTTAGCCTGAACTTGTGAACAGGCTGTCTGAGCCATTGTTTCGAATTCAAGAACATTAATAATGTCTAACTCCCATATTAGGGAAATTTTTGATGGCTTAAAGGTACCCATTTATGCATTTATGCTTTGGTTCCCATTCTGTGACATAGGTCACTCTAGGAAAAGAGTCTATTTCTTTCTTATAGTTTTGTGAGATTATATGCTTAAATGTTTCTAAAATGCTATTGGTATAAATGGAAGGTCTTCACAAATTCTGCCAGGCAAATGCAACTAGAGCTACATCTAAAATGAAATTAATTTCCATATACATATATATATATATATATATATATATATATATATGAGGAACTAAAATATTCCAGGTTTCTTCCTTATTATAGGTTTGCACACTGTCACCCCCTTTTGCAGACTAAAAGAGATTATCACCACAGATACTGCAGTTCTGTATTAGTTGAACTCAGCAAAGGGGAACATTCCCAGATGTATTTAATTTACATTTAATCCAGGTAAAATATACATCTATCAACTATTCTTCTATTTTGGCCAATACAGGTTTTAAAGCCTTCTTCATTGTCAGTCTGACAGAAAGAAGGAATTTTACTCTCCTTTTATTTTGCCATAGTATGGTCATACATAAATAACTAGAACAGTAAATACTCTCTTAAAATTGAATTCCTTTGTAATATCATAAGTCTACTTTTTGACCAT
>JAWWES010000001.1:64033390-64059022 GCA_035583135.1 Lophotriccus pileatus
ACAGTGACTAGGTTTTCACTTTAACAAAAAATTATTTTGTATTTCATAGATAAAAGTTGCATAAATATTCTATCAAACTGCTAAGACCACGATTTATCAGTGCTTAACATTTTCAGATTTTTCACTATATCCTGTGGCTTAGAAACTAAGTTCTTCCTGAACCTAATTATTTTTTCATTAAAACCAAATATTTAATTTGAATTCTAAACAACAAGCAGCATACTTTTTGACCTAACTTTTTACATTAGAAGAAAATCCATTTACTATTTATACCTTTTTTGTTACATTACTACAGCTGTGGAGCAAATATTTCAGTAATAAGTCTTATGCTTCTTCATACTGAATAAATGGGGGCACTTCGCCATACTGATTAGTGGTCTGACAACCCCAAATTGAAGGTTACTTCATTACACTTGTAACACTCCTGCCCTGGAGCTGCAAACTCACAAGCTCAACCAGGAGTTTCACTTTAAAATATATATATATGGGGTTCTCTAATACCTCAAGATAGTGCCAAGAGAACAAGCCACAGACTTGTTTCCAAGTCTGTATTTTTTATTAGTAATTTAGGGGAGAAAATAAGGGAACTTGACAAAAGTTCAAAAGAGCACCACACAAGCTAGACATTCCACCACAATACTAACCTAGCACATACTAATCCACAAATCTTAAGTCAAAATCTCATTCCTTCAGGTCCAAGCCACCCTAAGCATCAAGAAAGGAGCAAAGAAAGAGAAGCAGAGGGTGCTGCAGGAGGTGTGGTGTGTTATAGTTTTCCCAGGCTGTTTGTGACTGACAGCTACTCCTAGTTTACCCACGTGTGCGCCAGGGGCCTGCCATGAGGGATAATGATGCCACTCCACCTCCGTGAGGTTCAACCCATCCCTTTCCCCCACACACACACCGCCATCCACCCCTCCATGGACACAACAATTATTGATCTGGTGTCTAACAACACTGCTTCTGAAAATTTCATAGAATTTAATATGTTGGTGAATGGATTCATTAAATCAGGAGATTAAATTAACTGCTCTTAAATGAAATAAAATTAGAAAGTGACATCCAGTATATAATGAATCCATGCATTTTATGTCTCCAAGTACAAATGTACTTAGAATGCTTAATAAACAGCTGTAACATATAACTCATAGTGAGTTTGTCATTCTTATGAACAAACCATAGTGTTCTCTTTTAATTTCATTATTTTTGGAGGCAGTTTGATTTATAAAGCATTAAATGTCTTATGGCTATCTATAATAATAATTTTTACTAATGAAGATCAACTACTAAGAACTCAGGATATCCGTAAAACCAGAGTCAGCAAGGTCATTATGTTACACTGCCAGAATGGAGGTATGGAAACAGACTACCCAGGGAAATGGTTTTGTCACCATTCCTGGAGGTATTTAGAAGATGTGTAGATGTGGTGCTTAGGGACATGGTTTAGTGGTGGGTTTGACAGTGTTAGGTTAACGGTTGAACTCGATGGGTCTTTTCCAACCTAAATAATTCTATGATTCTAGGACACACACTCTACAAAAATGCCAACAAATTGGGCCTGAAGGTAACAATGGTCTTCCCCTTCCATTGTTCATTTCTCCCTGGAATATTTTTGCTTTTTACTGATTCCATAATGCTTTTCTGCATGATGATCTGTAATCATAGAATGGTTGGGGTTGGAAGGGACCTTAAAAGATCATCTTATCCAACATCACTTCCATGGGACACCTTCCACTCAATTAGATTACCCAAAGTCGCATTCAACCTGGCCTTGACCACTGCCAGGGATGGGGCATCTACCATTTTGTGGTCAACCAGTTCCCGTGTCTCACCACTGTCATGGTAAAGAATTTCATCCTTAATCTAAACCTACCTTCTTTCAGCTTAAAATATTTGCCCCCTGTACTGTCTCTATAGATCCTAGTAAAAAATATCTCTCCATCTTTCTTATAGAGACCCTTTGTGTATATTGAAAGGCTGCAACAAGGTCTCCCTAAAGCCTTCTTTTCTCCAGGTTAAACAACCCCAACTGTCTTAGCCTATCTCACAGGAGTGGTCTTCAGTCCCTTCCAATCTGTTTGGGGTCCTCCTCTAGCAAGTCCGTGTCTTGAGCTGGAGACTCAAGAACTGGATATAGTACTCTAGTTTGCCTCTCACTAGAGCAGAGTGCAGGGGCAGATTCACCTCTTTTTATGCAGACCAAGACACAGTTGGTCTCCTGAGCTACAAAAGCTAACTCCTGTCCGATTTTTCATCCATCAGTTTCTCCAAATGTTCCTTAGTGGGGCTGCTCCGTTCATCCTCCAGTCTGTATTGATGGGGATTGCCCCAGTCCACATGCAGGACTTTGCACTTGGCCCTGCCAAACTTCATGAGGTTCACATATGCCCACTCCTGAAGCCTGTCAAGGTCCCTCTTATGCTGGTTTTGACTGAGGTAGAGTTAATTTTCTTCACACTGGCTGGCTGTGTTTTGGATTTATTATGGAAACAGTCTTGATATTATAGAGAAGTTTTTGTTATTGCTGAGCAGTGCTTACACCAAGCCAAGGCCTTTTTGCCTCTCACCCCTCTCAACCAGCGAGGAGCATGGAGGTGCACAAGAAAATGGGAGGGGACACAGCCAGGACAGCTGACCCCAACAACCTCAGGGATGCCCCATACCATATGGCATAGCTGCGGAAGAAGAAAAAAGAGATTAATGAAGTTTGGTCTTCCTATGTCACCTTTATACATGATGAACCCTTTCCTAGAGACAGCTGAACACTTGCCTGCCCACGGGAAGTGGTGAAAGAATTTCCTGTTCTGCTTTTCTTGGGCACTCTGCTTTTTCTTTGCCTGTTAAGCTGCCTTTATCTCAACCCATGAGTTTTCTCATTCCTCCTCTTCTGATTGTCTTCTCCAATGCACAAGCAACTGTGTGGGGCGGAATTGCCTGCTGCGCTTAAGCCATGACACTTCTGGATGGCATTCCATCCTTCAGTTATCAGTCTGTGGTCCATGTTGGAGGCTGTATATATTTATTGCAGAAAACAGTAACATATATAAAAAGATTCTCTCATTTTCATATTAAATAATTCCATTTCTCTCTTCTGACACATCTCTAAAGGAGCACAGAACAATAATTTTAAGTTCAAATAAAGTATTGTCAAGAATGTCCTTAAAAATAAAAGAGAATATATTACATATATCCTAGAAATACTTATAACTCTATATTGCCTTCATTCTATCCTCCCTCTTCTGTCTATCTCTTGTTCATGCTGTAATTTTTGCTTCAGCAGTGGAATTGCATGTTTTTTTCATTAATTTCTGTGGATCTGTTATGATAGACTTTATGATTTAAGATATTTCATTCATGAGTTTTTGTTTTTGTTGTTTTTGGTTTTTTTTTTTGATCCAGGGAAACAAATATCTGTTTGTATAAGTTAGTATCCAGCTTGCTTGGTTTTTGAGGGTTTTTTAGCTTTTCTTATTACTGAGTGCTCATGAGGACTGACATTATTAAGTAAAACCTATTCAGCTTTCAAGTGAATAAAACAAAAACTAAAAATACAATAATTATTATTCCCAACCTCTTTATTTCTGCTTTTCTTAAAAACAAAAATGTTACCAAACAAAAACCAGTCAATTTCTATTTAATTGGCTAAATGAATCTAATCTCTTTAGCTTATATTCTAATCATGCCATCATTACCTTAATGTTTGAGAACAGATGAATTTTTTTCACTTTCTCATTTATGTAAATATCCTTGAAAATTCCTGCTGATTTTTAATGTATCTGTGCTGTAGAGGACACACTTCTGTATTGTGTGAGGAGAGCACAAAAAGGATTAATATCATCCTGAACTCAAGGTTAATATAGTCTTGCACCAAAAACTGGATAGAATGACATGTCAGCTTTTAAACAACCACTTATCATCAAATATAGACAACACAGAATTCCCATAAATATTTCATGCAAAATAGTATCTGTGTCCATGAATTTACAATATTTTTCACTCTAATAACCTGTTTTCTTCAAGTAATGTGTCTTTCCATCTATCATGAAGTTTCCCCATAATCATATTTCATATCTGACAATGTAATCATTCTGCTAAGTCAGCCAAATAGTTGTGTTATGTTAATCTTCATATATATATAAACTAATACAAATATTTTAACTATTTCTCACATTAAATTTGGACACTGACATTCTCACCAATCACAAAAGAAACATAGCTTCTACTATTTAAACATACATCATGAAGAAATGGCTGAATTGCTTAGCACTTATGGAAAAATTCTTCTAAGATTGTCGAAACTGTTTCTTCATCTCAAGGTCTCTTAACCACCATCTAGGTATGTACTCATGAAATGATGAATGTAAAAAAATGACTAAAACAACCTGATTCTCACCACTACTCTTTGAATAGTATCAAGGAGGTCTCAGTACAATGAAAAGAAAGTTCAATTTTAGCATATTAACTTATTTATCTGTGCTTGATAGTTGACCCAAACTGTAGTACATTCTCTTAAAATTTGCATTTTTACAGAACAGGCATTTTCTTTCTTCCAAATGTGTGGTTGTGTTCAGATTTGCTTAACAATTTAAAACCAATAAACTAGTTGGATTTGAAAATCTATTTGGAAATAGGTTGTTCCTTTTAGAAATTGTAATTACCTGATCAGTAGTTCAGCATAAGGTTTTCATAAGATTCAGTTATCACCTAAAAATGGGCCTCAACTGGCACTTAGCTAGACACTCAGCATAAAGGAGATTTCTCCCTGATATGGAACACTTCAAGTATTATCTGGGTATGAAAATTATTTTTTTCCCTTGAATTCTTTTGTGTAGAAATCAGTTTTTTTTTGGTTGTCTTTCTACTTTAATCTTAAGAATTGCTTAATTAGAAGAACATTCTTTTTATTGGTATTCTTTTCAATTATTTGTATCTGCCAAATCTAAAAAGTTGGATAATATAAAGAATACATCACATAATATAAAGAATATCACCAAGATAAGCTTTAAATTTAATTGTTATGCCCTATTTCAATAAATAAACTGTATGACAATCACTAATATACAATAGAAATGACTGACACACATTATCAACTACAAACAGCATCCTTAGGATTATGCAAGTTAAAGAAAATGCTAGGATGCAAGCACTGAAAAGAGGTGACTAAATTTGCTGATCTGTGCATTCTAACTTAAGCTGAGAAAGTTTTTTTCTAATTTATTCATTGAATTTCACCTCTCTATGTTCTTCAATTTTCTGATGGCAAATTAAAACACTCTCAAAGGTATTAATCATTTCACAGTGTCCATAAAATATCGCTTGTGGATTATTTTTGTCTGTAAACAATTTAAAAGTAGTGTGTAAAAAAATAAATATTCAAAATTCAAAACTGTCTTGTAACATTAGTTAATATGTGAGTTTAAAACCTAAATCAGATGTTTTCCTCTATCTGTCTGAAATTAGGTCAAATTTAAGTGCTTGATTTTTCATAAATAATAACCTATTTAATTTATCATTAAGGAGTCTTAGGATAAGAAAATACATTAAATAATTTTCATATTATGTTCTCTGCATTATAACAAAATAGTAAGTAAATTTAAAATATTACATTGTTGCATTCCTGAGGGTACGTGAAAGCAATTAACTGCACCATATATATAAAATGAAAATTAAATATCAAATTAGTCAATCAAAAAGTTTTTCCCTATAATCGACCTATGAATTATTTTAAATCAAACTCATGGAAGTATATTTCCTATCTAGTATGTTTAAGAAAATATAAATTTGGTATTACTTTCCTGTCAGACATTGCTGACTACATAAGCAAGATAGACTAACTAGCTAATGATGAAATGTTACTAAAGACTTGTCAGTTGTCTTTAGTTTCTTATTTTGCTTGCTATGTCTACAATTTACCTTATTTAAATATGTTCTCATTCAATGTTTGTGGGCACCATATGGTGAATTCAGCATATACAACTGTTGAATTGCATATAAATTTGTGTTAGAATTCTTCCTATTACACCTACTGAGACTATCTTTTTGTTAGACTCTGTTTGCCTATGTATTTTTTGCATTACTGTCTGTTGTTCTCTTTGAGGAAAAAAAGCTTATTTATTGTCTGAGATGTGCAATGAATCTGCTGTTTTCAAATTCTATTAAGTGACTGGGAAAATACAATTTTTTAAGCATGATCTACACAAAATTTTCCAGACAATTTTTATTCCTTTGGAAAAAAATAATTCACAGTGAAAAATAAAATTTAAAGGGTTTTGAAAGTTGGTTACAGGGAACATATGTTGAGATTCAGCTGGTTATCTAAGAAGTAACCTTTCATTTGAGCACAGTCTGTAAATATCAAATGCACACACACAGAGAAATAAAATGTAAAAGGAGGTTGTTGCATTTATCTATTTCTAAATGGCCCTTCAAATTTGAGAAAGGGTTGTGTTTATATGTTTTTAATTCCTGTCCAAGACTGTTTTACCAATGACAGTAACTGGTAAACAAAATCTCTGTCTCTATCTTGACTTATGTGCTTTCTCAGCCTATTTTCTTCCCCATCTTCTTGAGAAGTGAGAGACTGTCTGTGTGGGTGTCTGGATTTCAGCCGAGGCTAATCCACTACAAACGTTAACCATTATTTTCTCTCAGTTTCAAGCTATGTTGTATTTTACTCATTACAGTTCATATAATTATTGTTACTCATGTTTATGTTAACAGGAGAAAACTTCAGTGTTTTTTAAAAATCCTATTGTTAGGAAGCATACTTTTTTAATTAGAGAGCTTTGAGAGGTTGGAGTACTCCAACATATTCCTTTGATTTCAGAGGAAATTTTGAGCCCTGAAGGGTAGTACAGATAAGTACAGATAGGGTTCTCTGGAAACTCTTCACAATTAATTTGGTGGTTTGGATACCAAGAAACAAGAATTTTCTCACTTTTAGTGTTTACCAAGGCCCTAACTCAGTATATTGCCAGAGGCAAAATACAAACACTTTTTACCTGTGAGGAAAGGTCTTCAAGCTGAATTTCTATTTAATTGAACTCAGCTCAACTGGAGCAGAGGTGCCAGAATATACCAACAAACTGCATTCAATGAATGTGATTCATATGTCCCTCTGAGTACAAGGAAAGAAGACCAAACTCATTCCCTTCTGTCAGCCTACGAAAAATTGCATTTTCTTGTTCCATTTTCTACTACATACGAGCTGCTTGTACAGAACCTAGCCTGCCTCTTAAGCTTAAGCCTCAACCCTACTAAGGTCAAAGCCTTTAAAGCAGAAAAAGTGTTGACACAGTTTTAATTGCTTATCAGGTTATTCTAGTATATATTCATTATAAAGTAAAATACTTTATAAAACAATATAAAAACTAAACAGGGTGAAGATAGGAAGTGTATTATATAAACTATATGAATATAATAGCAATTCTTGTGTTATGTAGTTGATTATTTCTCAGTCTTCCTTCTTTTTTTTATTTATTGTGGGACTATAAGAGGGTCCCAAACAGAAGGGTCTCATTTCACCAGCAGTTGACATGCATGGCAATAGAAATATATAACTTCTGAAGAAATAATAAGTGGCTTGCTACCTGTCATACTAGTCATACTAGTCATATCCCAAGACAATGCAAGTGGCACTTACCTGAAAAAAATGTAATAATGACGTGATAAAGGAAAAAAGACAAAAATTACACTGGTATATATTTAGATATATATAGAATATATATATATATATATATATATATATAGATTTGAGATAAATAATTGTGATCTAGAATGCTAGTGCTTTAGCTATATGAAAAGTTGTAACTGCAGTCTTTTCTAGGAAAAACTTTAATTTTTAATTACTTTCATCATACATGGTTTTCTACTTAATTGTTCTTGGTGAAATTTGATCTTTTGATCTTTTTCTCTTTACTCTGTAACCTTTAAGAAAGATGTCAGAATCTTTTGTAAATTACTTCAATTTAAGCCTAGGGAAATTACAGTGGTTCAAAGCAGGTGGTAGTTAAAATCATTCTACGAAAGAATATTAAACATACAGACCTGATTCTGAAATGTTCAGAACACAACCCTTTCTCTATGCTTTTTACTTGTGAGATCTACAGCAAGGCAGAAAATTAATACAAATTTCAAGACACAAAGCCCAAGGGATAATGTTTTTCCCCTACCACTTGCCCAGAAATGCCATGATTCATTCTATTGTCTAGGCTTTCATTTTCTTATCAGCTTCAAATCTCTGTTGTCTGTTTCAAATTTTGCAAGAAAAATTTGACCTATGCATTTAAAGCTGAGCTAGTCCAATTATCCCCTTACACCTCCAAAAAAAGGCAACATGAATAAGCCTTCTAAGAAGACCATTTCCAGTTATGTGCCTAGAAAAGTGCTCTCTGGATCACTTGAGAGAGTAAATATAATTTTTGTTTCTCTTATTTTCCCCCTTGAGTCACAGTAGCAATTCAGAAAGCAGTTTTCAATAGTAAGAAAAATAAGGGAACAAGCATCATCTTGTTTCATAAAAAAAGAATCAATATTTTTAATACATCTGTAAAGGTAGTTAGGCCTCAAGACATAAAGCAAAATTGAATATTAATGTAAGGGAGGCTTCTAGAAACAATAAAAAACCCCTGACATCATACCCTTACATTCAAAGGAAAGTAGAAGGGATTATAAACTGTGAAAGCATAAAGAGTAATTAAAAAGAACAAACAAGTGGCAAAGGGAAACAAAATATATTCTTTTTTTACACATGTCAGAATATAGAAGTCTATATGGCTATTTGATGATCAGAATACAATAGGTGTACTAACAAAAAGCAAGCATAAAAAGGTCATTTTTGAGAGGCTTCAGTGGTGATCCTTGCAGATGAAAAAGGGGAGATGAGAGTCCCATTAGGGAGCTGCTCTCAGTGGGAGACTTATCAAGGATCTATCTGAAACTGAGTGATTGTAGGAGAAGAGGGGGAATTTATTTAGTATACATAGATTTCAAAAGGCCTTTGGACAAAATGTCTCACACAAAGCTTTTAAGTAAATTAGGTGACATGAGCAAAGCCATTTGTTGCATAGATAAATGGCTGGTTAGGAGAAAGAAAATACAAGTAGGAGTAAGTTGTCAGCTATTGAAGCGGAGACAGGTCATCAATGCTGGTAAGCAGAGGTCTGTACCATAAAACATATTCTCCATTGACCTGGAAAGCAGATTACTGGAAAGAAAAAGGTTGCTGACAATACTGTCAGGACAGTAACTTTGAAAGCTGACTGTGAGAAATTAAAAAAAGGCAGGAAGACTGAAGGGCAACAAAGTGACAAATGAAATTCAGTGTAAATAATATAACATGATGTACATGGGAGAGAAACAATCCTAATTTCACATATAAAATTATAGGCTTTGAACTAACCATTACCTCCCAGGAGTGATATCTTGGGGTGTAAAAAAAACCCATTTCCTGAAATACCAGTTTGATAATCTTAGTGTTCAGAAAAACAAATAAAATACTAAGGACTATTAGGAGAAAAAGACAGGAAAAGACACAAGCCACCACAATGCTTGTAGCTGACTTTACCACAGCTGAATAATTCAAGCAGCTCTTATTGTAAAAAAGGATGCAATGGACTTGGGGAAAGTGAAAAGAAAGGTAGCAAAATGCAGAATAATTTCTGTACAAGAAGTGAGTGAATCAGCTAAGAACATTTAATCTGAAAAAAATGTTACTTAGAGAAAATAAGACAGAGGTTTATAAAATCAGGATTAGCAAAGGGTAACAACATACTGTTCTCTCTCTACATTAGAAAGGCCCTGGGCTTGAGACAGCCATACCAAGGTTACAAGTTAGCTTTTCTAGGTAGGGATGTGGTGAATCATTGTGGGAAATACTGTGCCCAGGGTGGAAGTGGAATGGGAATTTTAGGTAAGGAACATTCTCAGTGTAGCAGGAATAATATACTAAACTATGCAGTTCAGTCTTCCATTTTTTAACTCATGGGAGATTTTTCAGTTTATGTCCATAGTATAAACACAGGACTGAACGTGGCCTTCAAAACCGTGAAAGAAAAGGTGCTGAATGCTGCAAGTGAGATGCCCAGTGAACTATGCAAGTAGCACGTAATCCATCCAGTCCTGCTGTTTTAATGATACAGACCTGGAGTACTATCTAGCCTGTCTTGCTGTGGGCAACAGTTTCTGCCATCTAACACCTGAGTGTTGTGAAAAACAGCTCAATTAGGTGTTTTTGCACGTTTGTGTCTATGGGGACCTGACAATACAGGAGACTTTACATGCCCTGACAACATGGACAACTGTTGGTCAGGGACACCTCTTGTGCTAAAGGGTTTCTGATGTTCAAGGTGACAGAAGACATACAGCAGCATTCTTTTCACCAACACAGTACCTGTATCATAGGAATCTCTGAAAGGCATTGAAGTGGAAGATTTTTATCAGGCTATATGTGTCCTTGGTTTTGTTTCTATTCTGCCAAGAGGAGACTCAATACCCTTGAGAAGACACAGTACAGCCCTTACTAGCAAAAGTTCAGCATTTACTGCTGGAAATGAGTCTGATTCACAGGGGATGACCATCTGCACACATGGCACCATGGAAAGGGTTAGCTGGCTAATGAGCAGTGCTCTTTGCAGAAGGAAGACACCACATCAGTTCTGCCTACCCTCCGCAGTTAGCACCTCCCAAGCAGTTGCTTGAGAATGATCAGTGACTGGGCAGATGTAGGTGCTCCAGCAGACATATAGGAGCTCCAGAGTCCAGCTAAGCAGAGCCAAAGAGGCTATAGTGTCAGCAACCTAAGAGGCCTCTGTGTATGTCAGGGTTTCTATGGCTCATAAGATGAAAATTGCCACCAGCACCAACAAGCCTATCTCCTACATGGCTTTCTGAATACCAAATCCAGCACATCCTATCAGAGGAGTCAGAGGGAAGGCTTTATGACACTGGAGTAGAACTGTCCTTACATTAGTCTGCTCCTGGACCAAAACTGTCTGTATTAATCAGGTCCCAAGTCGGTTTGAACACACACTCTGCAGCAGTGTACAGCCTGGAAATAGCTGTTGCAAAACCTTTCAGAAGCTTTTAGGTGCCCTTTTCTGAGTCTCTTCTCATCCTTATCAGGAAGAAGCATTATGGACACAGCATTTTGATCTACCTTTGCAGTAAAACTGCAAGAGATGGAGTCTGAATTATTAGCCTCACATTACTTTTAAATAAATAATTGTAGCGTTAAGTGTCATTTAGTTATTAAAAAAAACCACAAAAAAACAGAATCCCACTTACTGAATAAATTTGATCTTTACTTACTAGCTTTTTCTTTTTCTCTTTTTTCCACAGAAATTTTCCAATTCCAAGCTGCTTTTCACCTTGATTCAAAGGGGTGGAACTAGCGTATCACCTCAAGTTATAAAATGACTGAAATTTAAATTTATTTGCAATTCAAATTATACAATCCAGAGTCTGAAAATAAATATAATTTTCTTTTCCTATATTTCTGTAGAAAAATAAAGTAATATTACCATTCTACCCTATGAGGCTGCCTAACAAACAGGACAGTGCACTAGAAACATGAGCAATTTAATGCTTCGTAGGGTATAGGGACTACAGTTTTACATGATCATTTTACAATCAATGATAGAGCAAAAGAGTTACTTGAGTCCTATAGACTTTGAACAACCTGACTCAAAATAAATAGATGGGTATCAAACCTTACTAGCTGATTCAGATTACTGTGGGTATTCCCAGTTCACATTTTTATTGTATATACAATTTGTCCTCTTGTATGACAGTGAGAAGTTCTACAAAACTACATAATACCAGTTCTAATTTATAAATGAATAGCCAGAGGTTTTGAAAATGCTTTGACTGTTAAAATATCTTAAGACAGCATTGTTGAAGACACTTTTATTTGTGTGTTATGTATATGTAGAAGCAACATGTTTGAAGAATAAGCCACAAATATGCATGCTGGTTTTTGGGAGCTTTGTCTATTGTTTTTTATAATTCAGCTGTTTAAGCTGTAGATTTTTTTTTTGGTAGTTGTTGATGTAATCACATAGATGAGGCTGTGCCCTGTCCTGCGGTGCAAATAGCAGCATGTCAAAAGCAAATGGCCTGCCAATTAATCTAAGCAATGTTGAACACAAGGAATTTGCTAACTCACAGGTAGTTGAGGTATAGTTTACTTGCTGTGACATCTGGTACCTGTTATTTAAACAAAAGGACATTTTGTGAATTTCTCATATGTTCAGAGAGGTCTGATCCTGTAACCGTTTCAGGTTTGAAAACTGAAAAATGTATAAACACTACTGGAATATCAGGATTTTTTTACATAAAAAATATCCTGAATGTGGTTTTATTTCTGGTTTTAAATACACAATAAATGGAGATTTTCTGACATGATAACAGCATACTGTCACATCCTGCTTTGAACTTTACATCCAAATCAAATTTCTAAATGGAAGTTAGAATACACTTTGGGTAACACTGAAGAAGGTTGATGATCTCTTCTTCAAGCACCGAAGATGTATTGGATAACTTCACCTCTTGGTAGGTATGAAGCATTTTACTATCACAATGAGAACAGTAAGGGTTATCAGGATATGATAGGAATATCAGGATAGGAACCATTTTGTTTTCATTATGTATCTTGGACAAAATCTAGAAATTCTGTGTTGGTGGTATATATCAAAAGGGAGGAACTGGGGACAGCCTGTCATTGCCAACCATCCTTGTGTGTCAAATAGGAAGTGTAGAGGAAGAAAATGGAATGCTGTTAAAGATATACACATAATATACTTATATTGATTAGAAACCCTTAACGCAAAGGAAAAACTTAATTATGTTGTTTCCTAGCTTTTGCATACCTGTATTTGCATTGTCATTGTTTAGCACTGGTTTTTATACACAGGGTTATACAGGTTATATATTTGAAGATGTACATAATGTTTATGAAAGATAAAGCACTATTGGGTTTAGTAGAATTATTATTTCCATCTATTTTAAAATATTAACAGACAATAACCGGAATGGCACATACCCTATATGGACACTAAAGACTGATTAAGTAAAAAAGCATGAATTCTCTTAAGAAACACACCCTTTATATCTGTCTGCAAACCTTTGTTGTCATTGTTTAAAAATGGGCTGCAAAGCAGACAGCATTTTCTAAAACATGTCACTTTCAGAGGCACATATCAGGAAAATCCCATTTGAGTTAAATTATGAAAAGATTGAGATTCCCTACAACTAGCTAGCACTGTAAAAATTAATGCTTCTTTCCCAGAACCAGAAATTAACCTTTTAACTACACCAGTGAGGAGTTATTTACATAGTGTGACACTGACTCTTCATCCATGTGGGCAATTCACAGGTCTTGTGGTAAGTAAAAATAATTAACACCATTTATACATGCAAATGATACATGAGTAAACTACATAGTAATCATATTTGAAATGTATGAGCTCTCTTTGTCACTGATTACAGTGATGATGCAATCCAAAAAAAAAGAGTTGTATTCAGATCAGACTTCCCTGCTAAAGCGTGTGTTAAACATATTGACTGGAAACTTGGTGAGATTATTCCTATGACTTCATGAAGGGATTTAAATAGTTCTAATCTTAAAATCTCTTATATTGAAAATAGAACTTCGGCACTAAGGTCTTGTCATGGTTTTAAGCCCAGCTGGAGACAAAGTACCACACAACTGCTCACTCAGCCTTTCCTCTCTTCCCCCGCTCACCTGCATGGAATAGGGAGGAGAATCAAAGTAAAACTTGTATATTGAGATAAAAAGAGTTTAATAATTGATTAGAGTAGAATCATAGAATGGATTAAGTTGAAAGTGACCTTTAAATGTCACCTAGTCCAACCCCTCCTGCAATGAGTAAGGACATCTTGAACTAGATCAAGTTGTTCAGAGCCCAGTCGAATCTGATCCTAAATGTTTCTAGGGATGGGGCATTTACCACCTGTCTGAGAAATCTATTTCAGTGTTCACCACCCTCATTGTAAAAAGTTTCTTCATTATGTTCAGTCTAACTATTCCAGTCTTGTAGTTTAAAGCCATTAGTCTTTATCATATTGCAACAGTCCCTTGTAAAAAATCTGTCCCAATGTTCCTACTAGTCCTTTTAAATTTTGAAGGCATCAATAAGATCTCCACAGAGCCTTTTCTTCTCCAGGCTGAACAATCCCAGTTTTTTCACCCTATCCTCATATAAGAGATGTTCCACCCCTTTGATCCTTTTTGTGGCTCTTCTCTGGACTCGCTCCAACAGGTCCATGTCTTTGTTTTGCTGAGGACCCTGGAGCTGGTTGCTCTCAGCTGGATGTACTCAAGGTGAGGTCTCAGCAGTAGACCATCAGAATCACCTCCCTCAACCTGCTGGCCACACTGGTTTTGATGCAGCTCAGGATACAGTTGCCGTTCTGGGCTCCAAGTGAGCATTGCCAGGTCACGTCCAACCTCTCATTCATTGGTATCCACAAGTTCTTCTCAGCAGGGCTGCTCCCAATCACATCACTCCCCAGCCTGTACTGATACCGAGGACTGTCTCAAGTGCAACACCTTGCTCTTGGTGTTGTTAAACTGCATGAAATTCTTACGTGCCCACTACTCAAGATTGTGCAGGTCCCCCTGGATGGCATCCCATCCTTCAGGTGTGTCAACCACACCACTCAGCAAACTTGCTGAGGGTGCCCTCAATCCCTCTGTCTATGTCACCAATGAAGACACTAAGTAGTACCGGTTCCAATACAGACCACTAATGGCATCACTTGTCACTGAACATGAGCCCGTGAGCATTCAAGATTTGCTTTTTTATGTTTCCCTGTGATTTTTAGGGAGGGAGGACAAATTATCTTGTTTGGCACACAGACCTTACTAGAATATATTTCTGATTTACTGCATACTTCTCTTTACTTTTGGCAGCTGTGGCAAATAATATTATCTGGCTATTACTGTCATTTGCAGTGTGCTGCACCAGAAGTTTTAAAATTACCTCAGCTTGATTTTTCTTCTTTTTAAGCTCTTACTTGGTTGCATACTTTTCATACATATTTTTATTATGTACATAAACTATATCTTTTATAAGAAGACTGGACATGTATCTGTGTTCTGAAGAAAATCAGATTATTTTTGCAACTGAATTATAATTAATTGTCTTGTTTTTACAAAGGTACAGAATTATTCTTTTGTAAAAGCTCAATATTTGTACAGTTTTTATGGTTCAATTGTCTTGAAAAATTTAGAAGGATAAACCTTTTCTAAATTTCTTTATTACAGGAACTAATGAATAAATAAGTTCTAAGGGCCTTATTTCAATATTTTTATGTGGAAGATTCCCAAAACAGAGTAATATGAATATGGATTATACACTTTGCATTGCTGCAGAAACTAAAACTTTCCTCAAGATTTAACAAATTAAAAAAAAAAAGAAAATCAAAAAATTCTCACCAGCTCGGAGTTCATCAGTGGTAGCCTCACTACAAAATTTCCCCCTTTAGACAAAAACCCATTTAAGAGTATGTTGACTTCTATTAACTTTGAAAAATCTTTTCATATTATGAAACCTATAAAAACATTAAACACAAATCATGTCATTGAAGAAGTAGTCCTCCCGAGGAATTAGCCTTCATCTTTTAAACTGTGACTGAGGTATTATGGGAAAATATCTATTTTTAAGTATTAGCCTAATATGTGACAAAATGCCTATTTGAATCAATCTGAGTACTTCATTTACTCTTTATTAAAACTATATGCCATTTAAAAGTGGTGGCAGGTGCAGATTTCTGTGTCTGTGCCATACATATTATATTTCTGACTTTTTGGAGGCAGAGATGCAGAAAAAATAGAAATGTCAAGAAGTGTGAGGCCAGGCACTGGGCTAAACTTTATTCAGTCTTCTGGTGCCATCTTGTGGGTAACTAAAGAATTGTCTTTTGTATGAAGAAATAAAGCAATTTTGCACGAAAATTATGTACTTTGTATGGTTGAGTTCCAACAGAAAAAAAGACCTTCCATAATGTTTTGGGGTTTTGGGTTTTCTTTAAAGCTAACTCAGTTTTCTAAACTGTATCTTCAGAATTTACAGTGATCTCAGCTGGGGAGTAAGAATTACTTTGAAGATATGCTTTGCCTGAGAACTGGCTTAATCAGTATTTCTTTCTGTCTTGTAAAGCAAATGTAGGTCTCCCAGTCACAGCACATAACAATATACCGGGAAAAGTGGACTTCAAATTATATCCACTACAGCAATTTCTATGTTTTAAGCATCTCCTTTACAAGACCTTCCACTTCAGAGATTCAGTAGATTTCCCTAATCAGCTATTCCCTATTTTTTCCCCTTATTTACCAACAGGAAAAATGTAAGACTAAGTCACTGCCAAACTAAGTGCATCTGTGCTGTCTATGCAGTTTAGTATTTCATACCTTGATTAGATGAGTCTCCTTGTCAGGGACATCTTTTCTCTGTTCATTTCCTATTCACCTCTCTTCCACATTATTTATCTGTGCCCAAAATCACAACTAGAGGCCAAGATATTGTGGGAGGAAAGAAATGTATAAACTTAGGTAAGATTCTCAGATTTGTTGGATAACATATGAACAAAACTGGGCATTTTAAGACTAGCTTAATCAAAAAAAACCAAACAAACCACCAAAAACAAACAATAAACCAAACCAAAACAAAAAACCCCAACCAACCAACCAACCAACCAACCAACAAAAAACCCCCAAAACAATCCAACCAAACAAAAATAGGCAAACAGAAAACAAAATGAAACCAACAACAACAAAATCCAACTAAACAAAAAATCTAAATCAGTATGCTTCACAGAAATAATATTCCTCATTCAACTAATTGATAAAGTTAAATAAATTTGCCTGGAATTTTGGCTCTCGTTTTTCTTTTTGAAGTTGTGCCACTGTGTGGCCAGCTGTAATAAGAACTTAAGTATAAGAAAAGTCAAAAACAAGTCCCTACATCTGTAGCATTGCTGACTTGTGTACCTGAAGGGTTTTATATTATGATCCCTGTTTTGTTTGTACATTTTTACATGCATTCATTCATTTCATGTTAAAGACACATTTTGTAGTATGTTTGTAGAGCTATCGAAGTTGTCTAGAAGTCTGAGTAATATCTTTCATTAGGAATTTTCCTGACTACCACATTATAGAATCATATTCCAGTTTTCTTGAACTCTCACTGACTTGATGAATCCTATATTTTTGCCACTCTGCCCTAAAAACACAACGTCAGTAAATGAGAGGTGAAAGTTATTGTTTTGGAAAGCCTTATGAAGAGCAACAGGCTAAATCCAGATTTTTCACTTTCTGAAGAAGTGTTCCAGAAACATTTGTCAACTCTTTGACATCTCATGAAAAATGACTAACATTCTTGGCTGTGACTTTTAATAAAAATGTCTGCGACTGCTGGCCTGTGTACCCAATACTGCTGTCTGTTCATGTGTCAGTCCCAATCACACTGCCAGCTCCAGGATCAGCAGCCAGTGTGTTTATATACAGGGGACTGGTTAATCTGTGGGTTCCAGAGAGGCATAGATTATAATAAAAGGCATCATTTTGCCTAGGCAAAACTTCCACACTTTTAACTGCAATCTACAGAAGCACAGACTAACTTTAGCCTGATTACCTAATAATTTTAATTAAGGAAAACAAGGAAAACAAGGAAATAACTGAGGTCAGACTCTGAGATCTGTTGTATAAAGTGGACCACACTCACCACACAGCAATTTCTAGGACTGTACACCTACCCAGCATTTTAGTCTTTGCGCCTCACAGATCTTACTTTTACAGAACCATTCTTCTAGATGCTTTTGGTTTTAGTTTTGGAGTTAGGCTGGGTTTGGTTTTTTTTTTGGTTGGGGTTTTTTTATTTGGTTTGGGGCATTTGTGTGTGTGTGTGTGTGTGTTTTTTCTTTAATTGGTTTGGGGTTTTTTTGTGTGTTCCAACTGTTTTTCTGAAATAATATGTGGATTGTGCTGAAGCTATAAGATGCCATTTCATGGTAAGGCTCTGAAGATGTATATTGCATGCCCTATGCATGAGGTCATATGGATTCATTTGAGTGTACAAACCTGCTGCAAGAATATCAGAAGACTATAATACAAAGGAAACCAGCACATAGTCACAGGATGCCATAGCTCAGTTTCTAGAAGTGTGTTGAGCAGAAATTTCTCACTCCAAAGGAGGCTCTAGAGTAAAACTGCTATTGAAGCAATGTGGACAGTAGAAGACTATCACAGAAGTTCACAGTGAGAGTGAATTTCAGAGTTTAAATATTTCATATGTGGGAACACATCATTCTTAGTCTCATATCAATTCTTATTCCACTCAAATAGGCATGACTGTGTTATAATGGAAAACTGTGATAAAACTGTACTTTTGCATTTCTTAGCAATAAAAAAACAACAACAACAAAATCTGGTGACCTTACACAGACTGCATTATCTTGTGGGAGTATTGCCCTGGAATTCCATGTGACATTACTTTGGAAGTAGTCTCTTACTGTCAACAAGGAAGACAGCTGAGCAGTGTGGATAATCTAAGGCGAAATCCTCCAGGTCATTCCTTGCCTTCATTTATTTAGACCCAAACATACGTATCTGTACTGTGTTTTGTGAGCTGCCCAGGCTCAGAAACAGTAGCTTTGCGTTCAGACACTACTGGTCCCTGAGTAAGACTTATTCAGTAAATTTATATGTTTTTTCAGAGTAAATAACAAATATTAATAGTGTAAACTGCAGAGTCACTGCTTTGAGCAAAGCAAGTTTGGTACTAAGACTGGAATGAGATTATTTTATGCTATGAATCTTGCTTTCACAAAAACCTTTGTTTAGAAAATAAATAATATAACAGATACATTCCTCTGATTGCATACCTGTTTTGAGGTGGACTTAATCTGTGTTGATTTATGTCAAATGTTTAAATTTAAATGTCTAATGTTGCAAAAGTATCCTGAAAGGTGACGTACTGTGCCTGTTGCACTGCTATGGAAGACGTTGACCAGTAACACAAACTGTATCTCTTTTTATCAAGTAAAAAACATGTCTATGATGTTGTACTAGGGGATGTTTTTGGTCATGTCCTCAGAGGTCATCTAGCTATCTGTTTGCTTTCGCTCAGAGGCTGGTGATTTTGCGCTATTTATCTCTGATGATCAATAGTATTTCCAGAGCCTTTAGATGCAGAATTTAACTGGTACTCTGTTTGACAGTTTTGTGCCATGAGCTTACCATCTGTGAAGATCAATTATCGAGTTCAGTTCAATGTAGCATTCACATATATATTAAAATTCACTAGATTTCATTTTAGCACACGTGGGTAAATTAAACAATACCGGGGCATGTTCTCAGGATCTAGAACCCAGTCATTTAGATTGTTGAATTATTAAAATGGTGTTTGTCATGTTGACAATTAGTACAAGTACTTTTTCCCCATATCATTTGTCTCTGCAAATAACACCAAATTTGTACGCTGCTAAGAATTTACTTGTCCCTTGTAAGTTAGGTGACTTTTTTTGGCTAATTCTCCTGACTAGTTGGCTCCATTTTGCCTAGGCTACACCTATGAAACTTTTGGTGCTATACTACATGCCTGGTGGTGGGATTATGAAAGGGAAGGCACCAGCATTATTCAATATAACCAAGTCAATAAAATGGTAAAATCTTAATTGTTAAAGTGATCATCTTGCATCATAACAGGCTGTGGCTGATGAACTGCAAATCAGACCATAACTTAAACATGAGCTGTTCTAAAATATTTGGGGTGAAGTCATCCTTAATCTTACTTTGCTGGATCATGAGTAATAGTAAAATATTCTAATGTATTTGCTTTGTCTGGCAAGGTTTTGGTAGCAGGGGAAGTACAGGAGTGAATTCTGTGAGAGGATGCCAGAAGCTTCCCCCATGTCCAACAGATCCAATATCAGCCAGCTCCAGGATGGACCTTCATCTAGTCAAATCTGAGCCCATCACTCATGGTGGTAGTGCCTCTGTGATAACTGATTTGAGAAGGGGGGGTCAGAAAATGCTGCACAACTTCAGCCAAAGAGAGGAGTCAAAATATGTGAGAGAAATGACTTTGCAGACACCAAGCTCAGTGAAGGACAAAGTGAAGGAGATGATCCAGGAATTGGAGCAGAGATTCCCCTGCAGGCTGTGGTGAAGGCCATAGGGAGGCAAGCTGACCCCTGCAGCCCTTGAAGGTCCATGGAGGAGTAGAGATCCACCTCCAGCCCATCAAGGACCCCACGCTGGAGGATGCCTGAAAAAAAGGCTGTGACCCCATGGGAAGCCCACACTGCAGCAGGCTCTTGGCAGGACCTGTGGCCCCATGGAGAGAGGGGCCTGTGCTGGAGCAGGTTTGTTGGCAGGACTTGTGATCCTGTGGGGGACCCACACTGGAGCAGTCTGTTCCTGGAGGACAGCAGTGTGTGGAAGGGACTCATGCTGGAGCAGTTCATGAAGAACTAGAGCCTGTGTGAAAGACCCACAATGAAGAAGCTTGTGGAGGACTGCCTCCTGTGGGAGACATCCCTTCCTCCCCCCCCCCCCCCCCCCCCCCCCCCCCCCCGGAGCAAGGGAAGAGAGCAAGGACGAAGAAGCAGCAGCAGAGAAAAAGGTGATGAACTGACTATAACCCCCATTTCCCATCCCCCATCCCCCCATGCTATTTGGGAGAAGAAGGAGGTAATGAAAATAGTGAGTGAAATCAAGCCCAGGAAAAAGGGAAGGGTGTGGGTGGTGGGGAGGTGGATCAATATTTGGGTTTATTTCTTATTAACCTATTCTGATCTGATTGGTAATAACTTAAATGAATTTCCCCAGGCTGAGTCTGTTTTGCCCATGATAGTAATTGATGAGTGATTGCTCCCTGTCCATAACTCATGAGCCTTTCAGCATATTTTTCTTGTCCAGTTGAGGAGGTGAGGAATGGAGTGGTTTGGTGGGGTCTGGCATCCAGCCAAGGTCAACCCTCTACAGTCAGTTTTGTTTTTCTGGGACCTAATATATAATAGGCAAATCATGTTGACTAAATCAATCTTTTTTCATCTCTGAGTACCCCTGGAATTACTGGCAGTTAGTTGCTTGTATTCATGTATATTCAGGAAAAATACAGTCACAAAGAGTCAGTGATAATTCATAAATCAAGACTATGAGGTGATTGATTTATTTGATTTCTTGTGCTTTTCTGTTTTTGATAGTAGGCTGGCTTTGTGCTTTTCAGTCTGTTTATTCATTTCATGTTATTGGTTGTGGTAGTAAAACAATTATGCCCCAGCTTTTTTTTAAACAATGTAAATTAATTCTATGTTATATAAAAAGTAATATAAACAATAATATAAAAACAGTAATATAAAAAACCAGTAATAAGTAATATAAACAGTAATATAAAAACAGTAATATAAAAACCAGTAATATAAAAAAACCTTTCACTTTCACTACAGTATTACTTGTGTTTAAGCTAATGCCCAGTTTCACAATCATTTTATTTGAGTTTCATATCAATATTCCTGTGCAGCACACCACAACAAAAGAATTTAGGAGACTGCGTTTTACTTATTTTGTTCACACTTGGGTGAGGCTTTGAGCAACCTAGTGTTGTGGAAGATGTCCCCGCTCATGGCGGGAGAGTTGGAACTAGGTGATCTTTAAGGTCCCTTCCAACCCAAACCATTTTACAATTCAATGCTGAAGATGACTGAGATATTATCCATTAGCTTAAATACAGGAGTTACTCTTTTCTTCAATCTGTCCTCATGAGGTTTCATGTATTATGGTAGTATACACAATCCGAATAGTGGAAGTTCCACAGTAATGTTCTTCCATATTTTCTTATGATGTCATCCCAGCCGCAGTCTTACCTGCCAGCATGCTGGTTTCTCTTTCCTCTACTTTTCACCTGCTATCTTATGTACCAAATATAAACACCTATGCATCTAAAGGCTTTTGAGAATAGCAATTCCTAAAATTATGTGCTTAGCCTATATATCTCTTATTTTTAAAGAGACCTTTCACAAAGTCAGAGAAGGTAATAGAGAATCATAATTTAATTTTTTTTCCTCAAATATGATTGTGTATTTTTGAGATTGAGAGGAAAAAATCTTAATTAAAAACAAGTGACATATTCTACTAAGAATACTTAAAGGGGTGTTAGGTATAATTTGCTAAAATCTATTTTAAAATGCATACTCCTTAAGTTAGGATGTACTGGTTACCCATTTTAGTAAAATGCCAAAATTAACAAGACTATTCTTTATTTCCTAGCTGAACTAGGTAAATGAAATAACTGCCATTCTAAATAGTAGTGTTCTGCAATATTTTTTTTGGAAGACTATTTTTCTTTTACATGGTTAAAAATTATTTCCACAATATCATATTCCCATAACACCTCTGTTTCTCAGAATATTTCATAACATGAAGAGTGTTTGTCTCATCACATAAAAATTAATAATTACAGTAAAACCAATATAACAAGAGAAAGTACAAAATAGAAAGGAGTAGCAATGTGGCAAATAAATTGCAATAATCTGGGAATGAATGGGCATATTTGTTCTACTGTTTCATCTGATACTTATTAAAGCATATCATAATTTTAAGATAGTTGTTAGTGTGCGGTCAACAGATTGAATTATGCCTAATATACAAATTTTCTTCTTCTAATATTGTTTTGATCTAGGAAACTCTATTGTGTTTCATAGAGCTATGGTAAGATATAGTACTTGCACAGATTATCACAAAATTATCTTCAAACAAAACATACACAATCATATTTTGGAAAACTATACAGTTAACAAGAAAAATGCACTTTCTACAAAAGCTCATGATTTTCACCAGAGAATTTTAGATATTTATTAAAGACCTTTCTCCCGCTACAGAACTACAGAACTTACAAATGCAATACTTCAGCTCAGGTAAATTTGTACGAGCTGGAATATTTTGGTATATTTGTTATCAGTCACTGGGGTTTTTTGTGTGGATTTTTTTTTTTTTTTTATTGTTTTTTTTTTTTTTATTTTGAAGAGCAGTTCAGTATAAGTATGCCTGGCACTTGCATATGTTACTACAGTGATTCCTGACTTCCTATTCTTAGTTTCTTCACCCAACTAAATCTCCTATAACCTTGTGTGATAAATCACTAATCCTGCTCTTTCAAATGTTGTGTGAAGAAGCTTACATTTCATCTTTATCAGACTGATTTGGAATATGATCTTGACAAGTGGAATTCCTAGTAGGATAAACACACAGCCTTACTTAGGCACTGGACTTGAATTACCTTCTTTTTCCCCTATTAGTTTTCTTCCCGTTTTTCCTGGTTGTGTACTTTTAGGATCATTCAGGATCAAACCAATGACCATAAATTAAGGGTTAGAGGTAAAAGAATATGTACTGCTTTGTCATTCTTGGAGATCTTTGTCCTGATAAGTCGTGACTGGTCTGTGCCTTCTTATATTAATTTTGTGCAATATTGAAACACATAGGTATATATTCAGTACATACATATGCAAGGCGAAATCTTGACCTTCTCAAGAGGTTCATAAAATTAGGAATTTACTTAAATTTCAGATTATGAAAAAAACGTATTTGTGACACTAGAATAAAATCTTCTGTTTAACTTATTCCTTAAGTGTCCTCAGTTAGTTTTTTTGTTTAGTTTTTGTTTAAAACTTTTCTTAGAAACATGTAGTTTTCACAACTAGCACTGATAAGCAATTGGACAATCAATATGGACTTTCATATCAATTCCATATTATGAAGGCATAAGCTATCTTTTTCTGGGCATCTCAGTCTCAATGGGTGAAATGATTGACACAACTTATGAAGACAGTTAACTGTCTTTATCTAGTGAAGGTCAGAGGAAATGCATCATCCTTACTTTCATTTCATCATTAAATTCAGCATCCTGCGAACAAAATAATTTTTTGATCATTCCATTTACCATTGGTTCAAGAAGCTTTTAATACAGTTTTTTTTAATGGAAAAAAATATGAGCTTTTGATATGAAACTGCAGCAGTAAAGCTAAGATTTAATTTAATCAAAACAATTAGTTAAGACTTATTTTAAATTATTGCAATGAGTATAGAAAAACACCATGCTATAATATTATTTGAGAATAATGTAAAATTAAAGCTGGAACTGTATTTGCATCATTTTCAGAATAAAGAAAAAATTCATTTGACATTTCTTTGGGGGAAATGATTCATATGTGGTTTAGGTCTGTGGTCATGTCATTTTTATAGTTGTCATTAAAAAATATTTGAAGAGGAAAATATTAATTCTATCTTTTTTCTCCATAACTGAAGTTTTGTTTGAAAATTATAAACTTGCAAATTTTTTGAAGATGTCTATAATGTATAACTAAAGACCTGGAAAAACAACATTTCAGCAGATCAAGAACAACAAACTTCATAGGAATTTGTTTTAATAATCTCTACTAAAAGATAGTGACCTCTTTACTTCTTTTTATCAATGATGTAAGAGTGAAGACAAACGAGTCTATATGGATCTGTCACTTGCCATCTTTTCAGATAAACTAATCTTGCCTACCTTTATGGGATCTCATCTATGCTGTATATCAGGCAGTTTATCCATACTCTTTGAAGAGGACTGCAAGGTAGGCATCATTTTTGACTCATAATTTGCACATTTTTCCCTTGTATACAGTCTGTGGCAAAAACAATTTCTAGCTCAGTGTTTTAATTTCATGTTTATCAAGTCTAAATATAATATCTTCATCAAAAGCCTAAAATTATTCAATGCACCATTAGCTATTCATTGTGGCAGCAGGAGTTTCACACCTAATGTTGTTAGCATTACTGGATTTAAAGATCAAATATTTTAGGAGCTGGTTCTCATATAGAAACCTCTGGCTTTCAGCAAGGAATTACAGGTGTATTTGAAGGAAAGGGTTTTGACTGAGAATTAAAAGAGGATGAGATGCATATAACAGCATTCAGAAAAATATCCATGTTAAAAGTAGAGTAGTCTTCAAGACTTCCCTCTGTCTTCATTTTTAGTTTGATTTTTGAGAGCAATCACAGATTTTTATGTTTTACCTTCCAACATGAACACTCATTAACATTCCTTAAATAACTTCCTGTGTTCTACTAAGGGAGAGGAACTTAGTTGCTCTCACTGCAAACACTCTAGGTCCTGAGTAAATTTAGTATTTGTGCCTACCTAGGTGTTAAATTCCTTAAGCTTAATACAAGGCACCAGAAAGAGCTCACAACCCCTTCTATCAGTGCAGCTTAATTCTGTGTATGCCTAAGTCCCTAGTTATCTATATTATCTATATATCTATATCTATATATCTATATTTATATTACATGCTGACTACATGTACATGATCAAATTTATTTTTAATGCTTGGGTTTTATATCTGTACTTTTAAACTATCTTTTGTATTTGCTCCCTGTAGATGTGTTAATCTGCAGGGACTGTCAGTTCTCAGAACATGCCCATGATGTAAAGAAGACATCCAGAGTGTGTTCTGTACACTCTTTTCTATTCAGGTGTCTGTTATTTTATCATGTTGTCTCCGTTTGAGTGGGACACAAGTGTTTTGTTGAGACCAAACCACAGGGGAGACCCAAAACTCCTCCCC
>JAWWES010000001.1:64068349-64095398 GCA_035583135.1 Lophotriccus pileatus
TGGTTGTCTCATGCCTCTTTATTAAATGGAAGATTCAGGAAGTGTCACTTTTGCTTTGTCCAATTCATATTAAAGAAAATTACAGCTTGCCTTCACCAGTTTTAACTAGCATGTAGAAGGCTTCCTCTTGGGAATCTAAAAGTTCAGATTTTGACACTCATCCTCTCCTTTCCCCACAACACACACACAAAATTACCTGTTGCCTTTCAGTGTTTACAGTCTATTATGGTCTTTTTCTGCACAGGAAATAGTTGACCCCAGGTTGTGTTGCTCTTATGTTGCAACAATATATTATAGTCAGTATCAGGAGCTTGTTTCTGCTGTTGGGACAAGACCCTAGAGATGGAACTGGTGAAGAAGAGTCATTTTGATCTTAAGCCTCTGTAGACGGTGGATCACCATATTTGAGTAAGTGGCAATATACTGAAGTTTTCTCATTTTTACACCTTTTTTAATACTTCATTGCACTGTACAATTTCTTAGTAGAGGTTTCTTTCACAGTGCCCATAGAGGTTCATCAGAGTGAGGCAAATGTTGATATTCCTTCTGACACACATCTGTGCAGTGTCTGTTGTGAGATTTACAGCTCCAGGAGGCCTCGAGCCTGGCAGAATTTCATCTGTACTGTGTGTTACAAATGAGAGAAAAAAACTTTGACTCTGAATTTTCCTTCAATCTGGTACAGCAAAAGAACAAGTAACATGAAGCAGGTACAAAAGGGTATTTCATCAGCTTAGAGTGAGATGCAAGAAAACCCTGTCACTAAGAACTGCATTGAACACAAGAGGCACTACAATCAATAGACAGAAGACAGAACAGAACAGACATATGCAGTTAAAAGAAGGAACTCTTTTCATTTTGGGAGAGAGACTAACTGGACTAGAATATGTTCAACCTACAGTGAAAAGTTTTTGAGTTTAAGTCAAAAATGACAACGGTTTTGTCCAATTCTTCAGTTTGCCTTACAGTATTTCTATGTGGCTTTCTCTGAGATATAAACTAAATTATGCTGATAAAGATGGGGAGATGTCTCTGAAACTCTGTAACGAAGGCATGTCGTTGTCATTTGCATTATGTAAAAGGCACACCATGCAGCAATACCTTATCATGTCTATAGGTGGCAGCAGAAGACCAAGTCTCATGAGCAAATACTCTGAATGGAACAACGTTTAGCGAAAGTTATTTGTACACTAAAGATGAATATTCTCTTTATAATACATGAACATTATTTAACAGGAACTATAGAGTCAATAGAATGTGAACAATGACTCCCCCTTTGCAAAAAAAAAGCTACTGCAGCCAGAACTGGTCCTTTTCCTCAATGAAGTGAAAAGCTCGTTCAATTTGCTCAGCGTGGGAGTCTTTGTCATTTTTACCGGATGACACAATAGATATTGATAAAAATAAAAGTCTTTTAACATAATAGCAATGCAAGACAATACCAACAAAGTGTCTTGTCTGTCAGCAATGGCCATTAAAAATGTATTAAAACATGCATTCAGCTCTTATTTCCTAAAAATAAAAAAGGTTGATAAGCACTTACATGCAAAAAACCTTCTCATACGGAAAGAAAGAAAGAGAAGGAACTCAAGAAGGAGGCTACCAGATCTAGGCACCGAAAAAAAAGCAAAGTAAAGGAAAAGGGTCCATGAAGGAAAAAAAAAAAAGGCATCTCAATGACTAGATGACTAGATAAGTCATAGAGAAACATAACTCTAAACAATGCTACCATAGGCTTCATATACATGTGAGCAAGATACCATTTAAACTTCCCCTCTCTCTATAATTCTTACAATTTTTACTCTAACTTAAATGTTTGTTACTTTCTAGAATTAAAAGGAGTTTATCACTAGGACTTACCAGTATTTCAAGTAAATTATATATTACTGCAAAACTGTGAGCCTTTTAATTGCATAGTAGTAAACAAGGAAAAAATCCTTTATGAAAGCATTGCCTTGTTTTTACTTACTGATCCTAGTAAGCTCTTTTGTATATAAATAAAGTATGCACAGGGGATTGTCTAGGAGACAAAAATGGGTAACGTTCACTGTGAGAGAATGGCAGAGAGAGAAGATGAAACAATCCAGTACAATCCATGGCAAGATTTTCCAATGAAACAGCCAGTGAGGAAGGAACTGATATTTTACAGTGCTTTGAAAAGTTCAAAGCATACATATCTGTGCTGGTCTTGGTTGGGGTACAGTTATTTTTCAGTAGCTAGTGTGGAGCTAACTTCTGAACTTGTTCTGAAAACTGTTGATAATTCAGGTATGTTTTAGCTATTTATAGTTGACACAGGGTCAGGGCCTTTTCTGCTCCTCATCCCACACCACAGCAAGGAGGATAGAGGTACACAAGAAGCTGGGAGTTATACCAGCTGGGACAGCTGACCCCAACTGATCAAAGGGATATTCCATACCATATGGCATCATAGTCAGCACATAAAGCTAGGGAAAGAAGTAGAAAGGAGGGGAACGAAAGTTTAGAGTGATGATGTCTGTCTTCCCAAGTTACGTGTGATGGAGCCCTGATTTCCTGAAAATGGCTGAACACCTGCCTGCCCATGGGAACTGGGGACTGAATTCCTTGTCTTGTGTTGCTTTTGTGCACAGCTTTTGCTTTACCAATTAAACTGTCCTTAATTCATGAGTTTTCTCACTTTTTTATTGTTCCAATTCTCTCCCCCATTTCAGTCGTGGGAGAGGGAGAAAGAGGCTCTGTGGGACTGAGTTGCCAGCTAGGGTTAAACCACAATAATATTAAAACAACTTGCAGATATATGTTGCATAAAGTATAGAGATAGAACTTGTTAAACTCAGTTTGCTCAGCTATTTCTTGTCTTTCAAAAATTCATAAGTCCTGTAAATCCTCAGAGTCCACTGTCTAATTATACTGGGCATTTTGTATACCTTCTCATTAAAAACTAACCTCCTATTTTAATGACTTGGTTGAAATCCTTTGAAGATCAGACTGTTAGTGTCTGAATGCTGTATTCTGAATGATGCCCTCTTTCCTTTATTCCTTTCTGAGCTTTGGTAATTTCTCCTCTTTTTTTTTTTTTTTTCTTCTTTTTTTTTCCCTTTCTTTAAACAAATTTTAGATGCCTTACTTGATTCCAAGTGAAAAATACAGAGATGAAGACCACTTCTGCACCCGGACAGAATGGGACGGTCTGAATTAAGTGTTTAGGTTGCTTTTAGCTAATGTGAAAGAGTCTCTTATCTATTTAGCTGAGGCAGTTGTTGAACAGATGTACATCTGACATTGTGCAGTATTTACAGTACCATATCTTTAACAAATTGGGCTATATTCATTCCTGCGATAATTCCAACTGACTTCATTCAAATTACACAAATGATTAATTTGTGCTCTGGATTTCAGATGGTAAACCCTCTCCCAGTTTCATATTTAGGGGTTCATTTTATTTGTTGCCAGTTTCTGGCTAAGATCACTATGGTTTGGGCAATCATTTTAATTCACCATTTAAGTCTTTGGCTTACATCACACAGCCAAAGATCTTGGACAGTCTCAGCCATAATAAGAGGTGTAGAAATCAGGAAATAAATGTATTTTTTTTAAATGATTATTTAAAAATTTTGCTTTCTCAGATCCTTTACAAGCACCTTCTGTGTATTTTCCACAAGGATTTTAGTCATAAGTGATACTCACTTCAATTATAAGCTTTCTTTTTCTGTACTTTTGGGGTTTTTTTCAATCATAGAATCAAGGTTGGAAGAGACCTTCAAGCTCATTTAGTCCAGTGTCAACATCAAGAGAATGAAGAGTACATTATTCATTCCTCATGGAGACCTCTGGGGTCTCTCACAAACAAGAAATTAGAATTCTAGCACTGAAATAAAGAATAAGATGCTGTTTCTGTTGGAGATGGAGATAAACTTACAATTCTTTCTCTACTTTTTGTCATCATAAATCAATATACAGGCTTTACATGGAGTTTCTCTTACAGAATCAAATATATTGACAATAGCATTTAAACAAGTGGGGAATTATAATTAATAAGCAAGTTATTTCATTTTCAAAATGTGTACACATAATAATTTCTGTGTTACTTGGTAGATCTTACATACTTTACTGTAAGCTTCCTCATTTATTCCAGTCAAAGTGACATGTTATATATCCAAAGAAAAATATACATGAATCTTCTTTATTTCCACACTGTAAATATGAAAATATAGCTTGCCAAGAAAAACCCGAAGTTTAAAATTCATTATAAATTATCCTGGAAATTATATTTTGTTTATTTTGACAAGTGCAGAGAAAATTCATAAAATATTTCATCTCCATATTGAACATAATGGGAAATAGGGACATTATTTTGATACATGGTTTTACTAACAAGTTTCAAGATGAAATATTGCCTATCATAAAAAATACACCTATTCACAAGCAAAAAAAATAATAATACAAAAATTGCTAGCTTTAATAAATGCTGGGACTTCCTGATTAAATAACATTTTACATTCAAGGGATTCTCTAACATAAAGGCCTTTATTAAAAAGGTCTGATGGGCTGAGAGAAAAGTTTTATTTATTTTATAGGTGCTTGCCTTAAGTACAACTCCCTCATGCCTAGAATAAACCTGGAGTTAGAAAAGCATGAGTGGAGCTCTTATTGAAACAACTCTGCATCAAAACACAAATAACTTTCTATTAGCCATGTCACTAGGTTAAAGAATAGGTAGGCAGAATCCAAGCAATTATCAGGGAAACATTGGAACATTATTCAAAACAACCCTGACCTTAAAACTTGTTTCAAGATCTTCTTCTGATAGCTTATGGAAGAAGCCCAACTTAAAAGACAAAAGTGTACTCTTAAAGTGCATTGTTCAGCACTGTAGACTCTCAGCAGCACAACTACTTGATGACAATTACATTTGTGATGACTGTGACCGTGTAATTCCACCCCCATATATATTTTATTTTATCAGTCTATTAGAGGAAATAAAAATATCCTCTCCTACTTAATGAAAAGTAACATGCATTACAAAGAATGTTTTAGTAGTGTATCCAACCAAATGTCCTTGCACTCCAGTTAGTGTGTGGATCAGACTACAAAAATTATGACAGAACAAATGTGTAAAGGATCTGCTTTTCATTAGTGAAAATGATGAAGCCTCTCTGCAAGCTGAATATGCTAACAGTGGGAGAGATTCTAATCTGAGGTATTCAGCATACAAAGCTTCTTAATTCAACAGCAAATGTGTTTGTGAGTTTCTGAAGCCACCTATTCAAGGTGCAAGGACTCATCCTTCTCAAATGAAGAAGTTTTTAATGGAACAAGGTGATCTTCAATCACAGTTTCATATGACTTTCTGCAGAAAGACAGAATGTAGGTAATTTATGGCATTTAAATATTACTAATAAAGTTCATATTTTTTCTTATCTTTTTCAAATTTCTGTAGTGAAATACAGTGCGAGAACGCTACAAATGTTACATATGATAACACAATGTTACACAGTTTTCAGCTGTGAAAACACACAGGCATGGCAGAAATATTCAAGTAGCCTCCAGTAGAGAAGGCTCTGTGGATACTTTAGAGCACCTTCCAGTACTTAAAGGGAGCCTGCAAGAAAGCCAGACAGAGACTTTTTACAAGGGCATGTGGTGAAAGGGCAAGGGGTAATGGCTTTAAATTGGCTTTAAAATGGTAGGTTTAGATCAGGTATCAGGAAGAAATTTTTTACTATAAGAGTAGTGAGACACAGAAACAGGTTGCTTAGAGAAGCTGTGGATGTCTCATTCCTGGAAGTGTTCAAGCCCAGGTTGGATGGGTACATGGTCTAGTGGAAGGTACCCTTGCCCATGGCAGGGCGATTGGAACTAGGTGATCTTTAAGGTCCTTTCACTCCAAAACATTCTAAGATTTTTATGATCATTCTTCTAGTACAATATCTTGTAGTGATACTTGGACAGAAGATTTAGAGGCACTACTGGCATTTTCTGTCGGAATGCAGTTACTCTTTCTTCCAATCTTTTCTACTTTTTTCTCTGCTCTGGAGAGAAATGCTCTGATTTCTAGGCTCCAAAAGCAAAGGGAAGATTCAATATTTGTCTTGGTATCTCATTTTCCTAGAGTATGAGAAATTTTTCTTTTCTCTGGACTGCTGTAAGATCTTAGCATTTCTGTCACTCACTTGATGGTTGTACTGACAATTCTGCACTTAAATTTGAAAGCAGAGTACTGTTATAGATGCCAACATTCTTGTGAAAGGCATTAAATTGTCTTCATCTCAGCAACAAGCACATGCTGTTTAGTTCTGAATGTTTCTCTCTAAATCTATAGTCAAAAATTTTAATTATAGGCTAGATTTACATATTAAATAACAGCACTTTAGATAAATAGTGACCCTTATGGTTCCCTCACAATGTAGAGATGGAAAAATATCACATCTGCTGTGAAAGTATAACCCATTAACCCACCAATCTATTCACTTCATTGTAGAAGCTTATCAGGTTGATTGAACATGATTACTCTTTTCTAAATCCATTCTGACTACTCTCCTCTTTTCCTTCATGTATTTGGATGCTTTCCAGGAGGATTTTCCCAATCACCTTCCCAGGGACAATGGTGACAGAGACTAACTGGCCTGTAGTCCTAAGCTTATTTTTCTCCATTGAAGACAACAGTAATGTTTTCTCTCTTCCAGTCTTCAGGAATCTCTCCTGTGTGTCATGACTATTCAAAGATAATTGAGAGAGGCCTTTCAGTGACAATAGCCAGTTCCCTTGGGACTCATGGGTGCAACCCATCAGGGCCCATGGAACTGAGTGTGTTCTGTTTGTTCCCACAGAGGCTATGGGCCTTCTTGCAAACTTCTGGCTTGAGGGGCCTCAGGTAAATACAGATGTTGTTTTGTTTTGGGGTTTTTATTCGTTTTACTGGGGCTATGTGTGGGTGATCCTTTCTGCACATCCCCAGAGCTTTGCAGTGCCTCTCTGTGCCACACACAATCTTTGGCACACTGTTCTGTATGGCCAAACTGTCTCAGTGTGCTACACTCATTCTTGTTGCTTACTTATTTTTGAAACAACCCAGTCTCTAAGCATCCTTTTAAAAAACTTTAAAAGTAGAAATCTCTAGAGTTTTGTGTTAGCGTTGTTTCGAATACCACGTACAGATGTGAAAACTTCTGGCATCCTATTTCTGTTTATAGGTTATGTGTGTTCCCTTGGCTATAGTTTTGCACAGGGACCTCATATAGCTAGCTAATGTGGTGCTCTGCTGTGATTTTGAAATCCTCCTCAGTCTCAGTAAATTTCAGAATTGAAGGTTGAATGTGACTGCATTTTTTACTCCTGTGTTTATGACCTGTTAAACCACACTAAAATATGTATGATTCATATGATCCTCTTTGTAAAAAAATCCATGTCTTCTCTACACAGCTGGCCCATTGTTTTTATTGTTTAGTATTTATAAATTTTTAACCAGTGGAAATTTTTACCAGTAATAATTTTATTTACTTTTTGATCTTTAAGGATCAGGAAGAGAGACTCCACATATACTACACTAAGAACAGATCTTATGGCACTCCAGAAAGGACATCACTCTGTAAAGATTTGGCATTGACTTCTTTCTTCATGTGATTGCATATAATGAGAAAATGAATGTGCATCATGCTAATACCTTAAAAGCTTGACATATGGAAGTCATATGACTTAATGTACTGGAGCAACAGTTACTTTGTTAACTGAAACTCTACTTTCATAAAATATTATTAAGTTTGAAAACAAATTCATTGCATGACAGTGGATCACTTCTTTGCAGCAAGTTGCAGGAAAATGTTAAAAACATGAATTCTGAACAATGCATTTGTAATAATTGTGGGTTTTTTAATTTATTATTGTTGATTCCCATACTACACTCTATTTGGGAAGAAGTATGTTTCCTCCTCTTAAAATGGAGAAGATGAATTATTTCTGGTATAATCATTGTTATCAGGAATAAAGGTTTTGTAGCAGAAATTCAGCAACTCTCTCTTACCTGCATTAGGCCTGCAATACTAGAAAAGCAAAGCGGAATAGTTATTTTATTCTCTGATACATGAGAATGTGTATCTAAACACACAAAAGGAGCTTATACTGATGAAAATATGGATAGATATGCCATAAAATTAAATGGAACTTGGACCTAACTTTGATGAAATTTGAATCTGACAGTTAGTTTTACAGAAAACAAATTCTTTATTGGGCTTTACTAAGAATTCAAATCTTAACAGCTGTAAAGTCAATAAATGCTCTGACTTAGATTAGTCACCAGAGTTCCTGTAAGAGATCTAATCAGCAACAGAAATAGCCCGTCCATCTTCTCAGACTTAGGATTCATAAAATATAAGAAGATTCTGGAGAGACCTTGCTTGCTTTTTTGTTTGCTCACTTTAAAAAAAAGAAAAAGATAAGGTTCAGAAATTTTTCATATTGCTTTTACCCATGAATGCAGTGACTCTACAATACACATCAAACCCTGACAAACACAAATAATATATATATAAGGAGGGCACTTTTAAAATTTTCTCTTTACTTGAGACAAAAGCAGAAGCACTCAAATCACAAGGAATTGTTTTCTCCCTTGCCTCAAAGGCTGCCTCAGTGAGCCAGCATCTCTCTATATCACCAGTTCTGCACTGACACAAGCCAGTCAGGTTCCTGATCTCCTTGCTGCTAGAGCTCACAACCCTGTACAGATTGGTGAAGGGGCACATGTTACAGTCATAGAGGCAGTATTAGTACAGGATGACCTTACGTATAACCTTAAAATACAGAATGCTAGTAATTCTTCCTCAAAAGTGGAAAAAAAAGTGGCAAAACCTCAAACCTGCATAAACAGTGAGATTCTAGTGATAAAGTGATATTTGCATCTCTGTCAATAAATAAATAAGACCACAGTCCCTTCCTATGGCCAAGGAAACTTGAAACTCTACCACCATTTCTTCTAAAGGAATCAGATGTCTCCTTGCTAACTGATATGAGTCAGTCCCTCCCTCAAGGTACAGACATGTTGACTCCAAGGGATTTCTAATTAAATTTGGAAAAAAAAAGTCATCATAATTTCTCTCCCTCATTTCAAGTCACTTTCTGATAAGGTGTGTAGGAACCGTAGTAATTTAAACCAAAGTGTTCACATCTAGCCAGTAAATGACTGCAGAAGAAGAGTATGAGAGCACGATCACTTAATTCTGGTACAGATAAAGTTAATCCTTTTATCACCAGTATACAAAAAATACTTGAACTACAGGTATCTGCTTTTAAGGGAGATCTTACACAAAGTTTTCTATAATTTTTCTAATGTTTATTTTGTATTATTTGGTTGAGTTTGAATAAATACATAGGAGATGGATTTTACCTACATATTTGAAGTGTAATTAAGTTTCCAAAGCATATATAGTAAGAACTACCTGAAATGACACAAGACATCTGAGGTGTTCTACATGCAGCTGGTATATATGACACAGGATCTATGAGAAACTTGTATTTCTGGTGAGGAACTGCAAGTGAGGTTGGATAGGCTCAGTTATCTCACACACCACTGGATACCTCTGTTTAAGCAAATGATTTCAGTGCTGAACTTCAAGAAATATAAATCTCATCCCAGTTTACTTTTATGGGGTCCCAATTTGTGGGAGTTTCTTACTGTTTATAATTACACTCGTAGAATATCATCTAAATATTGACAGGCAGCAATTAAGAATAAACTGTAAAATAAAAAATCAAGAAGCAATACTAGAAACTGAGTGCAGACTTCAGTCAGTATTGCCAAATAACCTGACCAAAGGTAGATGCCAATTTGGAGCAATTGGTCTACAACCTTCATAAAACAGCCTAAAAAATATGTGTCTAGTGCCACTGAAAAAATGCCTGAGACTTTTGCACCAGGCTGTGACTATGACATGAGAACTGTGTGAACAGCATGGGACTACACGGGGTCCTTTCTGAAGATTTCAAATGGCAATTCATGCTGAAGTGTGAGCAATTGTATCAACCCTTGTTTGTACAGGAAAAAAAAGCACCTTTTGAAGAGGATATTTATCTCATCTACCTCAAACATATTTTATGAGAAGATGAACTTAGGAGGACCCACAGCCAGACCTTTGTGCGAGTACCTGGTTTTAAGTAATTGTTGACGCAGTGTAACTGGAGTACCCTGAACTAAGAAAGTTACCTTGAGATGTGTCGTGCAGTTACATCATAAAGAGAATAATTGGAAGTCATTTAGAAAACACTTCACTCTTTATACAAAAACAGCAGGTGTCAGCTAAAGAGAAGATAAGAAACAACTTTAGTTTTAAAAAAAACTTTCATTCTAAAACTATTGAGCATTTTAATATTTTTTTGTTAAATGAGACAAATTAAGCTAATGAAAACTGTACTCCTAAGGTAAAAGAAGGGAGAAGTGATTTAGAAGTTAAAATGCAAGAAGTAATATGGTTTTAATTAGAGAGTAAAGAAAATATTGAAGCTTTGAAATGATATGGCATGTTCAAGACCAAAGGACACTGAAATGTTGAGAGGTTAATTGAGAAAAAATTGTAGGGATCTGAAATGAAGATGAGAACGGTGGATCAGATTAAGTCTTGAAGTTTGCCAAAAAATATGCCTGGATAGTTAGTTTAAAATTAATTTGAAGCTGGTATTAGATGCAGCATTAGAAAGCCATATAGCAGTGATGAAAATACTGGGTGAAGTTCATTACTTTCTATGTTCATGCAGTGTTTGTGATAATTCTCAAAAACATACTGGTTTCTTGTTTCCTTATAGCCATGTGAATTTTACAAAATTCTGTAAAAAAGAGTTAATCTTCTGGAGACTGAGAAAAAAAACAAACCAACTTTTTGATAACTGAAATATGGCACTGCTTAGGTATGTTTTTCACTTTTTTTTTTTGGCAACACAAAATTTTATTTTAAATTTTAAAATGCCCTTTAAGAAGAAATACAATAATCCTTAGACAGTTAAAAACTTGAGACTGAAATGGGTAAGAATTAATCCAAAGAAATTCTGCCAGGTGCTGCTTTTCAAAAATGAAAATCAAAATAATTCCTGTTTAATTTAAGCAAAAACAATATTTTTCCTCTTCTAAATTCTTATATAAGAAATAAATAATTAATAAATAATAATCTGAAGTAAATAAAATCAATAATGACCAAATGACCAAATTGCAAACTTACAATTTGTAACTGTGTTAAAGAAATTATTTTATTGCTTAATTAAAAAATTATTTTAACTCTACTCCCAGAAAAAAAAAGTAGTGTAGATGTTGGGAACAAAATACTTAAGGAACTTGAAACACTAGAACACAAAGGAGAGTCAAAAGTACTCAGGTTGTCACATAATTCCCAGTTCTTTTAGAATGATTTTTGATTGTCAAAAGTATTTCAAATAAGCTCATAGCTATCAATACACTGAGAATAAGACCTACTGTACGGTACAGACTAAAGGAATGCTCTCCTTAGGAAAGCTTCTGAGTCACTATGAGATAAAAATAATGTGTGAACAAGATTCAGTTATGTAAACAACATCTAGCACCCCATTGCATCTGAGGAGGAGCTGATTCTGTGTCAATCTATGTTTTATTTTATCACACATTCAAAGTAGAATTCATTAGTGGCAAATCTGATTAATTTCTATGTGTACACTTCTCTTATAATTTAGATTTCAAGAAAGATGGAGTTTCCTTAAATTTGCAAGATTTTGGTAAAATATTATAAAAATATACCTCAGTTCTAATAACTCATTTGCAGGTCCTGATCCTGCAAAAAGCATGCACACATGTATCTACACACTTATAGTTACACACATCCTTCTAAACACAACTGCTGAGCATTTTTGTATGTTTCTGTACTTCTTTTGAGATCAGTGAAAATGCTCTCCTGAGCATGAAAGTCCATGGCATGGGTTTTCCCAAAGGATATGGGAAAGATGTTCATTGTGGGTTTAAACCCCTTTCTAACTCTATTGTGAACCACATCCTCTAACAAATTAGCAGACCTACAGATGTTTTGTCAGCTGCACAAGGAGACAAGGTTGAGCTAAGAGCGGGATGGTGTGCAGGTCTTACTCCTGTGTTACTAAAATAAAGAGGCTGACCATTTAAGAGAAATTTGTTTATAGTGACTCGAAGTATAATTCTTCAGTTTTGGACTCAACAAGAATATTAAGACAAAAACTGGTTCAATGGGAGAAATATAGAATTGAAAACCCACAAACTAACTGTCTACCCTTAAACATATGATATAAGGAATAGGCAGAATGCTTTTTGCTGAATGCACATATGATTTGACTTGATGAAATTAAGTGTCTTGTAACATGTAAAAGAGATGAGGTTAATTTATAGCAAACCATTGTCATTAAAAGACCTGAATCTGTCTTGATGATGTTCAAAGAAATATCCCTGTATTGACACATAGCAATGGATGATGGACTTCAACTTGCATCTCCCTTTACTGTAAATGAAGCTACTGAAATCAGTAAGAATATTCCCACTGACTTTAGCAGGCTTTGGATACAGTCTAAGCATTTCTGATGAGATTCTGCATATTTGAAAGGTTTACAAGAGCTGTCTTTTGAAGAAAGACCCCGAAAGAGAATTAATCCAATAGGCAATAATAAGGTAATGTGATCCCACGGAAAAATCTTTCAAACCATATAGATCCCATGGTTCCACACTGAATATGAAAAGTGGTCCAGGCTATTTAACAATGAATAGCTACCATATAGTAAATGCAAAGGATCTAGATGGTCCTTTAAATTAGTCCAAGTGCCACACAAGGCACGTTACTTATTAAGAGTCTGCTTTCCAATCTGGCAAAGGATATCTTATTGTAAAATTGTCTATTTGTAAAAGAGACTTTTCTAAACATTTTGGCCTCCCTTGAATACTTTTGAATTTGAAGGAATATTTCTGTTTTGCAGCCAAAATTATTTGTTTATAAAATGTATAAACAACCCAGAAGAAAATAGTGAAATTCTTAGGTACAGCTCTGGGGTGTGTGTCTTAAATACTAAAATAAGAATCATGCCCTAACTTTTTTGAGACTCATTTTTTCCTACAGAGCAATACAGCTTCAACAGAAGTGAAGTGGTCACCATGCCTCACATCTCTTCCTCCATAACTCCTGCACTGTGTATTAGGTAGGACACTCTCTTTTGCTGTTAGGAATATTGGCTTAAAATTCCACGAGTCAAGTAGCAAATGAAGCTCCTATTTCTCCCTTTATAAGAACTATATAGCTTCCCAGTAGCCTAGATAAACTCATTTTACTCCTCCCTCTCTTTGTCTCCACCTATGAGCTCTTTCACCTCATTTTCTCACTGTCCTGTTCAGGATATGGAGCAAGAGAACAGCCGGGGAACTTTCAACAGCCAGCCAAAAGCAAAACCACTACAGTGTACAGATTTGTCTCCATCAAAAATGATGTTCAAAACATTTTTTTTCCAATACCTGCAGCTGACTAACAACAGAAATAATTTTTTAGAACAAATATCAACTGGGCAACAACAAAAACCAAGCCAAAACAAGGCCTCGCAAACTTCCAGAGATTTATCATAGAATCAATCATAGCATGGCTTGGGTTTGAAGGGACCTTAAAGATCACCAACCACCCTGCCATGGGCAGGGACACCTTCCACTAGACCCCAGTCGCTCAGAGCCCCATCCAGCCTGGCCTTGAACACTTCCAGGAATGAGGCATCCACAATTTGTCTGGGCAACCTGTTCCAGTGACTCACCACCCTCACAATGAAGAATTTCCTCCTTCGAACTGATCTAAATCTATTCTCTTTCCATTTGAAGTGATTTCCCCATGTCCCATCACTACAGACCCCTGTAAAAAGTCCCTCTCCAGCCTTTTTTAAGGTCCCATTTAGGTGCAAGGAGGCTGCTGTAAAGTATCCCTGGAGCACTCTCTTCTCCAGGCCAAACAGCCACAACTCTCTCAGCCTGTCAAAGATTGCAAAGGTTTAACTAAGAAAAATAATATTTTTTGGAGACAGCTTGTTAACTGTTAACATATCATTGATAAAAACACTGACCAGTGAACTAATCCAGGAAGTAATGAAGGTATCCTACTATTAAACCACTGATGTAATTTTCAAAGCACAACAAGGTTAAAACTCTATGAAACTATTGGCATGGTAGAAAGACTAGATGGGATTAATGTCACTGAACTGTAGCCATCTGAATGTTAGCTTCTGGTATAGGAGACTAGACTACTTTAATTCTGAATAAAAGAAGAAAGATAGGTGTTTCCAGAAGGTTCAGTTCATCCTGAAATAAGTCTGTAACAGGAGGAAAGATCTGACGGAGGGTCCTGTCTAATTTAATCTACATTTTTATACAGAAGAAACAGAAAACCATCTATTCTTCTGTATTAGCTCAAATTAATATCTTTTAATCTATATGTATGTTCATATTCAAGTTCTCTATGGTATGCTTCATTATAGATTGTGTCATTCCTGTTCATATCAATATTTTTTTCATTTTTTTACACATTATTCCATTATGTTTAGGTTTTAGATTACTGTTTTATTTTTGCTTCTTTCAACAATATTTAAGGTTTTGGGGTTGGGGTTTTGTTTGTTTGTTTTGATATGTCAGTTAAAATAATTTTATATTTATTTTGACTTCAAATGCAGATTAAAACCCCCTTGAATTTAGTATTTACAATATATCAGTCTACATGTGATCTACATGTCCAAGCTTCATTATAGCCAGGAGAGATAGGATACTTAGTACTTGGTATGATTTGTTCTGTTCAAATATACCAAGACTTCTGGGATAGACAGATATGACAAAGGACATACTGGAAGAAAATACTTTGCTGAAGCTAAAGGTTCAGTGTGATGCCCTGGCTCTTCTATTTTGGATGGTATTCTATACATATGTTCAGGCAAACTGATTTGGTTTCCTGCTGACAAGCAGATACCTACTCTGCAAACCACTAAATTTAGGTGCTGAAACATGATGCCTTAAAAAGCAAAAGTATTTTACTCCCAGTTGTCACACAACCCATTCTTCTCCAAAATATGTCAGAAGAAATTGTAACAGCTTGTAAGTTTAATAATGTTACAGTGGATACTGCTGCATTTATATAGAGTAACCTTACTCATAATTCCTTGGGATAATAACATTCTAAGCTTGTACCCCTTTACAGTCATAAAGTAGATAAAACATCAGTGTTAAAATCCAGCCACATAAAAAATCATAATATTAAGATGAGAAGAAACAATCCACTTATTTACCTTTAAACAATATACTTCTCCAAGACAGCAGGCTTTGTGAGAATTAAAAGACAGTGAATGCTGCAAATTTTGAGCTGTTTACACAATCCCATGTTGTGTTTTCTTACAGCAAAAATGGCCCAGGTACTTATCTTGTTGAAGAACTACTGGCAAAGTGTTAATCAGAGGATCACAATCATATTGCAAAAAAGACAGAAAGAGAAGAATGACATGAGAGTGACCTAAATCTATCTCATTTTTCTATTACTGATTTTGACAATCTAAGAATACATATTCTCAATGGGTCTTACCCTATAAATGACACCCAGCTGCAGAGGAAGGGAGTGTAAGGAGCTTTTGGCATCAGAATTCAAAAATATTTTAGGCAAAGTAGATAAGCTGCCTTAAGGAAAAAACATGAAATTCAGTAAGTACAAATGCAAGGTGCTCTTAGAACAAAAAAAATTACTGCACAAATACAAGATAAGCAAAAGTATTGCTAAGTATTACTTCAGTAGAAAAAAAAATCTGGAAGTCCCATGAATGAAACGCTAAATGAGGCAACACAGGATTCCACAAACAGATGATACCCAGGTCTGCTGGAGAATAAAAAAGCTATTCATCCACATTAACTTTCTGTGTATGTTCCTCACAAAGTTTTGTGGGTAAATCTGCAGGTCCCTAAGGGCTTACAGTCTTTCCAGCAGTACTTGCAACATGAACTGGGAGAGAGAGAATCCTATGCTTCTAGCTGTCTCCTCTGCTCTTGTGGAAGGTGATAGCATCTGGAAGAAAAGAGAAGTTGATGCCCCTCTACAGAAACTCTAGAGTTTTTCACAGAAAGCTCAGATATGATCTGCCACAAATCAGATAAGATGTGCAAACAGCTTGGTTGTGTAATTGGGCAGCACTGTGTATTAGTAGCAACCAGATATTCAGACTGCTCTCAGGTACAGTCTCTTAGCTGTAATGAAGATTCAGCCAGTCAGATTGATTTTATGTTCCAGACAGGAGATTGCCTTTGCAGTTAATTTTATGATTATGACAGCATTTTTACTTATGTAAATATTGTTTCAAGAGTAACTTATTTTAGAAATTCTCAATAATGAGTCTGGTTATATTTCTGGAAACAAAATAAATAAAAATAAAATACTAAGGTAAATAAATACACATAAAATACTAACACTGAAGAAGTAGATATAATTCTAAACCTATTGACTTCCTGATTTATAGCTTCCTGGGACTTCATAATTTCTGAAAATTCAATCTATTGAAACTTTTCTCACATTTAATCTTAGTATAGCTGAACATCTGTCATCTTGCATGGTTATTTTACAACCAGCATTTGCTGTCTGCACCTATGTATGTTTAGCTGGTAAGTACCTGTTATGTTTCAACTTCAGTTTTCTGCTTTTTTGTATACAAGGACATTTTCATTATCAAAGAAATACAAAACAACACAGAGTCTTGTTATGTACATCAGACGTGTGTAATTTTCCATAACCATAAATAAGAGCTTGAATAACCTTGATCTTCTATTCTGTCATATTGTTTTTAAGCTGATGTAACACCATTGACATCAATGGACTTACCCCAGTATGAAATTGGTGTAATGGAGTGGAAAATCATTGCCGAAATCTCTAAGGGGATATTCAAAGTTCCCTTTACTGTAAGCTGTGTATTAGACTGGAAGATCCATAGTTTGTATTTCCATGTTTTGGTGTGTATATCAAATGATAAAGAACTGTAAAACACTCCAAATTGGAAGCTATTCATAACCTTTCTTAATTAAGCATGAAATATTTAATTTTTAAATTGTCATTTTTACTGTATGTTTAAGTATCTTCTCAATGTCATAATTAATTTTAACTTTGGAGAAAAATATGATGTGCAGCAATTTAATGTCATACTATACACTACCAAAATCAACATAATTCGTGGAAATGTAAATTAAATGAGTTGGTTTTCCTTTTTCAACTAAATGATACATGGAAAAGGAGCTTTTATAAAGCTATTTAGCAGACAAGATCAAGATTTTATAAGCCTGAGTGTTCATCTAAATATTAGTTGGAGTTAACTTCTAAATCAGTAACTGTGTACAGGCCTTTGTATTTTTCAAGTAATTTTCCTGAGAGAAGCCAGATTAAACTGTCTTGATTTTCTTTCCCTAATTACAAGATCAACATGTAACTCTCAAGTGGAAAATAAGGATATTATGTATCTATTCAGTTTCATACTTGATTTCCTATGAATTTCTGTTACAAGATGATGAAAATACGAACCACAAACCACTTTTTTTTTTTTTTTCCAAGCAGAGTGACACACATGGCTTCATTTTTCTTTCACCTCTGCAGAAAGTGAATCTAGCTTTCAAAGCAAAAATGATAATTGAGCAGAATTGTATTAGTGGGAAGTGTAGATAACAATGTGGGTTTTGACCACCTTCTGAAATTTTATTACAGTTAGGAAGAGCTTTGTCAAATCAGTTGTATATAATTTATTTTATTCTTCCATTACTTCACATTGTAAAGAAGCAAGATCCTGTTTTTTCGGCTATCAGTGAATAAAACATTTCCTGAATACTTTAACTTCCTTAAGACAATTTTTTTTCCTACCCTTCTTTATTGCAAGCATTCTTTCTCACACAGAATAAACTGTTTATAGTCTTGATCAGTTTAATATAAAATTTTTTCACTTTTTTTCTTATACATTGTATTTTTTTAACTATTGGTGAGAAAATTCTCTCTTAAGCAAAAGAAGGATGTATTCAAAAGAAAGAAAACTGTGCCAAACCAAAAATGCTGTGCAATTTACTTTTGTAAAATGACATCTAGAAACATGAACCTGAAAGTATTCCACAGACAGCATTAGGGGTTATGTTGATATTTTTTCACTTCACATGGGGTACTTCGCCTGTCCTAAACATGGTAAGTTTAATTCTCAGTCTCCTGTGCTTTGTCATGTCATTTCCCCCTGGGAAATGTGCTATCACATCAGAATTATCTATTCATTTCTAGTCACACTTTTATGTTTGCTTCATGGAGGGAAGTGAGTATGTAATGGGCAAGGCAGCAGGGACTGGTGTTAACAAGGTCCTAATTTGCTTTCTCAGCATCAGAAATTACTCCAAGGAAAAGTTTCTGTTGAAGCTCTGCAGAGAATTATGGCAAATTATTTACTCCTTTCCAACCAGTCACACTGATGTCATCTCTGTTGATTTGGGTTTCAGAGGTGATATTCAAATTGGATCTTTTCTACACTTCCAACTTTCTTCCAGAGCAACCTAAAGTCAAATTTCAATAGACATTGTGGTCCTCCATATGAACTGCACTGATCTGGGATCATCCTATTCCTAATCACCTGTGCATCTGAAAACCTCAGTAATTTCAGCTGGCATTTTGGTTGCCTAGGGATTTAGGCCTGGGTCCTAATTAACTATTTCAATTTAGGTTTTGTGTCTGATTTTGATTAAGAATATCTGGAAGAGAAAGGTTTGTTTTCTCCAGATACATTTTTATTTTATCTTTGCATTCTCTGAATTTAATTCATTTCCTCATTAATCTTTATTTAATGACCATTTTCTTTTGTCAATAGCTACAGAATAGCTTTATTAAATTAAAATGACATTTGTAGTAGTTTCTCACTTAGTTTTCATCACTCTTTTGAGTGTAAATATAAGTCATAAAAATTTATTCATAATTCCTTAAATAGAATCACTTTCAGAACCCAGTTTTCAGCTCTGTGCTTATAAAATGATAGAAACTATTGTCAACTACTCCTCAAAAAAAGTGGTGGTGATGAAGATTTTGAAGTGACACTTGAATATGTGTGTCTAGTACTCAGAACACTAGTGTTTATTTGCTCTTCTAGCAAAATTCTTTATTTGCTAGTCTCAATTTGCTTTGATTAATATGACAGATCTATCCTGAACCTGCTCTACTGCTTGGTTAAGACAAACTAGTGCCATTCTGAACTGTTCCAGCAGCAAAGAGCAGTGAATGAATTCCTCATTTCTCAATGAATTTTAGTTGGCATGTGTTAGCCCAATCCTACATACCTTTGAGACTTACACGACCCCTTTTTACTCGGGCTGTGCTGAAGTGAAAATTTTTATCATTCAGTTTCTTCCCACTACCCACTAGCTGGCAGTCAACCTGCAGCTTTTCAGTCACTAACTTTGTTCATGTGAGTGTTGCCTAGCATAGTGTGGGCAAAATCAGTTCTACTGGTGCAAATTTCTTAATTAAAATGTTCAGTGCAGCCTGCAACAGGACAGAGAGTGCTCTCACATAGCATTGGTAGGAAAAGTGTGTGTGAAACTACCCCTAGCAAGGGACTGCTAATGTGCAACTGGGAATGCATTGACTTTTCAACAATTCTACTCGGTTTCACACTGGTCAAAGCTTGTTTCGATATCAGTGAATTTTCTCAGTTTAATCTTAATTAGGACAATTCTAGAATTCCCCATCAGCTGTACTGCACTGCATGAGGAGTAATTGATTTCAGCTGGACTATTCATAAACACAGACATCTACTTATGCAGCTGAGCAAGAGCTGGCATAGCTGAGCTTTAACAGATGTCCAAGTTTCAAGATGCTGGGCTTGGTTTTTGCTATGATTCCTATCATAGAGTTTCTTTTCATAGAATGTTTGAGACTGTATTTTACAGATTATTAATGTCAAGGTATAAGTAAAGTGTTTCTTAAAATAAAAGAAATATTGCTAACTTTTGATGCTGTCATTAACTGATTATAAATGAATACTTTTCTAAAGGAGTTGATCATGTATTTTTAGAGGACTCTGTGATATTAAAAAATGTATCATAAGGAGAAAAAACTAATAATTGACAGAGGTCACAGTTACATAAAGAAGAATTGAAAAATGGAAGAATATAAGAAAGAAAGAGCCACATGCAATCATGGAGGAGACAGATACATCAGTGCAAAGTTGTCACAGTTCAGCTAGGATCAAACTGGCTGCAGGAATCATCATAAATATCTGACAAGTTGAGGTTAAAGAAAGTATAAGCATTACAGTGGCTTGATATTAGAACCAAGTTTGTGTGTACAGATTTGCTGAACACTTAAAACTCCTGTTTTTTTCCAATTAATTGACTTATTAACAGAGTTTCTTTATTGTTGTTGTTTTATAATCTACCTTAGAGAAGATAAGGCTTTAAAAGGATTTAATATTCAATTTAATTTTATTAGTGGAATTTGGAAAGGGTGGCTAATTCTAAGGAGGATTTTGATTCAATATTTTGAGTTAATATCGTAATGTGTCATCCAACATTTAAAGATCAAAATTATCTTGTAAGATTTCAAGTTACTAAATTTTGCTTATAGAAATTCTTAATCTAGAAATTTATGAATGCTTTTGTAGTATGATTGTAATATCAAAATACAATAAATAATGAATAAAGCAATTGAAAATATTTCCTCTGTAACTGTAAGATAGTGTCATGTCAGCACAAGATACCAGCTAATGTACACTACAGCTCTGAAATTTGAAATTATCACAATAGGAAGAAATGCATCAGCTTACATATTGAAAGTGATTTTCTTATTGTTTCTGCTGATCTGTAAACTCAAAATAATTGTTTAACGTTATAAATGTCTTTATTAAAATTACAATTTCAGCCTAATTTATTTTAACAAGAATTGTAATGTATTCTGCCCTTTGATCTCTTAGCTTGAAACGCTGCCTGTTGTTCCATTATTCCACCATCCATTTGCAGATAACAATACATCAGAACCTTTTTCTTGCTGCAGAAACAATGCCCTTTATTTGAGAAAGGACATTGTTTTGACAGATAAAGTAGGCATTTGATAAATTGGAACAGGTTCTGAATTATTTTGAGGGGAATGTGTGCTACATCTGTCTGCTGATTTTCCACTGAAGCAGTGCTTAACTTTCTTGTCTGTTTGTGATTTATTGAGCTGCAGAAAAGGTTAGGAAAATTTCATGGCTCTCCTCTTATAATTTGTAAGTGAATCAAAAAGCATTTGTTACTGTTTATGATGCTCAAAAGACAGAATTATCCCAAAACATTTATGCACAACAAAGACTGTAGTGACAATAACAACAAAAGTAAACAAAATAATGATCTTCTAAATTATTAATAATACAAACACAACACTGAAAACAAATTCAGCTGTTGAAATGCTTGGGATGTTAATAAAGATTTGGATGTCTATTCAGACACATTTTAAAGGACATAATTATAGAGAGTCTTATTACACATATGCTTCCAAAATAGTTCTATGGTATAATAATATCTATCAAGAACTTCTCACAAGATAATGTAGAATCCTGACCACAAGGAAGTCAAAAGACCTATGTTACTCAACATTCAGATCTGAATTTAATTGCTGGAACAAAGACTATTTTTTTGTTGTTTGACACATCCTATGGGATCCTATCTAACCTGTAAATGGAAAGGCTATTGCATATGGTTTTCTTCAGTAACCTATGGCATTTCAAATGTCATGACTATATTTATGTAACCAAATCAAGCTTTAAGGGTGAAATCCATCTTCAGATTGTTGATCCTACAATTTAGTTGTTTCAGTGTTGGTGTTCATCTATAAGCCAAGTCTTTAAACTCTCATTATAGTCAATGGAGAGTTTACTACTACTTCCTTACTTACTTATTCTGGTGACCACTGTAAGCCAAAGAGATCCAAGGGCTCCATACAGACATCTGAACATTGTTGTCTAGTATTATTTGAAGTGGGTTTGGATTTCAGGTATATCTGTATTAGGAAAAGGAAGGGAAGAAAAAACCTGAACCAAAAGTCAACAGTTTCAGGCCAGGGTATTTCAGATGACACTGTACACTTGCCCTGCCAGCCCTGTGCATATGCCTTCAACAACTCCATGGTTTGTAAATGGCAGGAGGTGCCTCTGTAGTGTGTGTGCCTGACTGAAACACCTGAATGAAGCAACTAATTGCTCTGAAAACAACATCAAAGTGAATGTCAGTTGACTAAACACGTGTCCAGTAAAATTTGAGATACCCATTAACCTGTCTGACATGCAGCTTCTGCTTCAGAAGACTGTGCATCTCCCATAAGTCTTTTTTCATCTCTACCTTTCTTACATAGACTTCCTACTTCTTTAGGGCACTAGATACCTAACTGGGTAACCAAATTCAGTTTTTGTGGAGAAAAACGTGCCCCTCCTCAGGGAAAACTCATCCCACATACCTAAATTATTTTTTTAATATGGGATTGATACATCTTTGGAGTACAGAGGAAACATACCTGCTAATTATCTACCTTACTGATGACTGAAGCTGAATGAACTCATTAATTTTATCATTTTATTTGTCTGAAAATAATTTTGATGATTTCTATTTCTCTATTGTCTTTATTTCACTCATCTTAGATGATATCTTAGATGATACACAACTATATTATAAAGAATATTAGGAATATAAAAAAATATAAAACAGTAGATGAGACGTCTCTGAAGAATATCCCCTTCATTCACTGAAACACAACTACTGTACATGGCCTTTGTTTTGACATTTAACCCTCAAAAGTTAAACTTGTTTGGTTGGTTTCTTTTTCTGTCAACTCTCTGCTGTTGATCTAACTCCCATGCTGTATATATTTAAAAAGTCTTCATTAATATCTTATACAGGGAAAGCACACATGGAGTTGTGTTCACTGGTGAATATAAATTCAGTAGTTAGTATCCATCTGGGATTTGTTTTTGCTACCAGTTTATTTTCCCATTTGAGAATGATTGCGAACAACTAACAAAGTGACATGATGCACCTCACAGGTTTAAGATATACAGTTACATTATAAATGCCTTATCCCATTGTAATTATAAATTATTTACTTATTGTTTGACATCAAAAACCAAGTGTATTCAGTTGCTCCCAATCATGACAGCTGCTACAGAACAGATAAGATACATTGGCAGATCATGCTCCATAGAAACAGGAAAATATTTCTAAAGTTTCATAACATCTGGCTGTCCCCAAGCAACCAAAACTGCACACTCAAAAATAAGGAGGTTCAATGCCATTAAATATACAATTTAAGAAATATTTTCTGCACAATTCTGTAATTAAAAATTGTCCATTTTCCATTTGTTTGTTTGTTTGTTTGCGTGTGTGAGGGTAGCCAATGACACTTGCTTTATAACATATTAGACAAAAAAGGAAACAAGGAATTGGTGAGTCAGGGAAATATGATATTTTTACCAATGACAGAAATATTGAAAGAAGACTCTTTAAATTACAGGAAAGGAATACAATCTGATATTAATCAAGGTAAAAGAAATAATAGAAATGAACAGTAGCAAAGGATTTTATTTACCATACCAGGTTTTGGTAGCAGGAGGACTACAAGGGTGTCTTCCGTGAGATCAGAAGCTGTATCCACCTCAGAGCCAGTTTCAGTTGATTCTGAAATGATCCCACCACTGTCCAAAACTGACCTGCTCGGCAATGCTGCCAGGTTCTCTATGACAGCATGTTTGTAAAAAGGGAAAAAAATACTCTGCAGCAGCTATGAGTGAGAGGAGTGAGAAAATGCGAGAAAAACAGCCCTACAGTCTCCAAGGTGAGAGAAGAAGGAAGGGATGAGGTGCTCCAGGCACTCAGAGGTTCCCCTGCAGCCCATGGAAGACCATGTTAAAGCAAGTGTCCCCACTGCAGCCTATAGAGGACCCTACGCTGAAGCAGGTGAACATGGCCTGAAGGAAACTGCAGCCTGGGGAGTCATAGAGTGGTTTGATGGGCTTTCTGGCAATCTGGTAAACCTGGCAGCCAGTCAGTTTAACCCACCACAGACTTTCAAATCAAAAGGAAAATTCTCTGTCTTGAAAATCATCCAAACAGGTTGTCAGTGTTTTTCTGCAGGTGTGGATACAGTTGTCAAGAGCAGCATTTACTGTGTGTTCTGAAACACAGAAAGATAAATTTGAGGGGAGAAAAACCCAAAACAAACTATTGCACTCCAGGAATATATTCTAAAAAAATACTTATAATAGATACAGTAGTCAGTTATGTATACATTTCTTTAAAGTGTATTCTGGGTGGTAGGTTTACAATTCATATTATATAGGTGCAACAATAACATTTCCAGCTTGTCCAAACTACTTGTAATATTTGTTTCCTTAGCTCTCTGTAAGCAGGCATTGAGCAAGAGTGGCAGGAAAAGAAAACAACAAACAAATAAAAAGTCACCCCAGACAATAAGAACAACAAAAACTACCCCAAAAAAGAAACCCTGCTTTACTTCCACCCTTCATTTTGAAAAAATTCATTTGGAAAATATACACGCTGCTCCACTACAGTTGTGGATGGCTACGACACAGGCACTTTTTTCTGCTGTTTGTGAGTTGTCCTAATGCCTGCTCAGACTGCCTGCTCACATCGCTCTGCACTGCCCTGCTCAATGTATACTGAAATAGTGAAGGTCAAATCTTGTTTTTGCTTTCAGTGACCTCTGTGCTTAATCTACAACCAAGTGGTATTGAGGTGACTTATTTATTGTTTAAAATCCTTATGCCTCCTTGTGTTTCAGCAAACAACCTGGGAAGGCTGCTGAATGAATAATAAAAGACTTATGTTCAGAGGCAGGGGGATATTCACAAGGAAGCAAGTGTTTGTAGGGCTGGTAATGTGATGTTATGGTTAGGGCTGGAATGGCATTTTCATTCAAAGCAGCATTTTTCAAGTGTTTTTCATTTCACTACCTGTCAGGAGGATATTTCTCATGCTTGTTCTTCCCCCTCAACACAGTATTTTGGGAAGATTGGTAAAATTCTATTGAGCTATATTTGAGAGTTTAATATTGAAAATGTATTTTCAATAGCTAGGGAATTATTCAGACTCATCTCTCATTCTCAGATAGTTCCATATGTTTTATTTAGAATACTGTAAGAACTACTTCTCCTAAACCAGTCAACTTTTAATGAAGTTGATATTAAGAGAAGTACACACAGTATTTCAGGCTAAGTTTGTCAAGGGTTCAGAACAATTTCTATGCCTTATTTGCTGACTTATTTTTGAAAATATGTATTTCTATTTCAAAAAATAGATATTTCACATGCTTAAGAATCTCTTTTCTGCTTGCATATCACTGCAGTTTATATAAGAGAATGAACATCTAACATTTGGCATCAAATAGGGATGACGAATGGAAAATGGACCACATTTTAAACGCTCATCCTTTTTATTGCTCAGGTCATGGTAGTGGGGTGTGTCCTCCTGTTTTCAACTTCTCTATTAACAGTGTTAATACTTTTTCAATTTTGATATGTTTTATTGGCTTGACTTTTGGGTTTTTGGGGGGCTTCAAAATTTTTTATTTTTATTTTCCAGTTTGCTTTCTAACCCAGAGAAGGGTTAGACCTGTGAACAGTGCAGACCAGTGGGGAACAGTAACTTTCTATTCCTATCAACTGCAAGTAGATTTTCTCCTAAACCAGACTTCATGTCAGATAGAAAAAATTGCAGCATTTTGAGCTTGGACATTTGAATCTGTCTCCAGCCACTAGCTCCCTATCCTACTTGTGGAAGATGTCACCTCTGGAACAGGAAGAACTGAATTGCTTCCCTGCATTTCCTTGAACTTACAGCCAGTCACATTAAGGTAAGCTAATGCTGAATTCAAGTTTCTTTAACACATTAGCCATGATTAAGAAATAGGTTTTTGTTCATCTGCCCTTGCCATAGGGACAGCAGCCTCTGATAGCAGGCTGGGGCAGATGTATGAGATGAAAAATGCATTAGTTTAATTCATAGCCAAATATGTGTCAACACTGTTAATGTAAATTGGCATAACTCCATTCAGGTCACCAGCAGAGGGTATAAGTAGGCAGACTATTGAAAAAAAAAAAAAAAAAGGTTCACAAAACCAAAACCAGAAACCAAAGACAAAAAACCCAATCCAAAACCCCAAACAAAACAACAAACAAACAAAAAAAAACTAACAAAAAACCCTCCCACCAAACACAAAAAGATAACCCAGAAAAAAAGCAAAAAACCAAATGAAATCAAAAATCTAGGAACATTTTATGTCATCGAGAAGCTTAAAGCTCTTTAAAAGAAGATCACTCCACTAAAGTTAATAATGCTGAAAAAAAAAACAAAAAACAACACATGAAAAAAGTTCAAGACCTATCTGATTTATAGAATTTTTTTTATTATTATTTTCATCACTGTGTAAGCTGTCGTCTGATAAAATCTATTGTCTATTTGTCTATTACAAGAAAAAAGTATTTCTCCTGCTAACTGTTGCCATCAGACATTGTGGAAAACTCATGAGACATTAACAGCTCAAAAGAAAATAATTTTAAATCATCTCACTCTGAACTGATAGTGAAGCTATGATTGTGATTATAAATTACTGATAATGATTAGGTTTTCAGCACTTATCTCATAGTTATTTTAAACCAGATAATCATTTAGAAAAGAAAGATTTAGGTTCAGTCATATATCTCTGCAACATTATCTTGGCTTTCTTTTTCTAGACTTTATCTCTGTTCAAAAGCAACTTTCATATGCACACAAAAATGAAAGGGCATGCTGCTTGGCAATAGAAAGCACAAGGCTAAATTTCACCAGAGGGATACTGAGAATACCCAAAAGCTTACTGCTTAATGGTAAATGCATTTTTGGGGAAAATGTGATCAGAGTAAAGGGAAGAGAATAGTATATTATAATATATATATATATATATACACACACACATATATAATAGTATATACAGTACTGGGAGCCCCCGGTGGTCTAGTGGTTAAGACGCAGGGCTGGTACCCTTGAGACCGTGGGTTCGATTCCCGGTCAGGG
>JAWWES010000001.1:64103952-64117181 GCA_035583135.1 Lophotriccus pileatus
TCTTTTCCTTTGCCCTGAGGGAAAAGGGAGGGGGAAGGGGGGATTGCCACTGTGGGTTCGGGCATTTGGCAGGGAGCTAGGTCCGAACCATCACAGTGTATAAAAACGTAACACATCAACAAGCTGGTAAATTCTGGTAACTACTGGTGACCATCTACTAATGGGTTTCTCATCTAATGCATGTGTAAAATACAATCAGTATTCCTTGTACATATTTGACAAACTCTACTGTTCTGTTTTTGTTCAGGATCACTGTACCTTCTGAAAATGTATAATAGAGCTAAAAGCTGACGTATGATATGAATGCATATGTATCAATGACTTTTACAACTTGTCTAAAAGAAATCAAGGCTCATGTACTAGACACTCAGAGATGGAATAAATTAATTTCCCTAACCATACTAATCCTGTGAAACCTACCTTCAGGAGTCACTTTTACAACTAAATTTTCTGTTTCTTGGAAGGTCATTGATGTAGTAAAAGACACCGATGTTCTACCTGAAACAAGAAGAACGAGCTGTCTTCTAGTCAGCCTGGTAGACACAGCAGGGTACTGCCTAAATAAATATCTTTTGAGCATTTTTTCCTATGGTTAAAAAAAAATCTATATAAAGAGATTCATGTAGAGCAACCAAAAAAATTGATTAACAAAAAAATTTAATTTTTTCTTCTGTTTTGGTTTTTTACTCCCACAATGCAGGAAGAATAAAATTTATTCACCTACAAAAATGCATGTGAACATGTCAGCCAGTGGCCCTCTAATTTATGAGTTAGCATAGGCATAAATCTTGAATATATACCTGAAGAGGAGTACTTAAACAAACAAACAAACAAAAAGTTGTGGTAATTCAAATAGCAAACTGTGTCTCTGGATTCTCCCCTGGCTTCTTTCTAAATACTGTGTAATAATTTCATGGAAGCAAGGATTTACACCCTCAAATTAGTCCGGTTCTCTGGAATTTATATTTTCTCAGGACACCTCCGTGTGATTTCTTTGGGAATGTATTTGCAAAGAATGGTTTCACTCCAGTAAAAGAAAACTCACTGCTGTACCACTGTAGGAAGAGGAGACAATCACTCAAAATATGATTTCTCTCATTACAAATAGTAAAATTTAACATTTTATTTTAAAATGGATTGTAGCCATATTCAAGCATTTCTTCAATCAGTCTTGATCTCAAAGGAGTGAAAGATCACATTATTAATGCACAATTTCTCTCTATTCACACTGTTCACCCTTCTTTCTTGCTCCAGGTGAATACAAAATTATTTTAAATTGAGGTATCAATGAGTTTTGAAATTAGATTTTGGAGCAAAATATCCAGTTGCATTTGCAAGGTGTATCCAAATATATTTATCAATATACTGTGACATATTTGATTTTGCAGGTGAAAGACAAAAGGGCTTTATGAACCTTTCTATCACACTGCTATGAATGAAGATTGATCTGAAGTATCTTAAGAAAAAAAAGATTAAAAGTTCAGTGAGCATCTCAGTGTCTTAAAAGTATCACAAACATCTCTGACTGATATTTACTCATTATATTTGTCTTGAAGATTGACCTGAAAATTCTGCCAATAAAAGAACAAATATTGAAGTCTACTAGAAAATTAAATCATAAACCAAAATTAATATTGTCACTGCATGCCATTTTAAATATTTCATTTTGTTCATGTTTTTTTCTATCCTAATTATTTTTTACTTTCTTCTTCCTTAATGAGGTCAATGAGATTTCAAATTTCATAAAGATATCCCAGTTGTGGCACTTTTAAAATCTTCCCCAACTCTGAGAATGATTCATAGGTCTCAGAGATTTTGTTCTGTACATTTAATTTACTCAAGAATTGAATGTAAGCAATATTAGACTGACTTTATATATTAAAGACTCACCAATCTTCCCCGAGTCTTTAAGCTCTTTCCAGAGCTGAACTCTCATTACATATTACCTGGAATTCATAAGTGAAATCCCATGAAGTCATATTGATGAAAGACAGTTAAAGTTTCTGAAGATTTTTTAAAGAAAATTTACATTTATGATTTTGCTAATCTATTTTTTAAGTTTCATTTTTTCATTGGTCCAGGTAACTAAAAATTATATCTTATTATTATTTATAATAATGATTAGCACTATATATTGGACTGCAATATGTACCATATTCAGTCAAAGCATTAAGGAAATTTAAAACTGCATTTATATCAAAAATATATGCAATATATAAATGTATATACATGGAAGTAAAATAATATTTTTTATTCAAAGATAAACAAAGTCTCGCTTGAATTGTTTGTAATTGCAAAGCCATTTTGTTAAGGAACAAACTGGAAGTTTTCTATCTTTCCCATTCCATTTATCATGTATAAAAGGAGTGTTACAGAATACGAGTCAGCAGTGCCCTCACAGCCAGGAGGACCAACTGTGTCCTGGGGGACATCAGGCAAAGCATCTCCAGCTGGCTGAGGAAGGTGATTGTCCTGCTCTGCTCTGCACTGGTGTCTCACTGTAACTACCATCAAAACCAGATCTAACCAATATATAATAAATATTCAATTTGTCTTTTTGTTGATTTGTTGTGATGACGTATAATCAGGCATTTCTACATCTTGGGTTTTGGGGTTGGGGGGGAGGGTTGTTTGTTTTTCTTTGTTTTTTGTTTGGGTTTTTTTCAAGATGTTAAATTATGTGGAACATTTATGGAATAACTCAGTTCTTGTAGCACTTAGATGGTCATACACAGGTCAGTTATAAATAGTTATGATTACTTTGTCAGAAAACACCCATAAAGCTGGAAGAAAAGACTCTAAAATGCTTCCCGTCTTACAACTTTACTGTTACTTCATCTGATTCATAATGTAGTATTAGTGTATCATTTGCTAATATTGAATTCCTGTAGTAGGAAACAGAAGATCAGGAAAGAAAAAGACATAGTGATAGAGAAGCTGTTAGATAATTTGATGCCCTGGCAAGAAGGATCAACAGATCAACATCCTTCTGAGAATGAATGAAGAGAACATGCTGCAGATGCTGATGTACTTTTACTTCTGACATGCTTACTGATAAGTAGTGAGTAATAATAGCAGGAAAAGATACAAACTAAGAGAATTTTTCCCTGAGCATGACTTCCACTGTACCTAAGCAGCAACTGGAGCTTCTTTCTGGGAAATATCTGGCTAAAAAGCTAAATATCGTGTCATTTAACATTCTTACAAAATCATAGCTGATCATACTTATGTAAATGTGTGTGTTTTTCTGGGATTTCATGGAGTTTGGTTTTTTTTTAAGAAAATGTATTTTCAGTTGGTTTACACACGGACCTAGGCAAAAGGCATATAGAGACAGATGCAATATAGGATAAACTATCTTCTGGATCACAGAAGCCCTGAAGGTCAAAGACTGAAGTTCACACTTAATGCAGAATAAAATTCAGAATTTCTTCTGTTTAGTTGTCCCAACTATTAGGCCTCATTTATCAACTACATTTCATTTCTTCTTCATTTCATATTTAATTAATTTCCAGATTACAATATCCTCCATTTGTCTTGGTGATATGCCATACAGAAATGGTCAAGCCAAGCAAGTACACATCACTATTCACTGGTCATCTGTCTTGGATGAGTGAGGTATCTAGAGTAAAACTCCCTTCTACTCCTGTTAGAAGGTCACATGGAATTCCAATAGTTCATCATTAACCACTGGTGGTGAGTGCCTAAAATACTGTTGATATTTTGTTAATATTGCAGATTCTTCAGCCCTTTGATCATCTTTCTGACTCCTCATGGTCTTACTCTATTAAGGCCAGATCTAAAATAATGCTGCTGCTGTTGATCAAAGTGCACTGCCTAATATAGAACTAGATATATCAGTACCTAACAAGCATAGCACTTGAATCATGCCTCTTGACAAGATCTTTAATGTGTAGAATCTCAATCCATGCAATTTCCTCATTGCTTGAGGATGGTTGGCTAGTGTGTTGACTCCTTACAATGAAAATGGACCTCATATATAAAAGCTGGATAACTGATTCCCTTTGGTACTTTTTGAAGAGCCCACTGCAAGCATTTGCAAAATCAAGGTCCTAGTCATTTATCAAAACAGAATCATATCCTGATGTAGCTCTTTCTATTGCAAAAGCCCTTAATGAATAAGACCTTGAATGTTTAAAAAAAAATTAATATGATTTATAGCAGTAATCCTCTTAAATACTCGAGTCTTTGCCAGCTTTCAACTAACAAGCTCAGTTATTAACGGCAGCAGTCCTACAACACTCAGGGATTAGTGTCTAGGCCTGCTGACAATGCACTGGTAGTGACCAGTTTTCAAAATGCAATCTGCTATTGTGTTTCACAGTCAAATCAATGTTTAAAATTGCTTGAAGCATGATAACTTGCCTCTTCTAGCAAGCCCACTATTTAAAAAAAAATAAACATCATTGTATCATTCTTTTTATCTGTGATTAAAGGTTATCATTATTACCAGTGTAAGTTACCTGGCAACACTTTTTAGTTTTTGGTTTGATCAGGTAAACTTGAAAAGAATATCAAGCATAAAAAAATACCTTTACCTTTAGCTATAAAAAAGGGACAGATATGTCAGAAACCTGTCTACCCTCTCCTAATTCTTACTATGGAGTTTCTGACAAGCATACAGATTTGCCTTAATTATTTATTAATTTCATTGAAACTATCTTCATCTGTTTTAAATTTCTAATAAGTCTATTTAAATAAAGAGAAGTCTGTTGGAATGTTGATTTTACATTTGAAAATCTGAAGGTTTCTCTATTCAGAAAATGCAGATGTGTAGTATTTGATGTAATGTCCCTTGTTAAAAGCAGAGAATTTCACAGAAAGATCTCTTAACATTTGTAAGTTTATGTCTAATGCAACAAAGGCAACACTGCACCTAACCAGTGCTCTGTGAACCCTCTCTTTTACCTTCTGCCTAATCCTACAACCACTGAAATCTCCCAGACAATTGCATTTCCTTTACCAAAAATGCCCTCTGATATTTGGCAGCATCAACCTACCTTGTAAAGACTGGTCAAGGTTCTGAAAAAAAAGACTCTGCCAGTTGTAAAAGCCCTTGATGGTCAGGTGGTCTTGCCTATGTGGCAGTCTCTAAAATCATCAGAATATGGTTATTAAATCATGCACTGTATAAAAAAAAATCAGCAAAAAGAGCTTGTTATCCTTTACCCTCTGACTTGGAAAATGTTCTGGTCAGGATCTACATCCCTTTTGTGTCTGATTTGAAGCATATTAAAACGATTCTATGATTAATATTAGCAAAGTAACATGATAGTGTTCAGTACTATAAGAGAAAGTGTAGAATTTGACAACCTCATAGAATTTTTGCTGGTTTGGCAAAAACATGTTTATATGTTTCTTTTCGCTTGATATAGAGAATATGAGACACCTTTATAAACTATAAGAAGATACAATTGAAATATATTCTTTTGGCCAGGAAGTTGGACAAGCTGTAATATGATACAGGTGGATGGAGCATCAGGATAAGTAACAGCAGTATATTATGTCTTGACTTAGCATGAATGAATGTCATTGCTGGTTTTAAAATGAAAAAGCCTATTCTACTGAAAGACTTCAAGTTGTAAGCATTATTTTAAGAAACAGTAGGTTATTTCAACTTCAGTGAGTTAACAGAAAACATTACATTATAAAAACATATATTATATTTAATTGAGTGATATATCTGGACAAAAAAAATTCTGTAGGAAAAAAAAATGATAGGAGATTCATGGCAGATTGTAGAAATACGTTATTAGATACTGGCTTTCAAATAAACAGGAAACAAATTATACTGATTTTCTATGTTTCTGTGGAAGAAACAAGAATTCCACCTGGACAACAAAAGCTCCAAATGGATGCCTGTGATTTTTTTCTATTCCAGCACAGCTTATAGGGAAAGGGGCTTTGTTCTTTGCTACACAGATGGCAAAAGAAAGAGAACTGAAGGCTCTGCAAGACATTTCACAGAGACACATCTGACAGGTGATCAAATCATTGAACACTTCTCCCTGAAAAACAATGTTCAGATGTAGTCTAAGCATACACCCTGTGACAGCAGGAACATACTTTCCTCTGTGTTGACATTCATTTTAATAATAGAAAAAGCAAGCAGAATTTCTGGCAATGACAACAACAACGAAAAATATATGCTTTCATGTTTACAATGCAGAATTCTCATCAATTAATGCATTTCTTTACTTGGGAATGACTGTTTTAATAAGAAACTTTTAACTTTTGTTAGTGACTCAGATGTGGAAACACTGTACAGACTGTTTTAGAAGTAAATGTTCTTACTCAGTATAGGATTATAAATGTCGGTGAAAATGCTATTAATGGTGTTAACATGATGGCTTCCTACTAAATCATGTCCTTGATATTCAGAGCTAAACACATAAACAACATTTCAAGGCTCCTGTCACTCAGAAGCACATTTCTGCAGAATATAAGCATATCTGTCACCCTGAGATGTATACAGATTTTTTTTAAAAAATGCAAAAAAGTGCCTATTTTTAACTCTTGGTTGTCCAAAAATGACTGAAATAGCCTCCAATATGTCATGAAAATTATAACCTTAATCTCATAGCTCAACGAAATAGATAACCAGAAATTATTTTCTTGCAATTCTCATGGTTTGTTGCCTCACTTCATTTCATGTTAAATATTAAACATCACAATTGTACTGAGTATACCTACTATAACTTTACAGAAGATATTAGTGACAAATCTATTAATGTGAACAGTTAACCACTACTGTTATATATACTGTTATACTCTGTTGAAAGGCCTTCAGAAAAAAACCCGTGTCTTTTTTCTTCAACTGACACAAAATATTTTATTCACCATTTATAACAGAATAAAGCAGAAAATTTTATTAGAGGTGGGATTAATTTCAAGAACATAGGATTAGCATAAACACACTAACACAGCAAAGCTGTATCAGCCAACCTGTATATCTGTGAAATCATATATTTTGCTATAAATTAACAATTAAAAAGAAACAACTGGTGTATACCAGCTGAGTATTTGATCTTTCACCACAATGAAAGATCAAATTCTCCAATGTATGCTCCAAAATGTTTCCACATATATGGTACTTAAACCTTTGATAGTAAATATTTGCTAGTATGTCTTTGTGACAAAATCTATACAACCAGGTTGAGAAAAGAGCTTACCTTCTGACTTACTTATGATACAAATCAAGTGATTTGCACCAAAATTGTTTGGTTTATTATGTTTCCTGATCTCTTTTAATAAATGGGATTCTGCAATATTAGTTGTGTTTTTCTTAAAAAAACCAAAAACTTCTCATAAAATATTGAAGTAAAATCTAAAATGCATCTCAATATTGTAAAATACAAGACAGTATTGTTGGAATCTCAAACTTTATCATTGTCCCATAAGAATATAATGCATATAATGCATCAAAATAAACGTCCATATACCCCAATGTCCTTTTTCAAGCTTTGGTCATTATCAACAGTTTATGGACTAAGGAATAAATATGGAGATGAAAGAAATGATAGTTCCTGACTATACATCCTGGTTTCCTTTTTTCCTTATGGCTTCTGAAAAAAATATTTCAAGGGATAATATGCATTGTTCATTCAACATAAATAATCCATTAGTAAACATGTTTTAAATAAATGAGTGTCTCCTCTTAGACAGTGAAAAGAACATTTAGCTGCAATACTCTGGCAAATAGGTAACAGATTAACTGATTATTTAAAAGATGTCAAATTCTTCTATCCTAAATGGAAACTATATTTACATTTTCAGATCTGCTAAACAGAAAGGTTTGCAAAAGCAGTTTTCAGAAAACTTTTTTTTCCTCCTTCTTTGTCGACTGTATGTTTCATTCTATGGTGAAAAGGAGAAATAGCTTTTGCATTTTTCCAGATATACACATGATGGTCCAGTCACATACAAATAAATTAGCCAATATAACCATAAAGTGGAAGATGAAAAAGTGTTGCAGTTTTGAGTATTTCACAGAATTGCAGAATCACAGAATTGTAGAATAGGTAAGTTTAGAAGGGATCTCAGTGGGTCATCTGGTTCAACCTCTCTGCTCAAGCAGGGTCATCCTAGAGCACAGTGCACAGGATTGCATCCATATGGTTGCATTTCCATTCAGTGGTTTGTTCTTAAGCTGGACTATGGCAAAAATCATGTTCTTAAATGTAAAAGCTAAATAGTGTATCTAACTGCTACTCCATTTCTCCATTCCTCTCATACAAGGAATTTTGTAGGGTTTTGGGCTTGCATAGCTGTTCCAGAATTTTATTACTGCAGTCATGATGAATGAAGGAGGCAGATAATTACACCATTCCCTTTCTGTTGACATTTGGTTTGTGTGAGCTCTAACAATATCCCACATAGAGACTCGATTTTTATATTTTTCTAGAGTTGTTTTCCCCATTATAAAGGAAGACACACATAAATGTTCAGAAATTCATAGTAGTTGACTCTTTTTATCGCAGAAATGAACTGTGGGAACTTAATGAAATAATTAAAATTCACCCCATATTTTTCCATTATAGCAATTGTGAATGTTCAATCTGACATTTGGCTAATCATATAAATTAAAAAAACCACAAACCATACTGTTTTCACAACATAGCTTTTCTAAAAGGTTTACTGGGTGAGTCACTGAACAAGGACACAAGACAAGAAGGCACCTGGGCAGCTGGTAGTGTGTGGGGACAGGCTGTTTAGCAAACATACAAAGGAAAGATATATTGTGTGTTCTTCTACATCCCTAAAAGCTATGACCTCAAAGCTATAGCAGAAAATGTGCCAAATTCTGTCTTAAGTTTTGCTGGGTCAAAGCTCTTTAGAAAAACATATCAAAACTTTGAGTGAATATTTTTACATAAACTTTCCCTTTTACTCATCAGAAATTACTGAAAAACATCATCTCTCTTTTCTGTTGGGTGAAAATATATATAATATCTTCTTGATATTATAGGATTACAACAGTTTGTCAGTGGTGACAGTCCCACTCCAACTTATGCATTCCTCTCTCTACTGAGGGTGACTGATCTTATTTTCTCTAACTAGATGTAATCACTTTCAAGACCGGTCTTCAGCAAATGATGTGGCAAAAAGGGCTCAGATGCAGAGTAATGACCACAACCCCAAATCACTGAAAATAATAGCTGAAGATAGATTCTTTCTTACTGTCTTTAACTCTCTTGTAAAATGCAGGAAACTGGTCATTATGGAAAGTTGTAAAAGTAATTGGTACTGTGGCAAGACAGTCTAGTTATATATCTATGTCATAAATTAATATATTTAATTGAAAATTGATGAAACAAAGAGGTGAAATCTCTTCTACAACTAGCAGAAAATTATTTCAGTTTTAAATAACAGTGTTGTCATAGCCTTAAAGTCATGTAACCTGAACACCTGCAGCACTAGAAATGGAAAATTCACAAGAAAGGATTATCAGTTACCCAATAAATGTCTGACTACTTGACAGTTAGCAGGTCACTCAGTGATTTGCTGTTCTACATAAAAATACATAGATATGTGACATATTACACCATATTATGATATATTGGAATAAATTTTATTATATTTTATTAGGAGCATATGATAAAAAATAAAATATATACTGATATAAGTATTCTACTTTTAATTTTTTTTCACGGTAATTCCAGATATTAGGTGTTTAATTGCTCTTCCAGTTGATTATTGTGCTGAAGTGTAAACATCTAAATTTGGATATCTAGATGTCAACAACTGAGCTGAATAAAAATAGATATGGAATTTTGGATGATCCAGAGAGTTCCACTGATATTTTTCTGGGGAATATGGCACTTATAAACAAGACTGACACTATATGATTTAGAGTTTTAAATTATTAAAAAAATATATATATGTATGCAACATATGCATCATATGCATACATACACATATAAAATTGTACCAAGAACACAGCTTTTCCTAACAATATATTTTTCCCAACCCAAAGACATGACATAGCAGTAGTTTTTACCAAATACATCTGAAAAATATTCAATATAATGATTTTCATTTATGTTCTTAGTTCAAATGAAAGGAAAACGTCTGTGTCTATATCATTATACACAAAGACTTTGTTTACAGCATAGTATCGATATTGTGAGGTTGAACACTCAGAAATTAAGAAACGCCAGCAGTAAGGGTCCACCATACCTTAAATCTTTTTTCTTTCTGTCATACACAGAACCTCCAACAGACCTTAATTATGCTATCATGTACTACTTTTTAAATGAGCTTTTCTTCATTTAATGCAGATAACAGATGGCAGTCATTCATTAGCACCTACTCAATATTTTCTTTCTCTACATCATTTGATGTGTGGTCCTAAGACCTAGGAATTTCTTGCTGCATGTTTTGATCTGAAGATAGTATTATAAATTTTCATCTAAGTTGTACTGTGAGGATGTCATAATGCACTTCCAAAACATTAACATGTTTTCTCTCACACCATGTGAATGAAAACTGAAGCATATAGAAAAAGTTTTAAATATTTACTTTTTTCTGAATTTTTTCACCTTAAATAACAGATTTTGAACATCATGTATTTAAAGTCCATTTGCTATAGTCTCAGTCAAAATTCTTGGCCATCAACACTTATATAAATAAGATAAACCCCAGCTCAGAAGTCCAGCGCTCTGGAAAGAGGGATTATATAATTAGTGATAAAACATTATAATACTGATATAAATTCTTTGTCTTTATAAGACAAAAGGTGAGAATTAGAGAGAGTAAAAGGGTCCACCTCTTAAGAGTAGTATCTATTTTCTTGCACTGTGAGAACGTCTCTCTGTTTCTTCAGTAAATCTACAATGAAAAAATTAGGGTGTGTTCATGTAAGCAGAAGAACAAATTTTGTACATGCATGTCCAATGTTTTATCTGGTTTTCCTCCTATGCCGTTGAATCTAATGAAAGTTTTCAATACTAATGGGTATAACAGTATTTAAACTGCATCATATAGTTAGCAATATTGCTCATTATGTCTGTAGGAAGACATCTGTGCTAAATTAGTAAGCATGTTAGTTATGGCATTTCCTTAAATTTTACTGTTCAACTTTGTAAATGTAATAATGTTCCTATAAGACAGACGGGCCTGTGTGTATTATTTTCTAAGTTAAAAAATAAACTCACTTTGATTCTGAAATTTTAGCATTTGGATTCATCCTGATTTTGTTTGTTTCTCCACAAAAGCAGAAGGATGGCTGACCTTCATCTCTGCAATACATTTGCTCTTCTCTTAGTTATGTTTCCTAGGCAATCCCAGCCTTTCCTATTTGACAACAGCTTCTTTTCTGCTCCACATTTCCTGAAGTTTCTTCTTATCTGACTTTTTTCTCCCTCAAGTTTCTGTTTTGTTATTACTTGGAGTAGCTTTTTGCTCAAATTTAGTATTATACTCTTCAGAAAAGTTTTTCCCATTTGATTCTTAATTTTGATCTCAGTTTTCCAACTAAATAATTTCCTGTACTTACCTCTTCAACCCGTGTTTGTCCACATGCTTCTCCCTTTCCAACACTCACCCACAGTTGACAGGGGAAAGGTGACCAATGTCATCTACCTAGGCTTCTGTAAGACCTTCAACATGGTCCTCAACAGCCTACTTATCTCCAAACTGGACATCTGACCAAATGGATTGGAAGGGTGGACTGGAGCTGGCTGGCTGGATGCAGACCAAGAACTGTGTTTAATGGCTCTTTGTCTAGGTGGAGACCAGTGACAAGTGGTGCCCCTCAGGGCTCTGTTTTGGGGCCAGTGCTCTTTAATATCTTTATCAGTGACATAGACAATGCAATCAAGTGTGCCCTCAGCAATTTTGCAGATGGCATGAAGCTGAGCAGTGTGGTTGATACAACAGAGGGAGGTGATGCCATCCAGTGGGACCTAGACAAGCTTGAGAAGTGGGCCAGTGGGAACCTCAGGAGGTTCAACAGAGCCAAGCGCAAGGTGTGCTACCTGGGTCAGGTTAACCCCAGACATAAGTACAGACTGGGAGAACTCACTGAGAGCAGCCCTGTGAAGAAAGACCTGGGGTTCTTATGGAAACAGTGTGCTCTCATAGCCCTAAAGGCCAACCACATCCTGGGCTGCATCAAAAGAGGTGTGGACAGCAGGTTGAGGGAGATGATTCTTCCCCTCTACTCTGCCCGTATGAGAACCTATCTTGAGTTCTGTGTCCATCTATGGGCCACGAACAAAGTCATGAAGATGATCAGAGGGTTGGAACACCTCTCCTGTGAAGACAGGCTGAGAGAACTGGGGCTGTTCTGTCTGCAGACAAGAAGATTCCAGAGAGACCTTATCACAGCCTTCTTGTAGCTAAAAAGGTCTAGAGGAAGGCTGGAGAGGGACTTTTTACACAGGTAGGCAATGATAGGACAAGGAGAATGGTTTTAAGATGAAAGAGGGGAGATTTAGGTTAGACGTTAGCATGGTTTTCTTTAATTATGAGGGTTATGGAACACATTGCCCAGAGAAACTCTGGATGCCCCCATCCTTGGTAGTGTTCAAGGCCAGGTTGGAGAAACCTGGTCTAGTAGAAGGTGTCCCTACCCATGACAAGGGGTTGGAAAGAGATGATCTTTAAGGATGCTTCTAACCCGACCATTCTATGACTGTGTGATTCTATAACAGGGCTTTCTATAACAGAGGCCTTGGGTGTTCACTTGGAGACGCAGCAGCAGAGGTATTTGAAAGAGGATACTGGAGTGATTTGGAGCTGTGCAGGGGCTCCCGTGACCACAGACACTTAAGCAGCAGTCTTGTGAGGACCTGGGGGCCCTCGGCAGCCCATCAGGTGAGGAGAGGGCAGTGCTAGGAGCAACCACGGGACTTTTAAATGGTTCCAGAGAGAGTGCGAGCTACCCGGAGTGCAGTGAACAGGAGCAGGCAAACAGGCATGGCACAGCAGCGAGGGCATGGCACGGCAGTTTGTGTGGCAGATTGCACTGGCAGGACAAGCAGGAAGGGCTTCTTTCTGATCATCTGGGAGTGACTAATAGACTCAGAAAACAGACTCAGTACTTGGTAAGGAAGATTTAAGAGATCCTTTCAGCCCCAGTCTTAGCATATTAGTTTAAGCTTCCTCAGTTATGGTGCTGACATACCATAAGGCTCAATCCCCTGTAGCTGTGCAGTCACTCAACCAGCCATGTCAGAGGCCTCCAGCCAGCCAGACCTGCTGAT
>JAWWES010000001.1:64117281-64153133 GCA_035583135.1 Lophotriccus pileatus
TTATTCTGCAGGAGGTGGGCTGTGGTTGAAGAGCTGCGTCACCAGGTGAAGGAGGTGCAGGAAGAAGTGAACAGGCTTTGTAGTATCTCAGTGAACAAGCAAGAGAGAGACCGATTATATTTAAAGACACTACAGCTTCAAGACACTCTGGAGTCTCAAACCCCTATTGTAGTGGAGAAGCAAGTGGACTCAGAACCCTACAGGGTAATTAGTCAGAGGAACTTTAGTCAATGAAGGCTTGAAGCAGGTCACTGCACATACCAGGAGGAAGGTTCCTCCTCCTTCTCAGAGCTTGACAGGTAGGACTGGTGCCTTCTACAACAGGTATGAGGCTCTGGAATTAGAAGACCAGACAACTCATGAGATGGGCAAAGTTCCCTTTGGGGTAGTGGGGCCTTCTAAAACAACAGCACCTGTTCCCCACATCAAGATCTCCTCTGTCAAGAGGGAAAGAAGGGTAGTTGTAACAGAACACTCCCTTGTAAGGGGGACAGAAGGCCTGATATGCAGACCGGATCCACCTTACAAGGAAATCTGCTCTCCCGAGAACTCAAGTAAGGGACTTAACTGGAAAACTCTCCAGTCTAATAAGGCCCTCTGATTACTATCCACTATTGGTAGCTCAAACTGGCGATGATGAAATAACTAAGAGAAGTCTAAGGGCAATCAAAAGAGCCTTCAGGGCCCTGGGATGATTGGTAGAGGGATCAGGAGCACAGGTAGTAATTTCCTCAATCCTTCCATTAACAAGGAATAATACCGACAGGAATAGGCAGATCTGTCAGATCAATGAGCAGCTTCAAGATGAATGTGATCAGTTTTTTGACCATGGGATGACCTACTCAACACCTGGTCTACTGACACCTGGTGGAATGCACCTATCTCAAAAGGGAAAAGGAGTTCTAGCACATGAGCTGGTGGGTCTTGTTGACAGAGCTTTAAACTAGCTTGGAAGGGGGAAAGGGACCAAACCAGACTCACCAGTGATGAGTGATGTGATTGTGTGCCAAAACTTGAGGAAACAAGCACTAATGGGATCGCTCAGTCTGCACCATGAGATATTGGCTGGAATGTAGCACACCTGAAATGTTACTACATGAATGCTTCATGAACCAGCTGGTTCTGGCCGAGGCAGAAAAATCCCAGAAAACCTTGATGACAACTTTATGGATCCTAAAGGAGCCAACTCAGAAAAATGCCCTCCTTGATCTACTCCTTGTCAACAGAGAAGATCTTGTGAGCCAAGTGGAGATTGGTGGCTGTCTTGGCCACAGCAACCATGAGACAATATAGTTCAATTTCTCTGTTGACAGGGAAAAAGTGCCAGCAAAACCTCAACTCTGGACATGAGGAGAGCAGACTTCAGGCTGCTCAATAAATAAGGTCCCCTGGGAAAAGGTTTTTGCAGGTACCAGAGTCAGAGATGCTGCTTGCTGCTGTAGGGAGAGAATTCGTGTGGTCAAAGCTCAAGTGGAGTGAAAGCTGGGCAGAAATGTGGGGGACAATAAAAAGAATTTTTCCCACTATATTAATGGCAATAGGCAATTTAGAAATATCATTGGCCTGTTACAGCATGGAGATGGTCACCTCACAAACAGGGAGAGAGGCAAGGCTGAGGTGTTTACTACACTCTTTGCCTCTGTCTTCAAAACGACTGATGGACCAAGGGGGTCTCAGTGCCCTGAGATGGAGGATTGTGACTGTGAGAATGATCAACTCCCAGTCGACCCTGAAACTGTGTGGGATCTGCTGCTCTAGCTGGATCCCTACAAATCTATGGAGCCTGATGGGATTCATCCCAAAATCCTCAAAGAACTGGCTGATGTCATCACAAAACCTCTTTGGAATCTGGAGAGGTCACAGCTGACTGGAAGCTGGCAAACATTGTTTCAATTTTCAAGAGCAAGAAGGAGGACCCCAGAAACTACAGACCTGTCAGTCTCACTTCAGTGCCTGGTAAAGTTATGGAGAAGATTATTCTGGGAAGTATTGAAAAACACCTGAAAAACAATGGAGTCATTGGTCACAGCCAGTACAGCTTCATGAGAGGAGAGTCCTGCTTATCAAACCTGATTTCCTTCTATGTCAAGGTAACCCACTCAGCTGATCAAAGGAAGCCAGTTGATGTAATCTCCCTGGATTTCGGTAAAGCTTTTGATACTGCCTCTCACAGGATCCTTCTGGACATAATATCCATCACACAGCTGGATAAACACATCATGTGGTGGGTGAACAGTTGGCTCATGGGACGAGCACAGAGGGTAATAATGAATGGAGTAACATCAGCCTGGTGACCTGTCACTAGTGGGTTCCACAAGGCTCCATCTTAGACCCAGTGCTCTTCAACATCTTCATAAATTACTTGGATGCAGGACTGGAAGGGATACTAAGCAAGTTTGCAGATGACACAAAGCTGGGAAGAGTTTTTGGCTCCCTCAAGGGCACAGAGGCCCTGCAGAGAGTCTTTAATAAATTAGAGAGATGGGCAATGCATATGAAGCTCAACAAGGGAAAGTGCCAAGCTCTGCACCTGGAACGGGGCACCCCTGAATGTTCGAACAGACTGGTGAATGAGATGCTGGAAAGAGGTGCAGTAGAAAGGGACCTGGGGGTCCTGGTCAGTGGCAAGTTGAATCTGAGTCAGCAGTGCCTTGGCAGCCAGGAGGGCCAACTCTGTCCGGGGGGGCATCAGGCAAATCATTGCCAGCTGGTTGAAGGAGGGGATTTTCCCACTCTGCTCTGTACTGGTGAATACTGTGTGCAGTTTTGGATGCCACAATACAAGAAAGATATTAAGCTCTTAGAAAATGTCCAAAGGAGAGCAACAAAGATGGTGAAGGGCCTTGAGGGGAAGCCGTGGAAGGAACTTGGTTTGTTCAGCCTGGAGGAGACTGAGGGGAGACCTCACTGCAGTCTACAACATCCTCATGAGGGGAAGAGGAGGGGCAGGCACTGATCTCTTCTCTGTGGTGACCAGCAACAGGGCGTGAGGGAATGGCCTGAAATTTGAGGTTATTAAAGAATATTAGAGGATACTAAAGAAAAATTCTTCACCCAAAGGGTGGTTGGACACTGGAACAGGCTCCTTAGAGAAGCAGGGTCACAGCATTAAACCCGACAAAGTTTAAGAAGAATTTGGAAAATGATGCCAGGCCCATGGTATGACTCTTGGGAATGGTCCTATGCAGGGCTGGGAGTTGAACTCAGTGATCCTTGTGGGACTCTTCCAACTCAGCATATTCTGTGTCCTGTAAAGTAAATGGTTTGAAATGTTTTCTGTGTTCCAAGGTAGAAATCAGATACATAAGTCTTAAAATACAGGGGAATAGGTACACTGAAAAGATTTTTCTAAGTGAAATTTGAGGAAAAACTTGTAAGTAATCTTACTATAAATTCTCATTTAACATAGGATGATACATAACAAAACCCCTTTGCCACGTTCCTTTCAGTGAAGGAATGCACAAGGGTTGGGGTTCAGGGTTGCAGGTCTTGGCAGGACTGTCACAAGCTGAACTAATTTATTCAAAATGGAGGGATATTTAAGGGGTCGGCTGGGGAGGTTTCTGGAACTTGGGAGGAGTATGCAAAACTAGGAATGATGATAGGACAGGAACAATTAGGAGTAAGGGTTATGTAAAACTTGGGTTTGATAGGTGGGGTTTACGTGAATATGCATTTAGGAGGAGGGATTGCAATAATGAAACTGGGAAAGAAGGGGAGAATGCACAATAACGGAGTAACAACCATTCCAAGAGAGCAAAGTCCATAACAACAAGATGAAACATAACTCCAAATAGAGGCATCAACCTAATAATAGGTTTCAGCCTATAGTCTCTGCATTATAGTCTTCAATCCTCAGTCAGGAATTCTGTTTTCCACATGGTGTAGGATTCTTCTTTTTTTTTAGACTAAAAGGTAGCTCCAGGAAGTTCTTTGGGTTTGTAAAAAGTCATGTCATTTTCCAGATGACAAAGATAGCTTATATACTTGAATTTTCCTGGTATTCAGAATTGTTCCAATTTGAGGATGGTTGTGTAAAATTCAATTTCCTTTCACTTCTTATAGACTATAAATCCATCTAGATGTTTAAAAAGATGATTCAAAAGTTTGTGGAGGAATTCAGTTCCTTAAACAGAGGTTCCATAATGACATTTTTTTAGGTCATCATGTTTCATATCTGACAGCACCATGTGGTGTCTCAGCAAAAAAAAGATTTTACACATGGCACTATGATGAGGCAGCTGAAAGCTATCCTTGGGAAGAAATTAATTTCAACTAAATATAGACACCTGCAACACAGACTTTTACATTCCAGCTAGTCATTACAGGGTCATTTTCTAGTCAATGGAGAGCAATAAGTACTTCAAGAGCCTAATCTATCTGACCGAATATCTATGTCTACTCTAGGATGAGATGAACCATACCCTAAAGGTATATTTAAATATAAAGGTACCTAACATGATTAGCTGAGATTTGGACATCTGTATTGTAGACATCAGCATGTACTCATATGAATAGGACTCTTGTCAGCAGCAGAGAAGGAGTTTTCTGTCAAAATGAGTCTGCCAGATAATGATGATTTTCTAATACTGAAATACCTAATTATCTTTTTGACTTTAGCACATTGGCTTCCGCTTGTCTGGGGTTTCAAATCCCACAGCCCACACTTAGCCTCCCTACTGACTACACTGTAGTTTCAAATTCATGGGTGAGGTGACAGCCCATGCAACTAAACTTTCCCAAACTAAAAAATGCAGCTACACTGAAGTCAGGCACACTGAAGGGTCACTCAAACTCAAGGAATCTTCCACTCAGTATGGAATTATCACTGAAGGATTGCTCTTAAGCTCTAGATACTGAACTGAATGCCAACATAAATCAATACCTTCCTAGTTAATAGTTGTTCACTGAATTCAAGTATATTTGACTCTATATAGAATAAAACAAACCATGAATTAAATGGCATGTGAAAAGTTGTAGCAGGAGTTAAATGGAGGTAAATGAATCATAGAATCATAGAATTTTTAAGGTTGGAAAAGACCTTTGTCATGTCCAACTGTCAACCCAGTAGCACCACCATCATGCTCAACACTAAACCATGTCTCCAAGTGCCATAAAACACAGTTTTTGAACACTTCCAGGTGTGGTGACTCCATCACTTCCCTGGGCAGTCTGTTACAAGTTTTACAACATTTTCCATGAAGAAATTTTCCCTAATATCAAATCTAAACATCCCTATGCATGTGAAACACACAAATACATAATATCTTTCACTAGGAAGATAAAATTTACTCAATTCTTATTGTCCACCTCCGAACTTCAAACTGATGAGTTTACTTGCATTTATTAAATAAATTTTTGTATTTATTAAACAGTTGAGTCTGGACTGTTTTTATTATTTGCTATTATTCTATGGGATATTTCTAATTAAAATACAGGTTTGAAAATAGTACTTGGGAATTTAAATATCATCTCAATTATACAAACAGGTTAGATGTTATTTCTGTATGCTCATAGAAGGGTGAAAAAAAAAAATCTAAGAAGAAATACATTGTCCAAAATGTAATTTTGTGTTTCATAGCCCATGAAAAGAGACTGATTAATATTTCCTGTGCTGTTTGTTTGTGAATTCATGACAAAGCTGCTCACCCAGAGGAAACAACAGACTGAAAGATTATTTCAAAGCTGACCTTCTAGGCGGTGCACCAGTGGCATCCCTTATAGTACTACACTCCAGTACTGTAGCGTGGTTATTAGAATATCATCATATAAACAAATTCTGGCTTTCGGTGTCTAGTCAAGTTGACTATAAAGAAATGGCTGCCTTTTTTAATGGTCAATTAAACACTTATGATTACATAGCCCAAGAATCACAGCTTGCCTTACAGAAGATACTTGAGGTTAGTGTGATCTATAAATCAGCAAACATATTTTAGAACAAGTAAATGACTAGACATTAGTAACAAGCAGACTGAAAATATCATGAAAGCAATTAAAAATATTTATAGACTATGTTTCATGAAACCAAAATAATACTCATTTTTTCAGGAGATGACTATTTACTGTAAATAACACAGTTAATGGCATACATTCATCATATCTCACATTAATTAGATTTTTTTTCTTTCCGTTAGGATCTATGAAACAGTTTTAAGTACCAATGTCAACAACAGTTAACATGATTAAAACTGCATTCCTAATAAGAATTTTATTCCAACTTGTATTAATGTTTATTTTAAAATGCTTCTGTGCAGTGGAGCCATCTGTTTCCTGCTAGTTATTGTACCTGAGTTCTACAATCATAGGACCCAAGGGAGATTTTCACTTATTTTTCTTCATGGTATAGCAGGCATTCACTTCTTCATTCAAAAGAAATATGTCAACTGAAGTTCAGAAGCTATAGTCAACAAGAAAATGTTTGCAAACTTTTTAAACTGAAACTTCTTGAGAAGTTCTCTAATTGTATTGGTATGTTTGCTGGTTGTGAATTTGAAATTGCTGATTTTCTCGCATTATACTAGGAAGAAGGGAAGAGATACTAGCAGTGAAAATCAGTCATCTTTCTGCATGTACTTTAAAAAATATACTGGCCTTGCAAATTAGCTTTCTTTAAACATATGACTTTCAAATCACCTTTTGAGGAATGTTAAAATCAATTAAACAATGAGTAAATTCTCATTTAAAAGAAGAAATCAATCAGCTGTCATTTTTGATTGATTATTCTAGAATAGAGTGGTGTTTAATCTATTAATTTATTGCACATTATTCTACAACTATAAAAACACCACGTGAATAAGGTGCGACATGTCTCATAGTAAATGGACAGAAAATTTAGTTTCCCTTTTGAAGTCTTGTGATCAAGCATGTGATCATCTGCTCTTCATTTGGTAGGTCATTCCTGTTAAGTATAGAAGTAAATTACTTTCTAATAAAGGTCAGATTTTTAAGTAATATGAGCTACAAAATTTCATATGTTAAAAATAATGCATGGTACATAGAGGTAAGGTTGTGTTTTATGGGTTTTGCCAATGGGGATTTTGCATGAAAGGTAAACCAGGCGTGAGTAATATTAAAACACAGTGTAAAATATTAATTGATAATTTAATTACATGACAAATAATCAGGATACATATAACACTCAGAATTTTATCGGGATTGGAGAGAATACACAGTCCTCTGTATTCAGTAGTTTATGACATGTCATGAACATGAATGAGGATTTTAGTAAGAACCACATTACTGTGTATTGGCCAAAATGCTTACTAAAATCTTGGAAGAAAATAACTAACCAGATCAGTATGAAATACATCGATTTCTCTATTACAAATACAGACATACAAATACAAAAATCAGAGTACAGTAGAATAACTGCATCCCAAGTATTCAAAATAATGTTACACTAAGAGATATATTAACATCTACACATTATGTAAGCAATGGTGATATCTACATGATAAATTAAAGACCTCAGAGACAAATTGCATTTATCATGCACTTTAGATCACCTCATCTGAAATCTCTCTACTAATTGATTGCCACTGGAACTACTTTTACTACTTTTAGATGCAAAGAAGTGAAGTCAGACAATGGCCATATTTAGCCTGAGTTGCTTAGGGGTAGCAGAGAACACTTGTCCCTTGCTGGGCAGCTGGCTTGGCATATAGCTGGGGGAGAGGAAAAATAAGGTCTTCTGTTCACAGCCAGCCTATAAAGTAAGTTAAAACAGACTAGAGCCCCTCTTTGCAGTCACGAAGAATGCAGTGAGGAGGGGGTGCACTACAGCTGGGGCCAGTGTTAACTAGATGTAAACATGCAGTCATACAAAAGCACAAGTACACTCACTACTATAAAAATAGTAAGTATTATGTAACAAAGAGTACAGCCAAGACACATGAAGAAGCATAGGAAAATAAAATTCATCTCTCAGATGAGGGGGACTATGGGAGTTGCATTTTAAAATGAAAGCAGAAATGAGAGTGGTATATTGATGAAAAAGGCCTTGAACAACCTGATCTAAAACTGAATGTTTTCTTGCTTTGAGATGCCCAGAAATCTCTCCCTACATAAACTAGAATGATGCTCTGGAAGTAAAAAGTAATGGTATTTTCCTTAGATTCCAGCAAGAATCCCTTTTCTTGGGAATCTCTTCTGTTTCCAGTTCTTCCAGATTTTGGGAATCTAATATTTCAGGTGTGATTTACTACTACTATCCTTTATGTCATAAAATAATAATAATAATAATTATTATTAAAAATAATAATGATGTTTGTTTGGTGATCCTTGTGGGTCCCTTCCCACTCCACATATTCTATGATGATAATAGTGATAGTAATAATAATAATAGCAGTAACAGTAATAATAATAATAACAGTAAAAACAATAATAATAATAACAGTAACAGTTGTTACTGTTATTATTATTATGCTGCATAATATAGGAGGGAAGTCCTGAGAATCTGGGATGGGGGGAGGGATTGAGAAAAATGAAAATGTTCATGCTTCTACTAACCTCAGTGCTCCTTTTCGCTGGCAGGCCTCCAAAATCTTTTTCATTTATATGGTCTTCAGGGTAAAAAGGAGTCTGGCAGTTGCTGATTAAAGTCTCCCTTGGCTGTTGTCCTGCCTGGCAGACTATCTTTTTTTTATTTTTTTTTCCTACTGGTTATTTAATATACTTTACTCTGCAATTAGTCTACAGGGGTTTTCTAAAGGCAGACACTCTTCTACCTGCCTTTGGTTGTATGCAGTCACACAAACGGTGCAAGATTACAGAGTTACCCAGAACAGGATATATAGGAGCTTCTACTGAAGCTTTGATTCTAAAGATGCCTTTTCAGATATATGCAGTGCTGCTAGAACTAAGGAGAATCAGTATAACAAAAATGCATTGATCTATTTACTACAAAAATATTAATCACTTTGCTCAACACTGGAGTGAAAAAAAAAGAAAAAATGTGCTGCCAAAAAGATGGTAGCATTGGTGTGCCATTGCAGATTGGTTGAGAGAGTTTATATAATGCTGTACCTGTCTTCAGATGCTCTCATCTCTTTTAGGAAATTCATGACAACAGTAAATTACTTGTCTGTATAATCCTTAGCAGTTATGGTTACAAGTAGCATAGGTAGAGAGACACTCACTGGTTTCACCCTTTGTCATATTCCCAAACACTTCCAATTCCAACTGCAGAGTTTGAATTATTCCTACTTAGGAAATTTTGTAGAAATTTTGATTTTCATATAAGCTAAAAGAAAGCATAAATTAGCCAGGGTAAAACAATTTACTTTCCATAGTTTTACCAGATGAATGAAGGGTTCAAATCAGATTCTAGCTATGGCTATATATGGTTCCAACAGGATTTAGGCTACAAGAAAGATATCTTCTGTTAGTAGTGCCTCCTGCAGACCCACGTGCTTTGTCCTTTCCGAGTCTACAGCTCATTTTGGCTTTGAGTTTTATGTGAGTCTCACCTCTTCGAATATGTGTCAAAAGCATGAAAAAGTATGGTGCACAATTAAGAAAAATTATTTAATTAATTATGACACATTTAGTGATATTGTGGTGCAGGACTACCTGACCAAGTGCAAGAATAATTGATAAAAATGACTACATTCCCTAAAAGTTTTACAAACTATAATAAATAGCTATGCTATAAATCCAAGATGACCTGTAAAACTCAGGGGAAAAGTGAATATGATCTCTCCCCAGTTATTCTAGCAGAGACAATATAATTTTTGAACTTCATGACAGCTCTATTGCTTTTTGTGCCATGATTTGGCAGTGTATTATGGGTACCTTCATCCAGAAATGCTTTTTTCTCCAAGACTGCAAAGTCAAGACTTTTCTTGTCATCCTTTTATGACATTGTAACTTGAAAAAGATCCAGCACTAAATACAATGGAAAAAATAAACCAGAAATCAGCACTATCTGAAGTGCATTTAATTCTGAGTGACTGAGTAACAAATTAGTCATTATGGCAAGGGCAACACTTTTGTATATATTTGTTTTTCATGAAAATAATTACAAGCAGACAGTATTTTGAAAGGAAGAACTTCTGAAAGGAAGATTGTACATTAAGAAATTAATTTATTTGAAAGATATTTCTTAGGTTACAGAAATAGATTAAGTGTATACAACTACAAAGAGAAGGAAAAAATGAAGCTTTCTGTAATGTTATATTTGGGATTCATCACACCTGAAATAGGGATAGATAGATAGATAGATAGATAGATAGATAGATAGATAGATAGATAGACAGGTATGAAAGCTACTATTCACTGCTTTTATAGACAGTGGAGGGAAATAGTGGTTTCAGAAGGCATCTAATCTCTGCTAGATGCGTCTCTAATGAGGAGGCCTATTGCTTTCCACTGAGTACACAGCAAAAGATAACTAACCTGGATTTATATATCTATGTCATGGTTATTTATGACAGATGAATTCACATATATCACTTAAGTATATGCATGATACAAACATGACGCAGGAACTCAGCTTCTACCCCAAGGAAACTGCAACCCAAAAAATTAGATAAAAGGTGACAGAAGGATAAAAACCAACCAAACAACACACATCACCAAACCCACAAACAAACAAAACCCTACAAAAGTCCCTCCACAAATAAAAAACCCCAACCACAAATTCTCCCCAAATAACTAAACAAAAGAACACATCAAATAGTAAGGTCATCCCTGGTCATTGTCATCCCATAGTAAGCACAGAACAGTCTCACTGATGGCTTATGTAATTCTAATTTAAGAGATTTCCAGGAAGTTAGTGGTGTAGGTTTGCAGGTGATTTAAAGTATCAAAGCAAGTATTAAGAAAGATTATCTGAACATTTAACAAATTAATTCAGACATGTGGCTGCATAAAAATGGTCATGACTCAGAACTAATAAGCAGAAACATTATAGGTAAGTCAAATACAAGCATCTCCATAGAAGTTTAGATTAAAGACAGCTTTCAGTTTCTGGACCTGAAAGGTTTTGATATCTCAAATAGAGCAGAAGGGAGATCTGGAAGGAAATATCTCCCTTTTCTGGAAGACAGAAAGATGTTTTCTGTCTTCCAGAAACATTGAACCTGAACTGCTGATGAGGTTGCCATGAGAAGATACCAAAATTCTACACCCAAAACTTACAGAATTATCCAAGATCAACATTTCGATGAAAACCCTAATCAAGATCACAGTTATATACACATTTTGATCAGTAGTTATTCAAAGACATTACAGTAGAAAAATTTAGTTATTGATGTTTTCATGCTTGGTTAGAGTTAGAAATGTTAAGTACACAATTAAACTTTATATTAGATGGTAGGTTATTTATGAAATCTTCCTTAAAACTTTTTAGCTTTATTAAGCTGAGGAAAAAAAGGGCAGATAATAAACATGATGTATGTTTTAGTTATCAACATGCTTGTATAGAAAAAAATAATTGAAGTTCTAAAGTATTACTGTATTGACCTTATTCAGTCATAGTAAATATTACTCTTTCAAAATGTGAATTGCTTCCATAGGGCTCCTGGAAGAGTAATGTGAAGAACAGTGACAAAATCGGGCTGTTATGTGAAGACACTGCCTTAATCAAATTCCAAGTAAAAATACAAGTTTCATTATACCCATTTTCACAGAGAGGAAAGAAGCTGTAGTCTATCCAACCAATATGAAAGTGTACCCACAAAAAGTAAGCTTGGCAAAATAAGTTAATGCACATTTATGGTAAGTGCTTTGTATGTTTTGTTTAGAAAGTGTACTATGCAGAACAATTAACTTAAAAGGATCAAGTACGTGTGGGAAGGGAGATTAGCAGAGGAGACTGCAACTAAGGAAATGTTTTGCAGATGTACTGCATTTAAATTAATAAAATCTCATTAGGTTTTATGTTTGCCAATAACGGCTGGAAAAGTTACCATACATTGTAGGAACAATTACCCAAATCTTCACTGTCTCATTAGGTTTGTCATACTGTTTTCATTATAATACATTAGAATTTGCAAGTGAGCCTTCAGTAATGACATATTGTTCCAATTCTCCTTTCAGCAGGCTCTAAGATATTTTAGTATTTGTGTTATAAGCCAGCAGGTGTCTTCATTTTGGGTTTTTTTCTGAATCGGTTTTATACACAGACCTCCAGACACAGAGTGGAATGTAAAAGGGCTTTCAACAACCACATAAAAATGAGTCTGATTAGAATAGAGCAATAGACACTATTTTTATGTTTTTATGATAATTCAAGGTACTAAAAATGTGCATCTTTAGAGTATACATCTATTCCTCTAAGTCCTGTTAGTGAAAGCTATATTAATGTAGATAAACCATGTGATATATAAAGTTTGCAAATCTGCATAACAAATGGAAGGCATAAAGCTGATTTGAATATCTAAAGCATTATAAACTTCAATGAGAACAACCAACACTGTTTGAGCTTGTAAGGCACTTGCATTCAAATGAGTAAGATTTAAAAAGGATATGGTTTTTATAAGACTTTGAAGCTTTCTGCTTCATGTCTTAAGAAGCTCGAGGTTAAATAAATATTGTATTTAAGCAAGAAGAGGAAAAGGTTTAGAAACAAATTGAAAAAGAAAACAATTATGTTTATAACTATTTGGTATAAATGTCACATGATCTTCAAAAAGTGTGATTTGTTTTTTTTTTGTGCTGTCCATGAGAAAGTAAAACCCCAGTAAATAAGTTCTCTTAGATCTCTGGTGATAGTGTTATTCCTTTTAGTTGCATAATGAAGTAAAACATTAAATAACACATTAAGAAAGGTTCTTGGACATCCTGACAATAGGACAAGGATATTATACTTACACCATTAGAATAGCTGGATTTTCAGCTGCTTCAGAATTAGTGAAAACTGAAAGCAAAATCAGACAAATCAGTGAAAAACGAAGGGGAACTAAAAATATAACAGTCTACAGCTGGTATTGAGGGACGTTTACCACCTTGTCCAGTCCTGTCTCTCTCATGGAAGAATGTGAGGAAAAGAAACAAGTGACATATGCTTATTATAATTTTTAAATAAACCAGCCTCAAAATTATTTTAATTAGATACAGGGTTAGTTGTCTAAAATCAATCAGGTTATTAAAAGTACCACAATTAAAATTGAATTCTTGTCCTGATTTCATAAATAATAACTGTTTCAAGTGATTTTCAGAAATTTCTATACAGTGTATTAAATCATAGCCATCTCTGTGCATAAACAAAGCAGTTGTATTCAGGACAGGAAAATACAGGGACTACAAAATGGTCTCTCATCCACTGCTTATTTTGCCTTTACCACAGCCTCACTACAGCTGCTGTCACCACAGAGCAGGATGACAGCTATAGTTGTGATAAAAATTGTTAATATTAATTGCTTGAAACAGCAAAGTTTCATCAGCTTTCCATTAGCATGAAACAGCATGAGATTCCTCTCAACAAGCATCAGGCATAGTGTAAACATCTCTAATGAACCACCTATTACAGATAGAAATATGTATATAGGAAAATTAAATGAACCAATCTCTAGTAGTATATATTTCTCCTCTAGAGAGAAATTAAGGTGAGTATCTGTGGATTCTAGCCACAGTAATGAATTAATATAGTCAGATCATGCACTCATGACCAGTGCCAGGTCCTGCACGTGGGTCACAACAACCCTGTGCGTGTGTTCCCTGTTATAAGCTCAGAGAACAGTGCCTGGAAAGCTGCCCAGCAGAAAAGGACCTGGAGATGTTGGTCAACACTAGGAATGTGCCAATGGCATCCTGACTTGTATCAAAGATAGTGTGGCCAGCAGGACTAGGGCAGTGATTCTCCCTCTTTACTCAGCACTGATGAGGCCACACCTTGGATCCTCTGTCCAGTTTTGGGGCCCTCACTACAAGAAAGAGACATTGAGGTGCTAGAGTCTGTCCAGAGAGGGGCAATGAAGATGGTTAAGGGCCTGGAACACAGGTATTAGGAGGAGCGGCTAAGGGATCTGGATTTGTTTAGCCTGGAGAAAAGCAGGTTCAGTGGGCACCTTATCACTCTCTACAATGACCTGAAAGGTGGTTGTAGCCAGGTGTGGATCAACCCCTTCTGCCAGGCAATATATAGAGTTAACAAACTTGGGTCCTCTTGCTGGGTAGGACGAAAGGAAGTAACTGTAATTTGTGTCAGGGGATGTTTAGGTTGTCTATTAGGGAAAATTTCCTTACTGAAAGAGTTGTTAAGCATTGGCATGGGCTTCCCATCCCTAGAGGTACTTAGAGATGTGTATATGTGGCACTTAGGGACATGGCTTAGTGGTGGAGTTGGCAGTATTAGGTCAATGTTTGAACTTGATGATCTTAAAGGTCTTTTCCAATCTAAATGATTCTATGATCTATCCCCAGGGCTGGGGAGCACAGGGGAGAAAGCTAGATGGGAAGCAGGAAAAAACCTCACCAAGCCTTAAGAAAATGAGAAAACCTTCATAAAGTTCTTAAGAAAATTCCATCATGGCTAGGCTTCTTGAACAAAGATTTGGGAAGGGCTCTACCCATGCTTGCTACAAGCGCGCTGATTTAAGAAAATTAGGAAATATATAAAATACAAATCAGAGCAGCTTTTGTGAAGACCAAAATATAAAAGTATCCTGCAAAGCCTTATGAATGCTAAAGAAAAATCTCACAGAGTTTCAGAAATCTATTCTCTTCACAGAATACTGTTTATTTGTTTTACATTAAATATGCACCTTGTCTTGTATTTATTAGGTGGACCTGAAAGTTTAAGAAAGGGCATACAAGAACATTTAATTATAGTACTGCTGTGACAAAGATAACCAAAAATCATTCTGATTTCAAACAGATATTTTCACTGGACCTTCTTTTGACATAGGTAAAGAATAGCTTTTTCCAGACAACTCAGTTGGAGCTCTTCAGTGCTACTCTTGAGACACAGTGTCATGGACTTCATAACAACTTTACACCTGGACAGCTTGCTCTGCTACCCCATATTACTCCATTTTATCTTCTGCCGGATGGTCACCCCTGCTGTTACTTATTACTGTACTGATACCCCTGGGTCTGCTCTTTTTAAGATACAGGTTTTCTTAATTAATGTATTTCTTGCTGTTCTATTTTTTCCACTTTTAATTTGTCCATGAACTTTAATTAAGCTCCTTCATCACGGCTCACAGGTTTGGCAAGCTTCACATGTATATATATATCTGCTCACCCAGCAAGATGACCCAAGTTTGCTAACTCCATAAAAAAAATTCTATTACTTCCATTCATGTCTTGCATAAGAGAGTTAAGAACAATAAAAATGGGCTAATAGGTTGATTTAGATTTATTGGTTTCAGCATGGAAAGGTAAATCTTTTTTTTTGTCACAGAAAATGCACTGTGTATAAACATAAATTAGATGAAACTACCTCCTGCATATTCAAATATTTAACACTTTTTTTGAATCGAAAAGTCTAATTCCTCCATGGAAGTGTTAGTCAACAGTAGAGCGAACCCCTTCACATGTACCTACTTCACCCTTCTTTGACATTTTCCTTTTCACATACCTATCCATAGTTAAATTTACTTACATGCAAATCAAAACTATTAAATGTGTCAGAAACACTGTACTGTGATAAAAACAGAGGGTGAAACTAGTTGGTCCTATAGATATCTACTTGGATTTTCCAGGTTCCTAGAGATTTCTACTTTACCTGATGGACTAATTATTGTCTTATTAAAAATTTACCTATGAACTGTAAGCATGACCTTTATTTTCTCATCTTGTTTGCTTCTAGAAGTACAAAACTTCTATGAGATTCTTCGGAAATATTCTAATAGATGCTAATAATGACAGTTAGTGCTATACATTAAGCTAGTCAAGCTAGACCTTGGCAGAGATGCATGCCAAGAAGGTTATCTTCTAGCTAGTGATATTACTAATTTTATTTTTTTCCTCTATATAGTCTTTAAATCTCCTATCTCCCTAAGAGGTTATGAAAACTAACAGTGGAATCCAAATCTTCATTAGAGCAGACCAAACTTTTGGACCTTTTGTCCTTGGTTTTTCAGTAAAAACCAAGTGTTGTGTCCAGAAGCAGAGAGTTTCACTTGGTTTTCGCTTGGAACAAGAATGACTTGAAGGATTATTCAAGACACAGCAACTCAACTGACATGAGTTCTCTCTTCTCTTCTGGAGAAAACAGGGCAGGCTGGACAGAAATGGCCCTTAATAGTTACCTGATTTATTAAATAATATTTGGTCCTGTTTAGATTCTCTGTGAATGATACCCAGTCCTTTAGAATGTAGCTTCTATTGGTATAGTTGCAATGAACGATTATGCCATAATACATATACTCTTTGTGTCAGATTAAAAGTTGCAGCAGCCAACTGAAGTCTTTTATGCTTTACTTATGCCTAAAGATTACTTAAAATTGCAGCCTTGTTTTTGATCTCTGAACATAGACTTTCTTGAAATTGTAATTGATGCAGAATGTAACTGTATAAGTTACACCAACACTGCATACATGCACAATCATATTTTGCAAGTGTTAAGGGAATATTTATTGTTGATTAAGTGGAGCAACTTGAGCAAGAGCTTTAACCTCACTGGACTGCCAATCTGGACTATCAGCAAGATACCCTAAAAATTAAGAGCCCCATTTTTGAGATGTACATTGTGTTGTCTGGGTCACATATTCCTTTTTTCAGGGAAGGAGCTGAAATGCAACTTCTTTATTCCTCTGTCAATATATTTTTTTAAATCATGTAAATATAAAAGTGCCAGAAACCAGTCATAAGACCTTTAAAATGTATGACAAGTGACCACAAGCAGAGATATAATAGAAACAAGGAGGGCAGGAAAAATTCAAATAACACAAGAAGACTATTTTTAAGTGTTAGAGTTTTTTTTCTGATCTAGTTATATAGTTTGGCACATCTTATTTTTCTAAATTATACTAATGAAATCAAAAACAATCAAAAACCCCAACAAAGGATAACTAGGAACTGGTAACTAGACTACTCATAAAGGACATACTAATAGACAGTCCCCCAGCACAACAATAAAACAACAGTAATAACGACTACCTGTGTCATTTCATGTCAGCTTTGGGTTTCTTTCCATCATACTGAAATACTTATAATTGTAGTGAGGAGAAATTCTAGTTACTTGCATAGAGCCTTAGAAAAGCTGAAATTACCAATTATTGCTCTTTTTTTCATTTACTTCTTTGTAAATCGTGAATTATTCCATTGAGTTTATTCTTTAGCAATTAGCTGATGAGGCTAAATGCAGTAGTATACAGTGAAAGCTAATGAAAATTGAGTCAACCCATCTTCCTTATAAGCATTCAAAAATCACTATATTTAAATGTACAGTGTTATCTCCATATAAGAACCTTAATAATATGCCAGTTCAACCTTCAACTGTAGCCTAAAAAATATTATAGACAGAATAACTAGAAAAGGCCACGCAGAGGTAGGGTACACTGGGATCACTTTTAAGAAAAGATCTTGTAAACTTCTAGAGTTTCTTAGTCCTTGGTTTATGCAGAGAGCTTTAGGTCAGAGTATTTGCATCAGCCTTACATTCTCACATTCATTACTAGTTTTTATGCATCACTAGTGAAGCATAAGAAAAAATTCTCAAAAATTTGGCTACAATCTGTAAGCCTGAAAAATTCCTGAATTAATGATATTGCTCATGGCTTACAGTGATTTGGAGGCTATGCAAACCAAGTATGACATAACTCATTATGGCTGCTGGTACTAATAACTTATGAGCGACTCACATGTATGAGATAAGCCCCAAAAGTTACTGTAGTCTATATCATCTCTCCATTAGAACTGGAGACATATGAAACAGCCAAAATTCAGCCCAAACCCCAAACGTTCCATCATGAAACTGAGTAAATCAGCATATCTATCTATTCTGCTACTTTTTTTTTTAATTTTCATTTATTACTCCTGCTTTCCTTAAACTTCTGTATTCTTCCAATAACTTCATCCTTATTTTTTATTTTCCTTATTTATTTTTTAGTTGTTGTAAACAACAATTAAGAAAAAAATCCATGACTGTTTATATTTACCACATTAGTCAGAGAGATTCTTGGACATCCTATTTCCATCAGCAAAATTTATTAATTCACTCCAAGAGCAAAGCAGCTAAAACAGCTAAAACTCTACTCACAAAGAGTGAGACCAAGATTTTAAACTTAGTCCTGTGCTCGAATGAGCCTGGGAAGAGAGAGTAACAATTCTTTTTTGCTTTGCCTTTGCTGTAGGGGTAAGTCATTTTACTGCTGCCTTTTATAATACATGGCTTATCTTCCCCCTTGTGAATTGCCCTGTTTGGCATATTACAGAAGGCAGAATTAAGGTTCTGTATATGTCTTATGCATGTCCTTTCAATACCCCCTAGAATTACTCACCCCGGGGGAAAATATAACATTTGCCACTCCTTGTTCTTCGCCGTGTTTTAAGGTTCATTATGCTGGCACTGAAGGACAGAGGGTATACAGTTCATTCATTCCTGTAGTTTCAGTTAAGGTCAGTCACAGTTTCACCTGTAACATAACAATTACAAGGCTGAAAACAAATCATGACAATGTAATTCGGGATGTTTTAACAACACACTAAAAGACAAAGATCCTAAAACAAATCCATAGTAGATGAACACTACTTGGAGGCAGAGATCAGAAGTATATATTATGTTGAAATAAAATACTGTGAGGTAACCTCATGACAATTTTCTGCTACAGCACTGACAGGGTTTTATAGAAGATGCTTTGTCAAGATGTATAAGAACACAGCTAGATGTTTGTATACAGCAGTCTGGTTTAGGGGAAAAAAACATAATTCTTCTGCTAAAAAAGTAATTGGGATGCAAAAAACCCTCAGCCACAAGCACTCCTCTATGGAGATAACAGTGAAAAAGATGCTTCACAGTGGGCTACTTACAGCTGCAGAGATTCACACTAGCTAAAAATCTGTCCATGTAACTCTAAGGAGAGAAAAATAAAGATAAAGCAAATGGAAATATAATGCCTCCCTTTCTCTGCCTCTGTGTAAGACTTAGGCATAATGTGTCCAAACACTCAGCTGGAACCATTCTGAGAATAAAGATGTACCCATCAAATGTGAGGAGGACAGACTTGCTGAACATTTCAGTCTCTGTATACAAGCTTTTTGTTCCAATGATTGGTTGTCATTCTGGGTCATTGCTGATAATGATCCCACTAGAAGGGAGTAAAAGCTTTACCCTAGATTAGGCAGTGTCTGTGTCATTATGAATTCTGCTCTCAGATTCATGCAGGTGGCATGAAAGTTTATAGGCAACACATACTCATGTCTAAACAAAGGATCATTTTGTTTGGCATTTTACCAGAATTTTAAAAGTAACATCATGTCATATAATGCACATCATATAATGCATATAATGCACATGTCATATAAAGAACATTTTGGGGAAATGTTTACAATTTTCAAAACATATTGAAATAGCTAACCTAAATGAATCTGTGGTGCCTGCAAAATGTCGGTTCAAATACCATAAAACATTACTGTTGACTTACCTAGAACAGGTTTGCTCTGTTTTTTACAGTTTCGTAACGTGCAGTAATAATCAACTGTAATGCAACGTTATGTATTCTAATACATACATAAAACTCTCATTTGAATTTTTTTGTTCAAACAAGTCTTAAGAGGCAACAGTCTTTATAGGCAAGTGGCCTGCTGGTGATTCATCAGTATCTTTTTTCTTCTAATCTGAAAAAAGTTATAACAGCAATAAACCTTTGAAGACTACAAAAACTTCCCATCACTGTCATCTTTGTCATTCTTGTATTGAGTGAGACTTGCCTGTCACGTCTTGTTCTGTTGTTGGTTGTAAGACCCAGATCCATAAAGAGACTAGCTATGTATTTTGCATTCCTTGTGTCACTAAGTAAAATATATAAACACTATTAGAACTACGGTAGGATTTGCAGATCAAGAGCCAGGTTTCTGATCCTTCTACCATAATGTCCTCCTCACTAAGCTAGAAAGCTTTCTTGGTCTAACTCCTTGCTGTTGGTAGACTGAATATTCACTTCTTAGCTACATAACTGGTAAAAGAAAAGCAGAGAATGCGGAGAAGTTGAGAAAGTTCCTTGCATTTAATTGAACTAATCTCTGCTTCCAGCCTGTAAGTCAACATAGCACTTTTGCAGAGTCCCCATTTGAACTTAAATCTGCACTGATTAGGAAAACGACTGCACTTGTTTGTCACTTTAGTTGAGTTTTAGAGTGATTTTAACACTGCTGCAAAGCTAAAAGCTGTAGTATATAATTTCTATGTGTAAATTTCTCTGTTATAGCTTGAGACATCTGCAGGAGATACATTTGCCCCTAAGTTAGTTTAAACTGATCTTACAGACAGACAACAGAAACAGGCACTTCTTGGGTCAATTCAGCTGAGACATTTTAGATGTTTACATTGGTTCAAGATAAATCACTCCTTAGCAGTGTATGTTCCTCTTCACTGACTACCAAAAGAAGATAACATAAATGGCTGAGATGTTGGTGCTTAGAGGTCAAACTTCCACTTTAGTGGATAAAACCTACCTCAAAAGATCTTGGAATAGATGAGCCACTACCCATTTTCAGGAGTATGACTTAGCTGCCAAACATTTTGATTTCAGTCCCAGTCTCAGACTAATAAAAAAAATATGGAGACTTGCCTCTCTTTTATCTGGTCTTATTTTAGGAGCTTTTTTATTAGCTTTCAGATGCACAGGAAGAAGGATTTTCTCATTTATATCTATAGCATTCACTTTAAAAACCTCCATTTTCTTTTAAATTGGAAGATTTGGGCAGCTCTTAAAGAGCAAATAGTAATGATAAGCACTAATCACTCACTGTTTATACAAAACTGGTTGTGATGCCAGTGTCTATATTGACAATGTCCATATTTAGTCAGAAGAATTAAATTCCAGAAGTTTTAAAAAGGAATATAGTGGATTGTTTCCAGTGCTCAGATGCATGGTTAAACTGCCTAGAGGAAAAATGGCTTAATATTCTAGTACTAAATGGAGGTTTCCACTTCTGCAGACTGCATTTTGGTTTTGGTTTTGTCTTTCGCTTCCCATTGTATCATCTTGTGCTTTTTTCTTTTTTGTCCAACTTTTTCTATTCTTTTTACTCTTTCTATGTGGTAACAAAAGGAAAGCAAAAACAGAACTATCTGTATAAGCTTATCTCTAGTAATTTCTTTTTGTTATGAACTGGTTCTATGTAGCTGAACATACTAGACCACACTTAATTCAGACTTCTTTCAAATTTCAGGTGCAGTGCTCTAATTTTGATGCTAGATTTATGTGAACATTATCTAATGTTCGTTTTCTTACCAAGCATAAAAGCTAAATGCACAAATATGTAGAATGAAGCACTAATCTATGCAAATAAGTTCAAGATTTTGAGTCTCCTGGACACCTATAGATTTATGGTGTAGTTCTTTATGTAATCTGAGAGTTTTTCTTCATCTAGTAAAATAGCAAGTCCTCTTATTGTTTTAAATCCTTTGAAATTTAAAATTACAGGCAACTCCTCTTAGAATCATAGAATCAGATAGGTTGGAAAGGACCTCTGAGATCATCAAGTCCAACCCCTGATCCACTACCACCACAGTTGCTAGACCATGGCACTAAGTACCACGTCCAGCCTCATCTTAAAAACCTCCAGGGACGGAGAATCCACCACTTCCCTGGGCAGCCCATTCCATTAGAATTGCACTGAATTGCACTCAAGAGTGTAATGGTCTGATTTGATGTTCATTCAGAGGCCATGCTACCCACCATTGACCAATACCGAACGCATCATAGAATAGTCTTTGTACGTATTTTTATTCTTATCATTTCCCCATGTATCCATTCTAAGGTTGAGTAATGGAGGCAGGAAGTAAAATCTTAGAGAGTGGTAGGTTCAAATTACTTTCAACAGAGACAGAGGCTCACAAGCACCTATGCAGTCTGACCATCCGTTCTGTCTGCTGTTACTATCTATAAGTAACTTCAGGAAGTGAATAAAAGTCATGGCAGCTTGTTCTAAAGCATATATGATCAAAAAGTAGAGGAATCTGTTTTGTTAATGTGCAAGATTTCCATGAGGATGAGGAAATCTTAATGCCTTATATTTCCTCAAGAGAACCTATTTAGTTTTATGATGGAGAGTGTTGAAATATTTGTGTCTCACTGGTGCTCATCTCTTTCCAGCTTACAAAGACTTTGTACATCTTGGTGTTCTAAGATAGCACTTCAAGGAAGATTATCTTTTTTTTTTTACATTCTTTGATATCAAATATGATTGCTCTCAGCAGTAGTTAGGAAGCACATGGGAGTAAAACACTTTATTACTGACTTCTTGTCCATAAAGAAGTGACGGAAAAAAGAGTGGGGAAAATGGAGAAATGGAAAGATGAAAATCTCAAAAGTTCAATTATCTAAAGTATGTGTTTTGATTTTAAAATTATTTTAAAATAAATGGGGAAACTAATAGATATCATTTTCAATTTGACATAGGAATCTTTTTATAGGATACTTTTTTCAGCATGACATTCTCAGAAGCAAGTTCAAAGATGAAATTAATCTGTTGAAATATATTGCTCTTTGATAAATGACGTTGTTTTAATAGTGTTACATGATTATCTGAACAAAACAAGGTAAGGATAAAATAGTACAAAAATGATAAAATGATACAAAGTCTTTTCTCACGACCTAGAAGTAATACAATCTTATTTCTGCCAGTTTCATTTGAAAAATCATGTACTTTCAGTTGCATTTATGTTTTGTCAGTATGAGTCAGTGATATCTGCCACCATTTACACTTATTAATAATATGTAGATTGCTTGCCAGTAAAAGTTTAGTTCCATATTTGATGAACATATTTTTCTTTATAAATTCTTCAATAAGCAATATTCCGTATAATTAAAATGGGTAATCCTAATAGAACTTTTGATATTTCTCTTATTAAGAATTTTTCTACTGTGATCAGTGTTGTTATTTTCTCCTTCAATGAAGTACCCATGAAACATGTGGGTCTGTTCTGTGCATTTCAATCTTCAAGTAAACCTTCTGAAGTAATACACAGCCATGGTATCATTGTAGAGTGGGTGAGGACATCAGATCATCTCATCAGCACATCACTGTGATAATTTATTTCTCTTGCAGGAAAAAAAAAACACCAAAGAACAGTCACTAGGATTTCTGTACATTTAATTGTCTATTTCTTCAAAATTTGGAATATAGTATAAAAACCACATCATAAGAGACATTAGTTTTCTGAAATTTGTCATTTTGCTGTTATGAATATGGTATTCATACTTTCTCTCTAAAGTTGGGGGGAACACAACACCAGCAGACTCAGATCTGAAGTTCTGGCACAATCTTGCAGGCTGCACTATGCAAAACCCATAGCCTTTTCCTTCAACACACATGCAATTACTTTTCTTCTTTCTCCTTACATGGTTAAGCTTCAAACACATATTTTTTTTATACAGATGTAACCTGTGTTTATCCTCCATCCACCCACCAGTGAGAGGGTTCTACTTAGGCTCTTATTACTGCTGCTAACAGGAGTGATAGGATTAGAGATGAAGGGATGGAGCTTTAGAAGCAGCAGAAGCCAGGTAGCACTGTGTCAAGTTGCAGTAGTCGGAGAAGCGGTGTGACTGTTCGGCCTATCTCTACTAACTGAAACACTTCTCCTCACTGTCTTTGAAAAAAGAAATTCGTCCACATGGGAGCTTATGACTGATTCGTCTTTTCTTTGGACATGGCCACTCCAACTGATATCATTGTGCCTCCCATCCTATGTGCATCATTAATAAGTTTAACAGCTCTTGTTAGCTTGAGTTCCAAATCTTGGATTAGAAAGTACTATGTAATTTACTCTCCTTTCCTGTTTTTTTAAGTCATCCACTAGGAACTGCATGACATTTTCTTCATACTAATTGTGTTTGTGATGTGTGCTCCAAAAGTTTTTCTAGTTTGCAGCATGTTTCTCTTTATTGTATTTTCTCAGTGGCTGTTTTTGGCATGAATAAACTGTTTCCATGTTTTCTCTTTATTTGTAAGGACATAATTTGTCTGTCAATCTTCTACTCTGTAGCTTCACTTTCTCCCTTGCTTTCTAGGTACTTAAACCCTGTTGGGAGTTTCAGTACCCTCTCCCAAAGCTGCTCTTCCAAAGCTGTTCCCAAATCCTTTTCATTCTTTGAGGGGCTTTTCCTCTGCCTTGAATTCCTTAGAATTTTGAGGGAGGAAATAAACTGAATTGCTTCAGCTTTATGTAGGAGTATTTTTTCTCATGTCTTACTTCTTCATATTTTAAAACTTATTGGATACATCTGTTTATATTACCTTACAGTACACAGGCCCCTATGCAACAGTGAGACACTGGATGGAAATACACATTCAAACATGCTATCAGAAAGTTTTTGTGCTCCATCTAGTCTCCTTAGGCCTTTGAATCTGTTAACATAAATTGAATCCTGGTTCAAGCTGGCTTTTTAAAATAATTTACAAAAAAAAAGCAAATCTGTCCTGCCTTATCCAAAGATATATGTCACCATTAAACTTATTTTTCTTGCTTTATTTTGAAGCCAAAATATTATGCTTAGTCAGTCTTCAGAAGTGAAGAATCCATAAATTTAGTACATCAGAAAAAGGCCACAATCTACTGAATTTGTCTGAAGCTCACAGACTGGCTGAATCCATGTCTAAAGAAAAATTATTTTTTTTACTTCCTTAAGTTCTGAAACCAGATGAATCCTTTATCACAAGACAAAAAACATCTAAACCAAAGTTTAGATTCCCTGAATCCATTTCTGTCCCTGAGATTCACTCCTTCCACTCCTCTGTGTTTATTTTAATGTAGCATTATAAATAAAACAAGCAGCAAGTCAGTGAGAACTATAAGGCAGTCTGTAGAGAAACTAATCAGATGACTCCCAACAAACTGTAGATCATGCCTACTGAACCATAAATGTTGAAAGCAAATGTAAACAAAAAATGAGAGAGGCCACTAAACAATTTGGAGTACCTAAATTTAATGGCAGATAGAGCCTGTGCCTGAATACAGCCCAATTACATTAAGAATGGTTTTGAAATGCTGCTTTTCATCATGTTTCTTCCATTCTTCAGAGTCTGTAGTGCTGACCAACATCAGCCACTATTAAAGAGTCTTCATGCATGTAAAATAATATGATTTCACAATGATTACATATTCACTCTACAGCTGGCTGAGTTTTTACATCTCCATTTGTCATTGACTATTGTGTCCAATTAAATGATTAGCTTTTAAAAACTGCTGCACATTATGAGAGTGAACTTGTGTTCCATTGCACTGAGTGATGCAGAAACAAACTCATTACAGCATGTAATTCACCCATATTAAATAACAAACAGATGGCTGCTGTAAATGAGAGCTGCTTTTTCTCTTCAAAAGTGCCAGGAAAAAGGTGTTTTTATTTATCTTTGTTTCCAGCTTCTTTCTGTTTTCTTGACAAGTGGGCAGCTGGTTGCTGAGGTTTTCAATTGGTGCAGAAGAATGAAAAGCCTGTTTCCATTAATTTCCCCATAAAATAAGTCTTTGAATCATTCCTGTTATAAATGCATGTGCAGTAGCAAGCTGCTGCTTGATTAATTCACTTATTATGAAGATTTCATCTTTTATAAGAGGGCCTGCAGGTAATTTATCTTGTTTAGTAAGATTAGAAAAATGTAATTATCTTGATACCTTTGGACCCCTCTCATTTTAATTGTGTTCCCATAAATTTCAAACATAAAGATGGGAATTTTTTTTTTGCACAAATGTTCCAACATGTGGTAGAAAAATGTGTTGTAAGATCTGCATAAAAACTTATCAAGTAAAATGCATTTAGATTATACTATTAAGGGAATGCATCCAAATAAAACCAGTATACATTTATGGAAGCATACACAAATACCTACATTTCTGGTACCCTGGTCACAGGCTTTTAACAGCTGGAGTTAGATGAAGAATGTTGCGATTTAAGTTCTTTATTTTTCCTTTTTTTAGTTGATGATGCATTTCACCAGGGAAATAAAAAATCTGTTCTGTTTTCACTAGTCAAGTTAAAATTATGTTAGTCCTCAGGTATACCACAAATTGTGAAAAGGAAAAAAGAAAATATATAAGCTGAGGTGTATATGTAACATCAGCTCCTCTGAATGTCTCCAACAGCCTTTAGATGTGTTCTCCCTCCTCTCTCTCATGCCTTCCCTTTGAGTCAAAATTTGAAACAAATCAAGATCCAAAAATCTTTCTTCTCAGTATGTTTTTTTTTTCTTCTCAAGACAACAATTGGGGTATTTTTATTAGAGTTCCATTTATTTATACATTTATAGCACTTTTTTCATTAATCTATTTAATTTTTGTTTGTGTGGTTCCAGAAAAACTATTTTCTTAATTTTTTTTGTTTTTACTTAGTTTTCTAGTAACCTCTTGATTCTTTTCCCCATCCAAAAAAAAGTTGATTAACAATTTGACATGTGTTTCTTTTTCATATTAATTTTAATTCAGAGTAGTTGTGGTGGTCAATTTGCATAAAATAGATTTATAACAACAGAGTAAATATGCAACAACTGCATCATGGGTCACTTAGCTCAGTCATGTGTCCTGGTTTGGACAGGGATAGAGTTAATTTTATTCTTCTTAGTAGTTGGTACTCTGCTGAGTTTTGGATTCAATAGGAGAATAACATTGATGACACACTGATGTTTCAGTTGTTGCTAAATAGTGCCTACCCTAAGCCCAAGACATTTCAGTTCCCCGTCAGTGTGCAGGTACAGAAGAAGCTGTGAGGAAGCATAGCCAGGACAGCTGACTGGAACTGTCCAAAGGGATATTCCATACCATAGGAGGTCATGCCCAGTATATAAACTGGGGGAAGTTGGCTTGGAGTCGTCAATTGTACCTGGGGAACCGGCTGAGTATTGCTTAGTGGGTGGTGAGAAATTGTATTGTGCCTCACTTGTTTCCCTTAGGGTCTTTCCTTTCTCTCTCTGCCTCCTTTTTTCATTAACAATTACTACTATTACTATTATATTTATTTTATTTCAATTATTAAATTGTTCCTATATCAAACCAGGAGTTTTACTCTTTTCCAATTCTGTTCCTCATCCAACCTGAGTGGTAGGCAGGGGGAGAAATGAATGAGTGAGCAAGTGGCTCTGTGGTACTGAGTTGCCGACAGATCTATTAAAATTTTTAGTGTCATAAGCCTTTTAACATTAAAATGAGACAAAAAAACCTTCTGAATGTGTTAAGTATTTTCAGGACTCTGCAGGCATATCTTCTCAGCTCTTGAGGGTCTCTGAAGCAGTTGTTTGAATGTCAGTGAACTGAACATTGTAAGAGACATTACTGACACCATATATAACAATGTGTAAGGAAACAAGTTTTGCAGAGGGAAAGTTCAGGCAGTAAAGAGACTCATAAGAATATGCAAACTGTACAAGGTTGAAGCCATGAAACTGAGAAATGTGTACAGATGGTTGAAGCATTTCAAGTCAGGTGAGACTAGCAATTGTGACAAACCATGATCTGGGAGACCTATGTCAGCAGCAACACACACGAATGCTGAAAAGGCTGAGCAGCTCATTAGGGAAGATTGACGAATAACCCTTAATGACCTTGTTACTGCTCTAAATTGCAGTTCTGCATCAGCACACTGAATCCTGCAGTGGTCTTGAGACTTCATTCATGCCAGGTCCTATGAAAATTCATCCCAGGACATGAACAAACTTGTGACATTACTCTTCAAATCTCAACTGAATTAAAAGGATAAAGAGATATGCTCAATTATAACAGATTTTAGCACTGCAAATATATTTTTGCTTTTTAAGAAATCTCAGGAATCATATATGTCGATATAATTCATATTGCTTATATGGGTAATATATAAGCATGGGTTTTAATTGCCAAGGAATCAAATTGAGGCAGAAATGTAATTTAAAAAATATGTATTTCATACATATGAAAGCCAGCTGTATTCTGTAAACAAAATGTAAACCCACTGAGAGTGTAAAGAGGTCTTATCTTAATGGAGAAGTTAGTAAAAAACTCATATTTCTCCAAATATTTTCCAGGTAATTTACCAAGTGTGAGTGTATGCTCTACATGTTTTATCAAAACATAATCCAAATTGCTGTAGATTCTAGAAACTTACAAACTATTTAGTCTGTCTGATGTATATTTAATGGAATACCTGGTGTCTGGTAGTGGGTGGTTATAGTACTGTCCAACTGATTATTACAGAAAGAACGAAGGTTTGCTTACAATTAAAAGTGAATGTGTTCTTTCTCATGTCTGAAGAAAAAGCCAGTTGATACAATTATCTAATAGAGGGCAGATAAAAAGCCTGGTGTGTAGGGTATATAAGATACTACAGCAAACAAGAGAATTTTGTACTAACAAAAACTGGAATGTAACTGGTCCTTAAAATACAAAACAGCCTGCTGGAGCACAGCAAGACTCAATCTTATACAATATGTAGTCTGTGCTTCACAGTTAAATCTTGTCCTAGCACCAAAAATTTACAGTCCATTCTCCTGGAGAGCCAAAAAATTGATGCTATCAAATCAACTTCAGATGAGGAGGATCAGAGAATTCCAAGCAGTATCTACCTCTATCCTGCATTCACTGCAGCCCTGGGTGCAATCAGCCTTTAGGATCAGCTCATGGCATAACTTCAGTATTAATGATTTCATTTGGAAGGCTTAAACACAGATTCTGTTCCCAGTAATACTAAGTAGTATAGCTTGGATAGCCAAAGAAACATACAATAATACTATCAGAGGAAAAAAGAAAGATAATTGAATGGAATATTTTAAGAATAGGCTAATACAATTATTCTATCCTATTCTGAATGATGAGGGCTGAATATAGACCTATATTTTCTAATGTTGTGTGAAGTTAAACCTGAAAGCTGAAATAAGTTTAAGGTTTAGGCCTCCATTTTGTATGTTTAGATCATAATCCAAATTTAACTCCACTTTCTGGAAATGCTGCCATTTGGGTGACATATCTACAACTTAGATCTGCATTATTTCAATAGATTGTGGAAGAAATGTGGAAAGTCAGCATTTCATAAGTGAGAAGCTTCTTTAGATGTTAGTCTGCAATCACTAATAGTATGAAAAAATTCTTCCCAAACTTTGCCCACAAAATGCTGCTTCAGTAATTCATTAACTTGTTTTAATGAAACAATATCTCATTCCTATTTGGGAAGAAACTAATCTCCTTTCCAAAGCGTTTGCATAATGTATTGAGAAAGAAGTGACTGCAGAATCTGCTGATCATACTTTTGAGGATTCCACAGAGGCTGGGTAAACTTTTATCTAACGCTATTGAGAAAACTATATACACACAAAATTGCCTGCTCAGGCATTTAGTATGGACTAAGAACAAAATATGTTTAGGTTGCAACTCGCAACTTGCAACTTGCAGCTGCTGAAACCTTAAGTTTAATCAAAGAAAATTAACACTTTCCCTATGCTCTCAATTATTGTCTACCTTTATCCAATCCAGAGACATTGTATCAAGCGTGGGAATTCCTCAAAGCATATCATAATCATCCTTCATATAGTCTGTTAGCAATGAGCAACCAGTGCATTGTATCATATTATTACATGTATCTCATACATAGATATATATTTCTTTAACATATACCTATATATACAACTCCTATGTGTGTGTCTCTGTACATACATGTATATAAACACTCTTAAGACCAATTACAATATCACTTTAAGAATAAGTCTTAAGTTTAGAACTAATTTGATTTTAAATAAGAAAATTTAATAAAAAGCACAAAAACAAACAAACCAACCAAAGAAAACACAACCCAAAAGGAAACACCAACCACAAGACTGGAAATAATTCCACCTCAGTACTGAACAGCAGTTTTTTCCTCACCTTTCTCCCAACTCAGAAAACTGTTCCGGTAACGAGTATAGGGAAATAACAGAATGCTGTTATCTAGCTGACTGGGGATCATATACGGCAGTTTATATATACTGTTTCTTTCTGTTCACAGTTGCCTCTTCTGCCTTATGTGTATAAGAAGAACCTTCCACTGACTCATAAGTGGTGACACAGAACACTTGGACAGAGCTCCAGATGGTTGCATCAGAGGGCAGTGATCAAGGACTCAATGTCCCAATGGACACCGGTGGCAAGTGGTGTTCCCTCAGGTGTCCATACTGAGAATAGTAATATTTATTTCATCAGTGATATAGACAGTGAGATCAAATGCACTGACAGGAGGTTTGCAGATGACATGAAGCTGTGGGGTAGGGTTGACACGACTGAAGGACAGGATGCCATCCAGAGTGACCCTGAGAAGCTCGAGAAGTGGGTCCATGGGACACTCATGAGGTTCAAGAAGGCCAAATGAAAGGTGTTGCACATGTATCAAGGCAACCCTTAGTTTTCACAGAAGCTGGGGGATGAAAGGATTGAGAGCAGCCCTGCCAAGAAGGACCTGGAGTACCAGTAAATGAGACATGAGGGATGTGAGCTGGCAATGTGTGGTCGAAGCCCAGAAACCCAACAGTACTGCAACCGGCTCTGGGATCCTCAGCACAGGAAAGATGTGGACCTGATGGAGCAAATCTAGAGGAATTCATTCAACCCTCAAACCTTGCAAAAATTTAGAATGATATCCACCTCTTACTCTGTGAATTTTTTTTTTTCAGAAGTCTTAAGCCATCTGTATTGTAAAGTGAATTTTTGCATAATTTTTTGTTAAGGAGTTAATTATATTTTGCTATCTATTGAAACTGTTCTCTGACAAAGTGAAATATTGTGAACTCAGCTAGGATTTATTCTGGACAGAGATCATTTAACAAGGCCAGTAAAGTTGTCTTCAAAATTTTAGAAGCTCGCTCAGTTCTGAAGGAATTAATTCCCTCTCTTTTTTTTTTTTTTTTCTTTTTTTAAAGCATAGTATCCCTGCAATAAAAAAATTATAAGTTTATAATATATAGGCATAAAAAGTATTATTATCATTTGTTAGAGAAAATACTGCCTAAGATGACAGATACTGAATATTCAATTCTCTTTAGAAGATAATTTCACAACTTTACTATTGGAATTAGAATGAAAAATAGTAGGAAAAGAGGAATTAGAAACATCTAATTCTACTAAAATTTTAATAAAACATGAGATACTTGATTTTCTTGCACTGAAGTGCTTTTAAGCTTACACTGATTTTACACCAAGAACTAGTCTAATAAGTTGAGGGGTTTGTGTTTGATGAGCATTATGCAAAATTATGCCAGGTTCACAGGCTTTCCTTTTTCTGTCTTACCATGTTATTTTCTTTAAACGGGGTAGGACTGTGCTTGAACTACAGTAGGAAAGAAGACAAACTTCCCATCAGATAGGCTTAATCCTGCAACTGCATTCATATGTGTAGGAAATCTGCTTCTTTGGAACTCTGCCAGGATTAGCGGAACTCACACAAAGCTGCAAGGTAATTGCCCAAATTTTTTACCAAGACATTTATGCACATCCTATATTCTCCTTCTCACCACAATACTTCTATGTTTCTGCTTATTGAATTTGTTTACTTTTTTAATGTCTTAAAAACACACAAACTTTTCTCTTTTCAAGTGACCAATAGCAAATTGTAATTTTTGGCTGAAAAAGGGTCCCGCTTTCAAACATGACTGAGCATCATCTTTCTTTTAAAAACATCTGTAAGTTCAAGAATGAAAGCACTGGTTAATATTTTTGCAAATTAAGACCACATAATGTTCCCCAGTAGAGTCAATGTCCACTCCTCTAAAACTCTATGTAAAACACTTGTTCCTATCCAGTCAACCACAACACTGTGCAGAATGACTGTTAGAATCATCTGGTCTGCTGTTTACCATTATAAGAAGATAAAATTCATCTTCATAACAAGAGAAATTTTATAAGCTTGATTTAAAATTGCACAGACCAATTTCTGTTTGGCTTCCTGGAATGTACATTCCTGATAATTCTCATCTGCAGTGAGGACACAGGCATGAAAAGAAGTGGATGCATTTGTCTTGCTCATCATGTCAATTTCATATGAACTGCATGTGAAAGAGAATGATTTAATTTTATTATTTCATTGCTGATTCCAATCAAAGCAAAGAACAGGGGTCTGGAAAAGGGAGAAGTTTCTAGCATCTATGGTGCTCTATTTTGCCACAGGTTGTCATACCACAGCATTGCTCTTGTCCTACTAAGCAGTGCAATACAGCAGGATTTTAACTTTTAGCTTAACACTTCATTCTATCTGGGGATATATTTAACATTTTATTAAATTTCATAGGGTTTGTTTTATTCACTAACTATTTACTCCTACTTAGGGGTGACCACAACAACCAAATACCTTAAAGGCACAAATCCACTACACTAGTAATTCAGTGTCTTAGTTGAATTCACTATCTAAGGCATTTCTTAACTCCTGTAAATCCACTAGTGACGTTATGATTTTTCATATCTTAGAAAAGTTAGCTGATGTAATTCAGGAAAAAACTGTCTCTAGGAATGAGACATAGTTTCATAAATTGTGTAAAATAGCTAGAACCGAAGTAAACCTGAAACCCTCTAAAAAAAGGCATGAAATTCCAAAGGGGGTCATTGCTTTGTGTTAGCAATATTTTTCTTGTCTCCAGAGTGAACTAAAAAGAATCACTGCTGCCTTGCATACCTGCAAAAAGAGTGTGGACTCAAAAAATTATTTTCAGTTACACTTAACTGTTTCTATAACTGTTTCTAATGAATAATAATGTAGTGCCTAAATTAGCCTTTACAATGTATTAGCTTTCTCAGATTAACTTAGAGTGAACGATAAGGGAGACAATTAACAAAAAATCGAGAACAGAAATAGTTGTAAGTAGTCAGAAGAAATCTAAAGAAACAGAAGTCTTAATACTCTTTAACTGTGAACCAAGCATTCAGGAAGCCTGCAAGCACTAATATATTTGACTCTTAATTCATATATAATTAAAGACAGAGCTATATTGGTGTGGCTTGGGGTTTTGTGAGGGCTGTTTTGGTTTTCTTGTTTTATTTTGGTCTTTGGTTTTTGGTTTTATTTTATTTGGAACCTTTTTAGCTAAGCATTTATCCCATTTCTAATGCCATAACTAATTATGGGAAATGTCTTTAGATATACATGGCAGACTCATATCTCACCACATGAACTATTGGGGTTTGCGTTTGTCCTATTTTTTTATTTTTGGGGGGTAAGTTATTAAAATGGTATTATTAACTTTATTTTACACTACAGAACAGCATAAAATGTCTTAAAAATGGATCCCTGCCATGAATAATATATGTAAGATTTATCTACAGCTCTGTTTATGAATCAAATGCATGGCACTACAGAAAAATTACTAAACTTTAATTGTTTATCACTTCCTTTGCTTATTCTGCACCACAATGATGCAAAACTACTTCAGTTTTCCCCTCCTGATTTTCAAAATTAAATGGATGAAGATCAGTAACATATCCTCTGCTTGCACTTCAACTTCACTGACACTACAGACCATACCCATTATGGTATTTCAGGTCAATAATTCCCGAACTAAGAAGGATTAATAGGATTTATGACCCTCTTTTCAGCTGCATGTAGCACAACCAGTACTAATTACATTTTCATTAACCTCTGTGGCTAGCTCATGTTCTAATAATTTAGCCCTGTTATGGCTTAATCCAATGTTTTACATGTTCAATAAAGTGAACACACAAACAAAAGCTATATAAATAAATCCTCATGGCCAAATCATGGCTGCTCTAATGAAAAAATACTTGTAAAAGAGCTACTGCTTCTAGAATCTTCCAAGGTCTGGACCATGCATTTATCAGCTCTATCTTGGCTCTCAGAGTGAATGATTCCACAGTAAAAGAGGCATTGTGGGGCCTAAACATTAGATAAATCCAATTTAATTGCATAAATTACAATGCTAAACAAGTCCTATGCAAGTTGCCTTATAATGGCGAAGTCCATACTCTAAAAGATGTTAATGCTGCAATTTCAAGAACTAGTGGAAGTGTGTCTCCTAAATGTACGTGGAAGGCTGTTTTTGGGAGGTATATCTGGGAGGTACATCTATTCACTCCCATCTCCACTGAGTTACTCCCAGGTATCTCTTTCCCAGAGGGAATAAGGGGTACACAGGAGACATAGTTCAGCTGTCAGTAATAACAGGACTCTTCACTATGACAGCTGTCTCCAGCCATTCTCCATTCCCAAGAAGAGTCAGAGACAACTGGACTGCCAATGCCAAATGCTGTTTCTGCAGTCAAAAGAGGAGATGAGGTTGAATTCACCCCAGATTCTGCAAATTTCCAAGAAACAAGTGCTGTCCCACTACCACTCTTCCTCTGTGCTGTGCTTTCACTCCTTCTCTGCTGCAGGTTAACATCAGCTCCTTAACAATTGTGTGGCTTTGATTATTTGACTAAAATTAAATATATTTAATCTAAAAGGGGCAAGGCAACAGATCCTTTCCCCAGTCATGATGAATACAGGATATGAAAATAAATTGACATGGGAACCATGATAGCTAAATTGATAAGGAATTTAGAATTAATGTTATGTGAGAAGCACTAATTGCTTTATGTATTTTTATTTTTAATTTAGTGCTAATGTGTAACACTGTGGAACATTAGATTATAATACATGTTCATTGAAATAAAATAAACTGATTGCAAACAGAATACCAAGAGGTATTTTGAAGACAGTTTCACAAAGTATTTTCCTATCTAATGAGACATAGGGGATGAAATCTCTAATTGCAATTGGATTTGGTAAAACAGCAACTTCTCTTACTCTCACAGTAGGTGGAGTAAGTTTTTCATGGCGATACATCTAGATTTAAATTGAAATCTAAGATATATCTTTAACCTGAGGATCGAAGTGCAGCTTGAACTAAAGTGAACTTCATACAAATTCTCTTTCGTCCTCACAAACTTTCATAATTTGAAATAAGCAATTTTATAATTGTTACAATTTCTAGGACATAAATCCTCTGCCAGAATCATCTGTTTTTCTAGGATGCTAATTCTTTTCCACATGTAATTACTGTTCAGTCTGGATTATCAGTAATTCAGCCCATGTACTGCAGCCAAATCTATCTTTACCTGGAGACAAAAAATGCAGAAGTCAATAGAACACAATAGAATAACTGTTACATTATGTCACACCAAAGTCACATTTCAGCTAACATAAACCATTTAATCCAACCAACCTTCAGAGTCTCTTTTCTGCTTCTGTCTGAAATGCCAGTCGAATCCAGTGTGAAAATGGGCTTACTGGAAGTGTAAGCACAATCTTTATATCACTTTGATTATAGCTTCAAAACTGCCTGTTATTCATGGAGTATACATTACTTTTGGAATAGCTGCCACAATTTCTTCCTTTCTTCACTTTTCTTTGACATTTTTTTTTGCTCTGGTCATTCTCTAGATCTTTCAGTGCCTGGGCTTTCTCACACTTTGCTTTCTTTTTTTTTTTTTTTTTTTGAACACTGGCTACTGTGAACAATACCTACAATTTTATTTTCCTTGACTGCATTCCTTAACCAGAATATAAACTTTGGTGGAGATTGAAAGAAAAGATTGCTGACATAAAAAAAAAAATCCAAAAAACTCAAACCACCATAAAACAACGAACCAACAAATAAAGGAAAAAAAACACAACACAAACAAACCAAAAAGCTCAGCAAAAAAAAGGATCAGTGGAATGAAATAACTATAAATACACAGATAACTCCAATGCGGTAGTACTTTATTTGTACAACTATGGCAGCAAAATGATCTTCCGGTTACAAAACTTCATTATTAGCCA
>JAWWES010000001.1:64154543-64180672 GCA_035583135.1 Lophotriccus pileatus
AACTGAAACTTATTTTACTTTCTCATTATACGCAGTGTGTTCTTACTTCAGATTATTTATGCACGTGTTAATCTTTCTGCTTCTGCTGTTGAACTATAATAGATGCTAGTGGCTTCACAGTTTATCAGGCTTTTCAGTCTTGTACATAAACACAGTAACAGCTGTGAAAGATTCTAATGCTATGTGAAACTGGCAAGTGTATTTCCATTCAATGTGAACTGTGCAGAGTAAGAGAAAAATTCTAAATTCAAGAGCTCTGTCCCACTTCCAGTTTTCAAAATTACTGCATAAAATGCCTTATCCTAGTAGAACAGCTAAAAAACTTTGAGCAATTATAAGATTTGCTCAACTGTTGCTGTGCTTGCAAATGAAACTATTCCACATGTGATTACAATAAGAAACTTTACAATTAAAATACATGAGAGACACATCCCCTTTTTGGATAGACAGACATAAGTATATTCTAGATGAGAATGTCTAAGCATTAGCTTTGAGTCCGTAGGCTTCTGAAACAGCCTTTCTAAATAAGAAATAAGTAATATTGATTGCTCTAAAGATTAGCACTTTTCATATAGAAACTCTCAGGACTGATAAACAAGGAAATTACTTCAAATCTGTGCAAAAAGTAAAGCACAAGCAGTAATAGTTTGCATGTACATGCCTTCAGTCAATTCCTGAACTGTTCACTGTTTAGCAGAGAAGCTAAACAATCCGCTATTTATTCTCTTCTTCTCTCTACTGAGATTACCAAAACCAGTGAAAACTGCCATCAATTGTTATGGTGTTGTTCATGTTTTGGTAAATTAGCATAAGAATGCACACGTTTAATAACCATTAAATAGCAATGACTGTATTGAAGGTCTACACTTTGTATAAATATTTAAAGTATATTCAGTCTCATATTTCTTGAAACTTGCAAGTTTTTAATTTAGCTGCTGTATTTACTACAAAACAACAAAAAGAACAAAAAGTGTGAATAAATTTGATTTTCCAGGCTGTCAATTAGCATATTTCTCCTTATAAAGACACCTTAGAAAACACATAAGGATCAAATTTAATTCTTTAGTCCTTGTAGGTGTATCTCAAAATATTTTCTCACATCTAAATTCTTATTTGCATCGCTAAAGCTTGTACACTGGAAAAACAGCAAAAGAATCCCAAAGACAAAACTATTATATTCTGCATAGGAGGATGTACCACAGAGTGTTTTGTATATATTCACTTCAACAAAACTGCTGATCAGAAATGCTCCAGTTGAAGCTCCATGTTTCCAATAAACCGAGAAAATCAGAAGAAAGTTGCAGAACAAGACTGTCTCATTTTAATTTGTAAATGTTTTTCTCAGAAACCATTCAATAATCAGGCAGAAAGAGAGGGGACACCTCAGAACAGTTCCTTCTCTGTTTTACCCTTTTGCTTTCTAACCTTTTCTATTTTAGCAAAAGCTGAGAAAATCCCCAAAGATTGCTTGAAAATGCCAGCATTTCCTAAGCACTGTTAAAGATAGATTGCCTTTTCTTTTTTTTTGTCTTCTCAGGGCAAAAAAATTACTTTGTGAGAGGATGAGGTGGAAGCAGTGAGTTTTATGCCAAGTTTGAACTCTGTAAGAAGGCAATTGCTGAGAACTGACTTACTTTTCCTTGTGATGTTACTGATAGTACTTATGAGGAAAAAAAAAAAAGAAAAAAAGAAAAAAAACCTCACCCCAAACAAACAAAAAAATTCCCAGAGTGACAAACATACAGTGAACATTAAATGTTACCAGACAGTGATCCTGCATTTATGAAGTTTCACCAGAAATTTTGAGGCATGGACTTTCAATATTAACATTTCAATTTTAACAATAAATAACTCCTGGTCACTTAGATCTTGTATATAAACAAAAACCAATAACTACTGTTCATGTCTGTGTTGGAAAATGATTTTTTTTTTGTGCATGTTTTCAAACTGCTTGTGTTGAACAGGTTCTACAGTTGAGAAGGAAATTGCAGAATGTAGAGATCTGGCAGAAGGGATTATTTCCTATTATTCTCCTCTAAATAGATATTAGTTTTGAATTGGGGTAATACTCCTGTTTCTAAATAGGATTGTCAGTAATATAAATTCTTGCATCTATCCCCCACTTCATAATTTGTTCAGAAAATAGATATTTTTAATCTTTTAATCTCTACTGATAAATCCTCCAGTACATATGCCGTTCTTTGAGTTTGATTTATGTACATTCTTGAGCCAAAGGGAGCTTACAAGAGCTTTCTTTCTATAGTCCATTAACAACTGGGTTCTGATCCAAACCCCACTGCAGCTGGAAAACACTTCACTGTGAGTTCAGAGTCTTCCAGTGAGGACACCAAATGGGGTATTGTTTTCTTAAGTTTTATTAAAAGCTATTTCTTGTTACATAAACCAGATTTACCTTATTTTGCCATTGTTCACTCATGTGAAGCCTCTTAGGTAATTTCTAATCCTTATGATATTGTGTACATATTTTTCAATTTCTGATCTGTACAACCGTTATTATGTTTTAGACAAAGTATTAGTTTCAGTATTTTTTTATAAAAATCCTACCTAATTTCCTGTTTTATCAAATTCAGTATCGGGATAAGGAGAGTTATTATAATGAAGTTCCTTAAAACTGAACAATCTTCCCTGAATTTGATGGTGCATTTATCTCTTCAGAAAGAGTGAGTGAGAAAAGGACAGAGTGAGGGAGACACGGATTTCTGTGTTATTTCTTACTTCTCACTGACACTTAAACATAATTTTAGATCTTAAATTGATGATTATAATTATATGTATCTATATGGATAATTCGAGAAAGTGATCATAATTCTTTTCTGGGTTTAGATAATTTCTTCTTATATATATTGTTTAAAACAAGACTGAAAATCAGTCTCTGAAATTTTATAAAATCTGTTCTAATCTAATAAATGTGTTTGCTTTCTTACATATTTCCTGTTCAACACTTTATTATGGACAAAAGGATGTATTTATCTGACCAATGTCAGAGGGAAAAAAAGCCTGCGGAAGTTGAAATGTTTTCTGGTACTAAAACTCCAAAGCTTCAGGAAGTTTCTTTATTACTTAGTACTGTATGTTCTAATCAAGCATAAAACAGGAAAGTGACTACTATCAAAGGACCCATAAAAAGAGTTTATGATGTTTCAGATTCAGACAACATAAAAAAGGACATATTCAAATTAGAAACACTATTATAAAGTGTGATTCTATAAGGAATCTCCATAACAGACTTAATAACCTGATTAAAGAGACAAAGTAATAGCAATATACACAAGTACTAATTAGAACATTGAAACTATTACGCCTCATGTGGGAGACAAGTAATAAAATTCAAAGAATATTTGTGAGAAACACTATCAGACTAGCTTTTAAGTTTCCTACTGCCTCAGGCTGATTATGTGAACTTGTGGCATGTGTCGAAAATGTTTAAGCCAATCCACTTGGCCTGGTAATGCTCCCTTCTCTCAGTGCATTTTGCGTTGTTATAGTAAGATATGGTTTGGCTGAAATACTTTTCACAATGGCCCTGTTTGCCATTGTTAAAAGATTCAAAACATGTTACTTTAGTATTCAAGAAAGACATATTGCCTTAGTAATATCATAATTCTTTAAAATTACTTGTTGTCCTTTTGTTCTTGAACATATAGCAGCTTTGGATGTCCAAGATAAATATCTTAATTGTAAAAGGACTATTTGAATAAATATTTAAAATATTAAATTATAGGTAAAATATCTAATAATTATAAAGTCTCACTGGATTTTGACTTGTATTAATATTTCAAATAACGGAATAGAAATAAATTGTAAAAAGGCATCATTTGCTGTGGTAAAGAACTCCTTTATGTTTCTAAAACACACAAAGGTGACTCACATGAAAAATGTAAAGCAATGCCCAAAACATACAAAACCATACACCGCATTTTTGAAGCAGTTAATACTACTTAAATATAATCTTATTTCACTGACTGATTGTATTACCATCACACGTTACCTGACTGTATTACCATATCACATATAGGAAAACACAGATGCTTTCAGAGTACTAGAATAGAGAGAGTGACGATGTACTCAGAGGGTATTACTACACACTTTTAATTGAGCTAACTCTTTTCTTATCTTTCCTAATACGTAGGGAAATTTTCTATTAGTGTCCACGTATTTACTTCACCACTAAATTACTTAAACTCACAAAGCACTTCAACATGAGCATTTCCTCTCCTTTTCACATTTTTAGAAAAGCAATCAGCTTGAATTCCTGATCCATAGTCCTTTCTTATGGGACTTTATGGAGCACAACGTTTCAAAAGAAGTCCTTTAAACTAGAGACAACATTCAATCACAACTTATTTGGATCTAATATTCTCATCCCCATTAGATTTCAAATTCTTCCTTCATTAACTGGTTCTTAGACTTTATTATCAGCCTGAAGTTACAGCCAAAACCAGAATGTTCCCTTCCCCAAATGGTAAATAATAAACCAAACAACAACCAACCAACCAAAAAAGACTTTATATTTACTGGATATAAAATGGCTGCTCAATTAAGTTGTTTGTAAAAAAGGTCCAAATTACATTAATTCAACATTCATTAGAAATTTAGAATAATGTTCTTTCTAGTTAACCTCCTGTTAAAAACAACTCTTTCTTTTCCGGTCACAACTGAATGAAACATGAGTCCCCAGATATTCAAAACACGATTTATCTTAAATAATTTCTACAAGTTGTGGGAACTGGAAGAACTGCCCTGACTGCAGCCCCATAGTCTCAAGTCAAGTGAATTATATACGCTTTAGAATTTGCACACTGACAAAATGTCATATCTATGCCAATTATGTGATGTTTCATGTATTAAATAGTTTCATTGACACAGAAACTTACTGCATAAACTGTCACTCTTCACATCACCTCTAAATTTGACTGAGTTCTAAGGAAGATGACCTCTTTTAGTCTAAAATGTATTTTCCCAATTATATTTAAACTTCTTCTATGGTACTAATATTAAAATGTTTAATAAATATCAGTCCTCTATCATAAACATTACCACCAACCATAGTACATGTTTATTTTAACCCTCTGAGGGTTTCCCCCACAGTATTTCTATTCATTTTTCATTCACTATTCATTATTAAAATAAATTACTGTTGTATTCAGCTCAGCTGCAGGCAAAATAGTTCCATTCCAGGTGCCCATCAACTTTTTAAATCAATTAAGTTAATTGATAGCAGGTTTAACCGTTTTCTTAATTATGACTGCAAATTTTTAAAACATCCACCCCCCAAAAAAAAAAAAAAAACAACCTGAAAAACACTTCAGAGTCAGCAAAACAAACAAGATAATAATAGAAATTCACGTAACAGAACCCTTCTTTTGTAACTCTTATTGTTAAAAAGGATCTATAAAGAAGGAAATTCAGTGACAGAACAGATCTCTGCTTCTCTTTCAAAGTAACTTTAAAGCATTTTATCAGTCCATTTCATAGCTGAAGACCGTGTTTTAATTAGAATCAGCTGTAAACTACATTAACAATGATAATGTAAATGGCACTCCTTCTCCTAGGTAAATTCAGAGCTGGGATAATATTAAAGAGTAATGGTTGCCATCCTAAGCAGAGAGGAAAAAATACCTTGCAAATAGTAAAACGATTCTTATGATATTCCTAGTCCTTTCATCAGTATTTCTGTCTTTGCCTTGCTTCAGGTTTTTAAGCATTCCCCATTCCCATATAGCACAAGGTTCTCTATAACATAGTCCTCTCTTCTGTTGGACAACAGCACCAGAATGTGTAACAGTAGTGGAATTTATGTTAAAAGTTTCTCAATTAGGCCAAAATATGTTTGAGTAAAATTGAGCATTTGAGTTTTCTAGTGTAATCAAGAATAGTAAGATTCAAACACTATACATTTCCCTTCTATGCAAAATTTTAATATTGGAAGACCATTTTCCTTCCAATTTTTTCCTAGTTCAGATGAGGAACATACCTTTCTGAAGGGAAACTCAACATTTTTGGTTTACTTTGAGTCAGTAAAGCATTTATTTTCAATATTATAATTTTAATACATACAGTTTTATATCTCAAGTTCTAATATTATAGTAGTATAATCAGTATTAGATTTTAGGAACATAATATCAAACATAATGTACACATACATCATCATTATGAAATAAATAAAAATGGAGCTGTCAAAATGAAGCATTTTGATTTGATCAAAGCATCATATTTTGACTTTGCATTTCGAAAAATCCTCTAAACTAACAACCCCCTGCAGATTATTTAGATCACATTGAAACTTGGTTTCTTGATGGAATATTTCCATCAAAAATGTTATCAAGCAGGCAAAGTTATTAAGTTAACAATGAGGCAACACTATGAGGTCAATCAAGTGCTTAGCAGAACTTTTTAGTGTTAGGTTGAAGGTGCCATATATAGCGTGACTAAGAGTGACAAAGAGCTATGGACTGTTCTAACTTTAATTCCTGTCCTCTTAGCTGGCTCAGGCAGAACAGGAACAAGCCAACAACAGGATGATTGAGATGTATTTCTCTACTATACCATCCTCTGAGCAAATTTAATGCTTACGCACTCTAAGTCAGCAAGATCAGAATTTTGATTTTCCATTTCTTATGTGTATCACAAGAAGAAAGAATTCTGTTAAATAAGGTAGATTTTAAGAATCCTTAGTGTGGTCAGCTGCATACTGAGATACTGGGATTTGAAAAGACAATGAGAATATTTATGCCTTTAAGTATTTATCAGGGCAGTAGTTATAAGAGTAAGGAATTCATGGTAAAGTTATAAACAGGTGCTTGTATGTTTTTCAGAAAAATGTCACCTATGCATTTTTAGCTTTCACTCAATAATACTATGGAGTTATCTTTGCACTGATGGAGAACACACAATGGTTAAAGCATACATATTGGTTATCACAAAAAGTTGATGGGACAGTTTTGCAGAAAATAATTCACTGATCAGAATTATGTCTAAATTCACTATCCATCCCTAATTTTTTTATGAGAGAAATTGCAATGATTTATTTCACAAAAAACTATGGACTCTTTCCAAAAATTTCATGTAAGTATATTTAAAGAAAGATTTATGAAGAAAACTTACAATATGAAACAAAGGCTAAGTAATCACTGCAACCAGGAATTACCTCTGCATTTTGCAAATAAGAGGAAAAAAACCCCCCCACACACACACACAAAAAAAAAAAGGTTAAGATTTTGTTTGTTGACTTGTTCTTCAAAACTCCTTCCATTGTTTCCAAACTTTGGTCAAGCCTACTTTACATGTTCATTATAAATAAATGGTTAGTATGCAATTTTAAAGATGCCCTGAAGAGTGAAATTCCAATTTTTTTTACAGAATTTGTGTTAGTAGGTGGCTTTTTAATGACTGCAGTTTTCAAACCTCTAATGTCAGCAACTTCGTTTATCAACATTTTTTCTAGTGCTAAATACTTTGACTTTTTTTGTTGCTTTTTCATTTTGGTGTTTGGAGGTGAGAAAGGCTAAACAATCTATAGATGTACATAACAGCTTGTGAAAACATTAATTATTTTGTTTTAGCCAAAAATAGGGTAAGAAGGGTTTTGGTTGGGTTTTTTTTATGTTATTACAAAAATCATATCATTTAAAATAAACTAAATGCTAGGAAAAAAAAAATAGCAATCTTGTTGGACTGATAGTATAGTGCCTTACTTCCTATTCAGTCATGTCTTTTTGCATTTTCAGAGAAGAAAGGATTTGATCTGACAGATTCCATAATCTTAGTTCTTACTGAGTTTAAAAGGAATTAAGTCATACATTCCTGAAGGCTCTGATATACACAAAAAGGTGTGAAGACAACAACAGCCAATATTTTAAAGGAAATATGACATACACTAAATATTGAATATTTCAAAGTTAATGCATTAGTCATTCATCATTCCTGCCTCCAAGTGTCCAAAAGTTAGCCATCTAGTCTATCTAAGTTTCTCATTTAAATTTCTCCTTTCAGGAAAGAGAAAAACCCCTCCAGAGATAGACTGCCCCTTCTAAAATGGCTTTAGAAAAGCTAGCATAATAATGAAATCTGAGAGTGTAGTTCCATGCTATTTTATTTTACTAATGTCAAAGCTATCCTACCCTCATATGCTTGCTTCTGGCTCCACGCAGTCATTTACAGAATTGAGTTCTATTAAGTTTTTAGGGGAGGACTCCCAAGGAAGGTTTGCTTTTATTTATAACTTTCATCATTCCTAGTCCATCTTACCTCATGCTCAGATTAACAGTTAATTCAGCTGCAGCTCTGAATCATGGTAGAAATGCCAGGACAGTCCAAGCTGCCTTTGTCACTAGAGAAAACACAGAGTTGAACCATGACTTGATACATGTGAAGCATGCGGTTTTATGTCTGTTCATGCCATAGAAATTTATTTTAAAATTTTTTCTCTTCAAAAAATATGAAGAAGCAGCCAACTGTGGTGGTTTTTTTTTTCACTAAGACTGTTGCTCTTATCAATAGGGTTAATAAAGAAAATACAGAGCAAATGCAGTATACTCTAAACAGAAATTTTTATGTAGTTAGTCTACAAACTTTATTTTTCCTACTGGGTCAGTCATGTACAGTAACAAAAGTGGTCAGTAAATATGAAAAAAAAATTGCCATTGTTAATTGTACTGTGAACTGAGTGTGACAGAACTATCTTATTGTTTCTGAAAAGATCTAAAACTGGCCGCTGTTTAACTAGAAAATAATTTCCTCCAAATTGAGTCCTGCTTTACGCTCCTGCTCACCACTACCACAAAATCCATTACCGAAAATGACTGCCATTCCCCTTGAGTTCCAAAGAATGATAGTAGAGTCCATTCTTTTTATTACATCTATGCAGTAAAGCACTCTTTCATTTTTTAGGGACACTTTCATTTCCACCAATGTAGATTTTTCCAAAATGTTTTTATTGCATGCTTACATCATAGAAGCATGACAAACCCTAAATAACATGTAAATGTATCAATTTCTATTTTGCAAATGTTTGACATTGAATTATCTAAAAGATTTTCTGCTTTCAGCTGCATTACAGATTGTTCTGAGAAAGTTGATCAGCTGTGGCATTCAGCTCTTCATTAAGCAGTCACTGAGTTTCTTCAGGTTGAAAATCCCACCCCCTGTCTTTTTTACAGCATCTGGTCTATCGTAGAATCACTCAACAACTTTTTACAGATACTTTTTTTTTAATTTATCAGGTTTATTTGTATAATATGAGTCAATTAAATTTGCGTAGAGCAGATCTCTGCTATTGGGATTCTCTTCTCTGAGTCTTTCAATTTCCCTATAGGGTTTTAATACCTGATGATGATTGTTTTTTGTAATTAAGATTTAAGTACCCAATCCCTTAAGACTTGTCATACAGAGAGCTGCCACTCAAGCATTCAGCAACCCTTTCAGGCGCACCCTCTCTTTGTCACAGTCTTTTTCTAGCATCCGAGAGCTTAGAAGAAAGATTTTGGTTAAGCAGTGCTGTATTTCATCCCACATATTTTGCTAATCCACACCATACCCTTGCTGCAGTTTACCTCAAACTACTTAAAGGGTAAAGTGATAATGTGTCTTTTAGCAGCTGCCAGCAGCACATCATGGGAATGAATAAGGCTTCCCTTTGACTGAGAAAAATGAGGAACTGCTCTGTCAATCCCACAGCTTATTCATACTGTAAAAACTACTAAAATAATCTAGTAGCCTAGAAACCAAATTTATGGATACAGATTTGGTACTTGGTATTTGGTACTTTGGTTCATAACTCAGAAACAATAAACATGGGGCCAAAGTCAGAATGTTTGTGTTTGGGAGCTTTTTTTCCCCATTGTTTCAGTCAAGAATTGATGAGAGGCAGGGCAGATGCACTCAACAGCAGCAATATGCCAAGGGAACTAAAGGTCAGCGCATCTGTATGAAATCCTGATCAGTGATGCCAATCATGTTTTTGTACCACAGAATTTTGCTTCTGTAATGTCAAATAACACTTAAATGCTAACATAAGATGTACAGAAATGCACCTCAGTTGAAGTAGTTTTAGCCACAAGGATAACAGAGGTCATCAGCATCCAGGATCTGGATCAGCATCTGTCCTTCCCTCAGGTCCCCAGTTGTGCCAGGAACCTAAGCTGTCTTACAGACAAACAGCATGGCACAAGACTGCATCACTAAGCAAAACAGAGGGTGCTGAGGACCTGGCATCCACTCTGTACACATCTTGGGATGTTTGATTTCCAATTATCTCTAGAAAAGCCCTGCAGACTAAATACCCACTGGTGTTTGGATCATTTTAGGCTAATCTCTAGTGTGCAATCTGGGTTTACTTTCATCCTAAAGGAAGACAATGATGTAGGGTGATACTATATTGTGGATTGAACCAGACCTATAAGAGTAATATTCTTTTCAGAAATGCACTCCTCATCCAAAGTCAAAAGCTGATGAAGGCACATCCACAGCATTCAAAAGTCCAGAGATCACACATAGCAAGGGGGAAACAAAAAGCTATATTTTTAAATCTCTTGAACTTGAATCCCCACAGATGCTGTGACTGTGTCTTTAATATCAGCCTTTTAAAATTCCCAAATAGAGTATTAATAAAGAATTTCAAAGTAGCTAGATTGTTTTAATATATCCCTTCCTGTTTTACTTTTAATTTACCATGCCACTAATCTATCAATCTAATCCTGCACTCATAATTATTTGTTGACTTTAGTAGAGAGAATTAATACATCTTTCAGGCTCCTTAAATGATAATACATTTCAAATTTAAAATTACCATCAGGGTAGCAGGGCTCCAGGGGAATGCATGAAAACACCTCCTTTTGTTTGATAGAACCTTTAGACATATCACATGCTACTTATAATGAGTTGCTTTATCCAGATTAGATTTAGAAAAACACCTTTTTTTTTTTTTTGTCACAGATTTTGCAAACAGAGTGTATCTAATTAGAAACAAGTTATATATTCAGCACTTAGTGTCAGTGCTTTAGTAGCAATGTGATAAAAAAAACTAAGAATAACCCAGGGGAGATACAGAGAATCTGTGCCAACAGTGTTCATGGCTTCACAAAGCACTCAGTCACAAACTGTCAAAGAGAAAAAAATTATGTAAGTTTGTGTATAACATACTTTGTTGAAAATATGCTAAATAGCATAGCATATGATTTATCTTAATTGTCATTCTCTTCAATGGAGTGTGTCATTGATCTTCCTTTTCTTCCCAATGCGTGTAACTTGCCTTTGTTAATTCACCATGTATCAGTTGTTAGCTTACTCCTAAGTTCAGTCCTGAGCTCTTGTAAATGCTGTTTACATGTTCATTTAATATAATTTACAAAGTAGACAATCAGAACTGCAGATCCTTACTTATAAATTGATGTGGTGCTCCTTTAACTATCTACACCATGTCCTTCAGGAAACAGCCCTATCTAAACTATCCAAATCAAAATTATTTGTTTCAGACAGCCTTTATTCTATATGGTCCTGTCCACTCAAGCAGCAAGAATGCGATTTTTTTCGCCTAACTTTCAGTGTTTATGCATGACAAAATGACCCGGTTTGGGGTTCAGAGAAACAAAGAGTCTGCTGGGAGCTCCCTGGTGGTGTGCAGCATGCAGGTCCCTGCCCTGTGTGAGAGCAAGGGGCTGCAGTTCCACGGCTAGCAAAGGAACACACAAACCACACCAGGGTAGTGGTAATGGCGAACTAGTTTATCAGGCAAGGGTACAGGATTTTATAGGGGTCTGTGTGGAAAGGACTAGAACTAAAGGGGAGACTATGTAAAATTTACATATGGGATAGGACAGTTACAGGAATAGGGGGTAGCTCTGCTGATAACTATGGGGACTAGCATTGGGTCAGGAGAGTAATAGATCACTTAGGTTGTCTTGTCTCTGGCCCTGCTGTTAGTCACAGCAGCTTTCAGGTACTTATCTGGGGCCAGAACAGTTTCTCTTTCTATATCTTGGTTTCCTGCTCCGGGAAACTGTCTTTCCATTGGTTAAATCCTGCTCCAGGTTTTAATCCAACCCTAACAACAAAACTGCCTTCTACTCATAAACAGCCTATGGGTCTTTTTTTCATCTGTTCCTATTATGACTGTCTATCATAGGAAAAATATGAACTGCACCCATTGTTCTATATGCAGTTATATGGAAAGCAGCTATAAGAAAAGGAAGTCTCACTGTCATACCAAACTGAAGATTCCTAAATTTAGGACAAATGAAAACTAGCCAAAAATCTGTCTCTGAAGTGCAGCTGCTGCAGCAGTAAGGCTTTGAGTTACAGCATGATCACAGTAAACTCTTTGGCATTCTAGATGTAATTCATCGTCAATATAATTAAAATTATTTGGTAAATTATTTATAAAAAAGGGAGAAAGTTGACATGATTTTCCATGAAAGCACTGGTTTTACTAGTTTGTTTTAAGGTTATTCTTCTTGAAGAACTAAATTAATCTAGAAGATGATTGAATCAAGACAAGCCCTAAAATCAGAACATTTGAAAGCAATCATGGGTATGGAAAAGTATGAAGAAAATTCATAAAAAATATTTTTTGTAATTAATATATGGCTATTTGGCTTTTTAATTAATTAAAACTTTATTACTCAATGTGACCATAATTTATTTGTCATTGTTTAGAAACATAAATTAAAGTACATATTTATCATATGTAACCCAAACTATAAATGTTTTTTATTCGTGCCTAGGTACTGTATAAACATAGATAAGTATGGAAATACTATATTAAAGATACCTGAAGAAAAGGAAAAGCCATTTTATTTCCTTTCTTTATGCGTTACCTAACAGTGCTTATTGCACTGTTCAAACTATTGATAATTTCATATTTCTTACAAGAAATAAAATTAAATAAAATTAAAAACATAAAAAAACACAGAGAAAATACAATTGGGTTTTATTTATGTAAAGTTTAAAATAGTTTAGCAGTTTATACCAGATTAGAAGTATCAACTGCTTAATCCTGTATGACATTTTCTATTTTCCCTGTTACACATTTGAAAATTAATTTAGCACTAAACCTGCTTCACATCACCTGGCTATGCATTTCAGGTGACAGAATGGCAAAAAGTGAATGGCAAAATCCAAAACACATTCATAGATCAAAATAAGAGCCTCTAATGCAAAATGAAAATTCTTTTTTTGAAAACCACTGTTTACTGTGGAATATAGATCTTTTATTGTATGGTTTTGGTTTGTTGGCTGTTTTTTTTTTTCCCCTACAGATGGTCTTTATGGAAATATGGTAAGACTCTAAATATACAATGCATAAAGTTAACACTCAGTTCGTACAGCTTCATTTCCAGTCTTCTGTAGCTCCACAGAAGAGTAAAAAAGTAATGAAACAGGAAAGCCTTTTAAATTAAAAGCATTGCTGTTTTGTAGTTTAACATATCTTTTCACCTCAGTGTAATTCCACCACGTGAAACATAACAAAGAGCTATAACTAAAAATTCCAATGTCATAGAGCTTGGTATTAGAGAAGATATTTGAGTTTTCTCTTAGGCAATGCAGAACTAATTTGCAAAATGAAGGTCTTGCTAAATTGGTACTGAAGTATGTTAAAGACTAAAGCCTCACAATAGATAAAAGCACACAAAGAAATTTAATTTACAAAACTTACTGTAAATTAAATGTTAGAAGTGCTTAGGCACTACAACTATCTGCAGGTGAAGCATTCTGACAATTATTTGTCTAACAAGCAGAGTTAATCTTACCAGGAGATTTTAAAGATTAAGAAAGGGTTAACAGGCTGTTCTACGGCTTGAATGGGAAAAAAGGTATAAATGTCTAATGTTGTTTCTCCCCATATTTTCCTGGAGAGTCTTAAGGCTCTTGAAGAATGAATCTACATATTCCCCAAACTTTATAATATCACAAATCTAAATTATGGACATCTATGACAAAACAAGACACACAAAAAGGGCACATTTCATGCCACTGAAGTAGATATATTATTTAACTCTTAAAATATTTGGGTTTCATCTCCTATCAAAAGCTGAGTAGGGTGAAATTGGAGATGAGGCGTAAGCTGATTTATTTCTCAGGAAGAGGAGCCCTAAAAGTTTTAATCTGTTTTTCTCTTTACCTCTCCTTAGTTGTTCTTTTTGGTACTTTTTTTGGTTTGCAAGATGCCAGGTATACAGATTTTTAGCTTGAATTATTATGTCCAGTCATGTTTCTTTACATTCCTAGCTCATTTTGGGTTTTATCAAGTGAAGCAAGGTATTGTAGGGACAGCCAATCTTCTTGGAATAGCAGACACAGAAGCCTGAACAAATTTCAGGTACACAAAACCTTCTTTTGAAGCTTTGAAAAAGCTTTCAGTACTCAAAAACTTCTTTAGAAACTGAGCAATTCAAAGTAAATTTTGTTTAATATTGTTTAAAAACTGTTTCTAAGTTGAAATGTCAACTGTTCTAAGTTGAAATTTCAACTGTTCTAAGTTGAAATTAGACAAAGGGTTGAAATTATCTGAAGCTGAGGGATAAATTAAAAAGGGGAGAGAAACTAGAATGAAACATTAGTAAGCTAGACAGAATTTATTCAAATATTCCTTTCCAGCATAGACTGTAATGTCATCTGCCCTCAGTTAGGCATTTAGTTATACTGATGTCTCTTATAAGAGCCTGTAAATGGCAAAACACTGACCTATGTTAGAAAGAGGTGAAAGTTTATCTGATTATACATACCTAACTATTTGGACTGTAAATTGAAATGTCGCTTGTATCTTATTCACTATTTTCAATTATTTCCTTCACACAACAAACAGAAAAAAACACATTGCACAGCAAAGAAACAGTTTCCCCACCCCTTTTAGGCTTTAACACAATTTTTTAAAATTCTCTGTTCAGAAAATACAGAATTCTCCAAATCAAGTAAAAATAGTGCTTTTCTTCTATAAGGACTGTCTACACAAAGTAACTAATGAAGAAAAACATCTAGGAAAACAAGATTTAAGTTTTTACTTTATAAAGGAAGTCAGCCTGAAAACCTGAAGACTTTTGGGTTAGTGGTTCCTGGAGAATGAGTACAGCTCTGTTTTGTAATTCAGTTCCCTAAGAGAGCTTTTCACAGTGACGTACATTTTCTATGCTGAAGTCTAAGGCACTATTAAAATAGAATGGAGTTTCACATTTTTGATTGCTTTACAAAAGAGACAGTACAGCCTCATAAGTAGCAAGCCCTCAGTCAGGAACAGCACACAGAGGTTCCACTGCCAAAGCTTCCTCCTCTAACCCTTATAAATCATTACAAGTCAGATATAAATTTTGCTGTCTGTAAATAGATGCTAGAGATTCTGACCTCATTTAAGTACATGGAAGAACTCTGTAATAGCAATAATTCTTTCTTGTAATACTAGTGAAAAAAATTATAGACCATATTTTCATTCTAGGATATGAATGTTTTTGATGTCGCTGACAACAGAAGTATGTAAAGATTATTTACTTGCTTCAATATTAAAAAGTACTACTATAAAGTATTTCCTTTCCTTTCCTAGGCAGCACATTGATTGTCCTAGCAATCAGAAAACTGTCCTAGCTGGTTGGCATGCAAGTTTGACAGAATTGGTGTCATGCTCAAAAACTCTATTCTGGGTAAGAATAAGCATTCTGGTATCAAAGAATTTCTCTGGTCTAACTTATTAGTAATTATAGTTATTTCTGTTCTCATGGATCTTCCCCATTTCTTTCTGTCTTTAAAACACATGTAGATGTACCTTCAGTAGCACTCACAGGAGATGGCAGCAAATGTGTTGCCTTTGAGACATGTCATGTAAGTACTTCTAAGTCACCAAAGGAAAAGCCAAGAAATATAAACAAGCAATTTCCCTTGCTCCCTTACCCCCCGAGTCAGTTTAGTGAATACTTTGAGGAGAAAAGGTACTCAAGCATGATGGCAAATGATTCAGACATTCTTAAACACTGGAGACTTACATCTAATTTCCAAAGTTTGTCACTCAGAAACTTTAATTACAATGTTAGGAAATTAGCACTTTGCATACTGTAACATATTTCCCCATAGTACCCTGAAACTATATCCTGACATTGATCTGGTCTGCACATGTAATGATGGCAGAATATGTATTAAATAAGAAGTGAATATTTAATTGTTTACACAGTGAATATTACGTTTTAAATGCCACTACAATATAAATTGATACAATAAAAAGGTAGTTAGAGAAGCAGAAGCTTAAAAAAGGTCAGTCTTGTTCAAAACAGGATGGGCATAATATTTCAGTAGTTTAGTAGAACTATATATTAGTAATTTGCTATAATAAATTCTGTTATACAGGAAAGCATTTCATGGATTTTTAAAATGAAATATACTGTAAAATTAAAATAGATATGGTCAAATATATCACTCAATACAATATATTTAAATGATATATTCTGCTATTAATATGAAACTAAGCTATTTTTCCCCAATATTCATTTAATATATCCCTAGCCCTGTGCAAACAGCTAGAACTTAAAACTAGTGTAAGATGTGAAGTAGACATGATCTTCTAGTAACCTCCGAAGAAAACAAGAAAATGAAAGCATGCATTCATTAATGCTATTCCTATAATTCAAAGCACTTCTGCAAAATGGTGGTATTATTTAACACTTCATACAGTCTAAAATTCTGTGCTTTTCCTTTTTGGTCTTTTGTCCACCTTCCTTAAAAAGTAATAAAAAAACAAGAGAGGCAAGACTAAAGAAAAAGTATAATGAACTTGCCCACTGCAGTATTTAATGGGGAAGTGACCAAACAAAAGTAGAGACATGGTAATGAAACCAAAAGCTATGAGAAGCTATAAAAGACATTAAAAGCTCTGACATTGTGTAAGGCGAGTGGGGAGTCAAAAATCTTAATGCTAGAAACACACACATCTGAACTATAGCAACACTTCCATACTGCTGCAATTCATTTTCCTCATATTATTTCACTCTTCATGGGAGGAACTACTTATAGCCTTTTTTATGTTGTGTGAGGCATCACATTAAAATACAATTACGTGTTTGTGAGTTCAATTTTAAAAAAGACCTATGCTTTAATACTGCCTGGAACAGGATGACAGACATGTAGGTGGAGAACATGTGGGAGGAAAGAGGAACACTACACACACAGGCACACGAAAGTGTATTTGGAGTACAAGCAACATTCAATTTTTGATTCAAAGCAGTTCTTTTTAGATTTTGGGTGATAAAAAGGGACAGTACTGATGGGCAAACACTTCTTCCTGAATTTTCTTTCCTACATTTTGTAGTCTTGAACACTGGTGTCTTTGAATCTAGATCCAATGACTTAATAAGAATAGAATTCTCAAAAAAAAAAAAAGTTGAGCAATGAATGAAAGTTTCAAGAATACACTTAATTCTTAACTTTTCATATACCTATCCTGTGCCTCATATGCCCCATCTGAAAATACATATCCTTGTTACTTCTTCAATATTATTGTTATTGTTATTATTATTATGTTTAGTGGAATTTTATAGTTGCTGCAGTTTTACTGATGAGGGAAAAAAAATCCATTTCTTCCTTCTCTCCTTCAAAATTAACTAGGTGTATTTAGGGATAAGTTACAATATAATGTATATATATTCATTAAATAAGTAATAAACATGTATATGTATTTAACAAGAATAAATAGCGGTTTCTGCACCTGAAATAGTGTAATCCTCAATGTACGTATAGACTGAGGCAAAATGCTGGAGTTCTGTCCTGTAGAAAAGGGAGCTGAAGCTTTTGGTTGATCATAGGTTCAATATGAGTAATCCATGTGCCCTGGAGGCCAAAAGGGTCACCTGTATCCTGTGGTGCATCAAAAACAGCACAAGTAACTGGCCAAAAGAAGTAATTGTCCCAAAATGCTAAGCAGTGGTTGGCCTCCCCTTGAATTCTGTGTGCAATATTGGGAGCAACAACATAAGAAAGATGTAAATATATTATAATGTGTTCAGAAAAGGTTAAAAAACTAGTGAAAGGACAGAACATATGATTTATGAGGAGCTGCTGAGGAGACTAGATTTGTTAGCTTAAAGAAGAGACTGAGGAGGGATCTCATTGCTGTCTACAACTTCCTTTTGAGGAAGAGGGGGCAGGGAGGTGACGATCTCTTCTCTCTGATGTCTGGTGATAAGACACAAAGGGATGGCTTAAAGCTATGTCAGTTTTAAGTTCAAATTGCACCTTAGGTAAAAAGTTACAACTGAGAGGGTGGCAAAGCACTGAAACAAGTTCCCCAGAGAACTGGTCATGGCTACAAATCTGTTGGTGACCAGGAAACATTTCGACAACTCTTACATATGTGACTGAACTTTTAGGCTGCCCTGTGTGGAATCAGGAGTTGGAGCTGATCCTTGTAGGTTGTTTCCAACTCAAGATATTTTACTATTTGATGAATTATTATTATTATTATTATTATTGTTGTTGTTGTTGTTGTTGTTAAGACATTTTAGATAAAGTGATCTTATAAATTTTATCTTGTAAAACATGTCCAGTGCTTATGGACAGTACATTTTTCCTCCAAGAAAGAGGAAAGAAATTGGTGTAATTCAGTAAGATGTCGGAGAATAAACCAATTTAGTTTTTGTAGATCTAGATACAGTAAAATGCAAAAAACAGTAAAAAGTTTAAATTAAGTGACATCAGATTTACTTATGTTAACATAATTCATTGATGTTGAAACTGACTGCAGTATTTCAAGTTCTGAAACAATTCTATTTGCAAGTCAAAAAAGCATAATGTTTTAAGAATAAATTTGGAGAAAACTGTAACAATTGAAATGATGCTCTGTACATTCAGGTGTTAGAAAGGTAAGATCATTCAAAAAGTATGTCTTAACTGTTGTGTTTACATTTGCAGTGATGATGAAAAAAGGAATTGTAGCAAAACACTGAGGAAACAAAAAGCTAAAAATACTGTAATGTAAAGAAAGGTATCAAAAGCATAGGACAGATGAGGCTAAGTTCTAAATAATTCTTCTAAAATTTTGTTGTAGGTAAAATGAGAGTACCCACTGAAATTTGCCTAAATTTCCTCCTCACTAAGCCCAAATAGGGTCCTATAAGTTCTGTTAGTCCTCATACAGCCAGCTATGAGCTTCTATGAGTTAAAGCAGCACCCACTGGCATGACTTTGAGAACCAAAGCTGTAAATCTTACTCCTGACAAACTCTACTGCAATTAAGTTTTGCCCATAGAAGAATAAACCAGCCTTCTACCTTTCCTGGATAGTCAGCTTTTAAAATGCCTGTAAAAAAAATTGCAAATATGGCTGTGTAGATAAGTGGGCAATATTCATTTCTGAAATTCTTTTTTTGGTGGCAGATAGGGAAGGGGAACATCAGTTAATAACTAAAAATTGATGATGACACATGTCAAAAAAGCATTTTAGCATAGGAAAAAGTCACAGTGAAAAGGGCTTTACTGGGAAGTGGCAAAGAATAATTTTATTTTCATAACAGAAACAGATGTTCTGTAGTGAGAAAATGTAACTTAAAACTTTTACTTTCCAGAGACTAGCGCTTTGGCAGACAGACCACCTGAATAATAATAAATTGTCTTTCAAACTGATTCATTAGCAAAAAACCATATATTTACCCTGATTTCACAGATGGCTCTAGAAAAGCTACAAAATTTTACTTGGTATTTTAAAAACTTTTTTATGTTACCAATTCTTTTACCTTTTTTTTCCCCAAAGGATTCAACATTCAACTTGCACGCAATACAAAAAATTATTGGAATGTTCTAAAGGAAGAAAATTCAATTTCATAAACAAGTTTTCCGCTTTTCTGCTGATAGGAATCAAAAAACTATTAACACTTCCTCTTTTATATGCTCCCTGACTTCTTTCTGTACTTTTAGTGACATTATGCAAAAGATTGGGAATTATTTCTGGTACTGCAATGACACCAGTAAAGTCAAAGCAAATGGAATTTTTCTTCCTTAAATTAAGATTGAATTTGGTTGCTACTATTTAATTCCAGTGAATGTAAGCAAGCCTTCAATCTTTTTGTTTCCTCATACCTTAAAAAAGAGGGTGGATGAGGGAAGAGCAACTGATGTCATCTACCTGGACTTCTGCCAAGCATTTGACACTATCCCACAACACATCCTTGTCTTTAAACTGGAGAGACATTAATTTGATTACCACTCAGGACCACTCAGTGCATAAGGAATTGGCTGGACGGTTGTACTCAAAAAGTTATGGGCAATGTCCAAGTGGAGACCTGTCGTGGGACCCCAGCTGGTTCTGGGGTCTCTGAGTAGCTGAAAGGTTGAAGGTAGAACACTTGTGCCTGGTCAGGTAATGACCACGGACTGAAATAGCTTGGCACAAGAATGGGTTTCCTGGCAAGAATGCTGAGTCAGGGCTGCTGGACATGCGTGGACAGGTGTCCAATTGTGAGATGTTTATGTTACAGTTAAACCAATTGTAAGTGTACATGTGTTACTGAGTACAGTTTATAAGCAGCCACGCTGCTTGTATGTAGTAAGTAAGTAGGTTCCAGCATCTAAATAAAAGTTCCTGATCTCCGAACACATGAGCCATATCACATGATTCATCCCCGGCCACGATAGAGACCAGTGAAGAGTGGTGTGCCACAGGGGTCAGTATTGGGACTGGCACTGTTTGATATGTTTGTTAATGACATGGACAGTGAGATTGAGTGCACCTTCAGCAAGTTTGCTGATACCACCAAGCTACGTGATGTGGTCAACATGCTGAAAGGATGGGATGCGATCCAGACCAATCTTGTCAGGTTTAAGAGGTGGGCTTATGCAAACCTAATGAAGGCCAAGTGTAAAGATTTTTCATGTGGTTTGGGGCAATCCTGAAGACAAATACAGGCTGGGCAGAGAATGGATTGAGAGCATCCTTGTGGAGAAGGACTTGGGGGTGTTGGATGAGAATCATAGAATCACAGAATTAACTGGGTTGAAAGAGTCCTCCGAGATCATCAAGTCCAACCCTTGATCCAACTCCACTGTGATTACAAGATCATGGCACTCTTGGCAGTGCACATCTGCAATTGAAAAAGCCATCTGTATCCTGGGCTTTATCCAGAAGAGTGTAACCAGCAAACCAAGGGAGATGGTTCTCCGCATCTACTCCACTCTTGTGAAACCCCACCTGGTGCACTCCGTCCAACTCTGGGGTTCCAGACACAGGAACTACATGGACCTGTTGAAGCAAGTACAGAGGATGGCCATGAACACTTTGCCTTTTAAGAATGGCTGAGGGTTGGGGTTGTTCAGCCTGGAAAAAGAAGGCTCCTGGGAGACTTCCAGTATCTAAAGTGCGTCTACAAGAAAGCTGGAGAGGAACTTTTAACAAGGGCATGTAGTGACAGGATAGTGGCTTTAAACTGAAAGAGGGTGAGTTTAGATTAGATATTAGGAAGAAATTCTGAACTGTGAGGGTCATGAGACACTTCAACAGGTTGCTCAGAGAAGTTGTGAATGTCTCATCCCTGGAAGTGTTGAAGGCCAGGTTGGATGGGGTTCTGAGCAACCTGTTTTCATGAAAGGTGCCCTTGTCCACGGCAGCGGGATTGGAGCTATATGATCTTTAAGGTCCCTTTTAACCTAAGCCATTCTATGATTCTATTAAATTACTTAGCACTAGCATTACTTTTGGGACAGTTCTTTGGTTTTTTTCTTCTTCTATTTTTTTCTTTTTTTTTTTTTTAATTCCAAAATAAAGCATTTCTAGTACACTTGTATATTTATATGCTGATTGTTTAATGTATTAACTCAATTATTTTTCTACAGGTAAGAGCACACACCTCAGTCTAAAGTATATTCTAAGTTCTGAAGTTATTCTTGGATTACTTCTGCTTACTGTGTAGTTAAGCTGTGAATACTGTGATATTTGAACTAAATAATAAATTACAAAGGTGTAATATTGTTGCCTGCTGATATAAACTTTTGTTCAATGTCAGGGATATTCTGGGTAGCAGTCAAACAATGCTCTGTACTTTCCAATTTGAACACTGCATACCACCTGCTTTTGATATAATTATTCCACATAATTCCACATAATTGTTTCTGTCAAGAATAAATGAAGCCTTAAAAGAAGAACACGATCATTACAAGCAACAGAACCTGAGTTATACAATGCAGTCTTCATTTTGCTCTTCTTTTATCCAAAGTTGTTAATAGTGGATTGGGAAGGTGACAGAAGTTGTAAGTTATTACGCAGGAAAATATCTACACAAGTAAACTACCTTGGTGCAATTTTAATTTTTTTTTTCAGTTCCTATCCACTAAATGGTGTTTCTTTTCATTTAATTTGTTCAGCATGAGTGGAAGCACATTGCAGCGGTAAGCCAAGGCTAAGACATGATGAGATCCAGAAGTCAAGCAACGTAATTTTTTAAGCAAACACTACTGTTTGTTTAAGGAAAAAATCTTGGGTTTTTTTATTTTTTTTAAACATGCTTGTCTGACTTAGACATATCTAAGCTCTTTTTCCATTTTTAGGAAATAAAGGTGCATTTTAGTTATTATTCTATTTAATTTAAAGAGTACCTCTGCATAAAGGAGAATGACAATTGAAAATGAAGAAAAAAATAACACTGTTTTGAGACCCAAAAACATAATCTCAGGTCTTCACATGGCATATAACATATATATAAGTCTATGGCATATAACATATATGTAATTGAGATTCCAATGTAAAAGTAATATTTCACAGAAGTTACTAAGCACCCACCAGATGGAGATCATCTTATTCACATGCAAATGGATGATGGCATATGTCAATAATATCTCACCTCCCTGGAGTCTTCATGGTTGTTGATTGCTTCACTAAGGCTTGTAACCCCTTTTTCTGGCCAGCAACCCCATTATAGTCATCATTCACAGCTGGAAAAATGTGGGCTTAATTGCCCATTTTTTTTACTTTTTGTCTTTCCCATTCCTTTTTTTTTGTTGTTGTTTTTTGGTTTTTTTTGTTTTTTTTTTTAAATAATTTTGGTAAGGCTACAGTCACATACGATTTTCCCAATATTGAAAAGGCCATTCCATGAAGAGCAATCTTATTTTCATTTAAGTACTACTTTTTCTGTGGTGCTGTCTAATGTCTGAAATGGTAAATCAGAGCTTCTAATTGCTACTGTCAGCTTGATTGTCAATGTATGAATGGCAAATTTGTGAAAATTTACAGTGCGGTTTTAAAGTGCTAGAATTTTCAAGGGGAAAATTCCACAAGAATAACAAAATTTCTTCATCTTAGTACTCATCTACCTCTAAAACATTGCTAGGCTAGAGAAACCTGAATTTTAGTGGGGTTTTTTTCATGATGGAGAGAACACTGAGTGGCCCTTATGAGCTGAAATCAACTATTATAAATAAAAATATCTTATTATCAGCTATGTTTACACCATCCTTCATCTCATAAAAATGTTTGCATCTAAATTTAATTTAAATGATTGAGAAGTATTACCCATGCATTCAGGTAGCAAATCTCTGAAATGTTCTGTCCTGTTCACTCACTGCACAAAGTTACACAGAGTTTTATACCATAATTTCATATATGTCTTCAAAGTGCAATTTCATCTTTCTGTGAGAAATGGTCATGATTTTTCATAGTATGTATTACATCCACAAGGTGTAATCTATGGTATTAACAAAGCAAAATTAATAGTGTAAAATTATGTGAAACTTCCAATAAGTCAGTGTCATTAATAATAATCTCAAAGAAGACTTTTTACCATTTAAATTGAGAAGCAGCAGGACATAATGCTACTCTTTCTTATTTTTAAAGAAAAAGTACCATTTGTCCCTAAATATGATTACTTTGTGAATATCAGAGGAAGTCTATATTTAAACATTTTAATTGTTTTAAGATGATTTGTTATTATAGTAAGAAATCCTGTAATAACTTTTCCTACATGTCACATTCTTTTTGCAATTTTCTCTGAAATGTGAGACTTAATTGCATGAAGAAGAAATCACAGAATTGTGGTATAGTTTGGGTTTGAAAGGACTTTAAAGACCATCTGCTTTCAACCCCTCTGCCATGGGCAGAGACACCTTTCACTAGACCAGGCTGCCCAGAGCCTCATCCAACCTGGCCTTGAACACTTCCAGGGATGAGGCATCTACAACTTCTCTGAGCAACCTGTAAACTGCATCATGACCCTCTTTATTCTTAATATTTAATCTAAACCTACCCTCTTTTAAGCTTAAAGCTATTAGCCTTTGTCCTGTTACTACACGCCCTAGCCAATAGTCCCTCTCCAGCTTTCCTGTAGGCCCCTTTAGGCAGCAATGAGATCTCCCTGGACCCTTCTCTTCTCCATGCTGAATAACCCCAACTCTCCCAGCCTGTCTTCATAGGAGAGGTGTTCTACCTCTCTGATAACCTTCACAGCCCTCCTCTGGATTCACTCCAATAGCATATTCTTACAGGAAATGTGAAATACCACAAATACCTCGTTTGTACTAATACTAAGATTGGAAATTCATTACTACTAAACATGTCAGTTCTGTTGAAGCATTTTAAATAAGTCCAGAATCAAACTCACAATGTCTTTACTAAGCTGTTTTATGGTAGAGTGTGGCATTGGAAATGTGATGAGTCTTCATGTAAAAATGCTGATTTGAATTAGATTTAGAATATATGTCATCTTCAATTAGCCTTCCCTTCATCAAAATGATCTCACAAACATGGAGAATGAATCTTTATTTCCTCCTTTGCACGTGGGAGGTCATTTGTCAGATTTAATATACTTCTACCTATGTCTTCCTACATGTTTTGGGTTCAATATGGATGACTATGGACTTCATGGAAGAAAAGATGTCACATCAGTAAGAACATGAATTCTATTTTTATTAAATGTTGATTATATTATATATAAATATTCTGTAAAACTGAATTCTTGCAAAACTGATGAATCAATGATAAAGATGAGGTGTGGAAATTAAAGATGCAAAAGGTTTTGAACAATTTCAAAACCTATTTCTGCACTAGAAGTCACTGCTGGTACTTACAAGACATAAATTTTGTAAACCTAACTATCCATATTTTCTTTAAGCATTAGATTGATGGGTATTATTTTGTTGTTGGAAGTTTAACAACACAATTACCTTTTATTTTAAAATACTGTGCATGTTAAAAATCATTTGACATTATGTACTTTCACAATATACTTAGGCATATACAAACAAACAAACAAAACCCAAAATACTTTTTTTAAGTGCTGGAACAGCATCTACTCAATGTTTAATAAGTTGTCTCCTTTGAAGACTGTGGTTAAAACAAGAACTTTTAAAAGAAAAGTTGGCTAGAGGAAGGACTAGAAGAGAAAATAAGCAATGGCAGAGAAAGAAAAAAAAAACAACTTACACAACCCAAACTAAAACAAAAATCAAGATCCAAACTCAAAACATGCAGAAGAATACCCTGTGGATATATAAAAGCATGACACAGCTAGACTTGTGCAACAAACTTATACCTTGGCTAATCTGGAAGGAGTGGAGAGAAATTGAATTCCATATGTTAATGATAGGAGAATAGTAGATGTAAAGGAATATTGGGATGGGAAAATTAATTTATGTGTGTGAAGAACTTTCATACTTGTTAGTTTTTAAGAGGAATACCAAAAAAAAGGTGGTTTTGTTCATATTAGTATTCGCTAGTACTTTCTCTCCATTTTATTCATGCCTGATTGAACAAACAGCAGACCATTAGGATTTCCTTTTTTATGAAAATGTTTGAATACAACGACTGCATATCAGGCAAACCAAAATGCTTGAGCAATGAGAATTAAAATGTTAAATGTATCTTGCCCAAAGATTTTAATTCACTTTCTACTATTCCTGTCTATCTTTAATAAATACTAGAGAGCTGATATTAAGAAAGAAAATATGGATGTAAAAATCACACAAATTTTGTTGGAAAAATCATACGAAATAAATGTCAAAAAAAAGGATTATTTTAAGCCTTTCTGCCTCAACAGTAAACAGTCCCTGGTGTAAGGTTTAAACAATAGTTAAGATTTTCTATTTCCCTTTAACAGGTGTTTTTAAGATTATACATTTATTTATAGTGATTTATATAGCCTGCAGTATACAAAATCAATG
>JAWWES010000001.1:64186540-64253543 GCA_035583135.1 Lophotriccus pileatus
ACAGGTTCAAAGCCAAAACTGATCTGGTTTATTCTTACAACATGGTGGGTTTTTAAGGGACAGCAGAAAGGGACCATAGGATAAAGGACACCTGAACCTGGGATTGGTGGGGTAACCTGAAACCCAAGGGAAAAGGGGCAGGGACAGGGACAGGGACAACAGGGGATTGGCTAAAGCAGCTGGCCCTGGGGGGTTGGCTAATGCAGGGGGCTGGGAGCACCTTTCCAGGGGGAGGAACATTTCCCTGACCACTGGAAAAGGTCACAGCAGCAGTTCTTCAGGTGGAGGATTCTGGTAAGACATCCTCGGCTTCTTTCCATGCTCTGAAGGCAGCCTCAGTCATCAGCCCATCTCCAACACATTTTTATCCCTATAAGGTATACAGGCCGTACTAACACCAAAAATAGGAGGTGAAGTCCCAGATTAAAAAAGGCTTATTCTAGCAAACTCAAATAAAGAAAATTAACCACTGGAATTTTTAAATTTTTTTTAAATAAATAGAATACTACTGATAACCTTAACCCAATTCAAATGCTATTAATTATTACTTTTTCAGCTACATCATAGAATATCTTGATGGAAGGGACCTGTAAGAATCATTGAGTGTAACCCCCTGACCCTCACATTACAACATAAAACTAAACCATATGACTAAGAGCATGACGCCAGCAAAATTCTTTCCTCTGTCTTAACCAAGCCTGAATAAATATGGACAGTAAAAAAAAAAAAAAATCCAGAAGATTTAATCTGCATGTACTTAAACACCATAAACTACCAGTTTCTGCTGTGTTGCAGGTTTTGAAAACTGGATCACAACACAAACTCTACCCTTCCTCCCCTTCGGATTGCTTTACCCCTTATATTTAGTTAAAAATTAATCTTTCACATGGCCTTCATGGGGAACATGTCAGCTATTCTAGAGCAGGCTGGACAAAGGGCAGTCTCCAAGTAGGCACAAGGTAAAGGCTGGAACCCTCCAAATGAAGAAGTGAACTGGTCCTATAACTCCCCAGTTCCAAGTGAATGTTCCTATGCAAAATTAGTAATAAAAGGTGGACTTCCCTCTGTTATTCTAAATCATAAAAAAACTATAAATTGCTGCTCCACTCTGTGGAAGCCAAACTCCAGTGCTGATAGTATCTATCAAACTGATCTATGACCCATCAGGAAGAAACCAGGACTGAGCTCAAGTCATTGAGCTTTCAGAATCAACAGAGAATAAACTGAAGTACAAGAGGAAGCCAGAAGACTTCTGAAGTGGTTTTAAAGTGCTGTGGTCTTTCAGGTGAAAAAAAAATAAAAGGTTAGTTAAGGCCTCAGGACTGCATTTTTTGCTGAAATGAAACCTCATTTAATTTTTGCATTTCAGCTTTATTCTACAGTTTTTGCTGACCTCAGTGTAAATCACTAGCTAAGAATCTGAATTATTTTTCTAACATATCAGTCCCAACAATCTAAGCAGTTTTATTAAGGGGATATCTAAGTAGCTATGGGAGGGGTGGTCTGACTGGACAAACAGGTTTTGGATACATATCACTGTTGTGATATCTCTTCTCCTCTGATGGTGTGATGAACACTTCTCTTGATCCAGCACAGGTTTTTAACAGATACTGAATCAACAAGAGTGTTTGGATTTCACAGGCAGATGAAGGGAATTCTTTTTTACACAGTTTCATACACCTTGTCCCAGATTCATTTGAGACAGAGTTTCTCTTTTTCTTAAGAGCTGCTATAGTGCAGTGGGGTTTTTTTGGATTTAACAAGAGAATAATGTTGGTAACACACTGATGTCTTGGCTGCAGCTCAGTAGTGCTTGACCCTAATTCAAAGGCTTTTCAGTGTCTCATGCTGTGCAAGTGAGGAGGTGCACAGAAGCTGTGAGGGAGCACAGTCAGGACAGCTGACCTGAACTTTCCAGAGATGTTCCATCCCACAGGATGTCATGCCCAGTATGTAAACTGGGGAGAGTTTATAAACTGTCTGGGAGTCTCTGATTGCTGTTTGCAGATGGCTGGATTTTAATCAGTGGGTGATGAACAATGGTATTGTCTATCACTTTTTTCTGTTGGGCTTTGCTATGCTCTCTTCCTCTCCTTATCATTACTATTTTTTTTTGTTGTTGTTGTTATTATTTTTTGTTCCTATTACAAAATTAAACTCTTATCTCAACCCACTAGATTTACCTTTTCTTTCCAGCTCTCCTCACCAGGGTGGGAGGGAGGGAGTAAACATCGGTATAGTACTCAGTTCCCAGCTGGGAGTAAACCATGACCCCCCATGTGTTTTATACTTATTATGATTCCAATCTGAGGAAAGAATTTGGCAGAAAAGTTGGAGAAAGCATGGAATATAATTTTGTTCTATAAGTACATGTAGTTAAAGTTCATGACAGCATAAAACCAGTGTTTATTTTAATATATAATTTATTATAAATTTCAAATATATTTCTATTTTAGAAGTATGATATGTTGTGCACTTACGGTTTGACTGTCATTATGAAAAGAGATTCATGAACAAAAGGTTATACAGAGTAAAAGCTAAAATTCCCCTACCATTTTTCCTGAAAAGAGTGTCAACACAGCTATTTTAGAAGAACAGGACCAGTCACTTGTGCTGAGTAAGCAAACCCATGACCCACTGAAGTCACGTTGTACTGCAAAGAACAGAAACAGGCAAACAGCTGCCTGCAAGCTGATCCATTTTGTCACTTATTGTGCTTATTATGTTTGAAGTACTTCTCATCTAACACAAAGGCCAGGAACATGAAATACTACCATGCAAAAACTGATAGGGGTTTGTACACAGTTTTTCTCATAGAAGCCTTTATATTTGTCTGAACTAGTAATCTTAATGGCCATAATTCTCCATCTTGGAAAAACGTAAGGAATATTCATTTAAAAATAAAAACCTTAGAATGTGTTAAGACAATTGTATACATATTCTTATGATTACATCAGCAATGCAAGTGACATGACATGCAAGTCAGACCTTTGTAAAGAAAGAACATATTTATGCTGAAATTAGTTTGTTAATCTACAGGGAAGGGTAAATGACAAATTTTCTGACATTTAGGGATATGAGTGCCTCAGGACTGGAGTTTGCCTCAGTTCCAAAGAGCTGTCTGAAGCAAATCCAGAAGTGTCAGACAGTGAGGCCATAAATTAATACAATTTATAATGAACATATACACTTTCAAATTTCTGTACTAATATTGATAGAGTAGTCAGAATACAATTTATAGCTAATGTATATTTTGTTTCTTAATACAAGCTGAATTATTTAAGTGGAATAGAATTATGAATATTATCATCCTATATGATTTAACATTCCATCTACTCTGTAAAGAGTAACATAACTGGGCAATTTCTAATGAAAAAATACTGTACTTACTAACAAGTTATCTATAATCACTGCAAACACAAAATTATTTATATTCTTTAACTTTAATACTTTAATAATTCTGGCATGCTGTCATTGCCAGTATTTATTCAATAAAATAACCAATATGCAGCAGAGAAGTGCACTAATCTACAATTTTCCATGCACTGAAGAAAAAACCTTTCTTCACAACTCTTTTTTTAATTTACATTTTCTGAAAAGGCATCTCACAGTGCAGTTATCAATGCAGATAACAAATGTTTTAAAAAAAAACCCAACTGGATTGTGGCCAAATCCATCAGGTTCCTTTTCCAAAAGATAAATTCCAATAGTCCATCCCTGATGACAGTGCCTTGAATATCTTTAACTTTTCCATCAGAACCATTTAGTGTAACTATTGCTTCTCCACAGTTTGAACATCACTACCATTGTCAGAACCAGGCAAACAAATTTATGATGATGTTCCTGGGAATAAGGAACTAATGCAAAGGGGATTTCTCTGTAGTTCTTCATTAACATTTTATTCATTACAACAAGGGAGTTATAAGAGTTTCCTTTTACGCAAATTAGGTCACAGGATAAAAAATACACAGCATGGAAACACAGTGTAGTACTACGTAGAACAAAAGATCTGGTTAATAAATTATGATAATGGAATTAGTCTACTGCTAATGCTGAAAGGCGCATTTAAATATTGTGAAATTTACTTGAAGAAGGAAAACCTCTTGCATGTATTCATAAATTGTTTTTCTCCTTTGTGCCTCAGTTTCTGCAGTCCTTTTTTATGTTATTTTCCTCTGAGGGAGTGTACGTATCCTACTTTAAACATTTATTTTGGTTTCTTAAAAGTCAAAGGAACACTTTTAGTGGGTAAAAGACAAAGTTTTACTCTCTTGTCTTTCAAATATATACTTTAAATAAGTTTAGAGACATCCTGGATCAATTCCAGCAGATTCATTCTGGAAATGATAGTATGTAAAGTACAGAGACTGAAAATAAATTGGGTCAATTGAAAAAACCCAAACTCTCAAAAAATAATGCCAAGAAGATAATCATTAAGGTAACATGTGGTCCTTGCCATACATATCTATTATTATCACAGTTCTTTAGTTTATTTATTTATTTATTTGGGTTGAGTTTTGAATGCAACTTATTTCTAAGATTTATTTAAACAAAGTAGGCTAAATTCAGACCTGGTTTAAGTGGTCTGACTCTACTGAGCTAATTAATTTGCAACTACCTCATTAATTCAGTGATTACCTTCAGTTTATTCATTTCATTAACTTAACTCTTATTTTTCCATTTATGCAAGGTTTGAATAGACCCAGAGGATGGCAAAAATGAAGATTCTTACAAACCATTCTTTTGGCAGGAAAATAAGGAAAGATTCTTTACTTCCTATAAAGCAAGGCAATCAGTTTTAACCCTTTTTCTGGGAATGTCAGTACCCATGCAGCTGAGGGCATTACTTTTCAAAAGAAAAAGAGGAGGAAGTTATCAGAGCAGAATTTTGCACAGAGCAATTTCTGCTCTAAAATCACAATTTCTGTTCTGTTATTGGCAATGCTGTGATTAACAAAACAGGAAAAGGAAACCAAGCCATGAACAACTCACCTAAACTCATTTACTTTTTATTTTAAAAGTATTATCAAAAATTGTAAATGTATGAATCACCTCAGTCCTAAACAACAAAGTTAATTTTTAAAGGATAAACTAAACAGGAATGTTATCAGTGTAAATCCTAGACTGCCGTTCAATAATTTTGAAAGAGTAAAGAATGATCTTTGCAATGCGACACCCATGATGGTATTTCACACCATCCAATTTCTTCTAAACCATAGTTTACTTTTTAAAGTCCAGTACACTTCTCTTCATGTCTTAATGTGGCCTTCACACAAACAGCTTCCCTGGCATAGGTAGCATGGTTAACTTTTTCCATGCCAAAACCACATTCAGATGGAGTTAAATTAAACAGAAAATAATGTCATATATACCAGGGTGTAGGCTTATTCAGTGTAACTTTTTTAGGAGTGGACAGAACTCTCTGCATCTTAATGATACTTAACCCTTAGAGAGTACATAACTTGCAGACTGACTGGTAACCCCCATCCACTGGGGTCCAAAAATAGGATTATCAGACTTACCTTGCATAGGCTTCAGTTGCTACAGAGGATGTTTCCAGAGAAAGAAAATATTGATTCTGTAAACTCATGCTTAAGTGCTAACTTCAGAAAAGGTACCTCCTATTACTCTGTTTCTTTCATCCCTGCTTGGATTTGAATGTGAACAGGAAAACTCAAGTGGCAAGCAAACCTTTGTTCCAATCAGCCATATAAAGTCCTTGGTCCTAAATGAGAAGTATGAAAAAAGGCTTTCAGTATTTCTCCTTCCTGAAACCTTCTTACTTTGCTCCCAGTTTTCCAAATATCTGTATAGACAGTATATCAAAAATACTTTTTTAAAATTAAATTTTCATTTAATTTTTTTTTTTCATTTAATCAATATTATTCAATAACTACTGGAAAACACAACAAATTCTTGATCGCAATATGTATCCTGTTAGGAGCACAACTTAGCAATGCATAAATGAATGGTGAGAGCGAAGATCACTGATTCAAGAGCAATCATCCTTTTCTGTGTAGGCTAATGTGCATGTTAGAGCAACCCCTCCACGAGTCTATGCTGAATTATAGGCACATGTACAGTAGATAATCCAAACTGGAGATGACTTTGTCAACAGTCCAGGGACAATACTTAGAAGGAGCCACCCTTGAATATTTTTGTCAAAAGAGTTAGGCATTCACATTGTCTTCACAGACTTTTTTCCCAGTTATTTAAATTATAACAGATTTTATAAAAATACAAATCCAGTGCATTTTCCAGATTTATGCTCCAATCTGCAAAACGATCACTAAGCTCAGTGGTGAAAACATGGATCATTATCATTTTACAAAATTTGATGGCACTAGTAAAAACTGTACCTATTTTTATATTGAATTGTGGTTCTAGGAACTCAGTGTAGCTGAAAATACTTTTCTTTTATAAGTGCCAATTTAATCTTTAGAGACAGTATACGTATCAATCCTTCATTAGACAGCTTTTCAGAAGAGAAAAAAAATTTAGACATTTTTGAACTTTCGAATGTCATTACTTTTGTTCAAAGATCAGCATGATTTGCTCTAAACCCACAATAGCTTAGTAGTCTGCTCTAATAAATAACTGCCCAGAAGCATTCATTGTTTGGCTACGGGGACACTTGATTGAGATGGTTGACATCCTCACTGTTAAATTCTCTTACGTTCTAGAACACATCAGCCAAATGTCTAAAGCAGCTGTTCTGAACTCTGCGTGGCCTGTGCTAGCTCTTGGAGAGCAGCACACACTCATGTCAGTGGTCCTGGAAATCTCTAGGCCATGTGGGTGACAACTTCACAAACTTCTCAATTACTAGGGGGTCCAAACAGGGATAATGGTCCTTCTCATCCACTGCTTACAGAGATGTCACAGATACTCTTGGAGACACCAACTAGGGCTGTTAGCTGATTTGTCTTCTTTAAAGGAAAGCTGAAAAGATAAACACAGGGCTACAGCTCTGGACTTAATAAAAACAGACTTCAAATACTTCAGGAAGCTGCTGGGTCAGAGGAGAAAGACAACGAGGAGAGTTAATTGATTTCAAAAGAAAAATGCCTGGATCTCAGGGACAAACTGTCTCCCCTGTGCAGTTAGACTGAGAATTTTGGCCAAAGGTCCAATTGTCTGGGAAAAGAGTTTCTCAATTAACTTTTCGCAGACATTACCTACAGCAGTTGTGGCATCTCCACCCTTTGAGCCAGCCAGTGGGATGATGAAGTGTTGGCGATAATCCTACTTTAAATTGGAGGCTGACCTAGATGGTGGCACCTCAGGGAAAATTTATTTAAAAAGGGGCATGTGCTATCAGATGAAGAACACATTAGTTCTTCCTAAACACAAACCAATGCAAATAATATCAGAATAATTAAGTTTCTGAGGTGGGGTTTTTTTTACTAGATCTGATAGGAACTTACCACTTCAGTCCAGAATCTCACAGGCATTTAAGCCCCTTTTTGTAGCTGACAACTATGAGTTAAGTGCCTACATACCTCTAATAATTTTTTTAATTAGCTCTGTAGTAATCTTCCATCCTAAAATGAAGGTTTAGCAGGCGAAAACCTTCATAATTATATTAAATATCTTTGTCCACAAAATGATTCATCATGGATTTACTTGTCTTTCCTTTCACCTCACAGTATGCCTAAACTTCTTCAATTCAGTGGAACTTGACTTAAAATAATGCAATTTTTAGATGGAAAAGAGTATAAAATATTTCAATATTTCAACTGATATTTTTTTTACAAGAATACTTTCTTCAAGACTGCCCAATTTTATAGACTTTTTTGTGTGATTTTATTACCTCTTTTTGCAGACTGTCTGTATTTTTAGTTTATGGTCATTGATTTTATGAGCTTCCTAATTTAGATCTAGATGAAGCTGTTGAGAAGTTCTGTATAATTGTAAGTGTAATCTACACGGCAGTCATCTTTAGGAAAACATTAATTGCAATCACTTACTGCACATGCAACAATAAAATATTACATCTATATTTCCAAAGACAGTGATCAAGGGAAGCATCTTTTCTCATATCTCTTTCTGTTTTCTAATTTTCCTGCTTTCCAGTGTGATCTTCATGTCATTTGTAAAGAAAGAAGAGCAATATATTCAATATCTGCATGCATTCTTAGACACTTGTTATTTTCTAGAAGCCTGATATGCTTTGAAAAGCTACCAAACTACTACAAAATTGTTAATCCTGAATAAAAGTGTTTTGCATATCACAGTATATTCCACTAAATATTGAGATATTGCAATACTGATCTTTGCACTGGAATAAGACAAATTTTCTTTTTATTTTTAGGGGATATCCTCTTAATATTAGTGAAGTTTTGCTTTTATATAAGAGTAAGTGTGTAAGACTTCCTGATCAGGAAAAAAAAAAATCCTTTCCTTCCATTCTTATTGTCTTTGAAGCCAATTTTAATTAATTCTGAAGATCCAGTCTGGACCTGACTTCAATGTCAGTGAGAAGATTCTACAGAGGGCTTGTACATTTATAGTGACTTGAGGACATTTTTATGCTTATTTGAAAGAATTTCTTATACTACAAATTTTAAACATGCAAATATTACAGTGAGATTCTGGTTATCATTTATGCTATGTTTTTCATCTACCACTTAGAAAATACTATTTGTAGATCTTTATTCGTAATGAATAGATTTGTAAAATATGCCATCTGTTCATCTTGGTGTAACAGTTCCACACAGAGTACTGTCTAGGAGCAATTTACAATTCATTTTGAATTTCTTATTTTCTCGACTAAGAGTAAGAAATTTAAAAATCTAGGCTATTTCTAAGTGGAGACAGTGAAGTGGATTAAAAGCTTCATTAGCACTACAGAATTAATGAGGATTTAGAAACTGATTTCTGTAAAGCATATGTCAGTTCGTAGTGATGTAGAATTGGAATGGTCCTCAAGATTTATAAAGTCATCAAATTCATCTTTCTTAACTGACGAAAGGATACATGTACATTGATTTTTTTGGGGGGGGCTCAGTATTGGGGTGGGTCCAGTTTAATATCTTTATCAATGATCTGGAAGAGGGGATGCAGGGTACCCTCAGTAAGTTCACAGATGACACCAACCTAGGCTGGAGTGTCAATCTTCTGGAGGGTAGGAAGGTTCTGTAGAGGGATCTGGGCAGTCCAGATCAATGGGCCAAGACCAACAGCATGAGGTTCAAAGAGGCAAAGTGCTGGGTACTGCCCTTGGGTCATAACAATCCCATGCAGCACTATAGTGCCTGGGGATGAGTGACTGGACAGCAGTCTGGTAGAAAAGGACCTGGGGGTGCTGATCGACAGTTGGCAGAACATGAGCCACCAGTGTTCCCAGGTGGCCAGGAAGGCCAATGGCATCCTGGCTTGTATTAGAAATAGTGTGGCCAGCAGGACCGGGGCAGGGATTTTCCCCCTGTGCTCAGCACTGGTGAAGCCACACCTTGAGTATGGGCCCCTCACTACAACTCTGGAGTGAGTCCAGAGAAGGGAAATGGAGCTGGTGTAAAGTCACACGAGGAGCGGCTGAGGGACCTGGGGGTGTTCAGCCTGGAGAAGAGGAAGCTCAGGGGAGACCTTACCATTCTCTATGTCTACCTGAAAGGAGGTTGTTATGGAGCGGGGGTTGGTCTCTTCTCGCAGGCAACTACCAATAGAACAAGAGGACATAGTCTTAAGCTGCACTAGGGGAGGTTCAGGTTAGACTTCAGGAAGAATTTTTTCACTGAAAAGGTGATTAAGCATTGGAATGGGATGCTCAGGGAGGTGGAGGAGTCATCATCCCTGGAAGTGTTCAAGAAATGAGTAGATGTGGCACTCAGTGCTATGGTTTAGTTGTCATGGTAATGTTTGGTCAAAGGTTGGATTCGATGATCTTGGGGGTCTTTTCCAACCTTAATGGTTCTATGATAAGTTATGAAGATTATAATACGATGTTTCCATGTGCATTCTATAAAAACAAACTTGTACTTTGTGAATCAACATCTATCATTATGTTCTATGAAACCATCAATATTAATACTGCCGAGGTTCATGGAGATTTTAATGTTAACTCTACTGACTATATTGCATGAATAAAGCTAGTCAGAAATCAACATCTACCTTTTGCTTTTCACATAATCATCAATAATAATAATGTATTTAAATGAAAAGAAAAAAAAATCCACTTCAAGAATCAATAATGTTGGTAATGATGTATGTAATAGAATATGGTTAACTTTGACCCTCAGAGCTCTGCACAAACACCTCATTCTGATTAGTAAACCAAGCAAAATACAGTGTGGAAAATACATAGACAATGGTAACCTTAATGTTAACATATCCAATAACATATGGAATTTGATTCCACCAGAAGGTTCTGCTGACATCATACACCGCCTTCAGGACTGAATTACTATCTTAGTACTAAAAGGAATAAAAATTTATTACATCAATGTCCCCTGTTGCTGCTAAATGTAAGATCCTATGTGTCTACTTCAAGACTGAATTTAGTGTCATTATATCTCACTTGTAAAAACTGTTTTTTACTGGTTTTCACATACAATTATTCAACTGAATAGTGATTTACTGTTCTATATGAAATATTGTTTATACTTATATGTCCTTTGTGCTGGACTTTTATTCAGGCAAAACTGCAGAAAGATACTGTATCTTTGCTGGAAAGGCTGAATTGTTGAAAATGAAATGATTTCTTCACATTATTATTATTATTATTATTATTATTATTATTATTAGAATTCACATTGTACAAAGACCTACATAAAGATTTTTTGTATCAATAGTTAGAGAATTTTCCCCCTCAAAAAAAAAAACCCTCAAAAATTATTGATAAATGCTTTGATATCTAGAATTTATGTGTATCCTATTCAAAATGTTAATATCTTTTTTTACAAATTATTGTTCTTCCCATACATGACAATTGAAATACAAAGCCCGACCAATGAATAGATTTTTTGTGCTCTCTTCTTGAACCCAAAAATAATTTTTTTGTTGTAATTGCTACAAGTTGATAAATACTCTCAACACTTTCTGTCTTGATAAATAAAATTGTTTTAACTTAACAGAGCCCTACAAATGAGGTATTAAATTTTAATACAAATGCTATTCACACATCTTAAATGCGTTATTAGTCATGTGCTCCACAGGAAAAAAAATTATTATATGTTCTTTTAAATATTTCATCTACTTCCATTTACCCACTTATTAATGTATCATGGACTGGGGTACCAAGATTCCCCATCCACAGGCAGAATACAGGCCTTAGCTGGGATAACTCCTTATTTAATTAAAAAAAATACTGAGGATGAACCAAATTCATGGGAAAAGACCAATTAAAAAGAAGAATAATCTACTCATTTTTCCTCTCTTCCTGATTTTTGTATAATTCTGATTAGTAAGACTTAAGTAAAAATCTGGTTTAATTCTATCTACCTGGCATGTCTTCTGTAGAGATAACAGGAAGGTTGAGCTTAGCTAGCAGATAACTATAAGTGCCTGTTTCCTCCTCTTATTTTCTCCTGTTCTTTTTTTCCCTTTTTTTTTTTTGATGCTTTTTGTTTTAGCATTCCATTCCATCCAATTAATTTCCTCTCAGAATAAAGCAACCATCATAACTGTAAAACACAGATTTGTACAGCTTCTGCAGGTCAATAGCCAAATGGACAATTTTTATTGCTCAGAACTGTAGCTGACATAATTCTGTAACTTTTTTTCAGAATGACAAGAAAAAACAAACAGAATAGGGAATGAAATACTACATGGTAGTTCATGAAGGCAGAATACAATTAGGAGATCTCATATAGCTATGAATGTGCTAGGTACAGAACTTAAAAGGAAGATTTTTCACAAATTAATCTTTATTTTCCTTACTAATTAATAAACATCATGCTGTGAATAACTGGTGATAATCTTCTAATAAGAAAAATCAATAAATTTACACCCAGGGTCACCGTAATTGATGCTGCAGAATAGAAAAATGTATTCTCCATTGATCCTTTAGCAATCTTCTAACTAAAAAGGAGAGGAAAGAAAGCCAATTACTGCAGTATGCCTCTGAAAATGATAAGATTAAAACAAGCTAATTATGTGTTCTTGAATAACTACAATTTTTGATGAAAGTAAGTAGAATAAGGGCATCCTACATCTCCAGTACAGAGGTATTACATTTTACTAATTAAAATATAGTAATTTTACATTTAGCTTCTCTTAACCAATAGGCAAACAAATGGTTAGAAAAATAAAACTTTAAAATCTCCCAGGATAAAAACTTTTCTTGTTGCTCTGAACACAGGATTAAACAGGAGATTTAAACAAGCTTCTGGAGCACTGGAGCCTAAGGAATTTTGAGCAAACAACATTTATTTGACCACACAAATAAAATCTTGTGAAAATATGTCTGCTTTCTGTTTTGCATAAAAATATGATACAGTGATATCTTCAAGTGATTTCCACATATGCACAACGATGATGTCTTCCACTACGCGTTTATCCGTAGTGGAGTACAGCTGCAACAATTAATAAAGGAACAATACAGAATTATGGAGAAAGTCAGCAGCATCTACTGCTCATTTTGATCTCACAGTTCACTAAAGTAATTGGAAAAATCAGATTTCTCTCTTTTTTTTTTTTTTTAATGATTAAATAAGTACATAACCTTTCTTTAAAACTTAGTAAAAATCATTAGAATATTTAGAAATAACTAAATTTTTCTTTTTCCTATCCTTTGCTACTGTAGATAAAATGAAGCCCTCCAGCAATATCAGGTAAAGGGATTATTCAATGTGACTTGAATGCACATGCAACAAGATGCATTGTTATTTTGACTTCAAACACTTGATTGCAATTTGAGCTATAGCATGAGATTCTGAAGACTAGATTTAACCAGATTCTTCGCCTTCAGATATTTTTTCGTGGAGGTGCATGGTTTAAACTTCTTACCTTGGCACAGAGCCTATAAAGAAAATTAGGCGATTTTCCCTGATCTATTTATTTCCCTTCAATATCATTGGATTAATTTATTTTGATCATATTCAGTGGTCTACTCAATGTCTCCCAAACTCACCTTATAAACCACTGAGGTAGATGCCCCATCCCCAGAATCATTCAAGATCAAGTTAGATGGGGTTTTGAGCAACCTGATCTCATTGAAGATGTCCCTGTTCATTGATAACCTTTAAAGGTTCCTTCCAGCCCAAACTATTCTATGACTCTATGTTTCAAACTCAACAATATTCTAGTGAAGGTCAGTTTTCTAGGCATTCTCCAACTAATCATGACTGGAACTCTGAGATTAAAATCCACCCCTACCAATGCATGTATTCTGCACTTGAAAGTCACTAGATAAAAAAAAAAATTATGAAGTAGAGACTAGGTTAATCTTTGGACTTCAGTTTCACTGAAATATCTATACCCACATACACTGGATGCTTAAATCCAGCTGCATTTTGATCCATTCCTAGGCACTGGTTTAGGTTCAGCTGTAAATTCTAGTAGACTGTTTCCCTTTGAGTTCAGAAGCTATAACATTTTCTTTTTTGCATTTCTTCACTTTCCCCCCAAACCTTCAGCTGTCTATACTGGCTCTTAAGACACAGACATAAAATCAGTGTATTTGGAGCTGCAGTTGAGAGTTAATACTTACTACAATTGTCTGATAATTACTTATAACGTGCTTCTTTGTGTTTTTATTAACCTATGTGCATTATAAGCTATTGTCACAACATTTCCTTTTCTGGGTGTAGGTGTGTATGTTTTAAAGTGGGAGATTTTCTACATAAATAGAAGAGGACAGCAATAGATTCCCAGATAACTTCTCAGTAACCAGTCAATGACAAATACCAGGAATTGGTGTTGAAGAGGAATAACAATCACTGTGGAAAAGCAGTCTCACAAGTCTACATTTTACATAGTCTTGCAAATGTGATTTTGTTGGTCTCATACTTTCAAAATAAAAAGCCAAACTGAAAGTTAAAAGAGATATAAGAAGCTACACTTTGCCCTAAACATGCTTTCACTAATTTTAGTTATTATTCAGTTCAGTGAGCCCGCTCAAGTTTAACATTTCAATTAGTTGTGTAACTATCTAAAAAGAACTATCATACAAAGTAATTTCTGTTTTAGAGGATCCTGATGCTGGTTTGTAACATGGAAAGTACTTGTGCATGCTGCTCAAACACGTCTGATCAAACCTAGAGGACTTTTCCCTAGTGGCATGTTCCAGAAAATGTGCAGAAGATTCACTTTTCCATAAACACAGGAAACAGTTACAGGAATTATGAAAACAGTCACTGAACACAGATAGTGCTCTGTGAGTTATCACCATTTGAACTGTTCAGGAACATTCTTTTTCAGGGTTGAGTCTTGATCCATTTTTTTATATTGAAATCACTATCATAAAACACTGAATAAAAATAGTATTCAAATAATTTTATTTATGAAAAAGAAAACAAATGTCAATACTCTGTGTTATTAGCCACAGGTGTCACAGAGGGGGTCTGGAATAAAATAAAATAATAAAAAAACCCACCAGTTTTTATTCTAGTACCATTCTTCCTTTAATGTTATGTTGAAATATTTCACTGAAAGTCTAGTAGAACACTGATCACCCACTTCTGACTGAAATCTCTTTCAGATTTCAGCAGCTGAAACATTATGAGTACAAAAACAAAAAAAAAAAAAGAGAGAAAATTAATGGTGAGGTGTTCAGTACATTCATTATACACATTGTCCTTAATTCACATATGTAAAATCAAAGTGTATTATAAAATTGTGTAATGCATTTTTGTCTTTCCTAGCATTATATTTTATTATTAGTGTCACTGAGATGACTATTTGCATTCACATATGCTTCACTAGGCTTTTTTACAGCTGCAATTGTCATACTCCACTGAAGCCATCTTAGTATCTAACAAGCAAGTAAGAAGATCAGAGAAATAGAAAAGACTGTTTGGAAAGAATAAAGACAGAAAAAACATCAATGTTAACCTGAAACCAAATTGTAATTCCTTCAGCTTTGCTTTGAGACTGCTTATCTGCTGCCTTGCTCATCTGACTCTTTATCTTTGCAAAATGAGTTTAAATTATACTAAATTGGGACAGCAGTATTTGTAGCTACAGTGTTAGGGATGAGATTCACTTCTAAAAATCAGGTCCTTAGTATAAGTCATACTTAAACTCCTATGGTTTAAGTTTGACTCTTAAACAACAACGAAAAGAACTGAATGTCACCAGAGAGGAAAATCTGGTATTTTAGGCATTTATTTCAGGATACTCTGAATTGCCAGCTGTAGATTCCTAAGTTTTCAAAGACACTCATTTATGCTCCTTAATTACTTGAGACATCTGAAGTTGCATGATATGAATTGTATGTCTCTAATTTTTGAATAGCTGGACGTGATACTATAGGCAAGAGGGAGTAAAAATATGACTCTTAAAATACCTGGCTTCAGAACACGTGTTCAAGCAGTTCCATTTCAGCAGAATAAAGAAAAGGACAAAATTCATCAACAAAATTTATTTCTGAGGAATTTGATACTAGAGATTTTGAAATGGTCAAAACTGGTGGTTGATATAAAAATCCAAGAAGATTTGATTCTGTAAAATATTTCAAGCATAGCCTAATGTCCAAAGTCAGGAGTTTCTGATATATAGCTCATGATACAATAACAGTAGCAGAGTGGGAAGGAGTTAGTTTTAGCTAAAAATGGTGTATTTTTTGACTTCTTGTTGATTTTCTGAGAAAGCAGATGGGTATTACACATTCACAACTCTTAATACAGGACTACTTGATGAAGGCATTCTAGACATGCGGAAGCATGAGCTGTATTTTCCTGCAGGCTTATTTGCAAATGGCTAAAAGCATTAAATCTGTGAACTCATTTCTGAAGGAATTTAGGGTAAACATATGTGAAGAGTATTGTGAGAGTCTCAGTCCAGGTCTCCACTGAACAATTTAACAGGTCTGAATTAAAAAAGCTGTTTTGTTGTGAAGCTGAAAAATCTCTGGTTTTCAGAAAAGCAGTTGATTCAGAAGGTCAACTGATATGGCAACAAGTATATTCTTGCATAAATTCTTATCAAGGAACCTAATGTAACATAGATCAGATGAATCACATATAAGATATGCCTACTTCACTACATTGCCTGAAGCTCAGGTAAAGGAATCCTTTCTTCAGAGTATTTCTTCATTTTGACCTACACCTTTTGCTAAGAACCTCTTTGGTAAAAACTTTTCCCACCATTTTCTTCATAATTTGTTGATAGTTCTCCTTACTGGGCCCTCATACCTTTGTTCCCAGAATTCTATCAACACCTTTCTATATGATCCTTCTTTTCCTTCATCACCTTTACCTTCATCTTTAGTTTTGCCTTTGTTTCCCTTTCCCCCTTCCTTTCCCATTGCTTTTCCCCCTTTCTCTTCCCTTTCTCTTTTCCTTCCCTTTCCCCTTCCCATTTCTTTTCCCTTTCCCTTTCCCCTTCCCCTTCCCTGTCCTTCCCCTCCTCCACTCCTTCCCTCTTTTTTTTTTGTCCAGTTACCACTCACTGCACACTCCTCAGAGTGGGACCAGCGATGTACTTTTATTGCAAGTATTTGTATTTGCAAGTGGAGCCCCTTCCCGAGTAGTCCTCCATTAGTTATAAACTTAAAAGAAAAGCAATAATCATTGGGGTAGGAATATAGGGAATAATGCTGGCTGCCCAGATTTTTAGAGGATACAGTTAGTCATTCTGTGTGCTAACAGAGTAAGTTGCTGAAAATGCTGTCGTTCACTGACTAAGAATACATGTTCTTTCCACTTCAGTACTAAGAAAGGAAGAATCAAAATATTTTATCCTAACTACAGTTAGCCAGTGAGTTTATAATGATTTATAAATGAAAGCTGCCCTTTTTGAAAGTATGTCACATAATAAATATCTGAACAGTTTCAGTTTTTTGTCGTCCACCCCAGATCATATTCACAAAGCAGTTAATCAGTTCTGCTGGTCAAAATATAAAATCAACATGTATTTACATCTTATATCCTTACCATGTTCAACACTGCCACAAAATCTGGACATTTAAGAATAATCATATCCGCATTCTGAAGGCTTTCTACATAAATGGTGCACACGTATATGTTTAAAACAGGTGTATATGTATCCTTACTGTGGTTTGCATTTGTGTATAAACATATATTTGGTTACTGTTTTTCATTCCTTCACACATTCTTGTTCTTTATGATCTATTATTTCTTGCTGGCTATAAAGCAGCAAGCGCCAACACCTCTACAAGTAATGAAGCATATATTTCTGCTTTGAATACATTATAGTCACAGCACTAAAGAAAGAGCATTTGGGGAACTTAATAGCAATACAGCATGTGTTGTTCTTCTAATATGTTTTAACATTGCTGTTTCTGTTATAACAATCAAGTTTGTTATATTCATGCTACAGGTGGAAACATTTTCCTGGTTTACATTACTCTGCAGTACTGTACCTAATTGAAATACAAGGGAGAAAAATATCTTTTAGATTAATAGATTTCTAATAGCATACAGTTTCTGTATCCTAGAGCTTACAGGATACTCAAATAGCAAAAAAAATACTAAAAAAACCCTCATTGTGGACTAAATCCTATTTCCTTTCTTTCCAATTAAATGAAAGACTTCACTTTATCTGATTTCTTTTAGTGATATATATAAATTTTTGACTACAGAAGAAGAAAAATTATCAAAGCTGAAATTAATTGCTCATATTTTGTTCTACAGTAGCAAATTATGCAAGAAAAAAAAAAAAGAACACACCTACTAAAATACTTGTAATATCTGACTCCTAATGTTAAGGAAATAAAAATATTCTGGGGGAAATACATATGAAATTGAATTGCCAGAAAAATACGCAGAAGTCCTCTCATAAATCCAAACAGGAATGAGGAAGAGAAATTAAATGATCATTTATGCTACAGAAACCTGATATGTCATATACTGGCATAATTAGATAGAATGGAGTAGAGAAAAATCTCTTTCAGTTTGAGACAAGGCTTGTACCTGCATCACATAGTCTTGTCCATGAAGTTTGATGATATAAAACAGAAATTGCAATGTGCTCACAATTTTCTTTCAGAACTTATTTTGGAAAAAATCCCTTTATTATATTTTACATTGTGCCTCCTACTTTCCCAACTTGAACATTACCTCAATCATATTAAATTTCATTTTTAAACAAATCTACTGCACTTTATCTGACAGAAAGTACTACTGGGCATAACATCTGGCAACAGAAAAATATTTTTAGTACTTCAATATTCTTTTCTCTCCGTGAACCTCAATGAATTTTGTTCAAAACCATTATTCTGATTGAAATTTTGCTCAAAACCCAAAGAAAATTAATCAGAAATTATTTTCTTCTTGAAAATATTTCTAAAATAGGTTAACAAGCATTCAAGATAATCCTAATTTTTACACTTTGTCAAACCCACTAATACTTCCAGTGCTGCCCTCCGGTATTTTTTGCCATTCATAGGTTCCAGGAGTATTCATCTCACAAAACATATCTCTATAACTGGCATTAATTGGCACACTGATTGGCAGAGCATAACCTACCATGTCATGCCTAGAAGTGGTCCATCTATGTCAATACCAAAGGAGAAGAGGTGGAATGCATATAGAAGAACTCAATGTCACTACACAGCATGGATGACAGGGCTTTGGTCTCCAGGGCATAATCTCCACCATGATGTTAAACCACTGAAATTTAAAAGTGGAAAAATATACTTTTCCTCTATAGGCTTGTTGTGAGTTAACACAGATGTCAGGAAAATGACCACTTTATCTTTCCTCCTAAGCCTTCTCTACCACTACCTCCACCCCCACTCTTTTTCTGTCACTCTTGATTACATCCTGAGTCCAGTTTTTTATTGTGTTGCCCGAAGGTACTCTACCAGTCACGTTAGACTCAGTCACTCTTTTACCCACTTCTCCCGCGATTATTTCTGTACCATTTTACTACAATGCTTTGAAGAGGAGGTTATCAGACACCCTCCTACAGGTCTGCTATAAGGCCCTTACTATTTCTTAAAAAATGTCCTCAGTACTTGCTTCCACCACGATACCTAAAAGAATCTAATTTAAAAAGAAAAAAACAAAAACAACAACAAACAAACAAACAAAACACAAAACAAAACAAAACAAAAAAACAAAGCAAAACATAAACCAAAACAAACACCAGATTTGAGAGACATAATAAAGGAGATATATCATAATGGAAGGTTGATTCTATCTTTTTTCTATGTCTCCTTTTCTGACATTTTAAACACTTTGGGGTAGTTTGGCAACAACAGAACCATGCAAAACAGGAACATATTTCATGTGTGCCCTCTATTCTGACTGTGAGAAGAATCTGCTTGAAGTTGCATTTATTTATGCAAAGGAGAAGGCTTATGCTTTCTCACCAATACAGGGGGAATTCAGACTACAGAGAGCAGATGCATGAGGGGCATTTCATACAGAACAGCCTGAGTGTTAGGTTTGCTTTTTGAGGATTTTATCTTTTAGTACTGATCATCAAATTTCAATATACTTCTACATTATGAGGTCATTAGTGTATACTACTTTGAAATAAATCTTCAGAAATTAAAGATAATAAGATGGGAATCTGATACAATATTATACAGTATATTTCTTTCTTTTACATTAAACAGGAAAAATATAAGCATTTTATAAAAGAACTGGTAATTGCTATATGAATGGACATGAATTATACTTATTTATCTTAATTTCTGACATTTCTGTCATGAATCATTATGTCACATTCAGCTCAGTCACTTTAGGTTATAATTTGAGACAACAAACATGACAAAATATATCACAATAACCCAGCTAATATGTTAGAAATTTTTAGGAAAAAAAAACTTTTTTCTTCTGTTTTGGACATCATCCTTCCCCCCTCTTCTACCACCAAAAAAAAAAAAAAAAATATATATATTCTTCACAACCGCCACTGAAATAATATATTTTTTAAGTTTGCAATTGTCTATCTCTGGTTTGGTCTGGAATTTTTACAAATATATATATCACCAACAACAGACAGCTAAAGAAATATTTACAGGCTAACAGCAAAAATAAATGGAAACAATTAAATGTAGCTTGCATTATGGAAGAGAAATGTTGTTAGCCCTCTTTTCATAATTCATTCAAGATGAGAAGCTGATGTTCAGGCATAACATTTATTCTTCAATGAGCTCTTGATTATATCCAGTTTTAAAGAGAGATTACTTAAGGTTCAAACATGTTAAGTGATCTGGTCAAGGTTATAGTCTGAAACTATGCACTGAATTTATTTTGGAGCACACTTCAGTTTTCCTGTATCTCAAACTGCTTTTCTATTTCTGTTTTAAATCAAGAATCAACCCAGCATGGTATAAAGTATATCAGAACACTACGTACTGAAAAAGGAAAGCACCAGATGCTTGATGCAAAATGCAAAACCTGTCTAAAAGAGTCATAGAAAAGTTATTTTTTAAGTATGCTTTAGTATGTAATCTGCTCATTCCAAGGTTTGTTCAGACTTTTATAAAAAATATAAAAGGAGATACTGTAGAATAAAGCTGTTTGCAATTTGTAGGGGCCATTTTGTTGTCAACTGCTACTCTTTTTCAATGTTTTTCATTATTAGGGGAATCAATTAAAACACACTTAGACTGTGCCACATATGCTAAGTACATAATTTGTAGAGAATTCTTACCTGTCCATTACCTTTATTCTATTGCGTTTCCTACCCCCACCCTCCCCTGGCCATGGAGTAGTGGGCTCACTTTTTTCTCTTTAATAAGAGTTTTGTGTTAAAACTGGCATGTTGAAATGCCTGACAAGAGAATTCTCAAACTGTCTTAACTAGATTTTGGCATTTAATAAGCTGTAAACTGCTGAAGCTATTTGCAGATGAAGCCTCATTTTTGTCCATCAGCAGGGGGCTGGGAGCATAATTAATTGAGTGAAAGTTAAAAGACGGACAGCATGGTTACATTTATGCAAATATTGCAGGAGAACATCTAACAAAAAAAGAAAAATACGTTGTAACTGATTGGTTTGGTTTTGTACCAAAATCCACAGGGTCCACTTAAATATTGCTGATTGAGCATACGACAATTAAGGCCTATAGTGGTGGGGTTTTTTTTAATATACATTCTGCAGTGTAAAAAAAAATAGTAGAAAAAAGAACCTTCACTAACAGTCGAAGTTCCAAATCCAGTGAGACAATTCTATTTCTGTTTTAAGGTTTTTACTGCTCATGAATGTTAAAATAGGTTAAAAAAATGGTATTACAAAAATCATATGATGCATGTGCCATCAACCATATGCCAGTCTCTGCTATTTATTTCTTTTATTCATATCCCAGTCATATGCATCCTGGTACACCAAAGAGTCTATTTAATTAAAGTCAGTTAAAAGCTTAAACCACAGAGATCTGGACAGCTGCTGGAGGTATTAACCTGGTTGCTGCTTAGGGTGATCAGAAGCTTGTTCATTTATTCTATGTTATATTTTCTTGTAAGAAATTCTGTTGTTTTTTTTTTTCCTCCTGGCCGCTACTGTGTATTGGAATAATTCCTGAATTAGAAGTAAAACCAGAAAACTTTAGGGTTAATATTATATATTTATAAGATAACAATTATAACCTTGTTCATTGATTTTTGACTAAACATGAAGAGTATTACACACAGCAGATAAAACCTGTAAAGGGATTTTTCTAGGGAATTTAATCTCTAATTCCTCTTTTGTCCATAATGCGATTTAACTTGAGCATCTAACAACTTACATCTAACAAGGGTAACAACTGGTAAATATTTTAGTTTTATTAAGCAGAGGAAACACCCATTTAGTGTTAACAAAATGTGCACAGATTTCTCCTGATCTCAACATGCCTGGATTTGATAGATTCTTCCAATAATCTTCCTATAATCTACAGTGTTGCCAAATATGCTAGAATCAGCTCATGCTAAAACTTGAAAAGGATAGGAAGAATGGACCTTTAGGAAATAAAATACTTCCTTTTTTCTGCATAAAAATATAAATACCCGTTTCTCACACGTGCTAAGGTTTCTTTACATTGTTTGATGATGCAAAGTGTCAGACACCTTTAGACAACACTAGGTGCTCAGTGTGGGGAACTGCATCAAGGCAGTGGAATCTGGAGGGATGCCCACTAACCATATCCACATACGTTACTACTTAAGTTCCAGCTAAGCGTGCCCTAAAGAACATTGCAATGGAAGGCATTATTTGCTATCTCATGACACCTAAGCAATTCTCCTTGAAGTCTGTAGTTATTTTATTATGCCAAACACAGTTTATAGAAGAATTAAACTTCTAAATGCAAAGAGGCATACAAACCAATATCTTGCCATTTGTTCAAACAAGGCAAGATTAGCACCCAGAGCTCTATAGGTGTATATGCAGTTGTGAAAAATTGATAAAAACCTATGTAAAGAACATAAAGTCGACGAGACCCAGTAGATCCATTTATTTTTAATCAGGCTTAGCACTGAAGTTGACTTTAGACTTCCCAATACTCAGAACTTTATAAACTAAATATTTGACATTTAATATTCAGCAGTAAAGTTTAACTATTAACAAGTAACAAATTATCTAATACCTATCACCTAACTTCCACTTGTCAGGTCTCTAACAGCAGTTGCAGTTCCACTGGTGGCTAGAAGAGTAGTCACCATTCCCTTTTCTTAAAAAAGTAGAAAATATTATATGTGTCAATTGCACAATATTCTAATATACAACAATGCCGTGATCAAATAGCGGAGGTACTGCTGTCATCTTAAATCATTCAGGAAAAATCAGTGCTACCTCTTTCTACATTATAACTTAACATTGAATTTGGCATCATAAGCTATAAATATATTCAGCTGATAAATATTTTTAATGATCTGTGCTCTGTCTGGAAGTACTTATCAGTCTTAAAACACATATCTGCACAAGAAAAAAAAACAACCAAAACAATCTAAATTAGATTATTTTCTTATGAATAGCACATAAATAAAACAAGAAGATTAAAAAAATTAAAATCTACAATTATGTTTTAAAAAGATATAACCTCCCCCATACGTATATATATTTATGCTTGCCTGGGATGAGCAATAACTGCAAATTAACAGCAGCCAAATGGGCAGTCCTTTCCCATGAATTATATTTTCTTTGTAAAACTGAGAATTCTGTAAGGGACTGAGAAGGAAAGCATCACCATGTATCTATCTATTTTACCTAGTGCTATCCTCAATATTAAATTAGCAGTTTATTATGGAGTCCAATAACCCACCTGTATGACTCAAAACACATCATTCAGTGATGGACTGAAGAGAGGGTAGAGAAAGAGGACTTCAGAGTGGTAATTATTCTTTATGAATTGCCTTTTTACTACTGAATTTAAAAGTTGCCAAACTAAGGAAACTAAGAAAGCAGAATAAACAAACATCTGCTTTTTATTATCCATCTCTGAGGGATAAGTATTGGTTAAGACTACAGAAAAGAATGGAAATAAAACTTCTAGTAGTTGTGATTCAGTCAAACCTGTACTTCTTTCTTGGAAGCCTCACGAAACAGCAGTGTAGTAAACACATGACCATTTCTAACAAAGTTTCCTGCCAAAGTAAGTCTATCAGGATGGATTATGTAAAGTTATAGGCAGGATATTTTAAGCAGCTTTAAACACTAGTGGGAATTATTAGGCCCTTGATATAAAAGTCAGAGTGTTCTGGAAAAATGAAGACAACTAAAAACCAGCTAATTCAGATGACGCAGTAGATACGCTACCCTTAGAATGTAATCTTTCTAATGATTTAAGCAAATTGTTTAAATGCATTCCCCCTTTCTTGTATTATCAATGAACAATCTGTAGCAGAGGACTTTCTGTAACAGTAAATTCTTCCTCACTGAAAATTTGATGACTAAATTAATCATATATTTATTTTTTCTATAGAAACATAATTGTATTCATAGATTCTGCTTAGCCAACAGAAAAGTATGCATGGCAATAAAATAAAAATTACAAATGTGAAAACTGAAGTCCAGGGCAATGTTATTCAGTAACTTGTAATCTGCCATTTAAAGCAAGGTTCAGTAGGTCTGGAGCTGACCCTACACTCCATGTAATATGTTAATTAAAAGAATTCTACTTGACAAAACATACAGTCAAAATAAAACAAACTTCTCTGCTGGTAAAAGCAATGAAATTTTGGATTATGGTAAATGACTAAAAAACCATGTACACTCTTCTGGAATATCATTTGTGAACAAATGCAAGAATATCAGAGTAAGATTTGTCAAAAAAATGATTAATCCTTATTTTTGACTCTTCAACATCTTTCTTGAGTTTTGCATTTCATATAGTTCCATGTAAATTTAAACAACAAAATTAAAAAGCTTGAATTGATATCTTGTGAGACCAGAGAAAAATTAGTCCTTCTTTCAAGGATGAAAAAAACTAAGCCACCAACAACCCCCCCTGTTTTTTCACCTTAAGTTTGCCTGTGTATTTATCTTTTCTACATTCCAATATTAGTTTTCATCTACACTTTTTTTTGGTTAATGTTATTTCTTATTAAGGTCAACAAATTTGGAAATTCATTGAAAGCCATAATGCAGAAGATGTGTAAAAGCTCATGCTTCTTTTCTGGCATTGGAATACCTTGGCCTTTGATCTTAACTGAAGATTTTACATTGGAAAACACTGCTATTAATTAATCACCCATAGCTTTTGGGAAAACAGTAACAGATTAAAGGAGAAGCATATTCATGAAAAAGTTCCAGGGATAAGTAAAAGAGGCTCTTACAAGAGAGGGGAATACTGTTTGTCCATATTCAGACTATACCACATCACTACTGTAGGTAGCTGTAAGTAGTTGTTCTGGTTGGAAGACCTTTTTTATAAGTTTACAGTATCAATAACAGCATTCCTGGTACATGAATGGTGCTATACCATTAGTGCAATCTTTTAACTCTTCCAGTGAACATTAAAGTTCAGTAGCATGCAGAAAGGAAGTCACAAGGGCTTTTTCACTATTTAGTCAGACAACAAAGTATTTCAGCACAGGAAACTAAGCTTATCTCCTGAAGAGCTTTCTGATAGCAGTTATCTTTACTGGGCACAAATCCACGTGTTTCACTAAACAGAGAATATGTTCTTCTGTTTGGTAATACCAGATGCAAACATGTCCAGTGATTCAGATTCCATTTCAGGCATTCTGTTTATTCTAATCAATAAATTTGTGATCCTCTATTTTAGAAGTATTATGTCTTGCTCAGAGTGATGTGTTTGGATACAGTCCACAGTTTGAAAATGTTAGTGCAACACTGTTAGTATTTGTTACATAGAAGGGTAGACTGTTTATGCACTAGCGGAACCCTCATTTTCATAGATCGAAGTCAGCTCTGGCATGAAGGTTATAGGAATAAAGTTCTGGTCTAATGTTGGCGTAAAATGCCTGTTATTGTATTACTTCACCTGAACTGATGACTTTTTCAGAAACATCCTGATTCATATTTGTCGTTTTTATGACCCCAGACATCATTACATAAAAAACAAATTCCTGAGTTCATTAATGGACTGGACATTTTAAACACTGATAAACTAAAACATTAAAACATACGAAAATCCCTTTTCAGGTAGAATTTTATTACAAAGCAATTCCAATCTGAAGTAGGAAAATAGCATCAGAAATTATTTCTTACTACTCACTACTTACCTCTCTCCTACCATACCTAAAGAAGGAAAACCTCTGGAGACAAATATGTTGAATTGCATTTTGCAAACATGTTAAAATAAATCTGTTCAAAGGATTTATCCTTTCAAAGTATATTATGCATGACGTCACATATAATTTCTAATGTATTTTGCTAACGGGTTTTGGATATTTTACAGGTACATTTGGATTCTCTAGAAAACAGTGCTTTTCATGTATTCAACAAAACAAAACTCATAAGAAGTTATAACACAGATAATTATACTGAATCTGAATCTGTATAGATCTCTCAGGACATCTGGAAACCTTAAGTTATGTTTAATCTTCACTGACTTTAGGAACCTGACTAAAGTAACTTGGAAACATAGCCATGTAGGCTCCTGCCACACTGAACAATTAGAGATTAGTACCTTTCAAAGGCTCTTCACCCTGAGGAAGTGCTCACTACTTTGCACTGTTTTTCCTTAAGTCTTAGATGATGATACTCTTACATTAATGCCTCATGCTGGTGTGCTGTAGGTCAGATCTCTTTTGAACAACCTAAAGTAAAGGAGAATGAGAGGAGACTTTATTGCTCTATACAACTACCTGAAAAGAGGTTGTAGTAAGGCAGGAGGAACAAGTGACAGGACTAGAGATGACCTCAAGTCATGACAGGGGAGGTTTAGATTAGATATTATGAAAAATTTCTTCACAAAAAGGGTTGTCAAGCATTGCTCAGGGAAGTGGCAGATTACCTGTTCAAAAAGTGTGTGGATATGGCACCTGAGGACAATGGTTTAACTGAAAATGGTGATGGTGCTAGGCTGATGGTTGGACTTGGTGATCTTAGAGGTCTTTTCCAACCTTTATGATTCTATGATTCTAAACCAAAGAATAGTCACTACTCCAGAATTAAGAAGCAAACATAGCTTAAATTTCATAAGATGATTCTTTGAAAGTGAAAACACAAGGTTATGCTCCCTACCATGGCAGTCAATCAAACAGTATAGGTTTTATTGAAGAATCTTCCCTCTTCAAAACAAAATATTTAAGTCAATAGAACTTTGTGCAGAAAAGAGCTCTTTGTGAATAAAGGTTGTGCAGCATCAGCTACATGTGTATGTAGCAATAAATTTGAACAGATACACAAGCAAAAGTCGTAGAGGAGACATCACCATGTTTTAAAGGTACAATTGAGATAAAGTTTAAAAACTACTCTGAGTTTGGAATTCCCTGGTTTTTGGCTGCTTTTGGCTCAAGCCTTAATATTGCACTAGTGCCTTTCTTTTTATATTTTTTTCTTTGTTATATCTAAAGACTGTACACAAAAAACATTTAGTGAATAACTAAAAGAAACAGCCACATAAGACAGAAAGAATCCACAGCTTGTATTGATCTTGGCATTTTCCCATGTTGCAACCAAATGAACAAGCCACAGGTGCAACAAGAAAGAGCAGGTGATCCAAACAAACTGTTATTGTGATGGGAATAAATATGATTTTTTTTCCCTTAATGTATTCATCTCAAGACACATTGGTGCATCTGTTATATATTTACCAGCAGCATTGATTTCTGCCAGAAACTTTAAAAGTATGTAAATCTGTATTTATATACCTTAAAGATATATTCAACAGCTTTCTTGTTTCTGTTTTCCATATATGAAGTATTAAACTAATTAATCTGATAGTAAAACTAACATTCAGTACCATAAGCAAATTGTGTGTTTGTGCACTTATTATTCTGCATCAGAAACACAGGGAGAGGAGAGTTAGGAGCCATGCCAAGATTTCAATATAAAAAGTGTCACATTATAATCAGGCATCTCTTCACAGTTCCTTTACTTTCTATGTCATTCTTCCCAGTATTGTTTCTTCTTATCAGCTGGTTAACCTGCTACTGAGCCAACATAAAGGCTTCTCCAAACCAGAGGACACTAATCATTTTATGAAGAACTATGTTATGAAAAAGCAGGTATTTAAAAGTGGGCAAAAGTTGAACAACTATATTGATCTAAACAGGGAGATACCTTCTAAAACCTTTAAGATAAAAAATGCAGGTGCTCTGGAAGCAGAATTAGTAGCTGAAAGGCCTGAGACTATTGTATTATTCCTACACAGCATCTTTAACCAGACACACGCTAATGTGCTAGATGAACTAGTCTAGACTAGATGTGAATCTGGATTAGGCTAGACTAGATCTGGACAAGGACAGATCCTGTAAGGTATTTCTCATGTTCTCATCTTTACTCTTAGAACTATTGACTTTTACATCTACAAATTTGAACTGATATTTCCTAAACATAATGTGATCTCCACTTTCATGACTGTTTGTTGAATCTAGCAATCACATCATATCTAAAATTAACCACATGTGCTCTGCCTTTACTGTTCCTACTCTTACCTCATTATCTTAACATCTCAGAGGCAGAAAAACTGTGATTTGTTCCCCCTTCTCTCCTTATGACTCTCTTGCATTTCTGGTTGTTCATTTACTTCAGCAGGATGATAGAGAATGCCAGTAGTTCACCCAACGAACTGGTGATTGGGACACAGTTCCGGGAAGTGAAAAAGGTTTAAATCACATACTATACTTGTCAAATTATTTGCAATCATTCTCATTGTTCAACCATTAAGTAGGAAGTCATAGCTACTCTGGCCTTGGCAACCTCCTCCTTCAGTGATCCACTCAGCTATACCAGATGTACATCAGTGTAGAAAATGCCTTCAGGCTCATATAATTTCATGTTTATATAAATAATTTTTTTTAATTACATGCAGCTACTATAATTCTGAATATATTTCTAGACTAAGCCTTTCACAGGAACTATTCCCATCGAGTGGTAGTGGCTACCCTGCTTAGAGACAAAGGCAGGTATGAGTGTAAGTTATTTACTGCTAGCTGATCTCAGTGCCAGAAGATAGTTTTAGGCATCTTTTTTAAACTACTGTAAACACAGCTGTGTAGACAGACCACAATATTTTTGAATCAAATACACTGACCACTTTCTATGTGCTGTACTATTTAAACTTCTTTATTTTTTTTCCCCTGAAAATTTTTAAAGTAGATCAGAATATATCACAGGTGATTTTCATGACAAATCTAGCTCTTATCTGCCCAAAACGACTGTCAAATTATCACAGCACATGGATTATGAAATAGGATAAATAGCTGATCTTTGGCACTGTAATTGAATACTTAAATAAAAACTTTTGTAAGAAACTGCTTAAAATTATTACTTTGGGGCTGGTATCTTCTGCCTAACTTTTGCTGTAGATAACTTTTAAAAGAAAGGTCTTGGAAAATGTTTTATATGATTGTTACACCTCTCATAAGTGGCTTACATGATATTCCCTTATCCAGAAGTGTGTCTTTATGTTCTTCCTTATGATATACAGCATAGGAATTAGTGCTCATTAAAGCGGCACTCAAGACTATACCTACATTACTAATAAAAACAATGTGGAAATTGTCTATATAGTGTCAGTTGGTGCAGACCTTAAAATGTGCCAGGGGACATAATCACAATTAACCACTAGAAAATCCTTGGAACCTTTGCACAGGACACTTTATTTACTATATACTGCCACATGCTTAGCCACACAGTTTTCTCAGGAATACATGTCATGGCATGCATCTAACTCCACAGGTTTCATAACAAGAAGGGGCATATTCAACTGTGAAAGAGGAGAGAGAGACATGTTACGTAGTGTGACGAGCTCAGTTGGTCAGAGCATGGTGCTAATAACATCAAGATTGTGAGTTTGATCCCTTTATGGGCCATTCACTTAAGGGTTGGACTCAAGGATCCCCGTGGGTCCCTTCCAATTCAGAATAGTCTGTGATTAAAAGTGTGCACCAAGTTGTAGCAAACCTTCCTCCTGACCTGTTAGGCCCAAAGTTATGAGCACAGATGGTCAGCGAATTCAGGTGGTGTCATACAGGGTTGTGCTACATACGTATGTGTAGGAAATAACCTTGCTCTTTGGTAGTGACAGGAGTAGCAAAGTCACTCCAAAAAGATTTGTTAGCTCTCACACCATTTCTCAGCCATAGTAGAAATGCATATGGTAGAAATGGTAGAAGTTAGAGATTCCTAGTAGAAATAAACATATGCTGTTGAAGTTAACTTACACTTCTACTGTTTATTCCTTCTTTCTTACTCAATCAGCTGTCTGGTCACAGAGCAAATTTCCATAGATTTTCTGCAGAAGCTAAAAATATCCATAACTGAATGGAGTTCTTAAAGATTTGAAGTATTTTATCTGTTAGAGTGCAACTTTTTGAAACCACTAGTAACTTCCCTTGACACTTTTATAACTAAACTCAGCTGCTCAACCAGCTTTTCAAATTAAAAAAATAAACAAACAAAAAAACCACACCCAAACCCCACAAACAAAACCCAAAACAAACAAACAAACAAAACCACCAAAAAAACAAACACCAAAAAAAAAGAAACAAATCAAACACCAAAACAGGTTTTAAGCTGAATTTTTATCATTATTATTTATTTATTTTTTTAGTGCCTGGGATAAAACACTGAAAACCAGAGTTTATGTCAGACTTTCTGGCACAGATAGAGAATCTGCTGTAGCGTAACACTGAATAAGCTTGCTTATATTTCCTTTTATTCTACATATAAGTGATCAGCTTCTCAACATATGCAAATTGTTCACTGAAATCAGGAAAATATATAGCAATTTACAGCACTGATGACAGGCATATATCTATCTCTGTAAGGCCAGGCATATACAGCAGACACAACTCCTACCGAAACTCCTTGAAAGGCTGTTGAACTACTTCAGATTTTCAGTGCCATAGTTCAGAATATAGATTGCAAACTAAATTATATAAAAGCTTAAATAGAGAGATGATTTAATCTTTGTCTCTCAGGAGTGATTTTTGAACTTCATCTTTTATAGGAAGCATGACCTGTTTCTATGCTATTTGAGAATTTTGTAGGACTTCTACACTTTTCCCACTATTCACTGTGGTTATAACTGCCTGTTTCAGGACTCTGTCTCGACAGTATTTTCTCCTCTGGCTCAGACAGATAGACACAGAATTGTACCATAGACACACCACTAAAATAAATCATTTTAGTGTGGTGCATTCCATCAAAACACAGATAACAAAAACAGATCAGATAAATCGGGTTTATTTTTCCCTATTGATTACTTTGGGCCTAGGTATCTCCATCACCAATCTTAGATGAGATGTTCCACTCTAAGCATTCAGAGCTGGTAGTCTAAGAAGAGCTAAGTTTCACACAAAGGGGAAACAAATACACAGTGCCTGATCTCTGTATAAGGCTGTCATAAGTTAAGAAACAAAAGCTAAGAACAGGGAGGTGATGAGAGGTAGCTAAAGCTACCAAATATATGTTTGACATAAGTGCTGTCTAGAGTGCTTGTTTGTTTTGCCTTTCCTCTCCCCAGTGTCCAAAGAAATGACATCCAATTTTTAAGGGAGAGAAACGAAGACTGCAGGTAGGCTTACGTATGTTTCTATGTGTACATAAACACAATGTTTTAAGATTTAAAAAAAATGACAAATGGACAGTGATGGCACATGTCACACACTGCTCAAAGGTAGATGCTTTAAACTGTGCTTAATGTGAAGTGAATATAGGTCAGGGGTAGCTTAAGAATGGTCTTGAAAAGTTAAGAGATGGTATTTAATGTGATAGGGCAAGACTCGCAAAGATCTAAAAATTTCTGATGAGACAAAGTGATGTCTGAAAAGCATTCTGGTTTTGAGGAGACATGCCATGAATCATGAATCAGAGCTGCTGTGCAAGAAGACCGTGCAAATTTAGATACATCCTAGAAGTAAATTAAAGATATTACTCCACTCACAAGCAGGATAGTGAAACTACCAGCAGGACACAGGTAAAAGAGGACTGTGAAAGGGAAAAATGAGGTACTAAAAGAGGCATGCTAAACAATGGAAAAAAGGGGGGAAAGCATAGTCAATATTTCAAAATATTCTCTGCAGACAGTGTCCATCTTGCATAAAACTGAAGATTTCACCACAGTACTCCATTATGGGAGCTGGTGGGGAGGGAAAAAAAATCATTCAAACTACTTTTAAGTCATTAAAAGTAGATGAATCACACATTATAAATGCCAATGAAAGCAGCCTAGACAATAATCTCAGGTGAAAATTTTCACACTGGAGAAGTCTACAGGTGGAGGATGTAACTTAATCCAGTAATAAAAGTGAAAAAAAGGAACAGATCCCAAGGTTGTTCTGTAGAAACCCCACAAAAAGTTATACTGCTGATATTTGTGTATCCCCAAAGAAAGCTCTAAAGTAATAACTGGATAGGCAAGAGGAACACTGGTGGGAGACAGAATATGCAAACTGAGAGAAACTAAAATTTCATCCTGGAATTCTTTCTTCAATTCCTTAAACTCCTGGAAGAAGGGCACTACTGACTGGAGGAGGTTGCTGATGAATCCAACACAACTGGCTTACAACACCAGTTCTGGATTTTGCAGAGTAAGCCAAGATGAGAGATGGATTTGTTCATTCTTAACTAAAGAGGGTTGGTATCTTGCAGGAATCAACAGCTGCCTAATGAGAAGACACAGCCAGACCCAACAGTGCACTCAACAAAATCATGAGCCAAGTTAGAACACAGGATATTCTGTCCCAGAAAGGAAAACTAATAAATACTGTGTAGGCACACTTTGAAACAGGCTACCCAGAGATATTGTGGTGTGTCCACCTTTGGAGAGATACAGAACTTGGCTGGACTCAGTCCTAAACAACCTGCTACACCTGGATGTGCTTTGAATGACACACTGGACCAAAAACTTCCAGAGGTCCTGAAAAAATCTATAACACTCTGTGATTCTAAGAAAGACCAAGAGAATTTATACACTGTTTTTCTTTTAGACAAAAAATATTTGAAGACTGTTTATACTACAAGGCAGAGGCAGGACAGACAGAAAGAGTGAGAAATTAACTGCATAGTCTGGATTAAAAAAAAATTATGATCACGAAGAATATGAGAAGATTTTCATCAGTTTCAACAGTTTTAAGGATGATTAAATTTCTCAAACTAGAGTCGTGAAAAGTAAATGGAATCATTCTAGTGCTGAACAAAAACTTTGGATCTACAATTTGTCAGTTTTAACTCAAATTATTACATGTCAACCTGATTTGTTGTTGATTTCTTTTTTAATTATATAATTTTTAATTCAATTCTAGCTGAAATACAGTACTTATAAGTAACCACTAGGCTAGTGATAAGACTTCACATCTGCCTTTAGGTCTATTACTTCAAGAAAATTTCAATTGTATATAATCTCAGTTCTCCGATCTGTAGAGGGAAAACAATGAAAAAAAACTTGCTTTACAGTCACTGAATTCTTCAGACGGTGAAAACTGTTGCTGTTAATACTGTGGATTCTGAGAGGGAATAAGGACAAATGTGTTAATCTCTATTCTTCTTTTTCCTTTTTCTTTCCTCCTCAAATAACTGAAAGTCCTTTATCTATCTCCCACAGGCATCTCTGTGTGTTGACTCCAAAGGAGCTACTTCATGTCCTTTGGGTTAGTCATTTCTGCAGATTTATTTGATGTACACAATGTTTTACAAGCTCTCAAGAAAAGCATTTCCTAGGAGCAGTAACAGAAAGGATGAAATGGAAATTGCAGAGGCAGAAGGCAGTACAGACAGGAAAGCACAGGTATGTAGGGCTCAGCCATATCCCTATTAGAACTTTCAGGTCCTAATGGTTAAGAAACAAGTAAAAAGTGAGCCATTTGTAAAGAATTATTATAAACTTAAGATTATTCAATTTAAACAGGACTCTTTAAATGCAAACAGTTTTCCTTTTTAAAAAAAAAATCCAGTTTAAAAAAAATACTTGCAGTGGCCCTTTAAATTGCCAGCCAAACATTAACGTATTTTTAAAAAAGAAAGATATTATAGTCATTTGAATGCTTATGATTGTATGCCTTACTCCATTTTATATATGGGTTCTATGATTTATTGACATCCCAGTATAAATGGTTCTTTATTTTCTATTCATCCTAACCTTGGTCAAATAATAACAACCTACTTCTCTTCACAATATTTTCCTAATATCTCAGCTCATTTAATTCTATTGATCCACTGAAGAGTATAATGGCAATGAAACTGGAATTAATAGCACCTCCCTTCTCCAATGCTAAGAGCTTTCCTATTTAGTCTGTGGACCATCACACAAAATCATAAAAGTAGACAAAAAAGCAGACTGACCTTTATCAGCTACTATTGTGTTGCAAAATTCAGCAAAGCCTAGAACATCATTTTCACTTTTATGGCTCTGTTTTCTTAAATAATAAGGGGAATGGGGGGGAGGAACTGACCCCTGTTCAGCATTTACTTAAGCAGAATTGGCATTAATAGAGTATTCTGTCAAAAATTCAAGCCCAGGAAAATGTATGGCTTTGTCCACAGCAGCAGCTATCTTAGTAGATTGCACTGTCACTGCTTCACACAAAGAGCATTGCAACACCATTAGTGGACATAAATAATGCACAAGCTCTTATGCAGTACTCAGCTAAGTGCATGGAAACCTTGGGCTCCTGTTGTCAGAAATTCAATGGATTAGTACCTAGATTTATTTTAAGTCTGTAAAGCACTTTGTTCTTGACAGCGTTCAAAGTAGAAAGAGTGCTATCCTGAATGTGCATCTTAATACTGTCATACTTGTCTTGTAAGAATAGAAGAAATATGGAATGCAATACTTCTTTTTAATATTTAAAAGTTTTCACTGAGTGGACACAGTACACACACGTACACATATGTATGTGCATACATGTGTGTGTGTTTATAGATATAGGAACACATTACCCATGGTTATCTTATTGATCTGAGAATGTAAAAAAAAAATAATATTAGCAATGAAGAGTATTGTAAGAATTAGAGATTATGAAAATAAATGCTGATGAACAAATATTTTGTCATTGTTGCCTATTTTTCTTTGTAAATCTGTCAGATTCCTATATAAATATCACATTTACAATTCCATTAAACAGAAAGTATGTAGCCCCTACAATGAGCATTACTGAGAAGAGATTATATGGTCAACTGAGATGATCATTAATATTTTAAACTATTTACTAATACTGAGAACTTACCACATGCCAAATACAATAGTGTTCTGGTACAAGTTTACAACAAAAAGTCAACTTCCTAGTTTAAAACAAAGGAAAACACACACACAAAAAAACAAACCACAGAACTTTTCAAAACATCCATTTAAACTCATGTGAAATACGTTCAAAAAACTGCTTCACAGCAATAGAGACTGTGGGGTCTATTTGCCTCTCGATGTTCCAGAGAGTTAAGCATGATAATCCCCCATGCACTGAGAGGATAACAGGACCCTTTGTGTAGATTAAAAGCAGTTTTCTATTGATATCAGGGTGGTAATGCAAGAACAGCAATATCTCATGTGAAGGTCAATCTTTCACAATGCCACTAAGACATAAAATCTTCGTTTGAAATAATAACAGTTACCTTTTCTCTTTGCCTGTATGGTCCATGAATTTCCACACAATTCATTGAACCAGCAGTCAATGGACTATTCATTATTAAACCCAGTGATTTAAAAGTCACAATATGTACATCAATAATGCCCATTTGGAAAAAAAAAATGTCAAATTCCAGAAATCTCGGTAGGATTTGAAATATTCTAAAACCAGATGGCAATAACTATACAATAATCTTTGAAACAAAATCAGAATTGTTTCGTTGCCAACTTTGTGATTTCTGTATCAATCCACACCCCCATCTAAGGAAGATTAACCGTTTATCCCTTAACTACTGAAAGATACATGATCTTGTCTATTCAAAGTTTTCTACCAAGAGAGAATGATTTGCAATCTGTGTAGACTCATGCTCCACAAATTGTAACAAAATTTCTGTTCAAGCTGTTTCTGAAGTCCTCTGTACATTACATAAGATAGCTAATTTTTAAGAGAGAAAAGAGATAGAAGAGAGAACAAGAGATAGGAGAGATGGGAGAGAGGAGGAGGAGGAGAGAGGACAGATGGAGTGGAAGGAGAGAGGGAGAGAAGGAAGGAAGGAAGGAAGGAAGGAAGGAAGGAAGGAAGGAAGGAAGGAAGGAAGGAAGGAAGGAAGGAAGGAAGGAAAAAGAGAAAAAGAGAGAGAGAGTTTGAGTTTCTGTTACAGGATTACTACTGTGTAAAATATTCATTTGGCTTTAATTATGTTTTAGTACATATTCCTTAAACGCTACAGCATGCAGCTTGAAAATATTGAAAAGTGTAACAGATATGTGCATCTAAAATGCCGTCTATGCTCATTAAACACAGCCACAACAGGTACCAAACATCAAGGAGTAAGATTGCGAGCCACGATCAATAGGTGGCGCCTTTCCCCTTTCTGATTTCCTTCAGCCCGTATTCATATTACGGAAAAACTGTTTTCAGAAGCGATTTTGAAAAACTTATATTACTTCTTAAAAACTTGCATCGTTTATGAAAAACGGAGAAATTTTATCAGTATATAGGCTGGTTGCAGTTCTACAGGAGAGGTGACAAATTTAGGACAAAGGTGCACAAATTGTGTGATTAATGACTTTGGTACAGAAATTTGTATTTTTCTAAATTATGAGAAATTTGATATTAATCCCATGGTTGTTAGAGTTCTTAATTGATTTTTCTTCTTATTCCTAAACTAGGAGGAGGTCTCATTTTCAAAGAAAATTACCTCTTATGGTTTCACCACATTACTGCTGATCTGATTAGAGTTTTTAAGCATTTATATGAAAAAAAATCTATTGTTGGAACTGTTTGTCTACATAATTACAATTCTTGATGTAAAAGATGTACAATATAGTGCTTTTATTCTCCTCATCTAACTATAATGAAAAAAGCTTTCCAAATACTATATATAATACTAAAATTACATTTAATTATATGAATAGGCTTGTTTATTGTTTAACTACATACTAATTTTAATGTAGCATTAAAAATAAATATTAAAAAAAGCTAACTGTAAGCTTGAAATCCTCGTTCAGCTGTGAAACCTATTTTTGTATCAGATATCATCTTGGTTTCCATAAGAAAGGAAAAAGATGTCTTATCCTACAGAACAGAGACTTAAAACTCTGCCTTACTTTCACAAAAAAGGACAGAATACATACTCATTTACGCACATACACATGTGCAAACAAGGGAACATTGTATATTCATATACAGAATCCTATTATTCCCAAAGTAGAGTTATTTTAAAAGCAAAGAGATAATTGATTAGCAGTGCAAGATATTTTCTAATGCTGGAAGGCAAAGTAAAGTTTCTTATCTAGTTCCTGTTATCAATATCTTAAAATGAAACTACATTTCAAGAGCAAAATTATGATATCACGATAAGAAGTTTCAGCCGTAACTAAGAGTTTTGCATTGATTAATAATTGGAGTTAGAAGGTAAAAACAGTTTCTCTTTTAAGAGAGTGACTCTTTTCAAGGAGGTTGTCCTACAGCACAGAAAGCACAAATATAAAAATGAAGTGATTTCCAAAGTCATTAACTTAAAGTAGTGAATGTCAATAGCTTCTTCTGGGTTTTTGCTGCATACACTGCATACTTAAATTACCAGATTAAAAAATGAATTCTTGGTATTTATTTACAAATTCTTGCAAGTAAGGATTTTTTATAGAATGATAAAATGACCAGATAATAATTTAAAAGTATGATTATGGCAATTATATTTAGTGTATTTATAAACAAAATTGTACCACAGAATCACAGAACCAACAGGACCAATTGGTCAACTGTAGGCCAGCTGGTCCAACCACCTTCGCAGGCAGGGCCATCTAAAGACAGTTGCCCAGGACTTTGTCCAGGTGGTTTTTTGAGTATCTGAGGATGAGCCTCCTCAACCTCCCTGGGCAACCTGTAAACATCTGTGAAGTAAGACTTTAAAGTTTGCTAGTCAAACATTTGCAAACATGATATTAGATTTGAAATTGGTTTCCTAAAATCACTACTGCACATGCTTCTTGCCCACTCTACAAGGCAACAGTAGTCTTGCTACCTTCTAAGTTACTCCTCATTTAAACACAAATCCAACCAAACGGTTAGTTTGTCCTGTTTGATTCCATAGCATCTCTATACTGTCTTTGTGGAGCACAGAGAGAACAGAAGATAGAAGGAACATGTTATAGAATTTGTCTGTCTAATTAATATTTTTGATCCCCAACTTGACACCCTCCTACATTACAGGATTGTAATAGGAGAAAGACAGCGCGTTTAAGTAAAAGAAGATGACTGGTGGTGAGTTGAGAGTAGCGAGATCACTAGTAGGGACAGAAAGGGAAGAGAAAGAGAACACGAAGACAATCATATTGAGGCAGAGAGGGAACACCTTGACAGAGACTTCATTAGGCTCCCTATTTGTTTTAATGTAATATGCCTTGTCTAATAGCAGACACAACTTATTATTTCCTTTTTTTCATATTCACTGATTCAACAAATCCTATACACGGGAGTGCAAGTCATATGCATGCAGATATGTAAGTATTTGACAAAAATGGACTGTGCCTGATATCCTCAGCTATGAACATATTGATTCTGCAGGCCCCAAACTTCCCTTCTTCTTATATAGTGCTTTGCTAGATTTGAAACTAATCCAAACATACTGTAAATGAAAGCAGACTTTGATGTACAACAGAATATAATGGGTGAAGAGAAACGAGCTAGAAAAAAAAAAAATCTACTGCCACGGTTTATTTAAATGCAAGTTTACTTAATATTGCCTTGTGCTTAAATCTTGCATTGCTTTAGGCTTGGATAATAAAGGACATTGGTCAGATTCACTTTTCTTAATTGCCAATTCCTAAACAGATCTTACTTTCAGGCACTAAAACATTACGAGCATGAGAACAAATACAGGCAGATAGATACACAGACCTTGCTATTTCTTAATATGTTCACCCTGTAGCATATAGACAAACTTAGAACTATAGAAAATATTTTATTCACTAAGGTGAAATACTTAAAAACAAAACAAACCCAAACAAAACCACAAAAAATGCCACAAATTAGGAAACAAAACAAAAACCCACAAACAAACAAACAAATAAAACGGGGGGGGGGGGGGAGGATGAAAAACAAAGACAACAGGTACACTTGTGAGATTTAAAATTTCTTCATTATTTTTGAGTGCGAACACTTCCGTTGATCAAAGCTTCCACTAAGATTTATTTCTTAACACCTGCATATTTGGCCATCACGACATCTAAAATCTGTGGAAACTGACTTAACAGTCACACATGTGTTTGCTAAATATGTCTTTGTATCATATCTATGTGAAAGGAATATCAATTTACGAGTGGAAGGCTTGCTTTATCACTTAAAATATATAATTATGAATATGCAAGTTTACAGTGCAATCCATAACATATTGTAATTTACCAGGCAAATTATGACTCTTTCAGTATATTTAACATAATAGTAATGATTAACTATGCGTTTGTGGGTACATTCTCCTAAAGTTTGAGAATTTTATCAGTGTTATTTACTTTGACGTTACAGAGGCTGCACGGCTGAAACTTCCTGAAGTATTTTAAAGTTACTATATCCTTTTTTTAGGTTGGTTTTTCCCCCTAGGAATAAATTTCTGTCTCAGAATTAAAGTTTCATAAACAATTTTTATTTAAAATACTTCTTTTTAATTAATTCTCGGAAGATTAATTTGCAAAAAAATATATGTATAGCTGTATATTTATTTGAAATAAAATACCGAGTGATCCTAACTCAGGAACAAAGTCTGGAAATAAAGAGAAGAAGTAGATAAAGTTTATTCCAGAATTTACTAAGCTCATAACTGGACCTTGGGAACATAAAAAAAAGCATTCCTATAAAATTCTATTTTGATTAAAAGGTAACCCTTAAAAAAAAAAAGCAGTTTATTTGACACCTGTCAAAAAGCTTAGATGACAGGCGTCATTTCTCAAACTATTTCACCTACTCGAATCTAATCAATCTGTCCAAATTACCATTCATAATTTGCATACTATACTGAATGCTCCAATCGGTATTTTGTCCTGTATTTTCTCATCATCAAATTTCAGTGATTATCACAAATTTAAAAAAGAATTTTATCACTGTATGACATTGGTGCATGAAAAGGTAGATGAGGAAAACTTAGTTTCTGACTTTGCATGTCAGTCTTAACATGATTTTTTTTTTTTTTTTTAACAAAAAGGCAGAGAAAATCAGCATTATCTGAATCAATTTTAAAGTATGGGAAAACAAATTTTAAGTTCTCTGAGAAACCACAGAACTAAGGAGAGTGATCTAATCCAAATATTCACTTTGTTTTTTTCTCATATGGGGTCTCTGTTAATTGTTTAATGTAGATGGCTAGCTGTAGAGGCTGGAAGATTTTGAAAACTCATGGATCCACCTCTAATTCATTTATTATACAATTAGTTGTATTTAAAGCCTTAGTTAAACAAATCATGAGAGCTATTATAACTTCTGGGATCTGAGAATGGATTTTCTTAGACCACCTTTTTTTTTCTACTTGTAGCATCCATCTATCCTAGCTGATCTGACCTCAGTCTCACCATTAGCCTGCATGTGTACTCTATAGAGATTTCACCATTTGGTTGCTTGCTGGGATGTGCCTGTGTATCTGCATGTCATGGGCCATTATAAACTAGTGTACATGTGCTTTTGAATTTGAGCAAAGCAATACAGAAGTTTAAGTCCATGAAAATGTTGGAATTCAAAGGTGCAGACTCCTGGTTTAAGTTATTTCTCTCTTTTTTTTTTTTTTTTTTTTATGTACTTTTAGTTCAGTGTAGGTCCCTAAGACTTTAAATATGTATGTATTAAGAGGTATGTTTATAATAAGCTTGCTTTTTTAAAAAGCAAACAAAACCATAAAAAAAACCCCACAACAATAAATAAACAAACAAACAAAAACAAACAACAAAAAAAGAAACCAATCCTTATTCCAAAATTTACTACTTTGACTTTATCTTAAAATTCATCCTAGGTCATCTGCAAGCTTAACACTGCCTACGGAGTCATTCAAGCATTTGGCAACCTAAATTTGCATAGATGCCCAAACTACTCTAAATTTCCATGTAACTAAAACCCAGTCTGACAGCGAGCTCCAGTGAAGTGAGTTCCATAAGCAACTGCTAATCTGCTAGTGTATCCATATAATTGAAATACCTTTTGATATTTTCAAGATCAGTGGTGTCCATTTGATTGCAAAAAGAAGGCTATATATTCTTTCAAATGATAAATGCACACAGAAAACTCCTCAGCAGTCAACAAAAAATTAAACATTTCAAGAAGCTTCAGTAGTCATATGGCAGGGAGTACTGGCTACCAAATACACAGAGAGAGGTTCATGATTATGGGAAATTCTGTGATAAATCTGTCACTGCTATCAATGCAGAATTATATTCCCATCTCTGTGGTCTTCTGTTCATTAGAATCATAGCTCAGTAACCTCTTTCAGATTTTTAGATTAATTCAGTTTTCATTTAGATGTTACTGGAAAATCTGCTGGTCTTGTGCCATTGCTAACCCTAGGATGCTTTCTGCATCCTAATTTTCCCTTGTACTTTTGTTGCATGAGCTAGGTATATAAACAAGCATAGCCCCAAAAGTTAAAAAGAACCTTTTAAACTATCTTTCGATAACCTGTATAGGCAATAAATTCTGCTACCTTCATTGCAGTTTGCCTTTAAAACAGAAAATCATTATGTATTTGGTCACAGGCTAATAATGCTAATATAACAACCTAATTGAAAAATATAACTACACTGATTTAAGACACAGGCATAGAAGTTTGATGTCACAAACTTTAGTCATCAGTGTAACATTTATGATTCAATAGCCCTATTGTGTTTGCAGAATTAGCTTCTCATTCTGCAGTAGAATCTATGATGAATGTGTATATTAAAAACTCCTGTATTCACATTGCATAAATACGCAAGAGCATTTTTAATAAAATTCTTTATATCACCTTTCATTCCGTTCTATTACTCTCACATGTAATATACCTAAACAGAGATCACCTGTAGAGATTGAACCTGAAACCTTTAATATGTGGTTTCTTCCATTTGAAAGACAGGAACTCAACCTGCCAATAACACTTGCAGATCATATTCTCATGGCCTACTCATTCAATACAATGAATACAATAGAGATACCCAGTGTAAAAGCAAGATAAGGCGACTGTCTGGACCATTGGTTTTTAATTGCTTCGAATGTCGGTCTTTCATCACTGACTGGACAAATGAGTACTGCAGCTGTAAGTAAAGCCAAAGGAGATTGGTTTGATTAGTCATAAGTTGATGCCCTGTTGTGGACCCTGTGATTGTTTTACAAATGGGAAAATAAGAAAAATTCTGTATATCTTGAGGTATATTTATATTTATGTACGGTATTTGGTTTAGGTGTCAGAGTGCTGGCAGTGGGGAGCAGCAGGTGAGCTGGTGCCAGATGGTTCCAGATGGCTCCAGTGGACCCATGTCAGGGCACAGCTGAGCCCTGCAGCCAAGGTTGTGGCACTTCAGGAAAAACATATTTAAGAAAGGGCAAAATGCTGAACAGCAGAGGAGAAACAGGGGGAAAAGTGTGGAAAAACAGCCCTACAAACACCAAGGTCAAAGAAGAAGGAGGAGAGATAGTCTTCCACAAGATAGAGGAGAAATTCCCCTGGAGCCCATGGAAGAAACCATAGTGGAGCTGATTCATCCTGAAAGCCTGCAGCCCATTGAAGGGCCCAAGCTGGAGCAGGGGAAAAACACAAAATCACAGAATGGTTTGGGTTGGAAGGGACCTGAAAGGTCATCTATTTCCAATCTCCCTGCAAAGGACATCTTCTGGTAGACCAGGTTGTTCAAAACTCCATCCAACCTGGTCTTGGGAAGGAAGAAGGCCTCCACACAGAGGAAGCAGCAGCAGAGAGGAACTGTTATGGACTGATCACAGCCTCCATACCACATCATCCTGTATCATGCTGGAGGGTGAGAATGTCAAGGAATTGGAAATGAAGGACTGAAGTTAAATCTAGGAAAAAGGAACTAAACCAAGGTATTTCTAGTTTTTGTCTTTCTTTTTTCACCATCCAACTATATTATTAATAAATTGACAGTAATTTTAATTAATTTTCCTCAAATTGAGTATGTTTTGCTTGTGGCAGCCATGGGTAAGCAATCCTCAGTCTTTATCTTGACCCATCCTTTCCCCCCACCCTGTGCTGTGGAGGAGGAGAAGTACAAGAGCAGCTGGGTCAGCATCTATAAGGCAACCAAGATCAAATCACCAAAGTCTATATATGCCTACATACACACACCATTTTAGGTACACGACTAATAATTTATATTAAAACTAACAAAAAAAACCACTAAATAATGGTCTCCTTTAATGAAGTTACCAAGATAATGTCATTTTAGTTAATGTCAAAACTTACTGTAATGATGTTGGACTTTTTTATTTGTTGCAAAACCAAACTGAATTATTATTAAAGTTGCACAGAAATACCCTGAAAATCCTACAGTGTTTCTTAGAGTTTTCTAATGAATAGTGTCTTCCAATCATAAAAGAAAGATTTAAGGATTGCTTTCCCTACATCAATTTAAAATGTAATTAAAACACTGTTAAATATAATTCAAGTCAAAGATGCATTATAAATCAAAATATCCCATAGTATGAACTGTAGCTCAGTCAATAAATAACAAATTAGAATATTGGGAAGTAAACAATGAAAAAATTACATACTGTTTTTAAAAGTACTTACCTCATGAGTGTTCATGTAAAAATGAATGTCAAATTACTGGCTATGAAATAATTAAATTATGTTTGGAAATCCACATTATTGTAATTGCCAGTCTGAATTGCTGCATGACTTTCTCAGGATTACAGTATGAAGCATTCATCCACAGTAGGTAAAATCATTCTTGTATCATTTTGTGGTTATTGAAGTTTCATATTTTATATTGTTTTGCTCAGGAATCTAACACATCTTTTTTTTTTTTTTTTTTTTATAATTTTGTCTGAAATGAGCCAATGAACCAATGTCTCTTTTAGTATAAAATTAACAGTTAAAATATAGTAATGTCTTTATTGATTTCTGCCAGGTGATCTTCAATTAATACTGCTCTCTAATTTCACTTTAGAATTGTGGGCTTTTCTAGAATGTAAAACAGAACAGAAATAGAAAACAGCAGTAAAGGCAGTGATGTTAGCTGCAAGGCTCATAACACCATGCCTGTCGGATACAAATACATATTTTGGTTTTCCTTGAAAAGGCAAAGCCAAATTCTATGTCAAATAAATGAAAAAATGGTTAATTCTGTTTGTGGGAGTTAAGAGAAACACTGAAATTACAGAGGAAATTAGCTACTTGTTAGTTTAATTCTCAAGCACCAGAAGTTTATGAATACAACCCAGGAGCTGCATTTCCATCTTATAAACAATCAAAAATTGGCACTGATAAAAAAGTACTGAAGAAGGAATTTTTATGCTACTCATTGCTACCACCCTATACAAATGCTGGTCTGTGCTGGATACAGAAAAAAGGTAAATACAGCTATGCTTCTTAATTTTGGGAGCACTGTCTTACTTCTATGTGTGCCTTCCCAACCAGATAGGTTAAAAGATAATTTCTTAAAAGAATAAGAAAATTACTTCCTTTCCTTTTTTGTTTCCCTTGTCCCTATGTACTTGTGCAGTACTCCAAAAGAGGAACTAGGACAAAATCTTCCTTGACAGAGAGGAATTGAAACTCGGGTAATATTCTGATCACCGAGCTTTTATATGAAAATAAAGGTTGATTCTCTTATTTTGACCTCTTAAATGAGAGCAGTTATGCTTGCACTGTTTAGTAAACACCATTCTACTTAACTGCACGTGGAGTTTTTCTAGGAAGCCTTAAAAGCTGACACACTTCTGATTAGACTGAAAAGAAGTAGTTTCAGAAATCTGGTGGGATTTCAGCCACATGTATGCACCTCGCAAAAGAAGTACTAGCTCTGCACATTTATGTTTTAAGATTTTCAGTTTTCAAGTTAGGATTTTTACTGGAAGGACCTAATTCCAGGCATCCATATCATTTGGCCATCTTTTTATACAGCATACTGTTAAGCACCTTTGCCCAGTTTTGACTAGCCTTGGCAGTCAAATGGCTTGAAACTGTAAAGACAGAGTTCAAGCTGAAACCATACTCATCCTCAATTTGGTTTGGTTTGTTGTTTTTTTTAGGCCAACTTTATCACTATGGGATCAATCCAAAGTCAAGTAACAGTACAGATCTAGAGAAGCTGAGGTGCAATTGCGTGGAGAATTAGCAGGGGTAAATACAGGTGTCTACACTGTATTGTAGTTATCTGAGTGACTAGATGAGCTGGTCATCCTAGCTTGCCTTACAGTCAATGAAAAGCTTTCATGTTTAGACTAGAATACATCTTAACATACATATCAAATGAATCAGAAAAGTGGCAGTGAAGGAGTCTAGATGTGTATGGTTTCAACCAGCAGCCACACCTTGCCAGAATAAGTCCCTGAAATGGCTTTGTCAAATCAACTGATTATAAAAAAACCCCACATTATGACATAGAAGACTTGTTTACTGCCAAGTCAGTTATTTCTTTTTTGCAGGAAAGTAACGGATAAAATGTCTGAAATTCTGAACTGACCTAAATTAATAAGAACTCTCTGACTGTTCTCAGAATTTAGTTTTTAAATAGCACTGAGACTCCAAAAGGTTGTTCTGTGACCCTAATTCTTGACATTGTTTTTTCACCATGTTTCAGTACAAATGTCTCTAAATGCATGAGTTTCTTCAACTAATAACAGGCTTCACAAGAAACATGAATAACTGAGGATTAACTATGACACTGAAACAAGAAAGTAGTTTCTGAAAGGGTGAATTCATGCTTTTTGTGAATACCTTTTACTGTTACTCTAGAAGCATATCTAGGAGATGGAAGATAACCAGAGACTGGTTTCCAGTCTCATTAAAATATGGGTCATTCTCCATCACTAGATTAGATCAGGAAAATATAAATATTTGCAGATTTTTTAAAGTTCTGATCTGCTTTAAAAATGCTGTTATTTTATCTAGAAAAATGGAGTTAAATAATTTTTCCACATTTCTGTAGTTTAAAAAAACTTTGTTAAATAAAAGGTTAAATAAATTCTTTCTGGCACAAACAGATATTTGTATGTATTTTCCATAAAAGGCAAAGCAATTTAGTTCTCTGAAGATTATACTAGTCCTAACCTAGTTATGGTTGAAATTAATATGAAAATACAAATATATTAAAATATTTTTCTATGATATATATATTGCAGATAAATTGCTCAAAATCACTTGAAAGCATGTCTTCTTAAATTAAATAATTTACAAGTCTTTCCAATGTTCTAAATAAAAACACGTAAGTTCTACTCCATATTTACATAAATAGTCTGCATAATTATTCTTTTAGCATGGTTACTGCATTGGTTGATTTGACTAATATTAAATATGTATGAATTTCCTGCTATTCCCTAGGGCTTACGGAAACAAGATGAATCTCAAGAGACTGGTTTAAAGTTTAGATTTAAAGAAGAAAAGCCTTATAGATCCAAGCACCTTTGAATCTTTCTTCAATTCTTGAAGTCTAATTTTCACCTCAAGTAAATATTTAATAAATAATTATTACTTGAAGGTTTACAAGCAGTGCCAAGATTAAGTAAATTATTTGTGTATTTTTTAAGCTTTTAGACAGTTCTACATGCAACAAACAAAAGTAGGACATGATTGATCTTAAGTATATTGACTTTTTACAACACTCCACACTGATGAATTAAAATTTTCCAATGCAGCTGACCAAGTAGCTAAGTTCCAATATTAGTCTTGCAAAATACAATTCTCATAACACTGTCCTCCAAAAATTGCTGCTATCTTAGCTAGCTGCAGACAGTAATTTATAATAACTATCAATATTAATGTTATAAATATAATAAAATTTAAATAGTGTTCTATATTTAAATAACAGGTAACATTCTGTTCATGTTGATAAGACATTAATTGTGTTTTATGCATGTAAGAATCTTGTGAGCTACAATACAGGTAATGTCATTGATGGACTTGACATTGCTATTGCTGCAGATGGTGAGTTTATGCAGAAGATAATGGGTTTGCAAAGTATGGTGTCCTGGTAAAAGAGGAATATATTCTTTTAAGTCTAATATTCTTCAGTTTATGGTATACATGTTTCATTAAACTGATCATGCATTCTCAAGAACGCCTTAATGTACTCCTAAGTGCTATACACAGAATCATGGAATCATAGAATGGCTTGGTTTGGAAGGGACCTTAAAGATCATCTAGGTTGTTCTAAACAGCTGCTTAAACCAGTTCTTCAGCAGCTAATGATTAAACTCTCCAAAAGCACTTAAGCTGTAATGGGAAATAAAAAGAATGAAATAAATAAGCAATTGTTATAATTGTTATCTGGACTCTTGATCAAACTATAGCAACTCGACATTTTGAAACCATCCATTGTGAGTCAGTTATATATTCATATATATATATGTGTGTGTGTGTGTACACATATATACAAATACATATGTATATAACCACCTGGTTATATATTTATGCCTGTCAGTTAACTTTGCTCCAAACTTTTCACATTTACACAAGTGAAAGACAATTCATTTAAGCTTCATGTCTCTACATAAAATACACAATGAAGTTCTAGTAAGTGGGGCCTCTGCTGATCCCACTAAAGTTTAGAATGTGACATGCAGGTGTAGAGAAATGCCTTACTACCAGTAATAAGCATTATGTTTTCCTGAATCTGTAGATTATAAGCAGATACTGGATCTTTTCCAGTCTAAATAGAAGCTAAAGTTTATTTATATGATGGTTAGAAAAAAATAAAAATAAAATCTGAGGTGACTTCAATGTGAGCCAAGTAGTGTAATGAACCTATAAAATGCTTAGTGAGATGCAGTCAGGCTTGCAGATATGTTTACAGAAAGGAATGTTCTAGTTTCATATTTATTATGAGCTTTCTCTGATTTAAGACTACTGTATATTGAAACTGAGTAAACAGATCTTTATTTACATAAATGTGAGCATATCAAAGCAAAACTAAACTGAGAAAGAAAAGTCTTTCAAAAAGGTATTATCTTCAGTAAGCTTTCTGTAATTAGGGAATAAAGAAACATCATTGAACCCAAGAAACTGTTCAGAAAGGCTATTAGAAAAAAATCAATACTCTTAAAAATAGTAATGCAAAGAAGGGATTCTAAAATGCTGTTTGTTGAATTCTGACTGCATGAAACCATCAAAGTGCAGCACTCCAGTAACATTTTAATAACACATTCAGGTGGTAATATAATAGATAGGCAGCTTTTTGCATTATAGTCCAAATGTCTTGATGCATAATTCTAGTGTATGAAAAAAGAATTCTTATAAGTAACCTTCCATAAGTGGGTCTTCGCTTCTCCAATAGCTGAAATATATAATGTTGATGAGACTCCCTTTTTATCAAAGCAAAGAAAGGCTTACATTGCACTGTAAGCCTGAAAGCAGTGATAGAACAGGATTCTATTTCCATTTTCAAAAGTGCAGATGACTAAACCGAATACAAAGCAAGGGATATTTGGGTCCTTAAAAATGTAATTCTGGTCTCTAAATGATAGTAGGAGAGTAATGACTTCAACAGTGAGTAGGCTTATACCAACTGGATTTTGTCAATAAGATACTAAGTGTTTTCTTTCATATATTGAGCAAAGTCAAACACAACCAATCCCAAAAAGGCCTCAGCATATCCTGAGAAAATGAAACTTTGACTGTTGCCAGTGAAGTCAGTTTAAAACTCCCTACAATTTGTGCAAATTCACATCCTAAATACGTGATTCTTCAGCAGGCACTTTCCAGGCTAGTTATACAAAAGAACAGCTCATTCTTTGCTTCCTTGAACTGCCATAACATGAAATGATTATTTTAAGGACAATGTTCCTACTGTTAAACCAGTTACTTTGCATAGTAACAAACAATCATCATCAAGGAAAATTATTTTAGAACATACTTCATACTGTTTATGCCATACAAATACAAATGGTAGGAAAATGTTGTATATTTGTTCTGCTGCTCCTTTGAGAATATGGTAATGGCAGGAGAAAGTGGCCAGTTCTAGCTCAGATAAAATCTGTTCCATTTTCCTATGTTTAGTTCCCATATGTTCTGGTCCCCAGGAGATGTGTTTTTCCATTATTTAATGGAACTTCTATCCCCTCCCTTGGGAGACTCTAATGTAACCCAATAAATCACACCATTAAGGCAGATTTTCAGTCTAAATTTCCTTTTTATGTACATATATTCATCATCTCTTTCACGTAGTTAGACCTTCAGATCTCCAGATCTTATGACCAAAAGAGTGAACTGATAAGATATTGCTGTACTTTTGTGAGCAAGGCAGCGTAGTAAGAAACAGAATTATTTTTTTTTTTCCCAGTAAAAGAACTATGGAGTAACTGAGACAGAGTACTTTCACCATTTTAGTCTTCCAGGGTGCTAAATGGTAACTTCAGAGAAGCATCCTCCCATGTTATATATAAGCATAGATTTCACCTGTGGTAGAAGCACCTCCTTATACTTCAGTTTCAGAAACAGAGATCAAAAAAAGGCAATTTACGTGAAACCTTTAAATAGTTTCTGTGTATTATGCTGTCGCTCAAAGAGCAGCCAAATGTTCCCAGTTACCTGACTGCAGCCAAAAAGACTCTAGCTTAGAGCTGCCACGCACCAGTGTGTGTGAACCATGGGGCATGAGACACAGGCCAGCAAATGACACACATTGCCTGGTAACATCTCTGCCTTCCCCTCCCTTTCCCTGAGCAAAGTCTAGGGCTTAGGTGCTGCAATTATTTACTGGTAGTGCAGTGACAAAGAAAGGGGACTGGAAGCCTGACTGGCTGCTGGGACTATTTTTGCTGTTGCTCTGTGTACACTTGCATGGTTTAATTTTAAGAGAGTCAAGGGTTATTATTTTCTTATTTGTTAGTTTCACTCATAATGTAATGTGTGAACCCAGCACTTTCAGATGGAGAAGAGACAGGAATTAGAGACTGTCAGCATTTTCAAAAACCTTTTGAATAGCCAAGAGCACAAATCACAGTACAAGTCAAGGGGCAGGTGCCCCAAGCACATTTGAAAGAAAAAGCATACGAAAATCAAGCCTTCTGCCACTAAAGAAACAGTCGTACTCAAATACACTCACTAAAGACATAGATGAACTTTTCATCTCAGATTTGTTTTTCAAGATTTCAAGGGGATGGTGGTTGTACACTGACTGTGTTTTACAGGTTTTGTTGTTTTTTCATGTTTTTAGGGTTTTTTAACACTTGTACACCAGCAGATTTTCAGCTCCTAAATGTACATTTTATCCTAACTTCCCCGGAGTTGTGACAACTTGTGTTAATTGAGGATCTGACCCATCTCTCCCTCCTAAATGGGAATTTTTCTATATGAACTCTGTTCTTCACTGCAAGATCTTTGAAAATATTTGCTTTATTTCAAGGTGATTCCTGGATTAAAAAAACTCAAAGAAAAGCATAATCAAATGAATGCTACACACAGCTTTACTGAATATACAGTAGCTTCACTTGATTTCCTTTTCATATTTGTATCAAGCTGGATATCTATTCTAGACAGACTATCATTTAAAACAAGAGATATACCAAATGAGTAAATGAGGTTATATTACTAATTAGCATACTGTCTCCTACTACCTCCAGTAAGCTACTAAAATGTGACTTCCATTTTATCACATAGATGAAACAGTTATCTTTCAGGGTTTGAAATTTCTGTGATCTTTATGCTTAATAAGCTCAGTAAAAGGCATTCAAATTACATCACTTTTGTCTTGGAAGTTAAATTGGGAAATATTGCATTCTCTGAGATGATAAACTCTGTAGAAGATAAATTATCATGAGAAATAGTTTTAATTGATTTACCATAATAAAAGTTATGTGACTTTGAAGTGCAAATGACACATTAAAATGAAGCTACAGTATGTTGATAATACAGTGGCTTCTTTGTTAATGGAATTACTGACACTGCAGATGCTTGCTGAAGAGTTGTCCTCTACTGTTAAGTGAGAAACACTGATGGAAATTGAAGATATACTGTAGTTAAATCGAAGACCAACTCTCCTTCAGCGAGCTCCTACACTGATCTCAACAAGTGTAAATGCAATATATTTTAACAACTGCACAAGAAAAATGACAGCATCCCAGTCTAAAATTTCAGTGTTAGATTTAGAGTGTGGTTATCCTGACTTTATCACTGTGACTGCACTGAAGCCCCAGGAAAAACACTAGTCCCTACCTCAATTTCCCTATTTTGCAAAACTGAGCTAATGAAATCACTTTCATGCTCAGAGGTGTTGGCCAATAGCTAAACAGAAGCATGTCAAAGTCTGAGACACCTAGTGTTCTAAATTAAAGAAAATGCACACAGGTCCTGAACAATAATCCCTGTAAATATTCTCCTTTTAGCTTTGTAAGGCTAAAGATGAAGACTAAGAAACATATATAAACCCAATAGCATAAACCAAAACAACTTGGTTTATCTCATTGTTTTCTCACACCACTTAACTCTGTGATCTATGACTAGATTATAGAATCATAGACAGGTTTGTGTTGGAAGGGACCTTAAAGGTCCAATGGTTCCAATGGTTCTTCTTTCTTTATTCAGTTCTTTATATTTCTTTTGATTTTAGTGTTTTTCTCCAATCCAAGCATTTTACTTTTGTTCCAGTTCTCCTTTCAAATTCTGGTGTCCTTTCCTCAACAAATGTCTTTCCTGTTTTCCTTTCACTCAACAGTATAATCTTTTCTCTGACCTTTTCTAGGCTGTTGTATGTCTTCTCCAAATGTATCCTTTACCCAGTCTCACATTCACATTTATTTTCCTGGACACATGGTTATCTTCCTTATGAGATTCCTCTTTCATTTATCTCTTCTTCTTTTTTCTCCTTACCGTTTCTGAATTCTACATTCAGAAATACAGTAAAAAAACTTTAATATCTCATCCTCCTTTTAATTTTAATCAAAAAGAATCCAACAACTGTCCAAATTATTTTGAATCCATGGGTATTAAAATCTGTAACCTTACCTCCACTTTATCTACACTCTCCCTTTTCCCCAGATTCAACGTCACTCCTGACTCTTCAGCCTCCTCCTCCAGAGCCACACAGGGGGAGGGGAAGTGGGGATTGCAGTCAATCCATAATACTTCCTCTCTGCCATTCCCTTCTTACACTCTTCCCCTACTCCAGTGTGGGGTCCCTCCCATGGGAGACAGTCTCTCACAAACTGCTGCAATGTGGGTCCTTCCCATGGGCTGCAGTCCTTCAGGAATGGCCTGCTCCAAGGTAGGTTCCCCACAGCTCATACCAGAAAACTTGCTCCTGCATGGCTTCCTCTCTGTGGACCACAGCTTCTGCAGGAGCTTGCTCCAGCATGGACTCCTTTCAGGGTATATCCACCTGCTTCAGCATGAGGGCTGCACGTGGATGTCTGCTCCACCGTGGACTTCCATGGGCTGCTGGGACATAACCTGCCTCACTATGGTCTTCAGCATGGGCTGGTGGGTAATCTCTGTGCCCATGCCTGGAGCATCTCCTCCCCCTCCTTCACTGACCTGTGTGTCTGCAGGGTTCTTTCTCTCACATATTATCACTCCTCTCTCACAACTGCCATACTTCATTTTTTACCATTTGTAAATGTTATCATAGAGGCATCACCAGCATCACCGATTGGCTGTTTTGGGCAATGGCATGTCCATTTTGGATCTGGCTGAAGCAGGCTCTGCCCAACATAGAGGCAGCTCCTGACCTAATCTCACAGAATCCAAATGTCTACACCCTTTCCCCCACTACCAAAATCTTTCCAAATAAACCCAATACAGTGTGCAGCTATCCAAAAATATATTTCTGCTTAGAAGAGGTTGTTTAAGGTTTTTTTATTTGGTTATCTATTTTTTTAAAAAATAAGAAAATGCAGTGTTTGCTGTATGGTTTCACATACCTAAGCTAATAATGCCTGTACATAACTTAAACTTTTCATACTAGCTAATGGACAAATGTAGTGAAAATTGTAAGGGAATTAAGAAGTATCAGGATCTTGTGCATTTATTTTCCAGTGTGCAACATTCATATATTTCACAGCTTTTCAGCTTGGAAAGCTTCTATCCATTTTTTTAGAAGCTGTTTAAACAAAAATAGATGTTTATCTCTTTAAAATTTTGCCAGGAAGCTGTCACTTTCCCATTTACTCATGCTATGTTGTGACAGAATGTGTCAGCTTCTTGCACAAATGAAAAGAGATATAGATCTGTATTTACTTTAGCTGAAAAATAAGTAGTCATCAATTCTGAGAAAAGTGTTTTCCCATCTGAAAAGATGGATAAATAAGAAAGCTTTTGTGAAGTAACTATTTACCAATGTTTAAAAGGTAGTTGAGAGCCAAATATTCCAGTTCAGTTCACCAGTAACCATCACTGAGAAAGTAGAAAAATAGATAGACTCATAACATGCAGAATTAGATACCTGTTGCAAATAAAAGCAGTTATCCAGGGAGCTAAAGGCTAAAGCCTTTGATGTTTAAAAGTATCCACCGTAATAAAAATAGGTAGATTAACCTATTTAAAATTTGCTCTTAGCTCTCATGTTTGACACAGAACGGAAATGCCAGTTGGAAAACCTTTATCCTATATTGGATTCAAATGCTGAAAAGTATGGAACTAATCAGTGACAATTAAGCAGAACCAGTAAAGTACTTAAGGACATCCTTAGAGGTATTTTTATGGGTCTACATACATAGAAAGAAAAAAATAAAGGAGGAGAGTAATACTTTTCTGTAATTTGCTCTTCTTGGAAATTCTTTCATCCTTATCAGTCTCATAGAACCCAAATTGCTACTATGTAATAAGTTAAAATGCAAGTTGAAATTAAAAAGTCAGTTTTTCAAGATATTAATTGGAAAAACTCACTACAAAAAATGAAATAGCAGAATCCTTAAATCTATGAAATTTCAACTCAAAAATTTCATTCATCATGAATCCATGAAAATGAAAGAAAAACTGGCCATGAAACATGTCTTAAATAGATATCAAAATGAAATTGCAGAGGAGCTGAGATCCTGGGAAAATACCACAGATTTTAAAGGACCAAGGTTTCAGCCTAGAGGTTAAATCAGCTAATTTTTGATGCAGCATGAAAATGTCTTTATATGGCATGTTTGGTGTTGCAAAATGGAACATAGTAAAGAAATCATCAAGCCAGTGGAAAGCTACTGAGAAACGTATTTCTATCCCTGGCTGACACTGCAGTAACACAGCTGTACTGCTGTCAGTGCAGCAGCCAAGGTCATTGTGTACACACATAGGCTGCATTCTCTCTTATGTGTATGTCTTATTGAATCAATCCATTGAGTCAAGTGGCCAAATGATTCCAGGATACATGAGAGCTGCTCTGCCTTGTCCCCTTTACCAAAATCTTTCAGAGGAATTAGAAGATACCAGAGTTCAGTTATCTTTCTTCCTGTTCCTGATACAGGTAGATGGGGGAAAGTCTACACAGTGCAGCTTTAATATGATGCATAAGCAACAGAGGACATAGGTCCAGATTCTTATCTATGATTTAAAGAGATCTTATCCATGACATGTTATTCATAATCAGACTTGACTATGCTCCTAATGAACTGAGAGTATGGTATATCTTTAATTGCTACTGTTTGGATTATTCCATGCATTCTGTTCAGTGTAGAAACAAAGATATTCATCTTATAACACAATTGATCTGTCTTTTCATAAGCACTAGTATGTTTTCTAAGCTATTCCTGTGAATAATTAATAATTATCATCTGTCAGTTCCCCCCCTACCCAGACCCTACCCCAATAATCAAAAAACCACATTTTTTAAGGATGTTGTTAAATAATAGGTGTGGTACACAGCTGCTGATACTGCATTTACCATGCATATATCTACTTTAGTAACAGCTGCAAGTAGGTTTTAGTTCTTTTATTTCATACTGAAAACTTCAATTTCTATGATTTAGAATCATGGAATAGCATCATAGAATATATCAAGATGGAAGGGATCTATAAGGATCACTGAATACAAATCACTGTTCCTCACAGGACTACATAAAACTAAGTCTTATAACTGAGAGTTTTGTCCAGACTTCCTATGAACTCTGACAGGCTTAGTGTGATGATCATGTTCCTGGTGATCCTGCTCCAGTGACTGATCATCCTCTCACTAAAGTATCTTTTCCTAGTGTCCAACCTAAACATCCTCTGATTCAGCTTCATTCCATCTCCTCCTGTCCTGTTGCTGCTCACCAGAGAGCAGATCATCATCACCCCCTCTGCTGCCACCCTTGAGGAAGCTGTCGGCTACCATGAAGTCAGCCCTCAGCCTTCTTTTCCCCAAGCTGAACAAGCAAAGTGACCTCAGCTGCTCCTTTTAAGTCTTGCTCTAGAGGCCTTTCACCACCTTGGTTGCCCTCCTTTGGACACACTGTAGTAGCTTGATGTCCTTCTTATATGGAGGAGCTCAAAAGCTGCACTTGAAGTGAGGATGCACTAGACCGAACATTTGCCTCCCTTGGCCAGCTGGCAATGCTGTGCCTGATGAATCCCAGGGCACAGCTTGTCCTTTTGTCTTCCAGGGCACACTGCTGCCTCATATTTAACTAGCCATCAACCAGGACCCCCACATCTCTTTCTGCAGGGCTGCTCTTCATCCTCTTGTTCCGTAGATTGTATGTATACCCAGGTCCCAAGTGGAAAAAATATCACTCTCATTAAACTTCATACAGTTGGGGATTGCCCAGCTGTATGACTTGTTATATGTTAGAATGTTCCAATGAAGGCATTATTTTTCATTGTCACTGAAGAACAGGGTTCTGCTTTCAGGAAGACAGTGGAAAACTTTCCTTACAAACATAAAGACAAACAAGATCCTCATAGTCTGTAGATCTCTAGGGTTTGGTGACTACATCCCTATACCTTCTATGGCCAAACATAAGTTTCATGGTAACTCTGCTAGGGTAAGTTCTAAAACAATCTCTTTGTGTAGTTGCTTTCATCCTGAAGAGTAAACAGGAAAGTAACCTCGCTGGGCACACATGAAAAATTACCAACAGGCTTGACAGTGAACTGGATCTTCCTTATTTTTGTACATTTTTATGTATTATATGATTAAAAATTGGAGATCAGGGAAATAAATCCTATATATATAGGTGAATATATATGTGTGTATGAATGTGTGGGTGCATGTGCTTTAATAATTCAAAGTCCTTTCTCTATTTCATCAACACATGAGAAAGAATAAAAGCACAAATGGGAAAGAAAAAGCACTGTATCAAGCTTTGATTAATTAATTTTAATAGTACAGGAATGATATTTCTGAAGTAAATCACAGCAAACTGTGATCTGGATGGAGGTCATATGCATACTTAAAAAACAACATAAAGTCAAGGTCATTATATACAAAATTTCTAAAAAATAAACACTTGGGCTTCGGTATATTTATTCACTGACCCTGAAATGTCAGTTTGACAGTGATACTAATGTAGTACACTTGCCTCTGGAGTTTATCCCACTATGCAAAGGTGCCGCTTACTGTGAGAATCTTTCTGAGGTGCTCCAAGTGCATTCTAGAAACCATCTGCATATGTTATTTTATTGCTAGGCCTCATAAATCAATATTATGTAGAAACATCTATAATTTCATATTGTATTAGAAATAGGATAGCCACAGAGCTGCACATTTGAGGTCCTAATGACACTAGTGGTACAGTACTTACATTTTAAACATTTTATTGAACAGCTTGAGGTTATTTGGTTTATAAAACCCCCAGACTGTTTCCTCACAAAGCCCAGGGGCTCTGACCTAGTAAAGTTCAGGCTGATGAAGGCAGGGGAGGAGTCCTACTTGCACTTGCTAATGGATAAATAGTAGAAAACATCAGTGGAAAATAAGAATCTGAATGCAGCTGGCAGCATATAATCAATACAGCTAATAATATGTAATGACATTTTTAAATATGTGAACATGATGGTGCAAAATAACTTCCATTAAATGTACAAGGGCCCAACAAGAAGAAACAGGGTGCACTAATCATAAACATGAGCACAGAAAAACATCAAGCTGTCTCAAAACCAATTCCTGGTTCTCAGCTTTGGTGCCGTGGTGTACTCCAACGTGTCACTCATTTTACGGAGTATTTCACCTGCATCATCATCCTACCCTGAGTCCGAAAAGGATATATGTCAGAAATTTTTAGAACAACTCCCTTAGTAATTTATCCCTGTATTTTCTCTTTTAGAAAGTTATGTCACATCACAGGATATTATTGAAGATGTCTTATTGTCCATTTTCTTTCTATTTCCTACAAGACCGTATCAAGACTTTTGGCTTCAGATAGGTACCTGGCAAGACCACAATTCCAGATATATAGACTATTTCAAATTGCTCTCCAGTTTTATATACTTAAATCAACAAGGCCAAAGGCCAAAGGAATTTCCCCATTACCTAAATGTTGCTGGGCAATGCCATCTGAGATTTCATGAGATTTCTTTCCGCATCCTCAACTGCCATTCTCCAGAAAATCATCTGCTATCCTCAAATGAAGAACTTAGTTTTGCTTAGGCACTGAGCTCAGGCATCTGATCTTCTTCTTACCTCTCTCTTTTTAAAAGCAATCTTCTTCAGCATTCTATCAGTATCACTGAACAAGGCTTACACAAGTTTCTGCAAAGACTAGACAGAAGTGATAAACCAGAATGAAGGATACAGGCTACCATTCCAGACTATTCAATTGCAGAATAATTCCTGTTTCTGTGAATATTTCTAGAGTTTCCTTGCTTGTTTTCTCTCAGTGCTTTTGTGTTATTCTATCTGTTTCTCTCTCACATATACATAAGCCCCATACAGCAAGCATTCAGCCCTTTGATTTCCCTCCTGAATTCATGGGATTCAAATTCTGCCTGGCATGCAGTCTGCATCTTTGGCAACAACTCCTGTTTGAGCCAAATACCCCACAAATATATGAATATTCTTTTATGCTTTATCTTACTTTAGAAGCTCAAATACTCACTAGCTTCTATACTTCTACAAACCACATGGATAGTACCTTTGGTGTGATTATACAATCTAGAATTTCTCAGATATGAAAAATATATATCCACTAATCTAAATTGTGTGTATGCCATTGTGTATTTATTTTGCACGTGTCATGGTTAGGCTGTTAAGAGACAAAGAAGTTACAATTCTTTTGTTTTCCTAGTTTGGCCCAACCAGCTATGTCTCATGCTTGGAAATTATGTCAACTGATGTGAGAAACTAATGATGGAAACACCTATTCTTATAACAGAATTCTGCTGTAAATTCAGAAACTCAGGTATCTACTGTATAAGATCTATGACCTTGCACAATGTAGGGAACTCAGTGAAGGACTTCAGAATTCAGAATACAGGATGGAAAAAATCAATTACATATGACTTGCCACAAACCTCCATGAAACAGTGAGTGATATAGCAATCCTTTTCCTTAGTTACATGAGGAAAAGAGCTTATTATACCCTAGAAGCTTGGAAACTTGTTCTTCCCTGCAGCTCCAGATATGTCTCTCCTATTTCTACCTCATCACAATTTCTGCTTTTGAATGCATGCACTGTTAAGTCTCACTCCTCTCAATATACTCATTCTCTCACTATAGTACCTTCAATAGGCTTCCTTCTGAAGCCTCCCACACCAGACAGGAGTTAGATATCCTAACACCTTCTTTCCTATTACTTTTCTGTTTTCTCTGTCCTACATGTTCTCATGCACTATAGCACAAAGATTACTCCAGTACAGCCAAAAGAAAAGGTCACTGCAGACCTTTTCAACAGAGGCAAGTCACAAAATGGAAGCAGCCTCACACTGCTAGGGGTTACACACTCCTTGTATTTAAGCAGCAGGTTAAGGCATTAGGTTCTTGTTAATAGGACGGGTCAGCTCCTAGTGTACATGCTAGGAATTTCCCTTTCCAGATTTCATAGATCATATAGGCAGTTCAGTTCAGTAATACAGTCCTGAAGTCAAAATTCTAATGTTAAATGTTTTGAATAACTTTGTGTATATACACAGTAATTGTTGTAAAACCTACAACTTAAATTATTTATGAATGGAAGAAAATACTCAAGTATGTTTTGAAAGTTTGTTTTATGTCATAGTTTCCAGATATCATTTTCCTTGCCTAATAAACACCAGTGAGTCAGTGTTTGTTTTTTCCTTTTTCCCATGAGTAAAGACACATTTTCAAAAGCTGTGCATTACTCTGTAGTAATGTGAATCACAATATAAGAATGAAGAAAGAGAATCTGTGACTGTAAAAACTCAAGTATGAAACAGTCTTATGTAAATACTTTTATCTTCATGACACTAATCTTTTGATTACATCTTATAACTGTAAAAACAACATTCCAAAACAAATTCTCTCATGTAAGTAGAAAATAGGAAATTGTTAGAGGAGGCTGCTCCAAGACTGAAAAGCAACCAGAAAATAGAGGCATATTCTTGAAAAGCAAATCTTTTTGAATATGCTGTGGTTTAGGGGTTTTTTTTGTTTGTTTTATCTTGGGGTTATTTACTTATGGTTTTGATATTGGTATATATTTCTATCTTTGAAATCTGATTATTTAGAAATTGTACTGAGTAGGATTCCTGAAGTTTTGGAACTGAAATTTAATGGAAGTAAAAAGGAAAAATTAAAAAGTGTTTCTTAAGTAAGTTGTATCTGCTGTTATCTATATACTGTCACCACTTCCCTAAATTGACTCTTTTTTTAACATTATCTTTTAGATGCTTCGGTACTGTCAACACCTTTTTAATATCTGCTTTGTATGTAAAAGTAGTGGAAAATTTATGTCATAAGAAAATCTAAAATAATCCTTTTTTTTTAATAGAGCTAGAGGTATTCCTTAACTTTACTCCTTGGAAGAGTAAAGAAGAACATTTTATCATCTGAGGAATCTCCCTTAGTTAGAACATACCTAAATGCTGTCACAGCATGTTTCCAACAAAAAATATTGTCACAGATATTTTCGTGGAATTCCATGGCTTAGTGTCTCATTTTCTAGACCAGCTCTTTAGACAAGAGCTTCACCGGGGGACAGTGAGTAAGGTTCTAGGATATCTCCACAGCTGACAATATTAATCATCTTGCTAAAGGTTTAATTTGAAAACTCTCTGCATTTTGTTAAGTCCAGCATTGTGCATTAGAATCACAGTCACCACTCAATTTTATTTTGAGGGTACCTGGCAAAATGAGGTTTTAATGCACTTGAAGTATGTTCTCTGAACAGAGAAAGATAAGGAATAGCAAATTTGTGTTGATTACCCTAGAAATTCAAGACAAGTTTCCATATCACTGAAATAAACTGTCAAGATTTACAAGCAATATAGAAATCAGTATCCCAAGCGGTTTTGCACTTGAAACTAGCTTGAACTGGATAAAGAGGTTTGACATTTCATATCTCATTCTGTCTGATATCAGAGAGTCCTCTAATGTCAGAGAACTGTGTGATTTGTACCATACAGGCTTGTAAACTAAAAGTTACTGCAGTGTCTTAATGGGTGTAGAAAACAGCATTCATAGTATTGAATTTTGTGAGGAGATACGATACTAGACAAATTTTGCATAATTTTTTAGCAAAATGCTTGTATTGACATAGGTGACATTCAGTATATTTAGTTGCATTCATTTGAACTGTTTCACCAAATACAGGATTTCAGAAATATTTTAAAGAAACTATATATATCTATGAAAAAAAGCTGATTTATATCTAAAAAGACCAGCAAAGGCCTTTTCAAAATAGTACTAAAACTGTCTTAAGTTCATATTCTACTCATATTTTCTGACACATGTAGCATAGCAAACACATATTGCATTGAAATATGAGCACCATGTCCATAAGAAATTAATACAGTGAGCTCAGGAAGTGTTTACTGAATAGTATTTTATATTTGATTTCTACTGTTTTCTTAAATTATTAAAAAAAAAAAAAACACAAATATGCTAATTGTATGAATCTGAGGATGGAAAAGAATGCGGGAGAAATGGCGTTGTTACCTTCAACTATTCGCTAGTTGATCCAGAGGAAGTAGAGTTTTGTTAAACCTGTCAACAGAAATTATCCGGTACATGCTTCAGCAGAAATTCCTAGTGATAACACAACCAGTAGGGAAGCATCAGTTAAAGGAATCATGATAAGGTGAATGTGAATCCATAAATGGTCTTCTTTCCTGAAACAGTTAAAGTTTCAAAAGAGGTGTCAACCTGTCACACTCTTTGCAACCCTTGTGATTTATTCTCATTGTGGCAATTAAATAGATTTTAAAATAGCCTTTCTCCATTTAATATAGTGTTTCTTGCCTGTTAAGTTCGTTGCTGACAGCAGAATTCCAGAAGTCTTCAATACATTATATATTTACTCCATAAATATAGGGAGGATGTTGCCAAATCCACTGCTATCTATCTTTTAAATGACATCTATCACTGCGGTATTATCAGAAGGATCTTGAATTAAGAGGCTTTTCAATCTTTTAAGAAGAAGATTGGAAAAAAAGAAAGTGGACCAAATGGCTGGTTATGTGCCAACATAATGCAGAAAGCCTAGTGTTTCCCAGTGTCACTTGTAGCCTAATGCATAACCATAATACTATTACCATATAAACATATGTTTATATAGCTTAAGGCTATATGTCATATAGCCTTTACATTAGCTATATTTAAAATGGTTCTCTGTAGGAAGAAATACTGTAGAAGCACAGAAATTTCAGAGAAGAAATATCTGCATGGTGTGTACTTTATATGATATTAAATAATTTTACCTTTTCAATGATTGATAGATTCACAATAATTGCTAAAGCTATGAATTTAATGAAGGCCTGATCTGATCAAGTAATTTGTATATTGTAGGTGAGTGGCTACTAAAAGCCAAAATGTGTTTTATAGTAAGAGTCCATGGATGAAAATAAGCATAAGATAGATTGTAGGTCTCCATTCTCATAGATAAACAATTTACCCATTAGGTGATAAAGTCATATTCCCTATATACACACTTCAGAGAAGAATTCAAGGATCCTAGAGAACCATTTGAAATGACACCTAGCAAATTTTGACAACAAATATTTTAAGTAAAACCTTAGAGAGGATTTTCTAGATCACAATTTCCATCATAAAACCATAAAAGCTCACTAAAATCCTTTTGCTTGGATCTGGCCTAGGGTTACACATGTCAGAATATAATAAATAGAAATGAATGGAGACACTGGCTTCACAGCAAAGGTAGTACTGCATAAAATACTGACGTTAAAGTTTTTTACAGAGGGCCACTTACAACAAAGCGTGGTAGGTTCAGAACTATAAAAAATTCTTAGCAGAGTAATGCTTCTTGTCCATAAAGAGTGCTGTAATAGTGCTACTAGCTATAGTGCTTTTGATCATTATTTTAAAACACCGCAGTATCTATTCATAAAGGCTACTGCTTGATTCACCACTCTCTAATGCCAGCTTTTATGCCTCTATAACGACTCTAAGGGTTTTCCTTTTCAATTAATATAGTACTCATGGCAGTTGCCAGGTTGCATAATCCAAGGCTCATTACTCAGTCACAGAAGTAATTTCTCAAAGTCTATAGTTTTCCCACTGCTCAGCAGCTGACCTTGCCCTGTTTGGTCTTTATGTGTTGATGTAATTCAGGCTGCTTAAGACACAGGCATGAAGCACTGAGGAGTTAAACTGGAAAGTCCAAATTCCTAACCAATGAATGCTCTTTACATTGACCTATCAATTTTCTTAATGGCAAGAAGAATGACAACCACAGTAACAATTTAAACATATCGTAGCAGCAGAAACCAGAACCCCTGGACATATAGCTGTAAGTTAAAAAAAAAAAAAAAAAGAAGAAAGGAAAAAAAAAGGACACTATGTGACTGCATTGTGGGCTGCTTTTAATAGCCAGACAACCAGCCAATTGAAAGTTCTCCACAACTATATTCCATGGTCTACTAGATATGCCTTCAAATGAATGAAATGAGGACACAATCTGGAATTCATATTTCCACTTGCAAGGCTGGTAGTCCCATCAGAGCCTGGCACAGAGATACTGTGTTTCATCAACAACACTTCATCAGCAATTATATGCCTAGCATCAAGTCAGAGAGAACTGCTGAGTTACCAGATGATCAGATCAGGCCAACCCCTTTCCTCTTTGCTCTCTATACCAATAGAACAGCACACACTGAACACAGGGACTGGATCACCTTCTCCAGAATACTAGTGTCAACTAAAAACTGCTATTTCTTTCAACTGACTCAGACTTGGTGTACACATGGTGGCTGGCAGAGTTAAACAGCTGTGAAAGGGAAAGTGAGAGAATTATGTTTCTAAAGTAGGTGAACACATCTGAAACACAGATAAATATCTTTAAAGAGGATTAAAAATCTATTTACAAATTTAAGAAATCAATCTATTTTGTATTAGCTCGGATTTCCTGTCCTTATAAAATGCTTCCATATTTGGAAGAAAGGAAAGGTAATTTCACTTGTACAATTTAATGTAAATAAATATATATATATATATATATATAGAGAGAGAGAGATGAGTAAATTTCAGTGCTATGAAAAAGATATTTTATCATCATAATAATAATCTAAGCAGCAAAAATTCAACCAATTTTAAAATTGCTAACTTGTATTTTCAACTGGTTTATATTTGGTCACAAGATGATCAAAATTTATCCTGATTATGCAATTCTACTAAAGAATTTACTTTTATGGGTATAATAATCATAGAATCATTGAATGGTTTGAGTTGGAAGGGACCTTAAACTCACTTAATCCTGATACCATGGGCTTCCACTAGACCAGTATGCTGAAAGACCCATCCAACCTCACCTTCAACATTTGCAGTGATGGAAAATCTACAACTTCTTTAGACAACCAGTTCCAGTGCCTCACCACATTCATGGTAAAAAAATTTCTTTCTTACATCCTGCCTAAACTTACTCTCAGGTTGCATTCCCTTATTTCTTGCCCTGTCATTACAGCCCTTGGTAAAAGGCAAATTTGATTTGAGAAAGCGGGAAAGCTTTTCCAGTTTATTAAGAAAACTATATGTGAGAAATCAAGATATATTACTTTTAAGTTCTTCAAGGATGAAATTGTCAGAAACAATCAATTCAGCACAGTATCTAAAGATAGTAGTCTCTTTGTTGTCAAGTTTGTTATTTTTAAATATATGTAGGTATTGTTTATCCTAAAAGGCAATTAAAAATATGAAATTTTAGAAAACAATGACTCAGTCTTTCTTTAGTAAAATTGCTAAGTAGTAAAAAGAAAAAAAATAAAGTCACTTTTTAATTCACATTTTTCAGCTTGCTGATTAAAATTGTTCGTTTAAATCAGTGAATTTAAATCAAATTAATCTGTCCTACTTTAAAGTAATTAGAAGATCAAAGATTCTTTGTTAACAATGACATTAAATAGTATTAGTTAAAAGGCTAGCTGTTCTATGACACTTCCTAAACTACTTAACAAAAAGTCTTCTATACTGAAACTATGTTGGTTTATATCAAAGAAGACTTTTTGTTCTGTTTTTTATTCCCCGAAGATTTGTTTATTTATATTAGAAGCTTATTTTTTAATATCCTTCATTTGGCTTTTATCAGCATTGTATTCTTTATTCTTTTCTTTTAACCTACATCTTAAAGCAAGCATCAGGAGACCTATCATCTCAGCAATGCAGCAAAAGTTAGACCTTAAGAAGAACTTAGAAATTTTAACAATGAAAAGTAATCAAGTTATCAATTGCTTATTTAATTAGATTTTTCCTAATTCAAGTAAAATTAATTAATGTAATGCTGTATCTTCTTCCTACAGTGTACAGGGGAAAGATGTGAACTTACAGCCAAGAGAATTACTTGATCACAGCCTGAAAGAGAGACTTCACCAGTCTCATGTGAGGGCCCTTTAACGTAAAAAAACAACTTCTAAAGGGAGGGAATTCGGAGACAAGAGAAGTGGTGGGTGGGTCCAGAAAGAGAATTCTCTCTTTTCTGGGAAGAGAGAGAAACTGGAAGGGGAAGGAATGGACTGAGAAGGCATTAATGTCATCTCTGGGGACCACAGCTTAAATAATCAGTAATGACTGATTTCTAAACCTTTGAAGAGATATGACATGTTTCAAAAACTCTATAGGGCCTGTAAGTTTCATATAGCTTAGGTGGGTAACAGAGCTTTCTTGGAATTCTAGAGTGTGTTAGGGACTGAGAATAAATGTATTAATACAAATTGAGCCAAAAATCATAAGACACTCAAGAATTGGAATCTAATGTAAAATCTAATGATTATATAATTGAAAAGAGTACATCAGATCAAGGGTGCAGGCGTTTTTTTCCAAGTGTTTAGGCTTAAAGTTACTTATTTGATAATACAGGTAGAGACATAACTTGTAATTTTGATAATTTTCATGTTTGCCATGAAAAGGGCACTGGGATAAAAATGCCCTGGAAGTACTGCACGCCACACATTCTACCACAAACACGGCAGGTTTTTTAATTGTATCCTTCCCCTTGCATTTTATCTTCATAACTTTTCTAAGAGAAACTATGTGTATAATCTACATCTTTTGACATGGCTTTTCACTGCAGAAAAGAAATGGAAGTGCTAGTTCTGGCTTATGTCTTCATCATAGAAAAAGCCCCAACATACCCAAACGCAGTCTATACTTCTAGAAGAAAGTAGAGAGTATTTAGTGAAACTCTGTTCCTGTGAATACTTACTAGACTTATGAGAGCCTGGTTTGCAAAGACTTTTCACTTGTTCTTTTCCAGATCAGAAGCCCAAAGGAACTCCTAGCGGCCATGAAAGAAAAGGAAAAATAAAGCAAAACACTAGGCTGCTCCTGTTATTCCCTCTACTTTCCCATGCTTTGAACAATTATTCAGTTGACAGTTCTAACAAGACTGTCATTCCTTAGGAAATGACTGATGAAATTGTGGGAAATAATTTTATGCTATTACCAAGTAGCAATTTCTGTAATTTCTGTGAGCATGACCCAAAATTAAAATCAATTCCAGATCTTACCCTTTGACTCGCCCATTAAGATCTCACCAAAATGCTGCCAATAAATATGGTATTAATTGGAAAAAGAGATCAATTTATCAGCCAAGACATTGAAGACCATTCTAGGAAGACCATTATGGGACTGTCTGTAGAATGTAAAAATATTGGATTGCTTCATCTGTCTGAACAGTAGTTGGTCAAATACACAGTTGGAACAAGACTTAAAAAAATCACATTTCTGAACTAACCTAAATAATTGATTTCCTAAACAACTACTTTCCCAAAAAAAAACAAAAACAAAACCAAACAAACAAAAAAACCTAACTAACAAAGAAAAAAAATTGATGTCTTCAAACTGTCTTTAATTTAAGGAGTAAGAGAATATCACAAAAGATAGTATGTTTACGTTCAACATCTTCAGGAAAAGGACTCAACCTAAGTTTAGACAGTACACTTTAGGAAAGGTTTACAAAACATAAAGAAACTTATCAAGAATGCCCTGACATCAAAGCAGAAGACATTAAAATCTGTAAAGTCTATTTAAAAACTGTACCATGCAGTCATGGGCATGTGCTTCCTTTTATATATAGTACATGTGGGAGAGTCAAGAAAAACATAATAAAGTTCCATAGTAACTTCTGTCCACTGAAGCAGAAGGCAGTAATTAGAATGGAAGAGGACATTATTCATAGGGTGAATCATTTTTCTTTATATACTTGTTTATAGTAAAGTTACTTACATATCCACCTTCTACAAATCTATTTCAGGTGTTAAAGAGTCAATATAAGAAGATATCAGCGTTTCAAAACAGACTATATTTGAATAAAACTATACCTTGATGAGCAAATGCTCAATGAGACCAAGTGCTGCAGTATCAGAAGGAGTAAGAATAAAGTCATCAAACTGAGAAGAAAAATATTCATAGTTTTAGAAATGCAATCTAAACTGATAGAAAGAAATCCCAAATTGATTGAGGGATATCCCATGACAGGGTTGAGCTAATTTAAATAAATGAAATTCTCACTAATTTAGTTGAAGTTATTCAACTTTTGTGTGGCCAAAACAATTTCCATAATTAGGAAAATATTAGTATTGTTCTCCCGGGTAGATGG
>JAWWES010000001.1:64256067-64362638 GCA_035583135.1 Lophotriccus pileatus
CCTTAAGGGCTAACGAGCACCATCTTGCCCGGGGAGCTCCCTGACCGGGAATCGAACCCGCGGTCTCAAGGGTACCAACCCTGCGTCTTAACCACTAGGCCACCGGGGGCTCCCTCTCACAAAAACTACGAAGCTGAGAAAGGCCCTTGAATTGTAAACACTGATTTTACTCTCTTTCTTATTACAGCATCACTCAACATTTTGATAAAACGGAAATGAGAGGAGCTACTCCATGCACCTCCCCACGTTCATATACTTTATTCTCACCTGTACCTTTATTTTATGGCTTTGTAATTCATGAAACCTCCTGAACTCTGAAATGGTTTCCTTATTTTGAGGAAACAAAGTATTTTAGCTTATTTTATTTTTAATATCTTTTTTCTTTTTTTGCATATGTTGTTTCCCTTTTTACTTATGCACAACATGGTAAAACAAGGTAAAACTTAACGTGGTAACTTAGAAAACCCAAACCTCCCATTATCTATCTGATCTTACTGGCTTACTACAGCTTACCATTTTTTCACAAATCTCCTGATATTTGGTTTCTTCAAGCAAAAACTACAAGTTTTACACTTAAGGAAAGCTCAAACACATAGTTCATTTCAAAATGTGTTAGGAAAAAATGCTTCAAATTTATTTTTTAATATATTGCTTTCCAGCGGAAGCCCTTTAGGGTAGGAGTACCATTGGGCAAATGTAATACTATAAATTGAGCTAATCTAAGTACACAATGTCTGTGATATTAAGACAGCTAAAATGTGAAAGTAAAAGTGACCTGTGTCACTGATGTTCCAACCATGAGCTTTGAGGGCCAGAGTCCTGTGAGAGTCCAGCTTCCACGTGGCCATGTGGTAGGTGTCAATCAGAGGTTGTGTTAGGGCTTCCAGGGTGCATGGAAGTGCACGTGGAAATGCGTGGCACTGCTCCTGAGCTCCTGGGCTGCTCTGTGGTCACCCCAGGAGTGGCTTGCAGTGGCTGGCACGTGGGATAAGACATTACCTCACCTCATGAAATTCGACCTGCCCCTCCCCACCACATCCCCAGGTTGCTCTGTTCCGTATAATAATCCAGTGTCTCACGAGCTCCCCTTGGGATTTTTATGCCAAAGTATTTGATTCATGCTTACTGTTGATAGAGGCATTAAGGGTGGAGATTAGCAGGAGACTGTTTAGCAGAGCCTATTAGTAGACATGGACCAGAAGGGATATGAGCAGAGGTTGTCCTTTCTTTGGTAACACCGATTCCTTGGTTTCTCTTTTGGTTGAGGGAAAAGAAATAGAGAAATTTGAATTCCTGAGATGTAGAAGTAGCTCACTGAGGTGGAGATTTTTAACACCTGGGAAAGAAAAAAGTCTTAACCCTTTTATTCTTATTTACTGATGTTATTTGGAAAGCTACATGGTTTGTTTTAGTTTTTCTCTGACTCAGATGAGACACTTGAGATCAAAATTATTAGCTATTTCAAATCAGTTAGTAATAGTTTCAAGCTAATGACAGCTGAAGGGTTGCTTTCATCAATTTTCCCAACCCATGCAATTTTCCCATTAAGCAGCAGGCTCTTCCCATCATCCAATGTAAAGTACAAAAGGGAAAGTGGGAAGAGATAGAATATCCCACATACCTATTCATATACCTTCAGGAAAATTGTGCATTTTTAAGGAACCTTTCAACACTGCCTTGTGTACCATGGAAAATGAGAAGACCAAAAGAAATAAAAAACCCTTTTCCTAAGTCTCATTACATGTAGTTCATGATGAAAAGCTGACTAGCATTATAAACAAAGTCAAAAACAGTTCTTCTGAGGGTAACAAAATCTGTCAGACAAAGCACATGGACTGAAAAGTGACTAAAATTTTCAATTGTTTTAAAGTTCCATAAAATACATCCCCTGAAATAGATAGAAACTGTGAAGCTCCACTGTTCATATAATGGTCAACTAAGGAATGTTTGACAATTTTTGCAATACTTGCTTTAGTAGGTGTCGTGGGTTTGTCTAGGTGACAATTTTTTTACCACACCCCCCAACCAAATTGCTCTAAACTGTTCTAAGTTGAGAGAAAGTTTATGCAGACAAAACCAAATCCGATTGGGGAAAAATAATATTAGGATTTATTACTACACAATAAAAACTAAACAACTATATCTACCCAGGCTCCTGTAGGTGCCCATGGAACTGCAAGGGGACACTTGTTTCTCCATGGTCTTCTCCACAGGGTCACAGGGAATAATGGCTTTTGTGTCCACCCCTGTTTCCTGTGAGGTCCCTTCCCACGGGAATAGTCCTTGATAGACCTCTCCGACGTGAGTCTACCCCTCGGACAGCCGTTCTTCCATTCTCTGCTGTCTTTTGGGTCACAAATGCAGCTGCACCAGCATCGATTCCCCCACTGGAGTTATATCAAATCTTACCCGAGCCGACTTGCTCCAGCATAGGTCTCGGACATGAGTAGCTGCTTGGATCCCCTGTGGGATCCCAAGACCTTACACAGGTCTCCTTGCACCGGCGTAAGTCATCTCTATGTGGGCCATAGTCCAGCAAAACTCCTTTCATGGAGTCACATCTTCTGCATCTGTTCCATCATGGGCTGCAGACGAGGTTGTCTGTGCTCAACAACTATCTTTCCACAAGTGGCAGGGATTTTAAATTTCAGTCTTTTCTGTGCTGAAGAGAGAGAGAAGGAGAGAGGGAGAGAAGGAGCTGTCTCTCCCCCATCTTCGGACTTCTCTCTCTGCTTGCTGCCGCCGTGACCTTGAAGGCTCCGTTATCTCTCTGACTGCAGTTTCTAAGTTTCTTTTGCAAAGTCCTTTTAAGTCTCTTTTTATTTTTCTCCTTCGCTCTATTACATGTCTGGATCGGGGGGGCTTCACTGTTGCCTCTGCCCCCGGCCCAGGGCTGGGGGAGGAGGGAGGCCTGGCCCCGCTGGAGGCCTGCTGCCTCTCCCTCACATGGCTCCTCAATTTCCAACTGTGCAACTAACCTTCTCTTCTGTTTTTCTTAAAGATGTAATTGGCAAAAGGCATTACCAAAACTTCTGAATGATTTTGTCCCGGAAATTCACCTGGACAAACCACTCACAGTCCCCCAGGGAGGGGGGAACCTTTGCTAACCCACGACAGTAGGACTTCCATATTTCTATTATGCTCTAAGACTGAAGGTAAAATAAATTCATAGTGAAATACTTATTGTTCTCTAAGTTAAAATGTAAGATAATGCAGTTTACAGCAGATTATGATGCAAGAAGATACAAAATGAGATGCTACTTCCCCTTTAATAGCAAAACCTTCTGAATCATCCTTAAATCTTTTTTTCTTTTTCTCATTTTTTTTTCCTTTGTCATACAGCAGTTTAGGGTATTATTGTTTAACAACTTGTAATTTACACAACAAAACAAATGTTAGCAGCCGTGTCAGTATCTGATAATCAAATGTTTTCTCATCAAGTGAGATTGTACAGTTGTGTGATTTGAATAATTAAATATATTTATTTAAATAGACAAAAAAAATACAGGGGGGATGAAAAGGACAGTTGTAATGTCAGTGTATCAAAATGAAAAGAGATCATTACCACCATATACTGCAAGAATAGAGGAGGATGAAAACCAACAGTTCAGCCATAATGATTTCATTAGGATATGTATGTGGAGAGATGAAAGGAAAAGATCACTAACAGATTGCTGGTGAAACAGAGTGTGAAAGCAGCTGAATGTGGTAATACTTAGAGAAATGAAAGTAGAAATGCTTCAGAAAATAAATATAAACTAAATCTTTTACTCTGTTTAAGACATGGCACAAGCAAAAGATAAAATACACATTTTGTCAATTCACCTTGAAGTCATTGATCTCTTTTGCACATTGAACCTAATGAGGCAAGTAGGAGAAAATTGTAATGGGTCTTTCATATGTGTATTGTTGGACTTGGATTATTGTGTAGAACTAAACTGTACTTTCTATGTCTTTCAAATAATGCAGGGTTATATTACAAATAAGATTATAAATATTATTTTATAATAAAGAATTCCTGGGCTTCTTTAACTATTAATAAATATATATTACGTCAACTATGTAAACACACACATTTTTTAAAGTAGCTACATAGTATTTATGAATATGAATTCAGATGGATAATTTTTGGGGGACTATGTTTTATATAGACAAGGAAATTAAACTGGAGACCTTTCCATCCTCTAACTGCTCTTTATTTAATTCGGTGTTCTGAAGATCTATATGAGATATATTTCAGCATTGGCTAAAATATTTTCATAAGGATTTGTAATTTTACATCAAGCATCTTTGCAATGCATTTAGAAATCATCAGTAATAGAGTCTAGATATATAATAATTATAAATTATATATTATATTTATATATATATTTATATATATAAATTATAATTATATATAAATGCCAAACTCTGTCATTTTTGCACACAGTCATGAACAAAAGTGTTAGATTACATAAGTCAAGTAGTGATGTTTTTTCTATATTCAACAGTGTGCTTAAAATGCCTGCTAAAATGAAAACCAGGAAGTACATTACTGAAGTCACCTAGAGAATAGCCATTATGAACTGCTAAGTGCAGAGATAATTCTGAGCTCCCTCTGCTTTCTAGAGATTATGTTATTCCTGCTATAGACTGTGTTTTCCTGAAACAGATTTCTAACCAGTCAGTATTTTCTGTCTGTAACCATGCTTTTTAATAAAAGAGAACAGGAATCAATCAATGATCTACAGGCTGACATTGCTTATGGCTAGCTTCTCTACCAGTTTCTTTTTGATGAGAGTGACCCAAAACAAAACAAAACGAATGAAACAAAAGCAGCAACAACAAACAAACAGAGAGCTAATTTTAAAACAATACTCAAATAGGCAGTTAAGAACCTATTACAGATGTGTACAACCATGCATATCTTCATTAGAACTGTGAATGTACCTGTTGTTTATTTGTAGATCAAGCAGAGCCAGAGCTCAGACTCAAACACAATTACAAAATCATTCATACATTTTGGCTTCTAATACACTGTGGAATGTTTTTAACAGCTCTCAGTTACAATCCAGGATGCAATAGGGATTGGCAGTTCTGGCAGGAATTATGGACAGGATCATTGTTTTGGGAAGGGAGAGAATTGAACACAGTATGAATATGAATTATGTAGCACAACTCTAGGATACAGTCAAACACCTTTCATGCCCTCAAGTCAGGGTTCAAAACAGTGTGTGCAAATAAACAAGTTTCCTATATAAACCAAGTATTTCTAGTAAAAGTTGCCTTTTGTGTAGTCCCAGATCTTATTCTTTTCAGGACATAGTAACTGGGATTAATAGTTACAGTATGGTAATATCTCAGGGAACTTTTTAAGGCTTTTGTGAATATGTAAGTGTAGCAACATGAATATTCATGTCCAGGATGCCATAGTGTACAATGCTGTATGAACACTGCTAATAATCTCAGTTCCCTTGATATTTCTGAAGCCTATTGTTTCATTTTCTTCAGTTATACTTTTCAAACTATTGCTCAGTGCCAATCAAAATTCTTCAGGAACCTTCAGCATTAACCTTGACAGACCTTTCTTTGGAACTAGAAAATTAGAAGGTTTCTGTTTATCAGACTCACCTCATACCCACAAGACCTAGAATATTTGATTTTTTTTAAAGCAATAAAATGGGAATGCAGCTAGTCATGCCACTGAGTGTATGCAGACTCTCCCGACTGCTTCTTTTGCACATCCTGTTTGTTCAAATCCCTTTTTTCCACCTACATTTTCCCTGGCCACTTTGTCATTATGTCAATTACTAACTGACAGAGTGATATGTGTGACATAAATTTAAAAATATCTTCACTTCATTGGCTCTATTATTTTAATGTCAAAATGCAGGTATGAGAAAAACAGCAGCATGAAAGCTGGATTTTCATCCCTCAAAACTGAAAAGGAAAAAGTCAGAAACACCTAAGAAAATTACTTATCTTTCACATTACTTTTTTTCATACAAATAGGGAATTTCATTTAATAACAAAGAAAATGTCTGTGACATATTTCTAATATGACTTTATAGTGCCTATAATTCCTTTATAATTTTACAGTTGATTAAGAGAGAAACAGACAAAACAGCCTTCCCATTGAAGCTTTTTATTACATTAATTGTACACCTTTTCTGATTGCTCAGAACTTCTGCCATACGTACATACTTTATGTTAAAAGTAACTGGCTTGAAATGGCTGTTATTGATGAGATAAAGTCTACACTGATTAGGTGACAAATGTGTAACTACATTTATAGGCGTTTGTGAAAAAGCCAATAATTCTGTTGTTTGGTAGCTGCTGAAATCTACCAGCCTCAGTGACTGGACTACTATATCTAACAGTGACTCAGTGACTGACTCTGTGGACTGGACTGTTCAAGAGATGTGATCCAAAATGATTTTACTATATGTAAGTAAAACTAAGATTTTAATTTTTTTTTTTATCAAAGAAAATGTTCTTTCAATCTGACAGGGCTTTAGGCACTCAGGGCATATAAAATTAAAAGAAGCCTAATTTTCTCCCCATAGATAAATTGCCAAATGAGCAAAATAACAGTGTTCCTGTATTATCTACTTAACAAGGGCAACAAAATAAATGAAAATGAGGGCATTTGCTTCAGCACATAGCAGCAATTGGATAATATTATACATGGAACAGGGAGCCTGTATTTTGGCCAATAGTAGATGTCAAGGCTTGGGCACCATGCCTGAAATGCTATTATTAGATTGGGAAAACAGATTTACTGAACATGTTACAATCCTGTCTTCATTTTGCTACATGAACACATATTAAACAGTGACGTGAAAAGGCTGTGATAAGTTTTGGAGTACTCTACAATTGTTGGAGTTAAACATAACCCTTTATCCAAATTGGAAGGTCTGACCAGAAGTGCCAGTACCTTAAGCAAGCCAGTAATGGCTTACAAAGTGTTTGAGCTCAGAATCCAAGTTATCAGGAAATATATATTCATGGATGTTTGAATTTCATTTGTACCCTGTTAGTAAATGGGTAAAATCTCCTTCAACAAGGAATGCAGAAAACAAGGAAAATACTTGGAACTGGCAAGACTGGAGTTTAGGAAGCATCCATCTGTTACTGTTGTAAGATAGGATGCTTAGAAAAAAATCTGGGCATTACCCTTTCTGAGTAAGAAAGTCTCCTGCAGCACCTCCTGGCTCATGGGCATTTGCCAAATCTTGCTGTTTTGGTGTCAAGGAATACTCCTAGCTGTTTTACGTAAACAAACAACATCAGAAATTGAGTCTGTTGTTCTTTCTTAGAAGCAGAATCTGATAGCCCATGTTCCACTGGATTATTATAATGTGCCTCACTATCAGCTCAGGATCTATTTGGAAGATGTTGTTCTAAGAGGGAAAAATAAAAGTGAGTTCCATTATATTTTAGATAATGTTTTTTAAGGTATACAAAAAAACTGGTTTACAAATTCACTGTCCATCTCCCCTTCCCAAGAGTACACTAGAGTACTGCTCCTGACTTCTAAGGCTCAAAACACTTCGAGCAATGCATGCAGGGAAGAGTTTTTCCCCAATCCTAACAATCCTTCCAATTAATCAGGAAATAATTCCAAATCCTATGACAGGAGCAAGGAGAATGCCAGTGCTTAATTTTCCATAATGTTTCTGTAGCTCTCTCCCTTCATGTTCAAGAATAATCTGAAAGTCTTGCCCTTCTCAGATTTTTGTGAATCCATTCATATTGAACAGATGCATGCAAAGAGCTGAGGTTTATTGAGGAAGAGGCTTCATTTGGGGAGCTGGAAGGGCTAGCAGTATTCATTGACAATAGACTTGATGATTGGTTGTTATATTTTGACTAAAATTTGTTGCTGATTTTTCTCTATGCTTAGGGATTATGATTTTTTTATTAACTGGCAGTAAACCTAGTATTTTACATGAATTTTGAAGGACCATTTCTGCAATGTAAATATAGAAATAATACCTGCTCATTCACACCATGCAATGCTCAGAGAAAATGCACATATCGGACTAAAGGGTAGAGGATTCACATATTTGAACTGCAACTAAAAGAGATCATTAAATTAAAGAGTCCCTTGGCCATGATATAACATTCCAAGTCACTTCCATGCTGTTCCCATGTTATAATTCTTAGGTATATTAATTGTGAGGGAGGTGTTCCCAGTAGGCTATTGAGACTTCAAATTTAGGACCTCAGTCACACAAATGTCTTATAGATCTTCAATAGAATTTTCCAAGTAGTTTTCTAACAAAGGTTATCCCTCACGTATGCAACAAATTCAGAAATATCTTAAATTATCATATATGCATGGTGAGACAAGACATCTGATCTCTCAGTATATCAGTGCAATTCTGCCCACATTACACATGGCAATATCCAATTTAATTTTATTAGTCAATACAAATTTTTCATTGACATCTGGAGATAAAGGCTTTTTCCTGAAAGTGGAAATTATTCATATGACTGTGGAATTTGATTTTAATCACACACCAAGGCCAAGCCAAATCTTTACTGAAATCTATGTTGATTATGAACACATTTGATATTTTCATTATTTTGATGGCACCTCAAAAAATTAAGTAAACATTAAACTCTAACCACTAGTCTTTACAATTTCATTAAATACAAATAGAATAAACCCTGAAAGAGTTTATAAGAGGTTATGGACTCAGTAAACATGTTAGACATAATAAAGGAAAAATAGGGGGGAAAAGACAGAAATAAGAGAAAATAATATTACAAGGATTGAAGAGTCACTATCTCAATCATATTAGGCCAGTATTATTTTACTGATGCTCACCAGTCCCTCACACTTCAGAATTGTTGTATGGTTTGGCCTTCAACATGTAAAGGTCAATTCAAATCACAGAGCACCACTTTTTTTTTGTTGTTTTTTTGTTATTGTTTCTAGCCCTTAACTTTGTCATTAACTCTCAATATTTCTGCTATGCACAACAATTTTGAAGCTTGCTAAATCTTGATTCTTAACTCTGTGGGATACTGGACAATTTATATAGAAATTTACAGACACGTCAAAATAGTACTCTAATTTAAAATCCCAGAAGAATGAGTATTGAAAGGTGGAGATGGATCATAAGCTCTGCATCCTCTTTCTTCTTCATCTTTTCTTGATGACTATCTTCTACAATTGCAGGTACAGAGAAATTTCCACAGAAAGAAAACAATTTACAATGAAGTAAAAAAGAGATGTCTAGGCCCACATGTATATTTTTTTTTGAGACAGGCGCAGCACTTTGTTCCATCCCACTATCCCACTCCCCAAAAAATAGTTTACAAGAAAAAAATACGATGGTTATTTTGATTTCACGTAGACCAACATTGCTGTGATGTAATTGCAAAAGCTTGCATAGTTCAAAATTACCTGGCTAGCAGATTAGATATACCCCTATAAAGGGAAGCTCAAATGTACACACAAATGTATTCTACATTGAATTATTTCCTAAAAATAATATATTGGTTGTAATTTATTATTTGGACAATTATGTGAAACATTATAAGTTGGTTTGTTGGGTTTTTTTAATTTAAAATGCTCTGTAGGAATGTGGAATTTGTTATAAAATCAGCAAAGTAAAAGATCAGAATGGTACACACACATGCTTATGTGCATACATATGTATATGTGATATCAATCATAAATCAAAAAATTTAAGAGATTTTGTCTTCTGCAAACTGCAAAGTTTTTTATAATGTTATTTTTTTGTTTTGTGTCCTAAAATATATCTAAAGACATTTATACTAGGGGCTGTAACATTTAAGGTCTGAACAAAATATTTGTATAAGTTTGCTGATCTTTTTATCACACTCTTTTTTTCTCACTGCTTCTCTGTAAATGATTTGACGCTGTAAAAGTGTAATGACCTTACAGTCTAAGTGACTTTTCTGAGCAGTGAAACTAGTGATTTCATGGGATGACTAAGTTCAAGATTCTATCTCCTTGAAATTTGTTTCCAGGATGTTAACTGCAAAGCAAGTTATATATAGCAGTAAATGCATGCTTAATTTGTGCAGAAATCATGGTGTGATGAATACAATTAAGAGCCTCGGAGGGAATAATTATATTACTGCATAAAGCTGGTGGATCTCAAATTGCTTGGTGCCTGGACTTTAAATTGGCCTGCGTTCCTGTTGTGAAAGTCATTCACAGTAGTAACAAAACTGCAGTCAGAAATAGGGTGGTTTCAAAGTCATGTAAGTATATTTACTCATCTGCTGCAAATGACAGAGCCTACAAAATGGAAGCAGCATTTAGAAGTAAATTAACAAAAATTAATTTCATTTAAAATGTGCAATCAATTATGAAATTAAAATATAATAAACACTGTATGTCAAAGCATTGTTTTGTGCAACAACAAATCTTACAAAAATTTTAATATCCTAATGGTTGTATTTTCTTCCATACATACACAAGTAGCATGTTGTGGTTCTTACTTGGTCTTTCCAGTCTACCATAGGTACTTCCAAGAGGCTTTAATGAAGGTCTATAATTGAATTAAAAGCCACAAATGTAGCATAAGTCTAAAATCTGACTAGTAAACAAATGCCTCATAAAGGATAGTCAGATTCCTCCCCTAAAGTGTATTATAAGCAAGGTCAAGGATTATAGGACTGTGATTCTATCATCTTAACAGCCAAGCACAATTCAATAGTCTAACACAGGGTTACATGTCCTAAAGTATTATTCGTAATAAAGATAATTTTTTAATAAGCTAGTTGTGCAACTTTTTGCTTCCCCTATCATTGAACATCTAGCAATATTCTTACAAGAGGATCACTTGACTCCGTGACCTAAACCAGAAATTTCTAAGCACAGGTTACATCAGTTGCTGTAGCCCATTTAAGGTTTGAGGATTTTGAATTTATTCAGTTTCTTTCAGTATTTGGAAACCATTTTTCTATTCTTCCATTTGATTTTGTGCTTCTCAAACACACTGCAGGAAAAATGAAATTGTGTATGTTGCACTAGAAAAAAAAAAAGCAGCTAATATGTAGTGACTAGTTCTAAGGCTGTGAAATATCACCCATGGGAGAAAAAAAAATTACAGAGATCTGAAACAGTGATTATGATGTAAAAGTAAAGGCTATGGACATTATTCCTGAACTGTGGTAAATTTTCTTTTCCCTGGTCAGTGTTTTATAAAACTCTTATTTGGAAAATAGGCATAATTTACTTGATACATTTCTGGTCATTTGAAAAAAGGTATTATGGCAGTGTTTGCTTCATCAGGCACCTTCTTTACGCAAAAAAAATAATGCATAATTTTAAAAACATATTTTTTAGATAATTATTTAGAACAGAGGTAGTAGTAGTCTATAGCTAAAACTAGCAACATAAATGCTAAAACTCAAGGTTTGTGTACCCTAAGACATCAAGGTAATGTTTGTGATGCCATAATAACAATGAAAATACGACTTTAGCTATACCAGGATTTCATAATGTTGTCCATTGCCACTATTCTGCTTCCCATATTAAATTAATAGTTAATTAGAAGTTAAGAACTTTGTGGTGGAACTTTTCATCTATCAGGTCAAATTTGTGGTTTGTTAGGATTTCATGTTTCTGCAAAAGTTTTATTTAAAGTGTCTGCTGTGGTAATGGAAAACCTGTGCCAATTTGTCTGAACTGTTCTTTCAGTACACTGGAAAGTGTCAAATATGCAAGTACCCTACTGAAAAAAAATCATATCCTTCTTCTTTGTACTGGAGAAGATGGCCAATGCAATGTAATATCCATCTTTAGGCCAAAAATCTTATTCTCTCTCTTCCATACATCTTCCAGGTGAGAAAAAAATCTTCAAGCTACAGTCCTTAGAGAAAGATGAATCAAAATTAGCTTGTGTAGCATCCATTTAATTACTGGTTTAGTCAACACCTTTGCATGGATAAAGCTTGTATCCAGTGGGACTTCTAGGAAAAAAGAGTCTCCAGATGACCTGTAGAAGCTGCACAATATTGCAAGTAAAACCAGGCTTACAACTAAGGCTTCCTTTAAGGTCAAATAAAATCAAAGTGATACCCACACATTAGCTGTCATATTAATTGCAAGTCTTCTATCAACCACTCTTGATAACTCAAAAACAGCACAAGGGCTGCTTTAAAATATAGAGGATAAGTTTCTACATTCCTTCTCTTTTAAATCAAATTCAACCACAAAGTAAATACCCTGAAATTATATTTTTTTAATAAAAGAATTTGATAGTGATACATATTTTAATAAACATCCTCTGTATCTCAGTGTAGGATAGTTCTTGCCTTCATTTCTGAAAGGTATTCACAGTGTCCAGATGTTAAACCGTAGAAATTTCTTTTCCAACAGTAGCATCTGGCTTATTGGCAGGCTCTACTTGTTCTTTTGTTGGCTTCACTGCAGTTGTCTTCAGGCTGTGAAATGATTAGGATACTGATGTGATATCTTATTCACTAGAATCCCATTGCTTTTAGCTAACTTACAATTTCTGTTCTGTAACAATTCCAAATAATCCAAATAACAACAAAATTTCTCCCAAAGATTTCTGCATGAGCCAAAAGCAATGGGGGACAAATCTAAATACTTTCTCCAAGGAAAAGGCAGAATGAATACTTTGCAGAGCAAACTGTGAAAAGGATGACAAAAAAATATAATACCCAATAGATATTTTATTACTATAATGTGATTCAGATTTCCAGGGATAATAAATTTCTTTTTGAAGAAATTGTTGATAAAATGCTTTATGTTCTCTTTAAACAGGATTCACTTTATTTATGTGATATCCCATGCGAGGGGATCTTCCTTATAACCTACATATGGACTGCCATATAAACATAATAGAAAGCATATCAAGTTTTAGAACCGTATGCTCTCTTGAGGAAAGAAGCAAGAGTGGACAAAAACATATTACTTACATTTTTAAGTAAATTGCCAGCCATGTAGGGATACAGGTATGTACTGGGCTTTTGACACAGTCTTGCTGTGGTATATACAGTCTTTCTTTTATGATCATATGCCCTTTTTGAGCCTAAACTTCAGTGTACAGTCTTTTAAATGACCGGTTGATTATTAACTAATGATTTTAAGAAAAATATTTTGTTATTCACTCAATTTCTGAGATGATACTATGCAATATATTCTCAAAAATTTTTTTTGAATAGCTACAGAGCAATGATGTTGTAGGGCTTTTTTTTTGTGAAGTAAGAGGAGTTTTGTTCCTAGTAGTGATATATATATAACTTTTTTAAGATTGTCTTTAAGACTTTTTCTTTTGGCCATATTTAGCCTGTGAACATTTCATTAAGTTATTTTGGTATGAGATATAAAATTCTGACATATGGAAGGTGGTCTTTGTTTTCTTACTTATAAATATCCATACAAACTGCATATTTCTCTATCAGTACTGTCCTCTTTTAGAGTCTCATAAACTTAATCTGAGTTTTTAATCTGAGTTTGAAAATTCTGGGATTCTCAAACAGCATTTTGGATCCAAATTGCCATCTGGCTATATCTCTGTTATATAATAACAGAAAAGATTGAGCCAGTGTAAGTAAAGCAGATGGTAAAAGGTGCCTGCTGACAAAACAGGAGCAGTGGGACTCAACTTGGATGGGTCAGCCTATCTGTTATAGATAATCTCAATTGTCATTGCTCACATCAATTTGATGTTACTGTGTGTCATTTATATTACATATATATGTGTAAATATATACATATATATTATATATGATAGCTTTCTTTCAAACCTTTACATAATACTGCTGAAATATTGAAATATTTGGTTTATGTTTTTTGTGCAGAGTTTATGTGACACCCCCCTACTTAAGAAATTAATGTCATTGGAGTCATTTTACTGTAAATTAACCGTGCGCCCTTTTGTAAAGACACAAGAGCGTTATTTGATATATATTTAATTTGACTTCTAATTTATGAAAGTATAATGATATTTTATTATTGTTATAGAGTTAATCAAGACTTTAATTGGACATCTATGTTACTATTGAGGTTTTTTTTCTTTTACTATAATGCATGTCTTCAACAAGCTGATTATGCAGTGTAGCAATGAATTTGCTAATTAGAAAGTTCTTACTACATGTATAATTGGCAGGAATTCTAGCTTTGTAAGTTGCATTTTTATGATACTTTCAAATAGAAATAAAAAAAATTTAAAAATACACAGCAGTAGTTACAGCAGGGTACTTAATCTATGGGCACTTGATCTGCATTACTTTCCTTTTTTTTTTTTTGTCTGATGATGTATGTATGTATTTCCATGTATGCAAAGTAAGTACAAGATGACTTCACTTAATTTCTCTGTGACTTGATAATCTCTCAACTCATTTTGCATACATGTGAGAAGCTCATGCCAAGGACACAAAAAATTGTCAGGTTTGAATTGAACAAGAAGGCAACTTTTGTACATTTTTAAGCTTGTTTCAACCTTGAATTTCTCAAGAAATCATATTTCATCCTAGAGCAAAACCATAAAAGACCATATGATTAAGAAATAGAAATGTGTTTAATATTAGAAAGTGCAAATGATGACTATATTATGAATTGTGCTCTTTTTTTTTCTTTACCTTTTATTGAAATGATAATTGAATCCTGGTGATCAACAAACAAGTTTTTTTCAAGTTAAATGAGAACAATGCTTTCAATCAGAAACTGAATCTATGTGACATTTTACTTACAACCTGAAGCTTCTAGTTTCAAGATGTTTTAAAATTATTCATACAACTCATTCTGCCTTGATTTATCTCGCCATACATGTCAAAGATTTAAAAAGTTGTAAAAACATTCTAAGCAGAAAATGACAAATAGATTTCAAATTATTTCTACATTAGACTTAGCAACGTATAGTATCATGAGAGCTAGACAACAAAGGTTTAAATCTCTGGTTTTGTCCAGGCTCTAGAACCATGAAAATCGAGATGTGAAGCCCTACTAGTTAAGTGTTTATGATTTATCCCCTGCAATACCTAAAGAAATTAAATGCTCCTCCATGAACTCAAAACCATCAGTTCCAGTTCTGATTCCAGCCTAAATAGCACCAGTCTGAGATTCAGTCTCTGCACTATTTCTTGTTTTTATTGAATTATCATTTAATTAAAAATGCATAAAAACATAATAGGACAAAAAGTATGATCAAGGCATGCTTCACTTTCAGTTTAGTGACTGAAAATTAGCATGCTGATTCCTTGTCTGTTCTCTACCTGCAAAACTATGAAAAGGCCACAGATGTTCAAAAAATATATAGGATAAAACTAAAAAAGATTGTCACAGCTAGACTGCCAGTGTAACCCTGGAGAAAGATAGGTATCAGCAAGCTATTGGTAGAACACTGACTTAAAGAATCTTAGAGCCATGAGCAGAGCATTTTCTGGTGACATTTGTCTGTTTCTGTATTAAAGATAGTAGGACTTTACTAATGAAGAACAGAAATGCAGTCACATCCGATATATCTCACCTTTTTATCAAATTACTTAAAGAAAGAGAATGGTGTTTTGTTTCCCACTTCAGACAGAGCGATGAAGTAAAAATTGCTTTTATGAATAGAGTGTGTCTCACTTTCAGATTGGAGACAACTGAATTTAAATACATAAATTTAGATTTTCATCTCTGCACAAATTGCTCAAATGTCTATGATAGGTAACAGAGATCTACTTAGTACACTAAAAGATTTTGGACAACTCTTTAATCCACCTTGAAATAAATATATACATTTGGTCTTCCCTAGGTCCAATTTAAAAATAACATTCAAGTATCTGTTACCATTTGTGATACCTGTTATATCTGTATAAAGTAGGTAAATAAGAGAGAATCCTGGTGAATCCTCATGAATTATTTTAGACCCCTAGTTTTGGGTCAAATGTCATACATTAGAATTGCTTTTCACGTGGAATAGGTGTCTTGTATGCCAACTGTTTTCTTACAATAAACATGCGTTCACTCATGCTTATGTAGAGTTCTTTGTATCAGTGATGGCCAGTCAATTGCTTTTTTAATTACTGATTATAATTACAGCAATTTAACTAAGAGGCCAGCTTTTCGATCTACACAGCAAAAAATCCACTAAGAATATGATAAAATGTCAAGATCTGTTTTAACAAAATGTTCCGTATCGTGTAGAGGATCATACTTTTCATTAAACATTTTATGTAGGTGCAAGTACCAGAAATTACAATGAGGAATATTATCTCTGTACTTTTGATTTATTGAAATCTTGTCAAATAGTTAAGCAGTTTTGCAGGTGCTTACAAATGCCAAAGTGGAAAAAGGTATCAGTGGGCTGTAAGTACTTGACATAGGGGACAAAAGAATTGCCTTTAGCCTCTACGCTCTGAATCAGGAAACAAACTAGGGAGGGAAATTATTGTTTGGGTTTTTTTTCAATCTTAGCTCACATATAACTAGGAACTCCAAAATCATTCACCATCTTGCATGATAAAAAACAGAAAAAAAAAATAAAAAACCCACAAAAATTTTGTGCACTTCCTTTGATTTTCCGTGTGTCAATTTTTGAGGGGGGCACAGGTTTTCTGTCTCCTTGGGGAAGAATCTAGATGTGAGTCATACTGTTCTAAGAATTTGCTGCCTTTTTTTGGCAGACGGCAGCAACCTTGCACTTCTGTTTGCTGGAAGATGTTATTATAATGGACATTACTCCAGTGAATTTGGCAAGTCTAGCAAGTAGGAGATGCTGCCGTATCTTTTGGCACTAGCATGCAGCTTAGATTTGCAGTTCCCCAATGCCTCTTTTTCTTTCTAATTTTTTTTCTTCTTTTTTTCCCATTTCCTTTTCTTTCTTTTTTTCTGTTTGTTTTTTTTTCTTTGTTTGTTTGTTTTGGTTTTGGTTTTGTTGGGGGTTTTTTTTTGCTTTGTTTTGGTTTTTTCCTACTATTATTATAACCACAAATTAAGATGGTCTGGACCCATGATCCCAATTTCCACTTGTTCCTCAGATAAGAAAAGTATGCTTGAGTTTGTTGCTTGAGGCCTAAGGAAGGCTGCTCAAAATAGTTCTATACATTTCTAAAAGGGAGACTGAAAGAAATAGAACATGTTCTGCTGCTGTGACTGTTTTCAGGAAACTCCTTGTTATGCCAGGGTCTGTCGCCATCTGTCATCTCTATTTGGGTAAATAGATAAAATATTACAGGGAAAAAAATCAGACTCTTCTGATTATTATTTAGCTAGATTTCCTCTTTTTAATTATAATAAAATATATTATTCCAAATTTTATTAAGAAAATTATTTGTCACTTTTGCCTCTCCCTTTTTTATTTCCCTCAAACATTCTTCATAAAAACAAAGCAGACATGAACATTTAAAAAAAAAAAAGGCATGATGTCTGTCACTACTTACATACTTATTTTTCCCTTGCAATTATAACTGTGAAGAATGCAAACTGTGTACCTGTAAACTTCTGAAAAAAGTAAAGCCTCTATGTGTAAGTTCTTAGTAAATTGATACTATGGGCTCTGGGAGTTTCTTATTTCCAAATTAGACATTGTTAAAAATCAACATTATTCAGTTCTGACATATGCTTGCAGTCAAAGCAGCTACAGAAATTTGTCATTCAGAGGCTCCTCAGAGAGAGGAAGTAGTATTTTAGCTGTTACTGATGAGGAAATGTTTCAATGACGTATGAGAGTAGTAAACTTTCTTATTTTGCTTCCCACCTCCAGCTTCTTACATAAAAGGGTTAAAATTATATATTGAATCACTAAAGATGTGAACAGGCCAAAGGCATATTCGCAAAAGTGAATTGTAATAAAAATATCAGGTAATAAATAAACATAATTCTTACTCAGATTTCACTCCCTATATATTCTGCACATATCCTTAGCTTTGTGCATTTTGTACAGCAAAATTGCCCCTAAAACACAATAATCACATAAGACAGGTCATTTTAATGTGATATGCCCTAGAAACAATAAATCTGTATAATATTTCCTATTGTATCCACAAGCACATGTGTTTGAATATACTAGTGGATGAGGTGGAAAAATAGATATAACTGGATGAAGTGCAATACTACCCATCAAAATAATTCTTTGTTATTTTTGGAAGGTTCTGCTTTCATGTTCCTAATTGAACATTTCTGAATCTGTTTGTATGAAGAAGAATTTTATGAAAAGGATTTTTTTTTTTCTGAAAGAACTTTTTCTCACAGTGAGTGCTTTTGTTTACATTATCTGTTGACAATGCAATTATTTTGAACCCACTTCCAAACAAAAGCATAGCTCTATAGGACTTACCAAACAGGGATGCATTTCAAGGAAGTTCATAGTTAATGATCTCAGTGTTCACTGTGTGTGTGAAAACAAGGGAAAGTTTGGCAGTTCTGATATTAACCAGTAGCTGACACATGTCATGGAATATAGAAGTAAGTAGGTACCTAAAATGGCTATCTTTTTTTTTTTTGCTTGATTGTTTTATAAGGTTATGTCCTTACACAAGTATTTTATTGGTGTTACACCTTCTATCACCTCCTGTTACTCAGCAGCTGGTACAAACCTCTGCTCCCTGGAGTAGAGGTGTAAAAAAAAGGCAATCAACTGGAATATAGATGTGTTTCAGTGAAGCACAACTTTTTATGTCCAATATTAATTATAAAGAAATACCTCATCCATGAGAAAGAAAACTTTTATATGTAAAAAATTAATCACCATTCTATACAGCATAGAAGAAAATTAAACAAGCAGTTCATCAAAAAGAATGGCAAATGCTATCAGATTTCAGAGTTTTTTACCACACTATTTGGTTACCCAAAGAATTTTATGTCTAATGCTCCTGAAGCTTAATTTTCTTGTCAGGTGTTTAGGCAACTCAGACTGACTGAGGGCATTTAAATAGAATTTGTCTGTATTAAAATGTAACTCAAACTGAACCAAGGCCCAAGAACTACAGCAGAGCTTCACGCCATGCACAAATATTCCAAAACTGACACTAGAGGTCCATGAAAGTGTGCCTGAGATAGAAAAGGTGATGTTGAAAAGCATTCAGAGTATTACATTTTCCTTTCTGGGAAATGGATTCTCTAAAATATTGGATAGACTCCACTAAAACAGCAGAGGAATCAATCTAGGAAATTACAGAACAGCAAGTTTAAATTCAATAGCTAGTAAATTGCTAGAACATTTATTAAAGCAGTCAGTGTGTAAGCACCTAGAGGAAAGCAAGGTGATAAAAAGTAGGCACCATATAGTAGTCACAGAGAAATCATGCCAACCTAACTATGTCTTACTTTTATAAGCCTTAGTAAATTAAGGAAATGTTGGCAACACACAGTAGATCTCAAGCTAAAATCCTACACAGTATTCTCACATGGCAATTAAAACACAAGAAGGTTGAAATATTACACTATGAACATATAACCAACATTAAGATTGACATAAACAAGTAATAATTACACGTCATTCCTAGGTGGCAGGAACACTGACTGCATAATTTTCTCAAGAGAATGGTTGTGATTATTTTTTAATATTCTGTATAATTTTTTTAAGTTTTCCTCATTATTTACTAGTAACTGAAAAGCCTGTGCATTTGCATTCAAAGAGAAATCATTTATACATATATGCATTTTCCATTTGAGCAAAATCCAAAATTTAGTCTTTATCTCCAATTTTCTCTCACTTGGAAGAGAAATAAATATAATTCACACACAGAGAACAGAGGCAAAATCAACTCATAAACCACTTTGTAATATTGTCTAAATGGTGGTGACCAGGTATGGAAAGTGCTCTCACTATAGTCAATGGAGATAGAGTCGTGGAGTCAGCACAATCAGTATAGCCTGCAGAGTGAAGCCTGGAGCAAAGACTTATAGGTAGTTAAGTATTTCTCCCAACTCTATCAATGAAAATTTATACAAGTATGCATTTGGCAGTAACAGCAGAAACTAGACCAGGATAGAAACTACACTAAAATGCCTATGCTTGAACAACAAAATCTCTTCCAGGGAAGTAAAATATAATGAGGGTTTAGAAACAGCTCCCCGAAATAGATATTCACATTCAAAGACCTACATATGGGTGTCTACACTCTAAATTTCTCACACGTACACTTGGGGTTCAATTTACTTTTACAACAGAGGCTAGTAATAACAGTTTAGATGCTCTAGATCTTCCATTTGGCCCATGACTACCACAGCAGAACAGAACTGGCTCTTCTAGATAGTGTGTCGCATCTATGAACTGTTGTGTTGGATACTCTAGAGTGTCTCAACTGACATAAGAATCTTTTGTGCATGCAAATGAATCAAATGAGATTTATCTTCCTATGAGTTCACCTATACTCCAAGGAAATAAATAGGCACTCTAGGGTACAATCAATCTCTTCTCAGTTAGGCATCTAAATACATCAGACAAATCGTACTTCAGTATTTGCTATTTCTTTGCACTTAGAGCTTATTTTCATCACATTCTTCAGAGCTTTATAGCAGCACTTTTAATGCAGTATTCCTGACTCACCTTTGCCTCAGAAAATGCAAAGTTTGCTACAGGCTATAATGCATTTGGTTTCTGAACTGACAGCTTAGAAATACTGGCTTTCCAGAGCTGGTTTGGGCATCCATCCAACAGTTTGTCACATGGCATAGAAGTACCTGACCTGCTGAAGATATTTTGTATTCAGGTCATTTATTCACATTTTGTTTTAAGTAAATTAGCCCACTGGTCCCTCACATGTTATATCCATTACCTAGATTCATCTTGTGATGTTAGTGCTGTTAAATTGCCAGTAGCCGCTCTTATTCTCTTTGAGGTTATTAGGACTTAGACAGCAATTAAGCAATATGTCGACTCACCAGTGTTTCAACATATACTATAAGAGCTTATAAGAAGATTGAGTGTAGCTCCTGACTAACAGAGCATGTGGTTACATACTGTGTTGTAGATGCCAGCATATGAAATCATTTTAGCAGGGCAATAGTATAAATAAAGCAAAATATGACATGACGAAACTTCAGAGAATGTACTGCAAACATTCTGTTCTGAATTTTGCAATGAAAATTGATTCATTAGCAATTAGGACCAGAATCAGTGCCATTTACATGTCTCCTCAGGTAAAGCTCATTCTCATTCATCTCTTCAGGTGATACAATTATCACATCAAAAGCAACATTCTGCATTAGGAAAAAATGCTAATGCCATGAGCTGGTTTCATATGAAGAGAGTGGATAGAGAAGTTGTGACTGAGAGGGAAGCTGGACTGGATAATAGGAAATGTTTGCAAAAAAGCTGGTAGCTAAATGGGACTGGGGTGTCAGGAATATCACAGAATCACCGAATACTGGAAGGGGCCCATAAGGATCATTGTGTCCAACTTTGAGCCCTGCCAAGAATCACACCATGTCCCTGCCACAGCAATTCTGACACCGTTTTAATCCACTTCCACACACAATGTTTACAGCAGGTGGATGGGATAGTCATATATTTTAGGCATTTTCAGTCATTTATTTTAAAAATTGGGTTTCCGGTAAACAATGGATGTATGAGGATGCAAACCATCACTGCAGAGAGGAATTGCTAAGTGCTTTGTTCGTTAACTGTAGCCAACATGCAGTAGAGCATCCTTCTGCCTATCCTTGCTGGGTGCATAGCCAGTGCACAGAAAAAAAGAGAAGGGATGTGGAACTGGAATGCATATGCTAAGTAGAGAACACACAGATGGTAAAAGTATCATCAGAATTATAAAGAAAAAAGGGTAAGGGTGAAAAACAATGGGATGGTGAAAAACAATGTACACAGAAGAAACAATACACTGGACTCCCACCATTTCTGGATAGCTGTGCACATATACTAACCATGTTTTAGCATGAATAGGAATAATTTTTTTCCTTTTTGAAACATAATTATTTCCATACCAGAGGTTATTCAGCTTCTCTTCAAAAGTCCAGGAAGCTATAGTCATTTCATGAGATGAACTTTGTTGCTCAAGTGAACAGTGCAAGCAACCACACAGGAAGAATTAACATAGAGTATTATGGGAAAACATTCTCAAAAAGTAGAAGAGACTAAAAAGTTTATTAAAGTTATTCAGAATTTTATTCAGAATTAACTGGGATGAGCAAGAAGGTTTGTAGAACCTGGACTGAAGATGAGGAGAACTGACAGGGTGCTGCAGTAATATGTTTGTGGGCTGATAAAAAAATGTCCTTTTAAGTAAAAGAATAATAAGTTATTCATTATGGGAAAGTTTGGTACCAGCCAGGTCCCATGAAGCTTTTTATTTAATTACTTTATTTTCATTTAATTTGGGTTTGTTTTGACGTTGTAAATATTTTTGTTGTTTCCTTTTCTACTCTTCATCTGTTTATCTCTTTAGATTCAATGGGGGCACAAAAAAGAATATTCCTGGGTGACCTATGTCACCATAAGCACAGCTATATTAGCAGCCAGCCCCAACCGTGACACTGGACGTGAAGTCCTGTCCAATCTGTGGGAAAGCACACTCCACAGCAGTCTGACTATCATATGAATAGACTACATTTGTAAATACACTACATTTGTAAATACATGACAACTGACATTAAAGAAATATTTTGTTAGTGATTTTAAGGGTAGATGTTCCTTTACTATGAACCTTTATTAACTATGTGCAAAAAGTGCTTGTAAATTTGGGCTGTATTTGATAATCTGTGCTCTGATCATTTTGGCCCATGGAGGCTCATTTTTGCTAATTAGATAAACTAAGGTTTAAATTTTAATTGCCAGGGAAATATTAACTGAATATTCAAAGGAAAGTGAAAAAGTAAGTTTGACTGTGCAACAACAAAGCACATTTATTATGCTTTACAGTTGTATCAGCTCTTGCATAACTTTAGTCTTGTAGTAATTCATAAGAACATGGTTCAGTTGCTTAAGCATAAGCACCATTTAAGATAGTTTGAGCATCCTGCCTCAGTTTTAGCTGCCATTTTGGAAGAGTACAGGTTCTCTGCAGGTAGTGCCATATCTGCCAGTCCCACATGGATTTTTGATACAAAAAGTTGCTGTGATTAATATAAGTCTATTAGATATTTTAAAGGAATAGAAGGGAAATAAATCCACTCATGAAAATGCTGAAATAGATATAGGTTGCTATTAAGTTTTGTAGCTCATTATATGAACTACGTCATTTGTAGCTATCAGATATCTAGAATTCCCTTGAAAGAGAGTAAACCTTATAAAATGGAATTTTTACTTTATTCATGTATTAACAACTTATTCAAAATAGTATGTATTTGTCCAACTTACCATAACATTGCATTGGTGCAGATGGGATTTTGACAATACCTTCAAAACAGTAAAATGAAAATAACTTGAATAATATTAATTTGGCCTAATAATATCTCTGGCATAGAAAGCTATTATTTCTCCCCATTTATAAATATTATAAGTAGTCAAAGACTGTAGCTTAATCTAGTTTTTCTGCAGTCAAATGGAGAGGCATTCTTCTTACTTGTTTTAAAAGCAAAACTGTGATCCAGAGGATCTCATTTCTCTCCATCATTATAGAGAGATTCTAGATGATCAAATCACACTAACTTTTAGACAGGCAAACTGAATGGCAGAGACATCATATGGAATGCCCATATTCTTCTCTGTAAGACTCTTAGAAGAAGTCAAATCTGATACAAATCCTTGTATCAGAAGCCTTAGGTGTCGGTGGAGTACAGATTGAAAGAATATCTTCAATTCTGTACTTCTTTTACATACATCAGACTACAGGGACAATATTTTGGAAGAGGAAGATATAATGGAGTGAAAAGATTCTAGAGGAAGGAAAGTGTATAAAATGGGATTACTGTGATGTGTTTAGAGTGCAAAGGTCTACAAGAGGAGACTGTCATTCTCTAGGAAACAGCACTAGGACGTAGTGTGCCTTCACTGAAACAGTATGGAACACACCTTGATGAAGAAGAATAAAAGGTTTATGTGTGCATAGTTATATATATGTTCATATATACATACACACATGCATACCATTCCCTATACATCTAATATATACTACATATGTGATTTATCATAATTTTTCCTTTCTTTCTGATATTACTTTAAGTATATCAGGTATTTAAAGACTATTTTTTTATAGTGAAGCATAATTATCATGAGATTGATAGCAACAAAGATCACATCAAATAAATACAAAGTTCAGAAATAAATACTCTTATGGAAATGAAGTTTAGATAAAGTCATTGCTAATAGATGGGAAGTCCACACTGCATAGCTGTCAATGGCCTATTGTGAATAGAGGTGTTGAATTTGTCTCTTATAGATTGTCAGAGCACACTATTTGATTGTCACAGTTTTATATATGGAACTGCAAAAAGGAGGATTTTTTTTTTTTGAGCCACTGAAAACGTGGTTTAAAAAAAATGAGATCTTGAGGTTAATGAGCCTTTATGTGTTAGTATTACAGACCCCAGTATTTTCTGTCCAATGACAAATACTGTATAAATATTTTCTGTATTAAAACATAGTGCGGACTGTTCTTAGAAGCTGGCCTGATCTTTCACTACTATATTAAAAAAGAGAGACTGTTTGATATACTCATAGTATTAAGAAGAAAAAGTTACAGCAACTCCATTAGTTAGTTATAAAAATATGAAATTAAGTGAAGCTGATCACTATTCATAAGAGAGAAAAGACATTTTCATAGAATCATAGAATCTGCTGAAAGAGTTACAAGAAAAACAAAATAACTTGCAACATTTCTTTATTTTCATTTCAAATTTTCCAGTGCCGTTATCCCATAGTGGTAGAGGCTAAGACTGAGACTGTTAGTGTTGCAACTGTCCTTTAAAATGGGAGGATTTGGATTATTGGGCACATTAGGTAAAACAAAAATTAGTGTATGAATCCTTTAACAAAATACAGGTTGATATCTAATGAGATCAGGAAAGGAAACTGGTTCTTAGACACATAGTGAATAAAGACACTTGCCACTCTTCCCCACAAAAAAAGAATCACTGTTTTATCCAGCTTATCCTCAGATCTCTGGAAAAATACAAGAAGTTCACTTACTAATTCTTGCCTCCAATAAATTCATTATTAAGAATTAGTATTCCTCCCTGTAACCTATAAACCATATTTCTTGTTTTCCTCCTTTTTGAGGGGGAAATTAATCTTTCAATGCCTATACGGGTAAGGAGTGAGTTCACAAGAATAACAAGGGCTACTACAGGTATGTCAGACAGTAAAGAAAGGCCAAAGAAAGTGTTTACCATTGATAAGCAAGACTGTCAGAAAGATAACAATGAATGGGGAGAAGGCTGAGGTACTCAACAAATTTTTTGCCTCAGTCTCCAATGGCAACTTCACTTCACAAACCTCTCAAATGGATGGACAGCAAGACAGAGACTGGTTTTGTTGGCCTTCTATGATGGAGTGATCACATCAGTGGAGAAGCAAAAAGTCATCTATGCTCAGTACAGGAAGGACACAGACCTGTTGGAACAAGTCCAGAGGAGAGTCACAAGAGTGACTGAAGAGAAGGAACACCTCTCCTATGAGAAAACGGTGAGAGTTGGGAAAGACTCCTGGGAGATTTTATTCCTTTCCCCTTAAAGGGGGATTTGTTGTGCTTGTGATTGGACAAGGGTAGATTCAAACAAGGAACAATTTTTGTTCAATGAGAGTGGTGAATCACTGGAATGGGTTTCTCAGAGAGGTGGTTCCTATCCCTGGAAACATTCGAGGTTGAGGTTGGACAGAGCTCTGAGCAATCTGATCTAGTAGAAGATGTCCCTGCTCATTGCAAGGTTTGGACAAGGTGACCTTCAAAGGTCCCATCCAACCCAAACTATCCTATAATTCTATGATTCATTACATGGTATATCCCAAACATGAACAAAAAAAAATTTGAAAATTCTGAAAAAGTTCTCTTTTCACTATATTTATAAGTTATGAACCATATACTTAATAATATAAAAAAATCTGTGGGTCCCTAATACCACTTAAAGCATTCATTTCGAAAATGTGCAGGCAAGTAATATGTGATCTATTTGCATATATAAAAAGTGATGAACAAAAATGCTGGCAAATGGAGATTTGGACTACTCAGTTGGAAAAAATATAAGTAGAAAAAAAAGAAGTGAGAAAAAAGGATTTTTTCATTCTGACATCTCTTTTATATGATTTTATGTGACTCATGTTTATGAAATACTGTAGAGATAGTGTAAGTTATACTCCTATATATTCTACAGAGACTGTGGGAAAAAGCTCTCTCCATATTTAGCCTTTTTTATTTAAATATGGAGACCCAAATATTTTTGATGGTAGTACCCAGAATGATGGCCTAGCTAGTTGATGGCAATGTCCATTTAGACCTCTATCTTTTCCAGCTAAGTGCTTCTCTTAAAAAAGCTGACTTTGTGAGAGGTAAAAAATGGATGTTTTTCTATTTGTTAAGTATTAAATGCTTAAAAATGTGAGCAATTATCCACATGGGTTTTCTTTCAGAAACCCCACATGCTAACACATCTTTTGTAACAACAGCAATTCCACAAAATGATTTTGTTGCTGAAAATTAAGACTATTGATCTAAACCCAAACATTCCTTCACACTGAGAAACAAAGGCTGAAAAATGAGCATGATGCTTTATATAGTATGTCTGAGTATTAATAAATAAGTGCAGAATATATGAGTAGGAGATTACTCTCTTTCCTTAAAATATAATCCTACAAAAAATACAGTTTCTTATTTTGCTATTGAGTTTCATCCTTATAGCTAATGTAAATTTGCTATAGCAAAATAGTTTCTAGTTACAAATAAAACACCTTTTGGGTTGTAAATATAAAAAAGGCAAAATGTAGTGCGTACTTTCTTTTGTAAGTTAGATGCAGGAGAGTGTTGGACATTTGTTAATGTCTACTATCTGGCACACACCTTTGGTGTTTTCCTTTGGAAAGCACAAGCTCCTTTTGTGAAATGAACATCATCTTTTCAAAGCACCAACCTTGTTTCAAGAGCCATGGAGTTATCTGCCTGTCATATATGCTGTAGGGATTACAACCCTGAGAGAGCCACACACTCTGTAAACTCGTACACAGGTAATATATACCATTATTTGAGATTCTGTGCTGCAAGGAAGCAAGGCACAATAACTACTGACAAACACAAGACCCTATTCCACATATAATCTAAAAGACAAATTATTTTGAGATTAAAAGTAAAGCTAAAACCACATCCTGCAGCACTGGTGAAGTGAAGATCAAATATAGAAGGAAAAGGAATTTAAACTGTCTGCCTGGGGAAAACATTCTCATTTGATGGCTCAGTAGAGGACTGGAACACATATACTGAGAGAATGTAACAGGATATAGTCAATAATCGTATTAGTGATGAGAAAAAGGTAACACTTTTACTGAGTGCAGTAGGGGTTTAAACTAAAAGTTTTTTGCATATCTCCTCCTACTTCCCAAAAACACAGTCTTAAACCAATGCTGAAATTGTAAAAATTCTAGACATATACCTTACTTCAAAAGTTGCTAGTAATTGTAGAGCATTTACAGACTGGTTAAAAAAAACAAAACCAAAAAAGCCCAGACATGAATAAGTTGCTGAATTAAACAAATGCATTTGCAGTAGACAGGTGATTTCAATGAAAAGTTAAGGGACAATTCTTAATTCTAAAGGGACATATAATATGTATCATGCAAAATTAAGGTAACATAAATCAGCTATCAATTGTGATTATTTTCACCATAAAATATATATTCAGTATTACTATTTTAATTTGGACTTCTACTGGAGAGAGCAAGGGGTCATGATAGCATCAGAAAATGTGTTTAGAAAAAAGCTCTCTCTTAGGAGAAGAGCAGGAAGTACAGTGTGGGGAACATTACAGACTGTATATTTTTATTATGAAACATAGTCTCCCAGCGCCAATTATTGTTGGTTCAAGGACAAACACTGTGCAAAGAAACTGGGACATACACAGAAAAGATGTACAGGTCAGTGCAAAAAGTACCTCATGGGGACAATACCTGAGAATTCCAGAATCATCAGCTTGCAGACGACAGCACAGAGTCTGTGGAGAATACCTTAGCATCTCCACAGCTGTTTAATTTAGAAGTTATTATTTGAATTCCTTTTCAAGTGAAAGCAATGCAGTATAAAATTGAGCTTGATCCAGAGTCCACTGCTTCTATAATCTCATGTCAGGTTTGTCGGAGAATACTTAGGAAGGTGAAATTGCAGAAAACTTCAGTGTTTCTAAAACATATAATAGAAAAATCCTCACTCCCCTGAGTGTTGTAATAGTGAAGATAACATATAACTGTAAACAACATATGTTAAATCCTTATGTTGTGAAACGAGGAGGTCATGCATTATTTGGTACAGGATGGCTGAGAAAGATCCAGTTGGACTAGCAAAGTGTAATGTGTTTGCAGGCTTGAAAATAATTATGGACTGCAGCCCAAAACAAAAATAACTGTTCTGAGGGTTTGTACAATAAAAACTCTCTTTAGAATGGTATTAGAACCATAGACATAATTCAGACCCATCAGCACAATGTAGCTGTGAAAAATGGCAAACTGTATAGATAGGGTGTACTAAGCAAAGTGCCAAGAGCAATAGAAAAATATTAATGTCATCATTCAAGAAAATCTTGAGGTCTCCCCCTGCTATAACCTGCGTATGGATTTTTGGTTTTTTGTCTGATTTAAAAAGAGACAGTTGTCCATGTGTATGAATCCATTTATCATTTAAAAACTACACACTTCCTGGTAATCAGAATGGATGCATATTGTAAGCGTAATATACATTGCTGTCTTCAGAATTGTTGTTGAACTGGTGCTCGGAAAATGTATTTTTCATCTTTTTGACTTGTATTTCTACTTTGTAAAACAAAATGTTGTTGTTATCCAGGTTTCCATCAATTATGTCCAGGATTTCTTATGGACTAGTTAAATGATCAAAAGTTTGCCATCATAGACAAATTCATTCAACCCAAGAAATTTTCATTCCACAGAAACTAGTTATTTCCCTTTTGTCTGAAATATAGTAACTGATACAACAGATAATCTCATCCGATTTCAGTGCAAAGCCAAGCACAGTGCCTTAGACCATCACCAGACCATAGCATGTAGCATCACTTAGTAAGTAATAATAGTTTAATAAATCTCAAACTCTGTTCCTTCTCCAAGCTGCTCTGGCACATGAGAGTATGAAGACTTTGCCAATACAGTCATATCAGGAAGAGGAAGGCCATGTTTTCTTACCTTGTAGTGATGTGATTTCAGCATAGTCATTTTTAGGAAATTTTACAGCAGACATGGGTTACTCCTTATCAAAGTTCAACAAACCCATTTACTTTATATTTTCACTATCAACATCAATATTAAATTGCATTTTCCTCATCAGTCATGAAAACTTTCTTTTGAAGGGCTAAGATTCTTCCTTCTAAGTCATTTTCCATAGAGAAACTATTTTTCCAATGAGACTTCGTGATCTTCCTCAGTAGTGGAAATTCTTCAAATCACAGTTCCTGGGACATGGGACAAAAATGTGCTCCAGGCAGTATGTATTAACCAGCCAAATCTGCAGCATATTCTGTCATGATAGAAATGTTGACAGTAATGGATTTGTAATTTTTGTGTGATATTTTACATGAATGTGGTTAAGACTATTTAAGATGTAGGAATTAGATTGGTTCAGTGGGTATACTGAAGACTACCCTGAGACTTGCCTGTTTTCTATTATTATAGCCATTTAGGACCCTACTAGAGCAATAACATGTAGAAATAAATAAACTTTGCATAATTCTAACCTGTGATACGTACTGCTAGTATTGATACAGCTGTTTTTCTGTGGCTGGTCTTCATCTAGTAAAAAAAAGGGAATAGTATCTCTGTCCATGTTGCACAGTCAGAAAGACAAGTCATAATGGTATTGAGGTCTTGGGCTAGATCTAGACTCACTCTTTTACACCAGTATCCCATTCCCTTCACTGTTGAGACTGTCTAGGTTTTAGAGCAGGCTATGGATGCCATCTAATAAAGGTCTCTTCAACATTTATGCCTTATGGAAGCTGGTTAAAGACACCTAACAGACAAATGATAGCAGCAACAGTAAGCAATGAAACACACCCATATCTCACCTAAAATAAACTGAGGATGCAGCCAGTGTGAATATATGATCGTGGGATGCAAGAGACATTTTCAGGTGCCTTAGCCTAGAAGTTGACACAAAAACATAATAAGAGACAAGGGAAAATGTTTACTGGGAAACAAACTGCTTTTCTGAATCACACCACCAGCTTTCAAGCATGTTGGCTATTATATTTTTACAGGTGTAGATTTTAAATATATTGCAAGGATTAACTTAGCCCTTGCATGGGAGAGGTACGGTATGTGTGTATAAAGAGAGATAAATTTTTCTTATTCATAGCATGAAATGTTGTGAAAGTTTCAAAACTAAGGTGACAGTCTATTTGAACCTGTTTTTCTACTAAATAAAAGCTACAGCACTTACTTTTAATTAAATTATAAATATTTTAGCATTTTTAGTGTAATTGTCATATGATTCTATCAGTAATAGCTGCAGAATGTCTTACTTTTTTAACAGAGATAAGCAAATGTGATTTTCTTGTAATTGTGCTGCATTTACTATGCAATTACATAGTAAATAAGGTGTGAAAAAAATGATTGTGTATCTCATTGTCATCTAACCCAAATCTGAGTCATAAAAGAGTGACAGAACTCAGAGCATCTCAAGGATTATCAGATGTCACCTGCATTGTTTGGATAGTAGTAAGAGTGGGATGCAATTGAGCTTTCAATATGGAGTTATTACATATTAGAAATATTGTAATTGTATTTAAAAGAGATGCTAAGAACAAAATCTCATTTTTTTTTTATATAAAGGCAGTCTCGACATTTGTGTATTAGCAACTGCAACAAATTTTACAGTTAAATCACATATGAATTTAGGATAGTTGTTCCTTAAGATTTTTAGGTAAGGGATTATGTTTTCAAAAGTGCATGGTTAAAAACTTACATTCTCTTTCCTGGGTCAAATTGTTATGTACAACTCTTTGGAAAACCAAAACAACTAAAACCAAAGCAAACCAAAAAAATGAACTGAGTAAACCATCAATGTAAGTGCATGCCTATCTTTAAACAGAGTGATACAATTAAGTAGAAGGATGCCAACATGATTAAAGATAAGCTCAGAAGCTAATTTCTCAGTTAAGGTTTTGATGGTGGATGGAACAAAACATTCCTTAAATCTTCCTCTGCTTAGTTCAAGATGTCTTCTGACAGATTGGCTAACTTGTGTCAAGCAAATGTGATAACTATCCCAGTGAAACCACCTTGCTGGACAGCAGACTCTTGTGCTGGCTTCTAACTTAAACCCTGGTCATTCTTAATTTCCTGAGTCCTAACAGAATCCAGATATTTTTACTTACTGGGATGTTTATAAGCACTCTCCAAATACCTGGGATTCATTTCACCTTATTTGAAATACTTAGCACATACTCCCAAGTATGATGAATACTGTCAAGTATTCATCTTGCTTTCCCTTTCCAGTCAGTGGGAAGAAAAAAGTAGTTCAAAAGCATATTTCATTTCACCTATTTTGCAAACCCATTTAAAGATTATATGCACTGTCCTTCAGATGCTTTCCCCCATTTATTGTGGGTGGGTGACTTGGTTAGTCTTAGAAAACTAGCAACAGCCCTATAGATGCTGAACTCAGTGTGAATAATACTTTTCTCTCTAGAATACTTATTGAAGTGCTGAGGTGCTACAGTTCTTCTTCAGCCAATACTGGTTCTTTAGACACATAGACAGTAGGACAAATTCATAAACCTTCTAGTTTGTCCCCCAAACAGTTTCTTCACTGTATCAGAGCACTTGTGTAATTTAAATCACTGTCCTATGCTGTCAGGGATTTTTCTCTGAAATTCAAAGCATTCCTTCTGAAATATAGAATTTCTCTTCCATGTATGTTGAATTCCTTACACTCATTTTCATTACTGTGTTCTGGTCATTCTTTCTGGCCTGGGTTTATTTTCCTGTGAAAGACAGTCACCTCACCTGAAAAGTTCATGGTTCCCTCCCTTCCACCCATTTTTTCTGTTTAGGTTCCAGTTGAATAGATACCATCCTTGATTTTTAAGGTACATTTAGTCTTTTTATTTTATTTACTTATAATAAATCCCATTTAAATCAAAGGTATGACTTGTTGAATAAGATACCATGAATGAGAGTAAAAGAACTTGCCCTATAGTAAAATTTCTCAAAGAAATCTTCGAGGTTTTTCACTAGCACTTCAAAAACAAAGTATTGAACATAATGTATTATAATGTAAATTTTATACAACACTGTGTCATTAACATTTAGCAATCTTGTTTATTCAAGTCAATCCATCTATATATACAAATCTGATATTTGCCTTTTTAAAAATTTAACATGCGTAAGTGCCCATAAATCAGTTATGACAATCATTGTTAAAACAATCAATAGTAAGGAATATGCATTAATTCAAATAATATTGATAGCCACATGAACCTGCATCAGTCTTCTGCGAAACAAGAAAAATGAGACATCTTTTTAAAATCAATATTTTCCTTTTTATGTCATTCATCTGAGGAGTATCAATAATACATTACTTTATACCTTATGTGTCAGTAGCCCTACTTCTAAATGTAGAGATATCTTGAAAAAATATTGAAGTGCGGCAAAAGAAAAAAGTCATCAAAGCAATGACCTGCTAAAAAGCTTACATTCATCCATTGTATTGTGGTTATTCATCTGAACTAAAATATGTATGGGCAGCATTACTGGTTGGATATATTATTTATGACTCAGACCTCAATAACAGATGCTTGTATACCACATTTGTCCGGGAGTTAAAGAGCAAGAGAAACAGCAAGAGAACTCAGTATTGCCTTTATCTATCCTCAGACATAAGAACCATGAAGTTAGGCAGGTGTGCAGACCAAAGTGGAAATACAAGATGTGGAATTACAACATCCATTCATCACAAAAGAAACATTTTAATTGGTTATATGTGGAAAATATCTACTTGACAGTCAGTTTCTCACTTTTCACATAAGTGCTTTGCTGCTTGGATGCCTAATCTTGTTTAGTATAGGGAAAGTAATTTGACATGAAAGTACCTAGATGGCTGCTGAAAATTAATTGCCAATTAAAAAAGAAAAATGTTTGTGCTACTCTATAAACAAGCCAACATATAAACCTTTCAGTCTTGTTGCTTTATTTATGTCTTTGTAGATCTGGTTTCAAGCTATTTGCATACAATTTACAAATTCATATTATAATTCTCCAGTATATTTATTATTTTATAGTTGTATATATTTTACCTCCATGAAAAATATTTATTTCTTTATGATTCTGTTGCTTATTATTTAACAAAAACATTTCATTACATTTGATAGTTTATGTCTCTTCCTTAGAATGAGGCATTTTTATTTGTAGGGCTAAAAGAGACAGGTTTACTTTTCCCCCACACTAAAAAAAAAAAAAATAAAAAAATAAAGCCAAACCTCAAAACGATGAACTCCTGTCTCTAACTTCCCACAGCTTCCTCTGTTTGCTTTCAAGTGAGGATGAATACCCCAACGATTCAAAATATAAAGGTTAATCTGAGTGGAAAATGAAAGCTTTAACAGGATTGTAAAGCTTAAGGACTCCTTTCAGCACTAAAGAGACTTTTGAAAGTGGCTGAGACATAGAAATTTCGTGAGTACCATGGAATAGTCCCCTTAGATCCAAAATACAACTCAAATGGCACAGCTGGCTGAATCCATCAGTAGAAATGGATACTGACTTCCATTTTCTTCCTTCTTCTCCTCCCCAAATTAACTTTCTATGTGTTGGGTAGATAGTGTGTATCAATATTATGCCCATATAAATGTTAGCAATTATGTGTAGGATAGATTACTGAATAGCATAAATTTGAGGTAGTAATAGAAAATTAATGGAACTTCATATCTTGTATGAATTTTAAACTGTAACGTAAGCATATCTCTTAAATTTTAAGAGATTTTGTGATTTTTTTCTGTTTGTTGGTTTGTTGGGGTTTTTTTGTTTTAAATTTAAATGTATTCCCAGTGAGTGAAATTCAGCCACTTTACCTTAGATTAATAAATTGGGGATATCTATGGTTGTTCAAAGTTATTGTTCCTTATATTAATCTTTTTATTCAGTCTTCAAGTCCATATGAGTGAGACAAGTCAGTGCTCCTTTGCTAAAGCCCGTCCAAAAGCCAGATTTTAAAGAGGGAAGAAAAAAACCCTAGCAAAACGAAACAAAACAAACTAGAACAGAAGAAAACAGAATAAAACAAAACCCAAGCCCACAAAGTTTTCATGAACAAGATTTGATGACTGTAAATATCTTGGCAAAATATGCTTCCAAGGCACCTGATCCACAGATTTAACCAGCAGGAAAGACTGACTGCAAATCAATTGTGAAGGTTTTTTCAGGATAAAAATATATGTTAGGAAAGTCTTGTACACACTTATACACTGCTCAGTTTTCTCACAAAACCCATGGTTCCATGTGAAGCATCAATAGTGTGGAGATAATGTCAGGGTCACTTATTATGACTGTGCCAAACAAAAGACAAGACATATTACATACAATAGCTGCCATTCAAGGTATGAATTAACAAACAGGGATCTGTCCAATTTTCCTTTTCTCTTTTAATTAGAGTTATAAGAATAAAAATAATAATAAATCGTATGTAGATTTTATTGAATGCCACTTTCTACTGTAGGAGAAAGTTAGTAAAAAAAACACTGATGTAATGTTAATAACTAACATAAAAAATGATATTTTAAATAATGGTAAAAATGTTTTAAAAAAATTAATAAAAATAATATTTCTTTATATTTGAGATTCCCAAATTTTTGTTATTATTACATCCATTTTCTCATTCTTAGTTGTAGCCCTTTAAAATATAAAGGATCATAAAGGCCATTAAAAAGACTATCAGTCTTCAAAGTTAACAAAAATCTCAGATAAAGGTGTGTTCTCAGAACTTAAGTAACATTCAACATGATAGCCAGGTAGCTATAGATACAAGTAGGAATAGCATTTGAAAGCCATTTATCTTCTCCACAATAATCTATTATTAAGTTGGCTTACAATCTTGTGGTCTTTTTGGTTTCCTTATTTCTATGAGGAGATGCATCAAGCATTGTAATAAAAATAGACAAACATGAAGTATCTATCCCTTACATTCTTGAGAGATTACTGTAGTCTGTGCTTTTGGACACGGATCTAGACACAAGATTTAGTCTTAATTATTTTAGCTTCCCTCTAGCAACTGAGACATATATCCTGAAAAGCTCCAATTACTTCAAATAAACACCAGAATTCTCTTAGCTATGTAGGTCACCCTTCACTTGCTCTTAACTAACTATAGAAAGCAATTCAAAGTCCTCTGTGACTGACCCGCTTCAGATATCTTGCCTTCCTGTGGCCCATAATACTGTGTTAGGTTGCTTCCCACTGGAACAATAAAATAGTATATTGTAAAGGAAATCTTGTGAGAGTACTGAATCTTTCCATAAAGGGGAATTCAGCAATAAACCTGTGAATTTACTTGCCCACTATTACTTTGGTATTTTCATCTCAAAGCCTTTTTCTTTTATTTTACTTTGTAAGTAATAACCTACCGATCTTCAGTTGTACCTATGCAAACAAATGAACAAATGAAGAACAAACAAATTGTGCCGAGGTGGTAAACACGGTACTTTCCTAGGTTGAAAAGGAAACAAGAGAAGGACAGTTTTATTGTCATATAAGTACTAAACAGAAACATAACTCAATATATGCCATTGTACTAAAGGAGGTGAAATAAACATCAGTTATCTGAATCATTTGCAAAATCAAAGGTCAAACTTATTTGTAGATCATAGAGTAGCTTTTCTTGTGAAATCTTCATTAAATTACCTTTTTCCAAACATAATAATCTTGCAAGCAGATAACTGCTACCTATAACCATTTCTATTTCTGGTTGAAAGCAGAAATTTCAAATACAGGTTCAATTTTTTTTTTCTCAAAACCATATTTGTTTGTTAAATGTTCGGAGCTGAGCCACAGAATAGGATAAGTTCTATTCTCACCTTCTTCTCCTATTTCCCAAATGCATTTATAATTCTCCATGAACTGTGTTGGACACTCCAATACCTGGCCAAATTGAGTTTTATTCTTAAAAAACGATCATCGACCAAGTATAGCTTTCAGTTGTTAAGTGTTTGGTGATCAAATTCCTTAGACATTGTAGTGATGCAAGATATATATTCAGACCAACTTAAGCATCACACCTACAGCAATGTCTATGAAAAACTGTCCCACTGAAAAAATTATTTATTCAGTGTCAAATCAAAATTGAGCCAATAGTACCACTTCATGTTTCGGCCTTCTGTGGTTCTTGTCATGTCACATATTGAAAACCAAAATAACTCAGCAGTGATCACTATATTCAACTTTTCAAAGAAAACAGAATATCCAGTTTGGATAAAGCAATGTATACAAATTTTCACATAGATATTTAGATTTGAAAAATAAGATCTACTATCAGTCAGTAATTTTACTGGTGTTTTGTCATGCCATTGTGAGACTGATTCTTTCTTTCCTTGATGAGTGTGGCTGGTTATAAGTAAAGATAGTTCTTTCACTTACTTTTCTGGTGGAATAATACCTGTTTTTCAATGAAGTAAATAAGCTCCAAGACTATTTTAGTGTTACATTCCACACTAGCAGAATTAGCAACAACAAAAGTGGAACCGTGAGTGTCTGAATGGTTTTGAAGTTTTGAATTCATTATTGAAGTTTTTATAAAGGACGGAAAAAAAATCTGAAATTCCCAGAAAAGAGAGAAATTAGTAGCTGTACATTTTAGGAATAGTTTTACTGATACATTGATCACTTTTTTTTTCTTTAAGAAAATCTGTGACACAGCAACTAAGACAGAGAATGAGGTGTTTTGTCCACTTTTATTGCAGCTTTTAAACGAGCCACTCAAAGTCTGTCTCAGTTACACTCTAAATGGGAGGAATTATACTGGTCTACCTCCTAAGCCTTCTCTATAAACCTAGTAAAATGAACTCTGTAACACAGAGAATTAATATAGCCAGATAGTAAAGGTTTTTAACAAACATTTAGAAATTTCAGATGATATTTGTATTAAGAAAGAGGATAAAAAATTACAAACCTTGTTTATCCAAACTGCAGTTTTAAATAACTGTGAATTCAAGGTACACAAACAAAGTAATGGAGCAAACTTATTCATGCAAGCTTTAAGAAAATTTCTTACTAGGTCTAGTATATCCACATGGTGCGGAGCTCCACATAGCCTCATTAATTGTACTGAGCTGCAGGGTTTGTGAGTTTAGGCATAGCACCATCTCCATGGCTATACCGCTTCTCCTGATCCCACGCCTGACGGTTCATGGTTGATACCGGCAATTCCATCACTGCTTTGGATTTTGCATACAGATGTAGTCTTAGAAACTAGTGATTGTCTGAAACTCTCCCTGCCAACAGGAAAGCATATAGTGAAAGTTCTGACAGTATCTGTAAAACAGCATTGACTGTTATGACTACACCAATCCTCCTCATAAAAAACAGCACATGGCTCTGATGTTGCTTTAATAAGCAGAGGTGAAATCCAAGTCATTATATAACTTTTTTTTTTTTTGAAGAGCAGCCTGACTTTGTTCTGGATGGTAATGTGACCAAAGTGAGAAAAAAACATAGTTTTTAATGAGCTGTCTCAATAGTATTCATCAAAAAGCAAGCTCAGGATTCATCAAAATCAAACATCTTTATTTGTGTAAGCTGTGGTATTAAGTGGACCACTTCATGCCTTAGTACACAGCTGACAAGAAATTGTGAAATAGGAGTGTATTTCTAATGTAAAATGTCTGAAGTGGCAAGTCCCAGCTCAGGTGTAAGGTTGTAATTTGGAACACTATCTTAGATTTAATCTATATAACGTTCTTCCATACTGTCTATTTCTGACATTATTATTAATGTCAGAAATATTTAATACTTAAACTACTTACTTAAAGTACTTTAATACTTAAACAGTTTTTCCTAATGCTGTAAGAAATATGACTTATGATATTTGTAGTGAAGAGTATTTGTTTATGTATCATATTGGACACTTCCAAAGTAAATAAACAATGTTGTTCCATTATGAGTCTTTTTTATAAATTGAAATCAAGTAATTCTAAAATACAGCCTCTTTATTTCTAATAGCAATCATTAAAGATGTGTTTTTCCATGTACTAATTTAACTGTAGGGAACTTTATGCTAATTTTTCAACACATTTTAGAGAACAGACCTGAAAATATTTCAGGGACTAAAATCAAAATTTTATGCAAACTTTTGATGACTAAATATTTTTGTATTAAAGTTTATCTTCTTATACCAGGTAGCTCATTGTCTGCTGTATACTCCAGCTGTGGAGCACCTAGAAACTCAGTCTAATAAATAATTTCAGAGCTCTTATAATGGATCAGCGTTCAGTATTCATGTTGTCATAATAACTGAAACATTAATCTCTACCTCAGTTTCCAGCAGAACTTCCTGATAATGTGCCTTGGTTAACTCGCTGAAGTCTCAAAAAAAAAAAAAAAGTGATTCTCACAGTTCGTCTCTTAGCAATGTTAATAATTTTATTACTACAATCACTAGGTAGAGGATAAATGCAAATTTTATAACCTATTTAGTAGATACTGTCTATGTTTGAACCCTTCTTCTGTGCTTTCACAGATACCATCCAGCACTGCTCATCTTCCCTTTTCTAAATAGCCTATCCACTTATTCACATTTATTTGAAATAAAATGAAATTATTTTAGACTGAATATAACTGATATAATCTGTGCATTCTTACTTTTCACAAAATACTAAAAAATCCTATAAAGAAAATGGCATATTCACGACAGATGCCAGAAAAAGCAACAAAAGAGCTGAATCCAAGATTCTCATAATCCAGAGGAAATTTTAAGTACTGAACTGCTGGATAATGTCAAAAGTTCATCTGTTTTTAAAAATATTAATTACCCCTTAGTATGACTAGAGGATTGAGGAAAAAAGTCGCATTTTTTATTGCTTAGGCTCTAGAAAAGGCAAGATTTCGTTTGTAGACACTTTCTCCCAAAATCTTTTACTTGTTATCTAAAAAAAAAAAAAATTAGTCAATCTACCAGTTTCTGGCATCCTTCTCTTCATCATGTTACTATTACTGTAAGTTCTACAAGGATAGTGGTTAGAATTTGTAATTAGATGCTACAAGGATGATTTTTTTTCATGAGTGGGTACCTCCTTGTAAACAAGCCAAAAAAAAGTCACCCTAAATGATAATTTCCAATCAATATTTGCAACAAGTAAAAGTAGAGCAAGCATTAAGTGCAGAACTTATATAAATGTTATGTATTACCAATGTCTGTGATTCACTCAACCATGTGATATTATTCTTCCTCTTAAACTTCAAGCAGTATGCTGCTTCTCCAAGGTGTATGGAGATTATTTTATGGACTTCTGTTCAAACGGCTTGTTGGCTGTTCTTCAGCATCACCTAAAGTCTTCAGGATTTATATAGAAAGAAATTTTTGAGGGACAGTAGGAGAGACCAACAGCTTAAGGAAATTTTGAGACTCCATGCTAAATCCCTTGGGTGTTACACAAAAAAAAAAAAAGTCTTACAAAGTGTAGTCATGAAGAGTCAAAATTTATTTTTTTCCCCCCTTGAAATAGTATACAATCCTTTACATTCCAAATAAATCAGAACTGGTTTATTTTGTTAATTTATGTCAGTCTAAAAGCTTGATTTTACTATATTAAAATATGTCATTATAGAATATGTCATCAGAAAATATAGAATATGCTATTATAGAATGGTATATGTAGGCTTTGTTTTCAGAAAAAAAGCACCTTAGTCCAAATGCGTAAGGAAAAATTACTAACTAATAGGAGAACAACAAGAAAAAGCTAAGGTTATTTCTGTCAAAATTGTGTTTATTTTCAAAGAATACCAAACTTTTTTGTTTCTGAATAAAACAAAAGTCAAATAGCAGAAAAGCACTTTAATCTCAACTCTAACCTCCCTTAGCTCTCACTTGGAGCTTTCTATGTTATCCAGAGTTCTCAGACAAACTTCTCACCCTCATGCATCTGCTAATTCTCCCATGCTTTTTTAACCTGCATACTCCCATGTGTATTTGGATTGAAATCTAATAGTATTCTCCAGCTTTAGGTCAAAAACCCTATTGTTTTAACCTTCTGATTTTATAAATGAGTGTGACTGCTTTTCACCTTAAAAGATAATTCCATTAAAAAAAAAATTTAGAAAGCCAACAAAATTTGAACTAAATTGAGGTCAGAATGGGACTTGGAATTATAAAGAGTAAAGTATAAAGAAGTAATGTATTTTTACTTGATTTTTATTATCTCCCAAGAAATTGAAATGAATACATTAGTTTTCCAATAAAGTTGTCCATCTCCTTATTTTTCTTGTGAGATTTATCTGTACTCTGTTATAACCTAAATTTGGGTTATCTTTCCTGCTCATATGAGTAACCTTAGACATGTAACATGAAAACATTTTCAACTGTTGTTTTTAGTTTACAGAAGTTTTAAACTGTGGTCCAAGGTGATGCTAGCTTTTCCTTACAGGACAAAATATTTTCTGCAAGAATTTTGTTCTATTTTCCAAAGAGTTAATCTGTAAAATTTGTCCTGACAGATGTATCCATGAGTGACCAGAGAACTGGTGAACATCACAGCTAGACCTCTCACGATCATCTTTGAGAGATCATGGAGATCAGAAGAGATGCCTGAGGAAGGGAAGAAAGAAAATGTCACTCCAGTCTTCAAAAAAGTCAAGAAAGAGGATCCAGGGAACTACTGGCCAGTCAGCCTCACCTCAGTTCCTGGAAAGGTGATGAAGGCCATCTCTAGCTACATGGAAGAAAAGAAGGAGATCAGGTGTAGTCAGCACAGGTTCACTAAAGGTAAGTCATGTTTGATCAACTTGATTGTTGCCTTTCTCAATGAAACGACTACCTGGTGGGATGAAGGGAGAGCAGTGAATAATGTCTACCTAGATTTTAGCAAGGCTTTTGATTCTGTTTCTCATTAATCTGATAATTATCTTCAATTTATCTGTTGGTTTCTGTGGTCTAGGGAGGGTTTATATATAATGATGGGAATGGCTCATCATGGTGAGAGTTAAAAGCAAACAATAACAATAAAAATGTGCAATCAAACAGGTGAGTGTCAAATCTTCCAAGGGAATTAAAAGCAAAAAACCTGGCAATGTAACAAAAGATGTTATTAAAAAGGGAATAAATCTACTGAGGGTGAGAGGTTATAAAGCTGATGAGATGAGAGGGTTATATCATCAGTGTTATATGTAGTTTAGTGTTACATCAACATTCTAAAACTCTGTCTGTGACATCTACATATATTTGGGAATTAAGGACATAATTTTCATCAGGATAACAAAACCTATAACTTAACGGTGAACTGAGTGCTTAAGTTTAATGAATGGTTCCAATAATATAGTTAAAATTATGACAAAATATATGACAAAAAAAAAGCTAAAAAAATCAAACCTTCTGGTCCTGGTTGAATGAATACAAACTTTTAAATTATTAATTAAAATGTATCAATAAGTCATGAAGGAACACTGTTTCTCTGATCTCAAAGCTCTCCAAATTTAGTATAAAAAGTACTACCTCTTTTTTCTGGGGAGAGTTTTTGTGGTGAACATTGTAATGTAGTGATCCGATTACACAAAGATTAACAAAGGAGATAGTGTTGTCACTTAGGTGTTTGGATTTTAGTGTGTTTTGATTTGGTTTTTTTGTGTGTGTGGGGGGGTTTTTTTGTTTGGTTTTTTTGTTGTTGTTGTTGTTGTTGGGTTTTTTGTTTGTTTTTGTGGGGTTTTTTTTTGTTTGTTTGGTTTTGGATTTTTTGTGAGTTATAGTTCAATCCTATATTTTGTTTCCTTTCTTCCATTTCATTGATAGAAATCTCTTTTCTGCAGACATTTCCTTGGCCTCTGCCATATTGATTGCTCAGAGAATGAGTCTTCTGATTCCACTCTACTTGGGAGATTGTTAAGGCAGAACAAACCTGGAGATGCTAAGCAGGGTCACTGGACAGTCCTTCATAAATATTCAAGAGAAACAAACATTGTGAAAGACACTAATGCTGATAGAATTCACAGATATGCTAAGTAAGAATAAAGTATTTCCTGCAGAGAGCTCCTGTAGGGATTATATGGCCTTCTGCTTTAATGAAGTTACACTTCTGACTAATGGCAAATGATGTTAACATTTCCCTTTTCAGTTCCAAGGACTATTTTTTTATTGTCTAAAAAATGATGGGGGGAAAAAAAAAAGAAAGAAGAAGAATTCTAATCTGAATTACAAGCCTATATAAGAATTCTAAGGAAGAGGTTGCATTAACTTAGAAAGTCAATTTCCATCGAGAGTTTAGGAACAAGTCCTTGATAATGTGACACAATATTTGCAATTCACAGAAGTAAGCACGATTACTTTTGCTGCTACCTAAATAAAAGCAAAAGTATATGTAAAATTACAAATAAACTTTTCTTTGTAGAATGATTTCATATAAATTTTGAAAGACTCTAGTTTATCCACTGGATTATTTGATGAATAACACAAATCACCCTGAGTATTTATTTTCTACTAAATTTTACATACTAGAATAAAAACTGAAAAAGAAGTATGCTTTTCTAAAATACATAGTCTAAAATTGTATATTCTTTTTGTAAAATTTTGTTTATTATGCTTCTAATCACCATACCACATTGATAATATGCATTTCATTTTCATTCAAGAGAATCTTTTTAGCCTTTTTCCATAGTTCTGGAATCAAATTTTGGGGATCTTTCTTAGTCTTTACTCAAACAGAGAGTCACTCACTGGACTGAACAAATTTATATATAAAAGAGTTTGGCTAGAGTCTTGGTCTTGTACCACATTTAACTTGAATATTTTAAATAGTTTCAATGATATTACTCAACAACATTCAAGTAGTAATACAAACAAAGATCATAGAAATCTATCATCTGAAAAAGGCCCTCTGTCTTCCCTTTTTTAAAATTTCTACCCTTTTAACTATGACTAAATAGCAGAGAAAACTAGTTGTCTTTTTAATTAGACATTCTTTTTTACAAATGTTTTTTTACAAATGATAAGACGTATACTAAAAGTTATGGTAAATAAATAAGAATTTTCCTAGAAAGAGGGAAAAAAATGTTGAGCATCTATGGGTGTGCACAAAGACACATGAACTAACCAGTCTAATAGCAATGAATCAGACAAAGAAAAAAGGGTGTTAGATTCTGTCAGCCACCAGAAAGTGTCCACTCAAGTGTGCAAATTTGCTATATGTGTTAGCATGACATATTATGGGAGCTATAGGTTCCAAGAATTAACTCTTGCTAGTGTCTGCTTTTCCTCTCTACACAATGTATTTTAATGCCAGCTTGGATTAAATGACAGTTGAATTTTGGCCCAGATGTCATAAATGACAGTTTTACAGCAGAGGAAAATCTTCTTTTTCTGTGGTTTTGGTTAATGAGTTACATTGAGGACTAGTAAGAAAAGATCCTTTCAGTTGCTGTGCCATAAAATTTTTCTTATTACTGTAGTTAATAACATTTTAGAAAAGACACCAAACCCCAAAAATACCTGTCCACAAGCTGCATTTGAGGGTGAGCTAAACTATAATGTTAAGAGAGAGAAGAAGCAAAGTCATGATTCCATTTTATTACCCCACCACAAGAGGATGGAAGAGCTCTGAAAATTACTTTTCAAGAGCTAGAAGGGCAAATACAACACAGCTTTGCTGATGCTACTCTCAGTTTTCAGCAGGGAACTAGACTTAGCTGTGACTTTTAATGCTCTCTAAATCTGCAAGCCTCAAAACCCTCAATAACTAAATGTCGTTAGGAATCTTCTCAATTGCTTTACACATTTAAAAAAATAACTTGTGTAAATCCAACCCATTAACACAGTTGGTATGGAGAAAAATAATTTCTGATGTAGAACAGACTAAATGTCTTCCAGAAGGGCCTGTTGCTATCTATTTACTTTATGAGAACCCTCAATTTTAAATGTCTAACTTAAGTTAGAAGAATCCTGACCTCATAAGTCTTAATGATTGTCCTATCAAAGGTTTAGGATAGTATGTTTCTACTTGATATCCAGGAATATATATCTTGCCAATTCACATTTACTTTGAAAGTTGCATTACCGCATAAATATTTATTGTTTTCTAATATTTTTTTAATATGCTGTGGAATACTGGCAAGGTTTCATTCACTTACGAATTCCTGCTACTAAATTTAAATGAAAATAAAAATAAATTAAGCATTTAAAATGCCATTTTTGATGGTTTTCATTACTTATGTAAAACTCTTAAATGTGCTGGAGAAATAAAAATAAAAAAGGTTTTATTAATTTTGTTTTGGATTTATTAGGTAAAACAAAGTATCATCTGTGTTTCAGAGCCTGATTGATTTTCTCTAACCACCTCTCAACCTACACAGCTTATTTGCTTATTTTTCTCCCTCATGAACAGAAAAGAAAAGAAATTCTTGCCTCTTTAACTTCCAGTCAGATTCTCATGAAACTTACAAAGAAGAAAATATTTTCTTCAGTTGAGGAAAGGAACTGCTCTTAAAACTTAGCAGAATAGTCTTACACATTGATTCTAAATATTTAACCAGTATTCCATCATCTTAACAGATTAGGGCCAGTACTTCTTTTTCTTGATTTAAATTACTCTGATGGTTTGTTGTTCAGTTAGGCAATAAAATACTTGCTGTCATAATTTCTGATTTAATTTGAAATGGATTCATATTGATTTTTTTTTTTAATAATATACATGAAAATCATTAAAGATATTTTTGAGCCCGCCTCAGTGCAGGAGGTTGGACCAACCAACCTCTGAAACCTTTTTCAATCAAACATCCCAGTGAATTGATTAACAAAATAATTTGCAGTGTATTTTACAGAGCTACATGCATGTTCACGTACACATTATGTATAACACAAATTATTTATTTACATTTCATATGAAATACTAAAAAAAAAAGTAATTCAGCTTTTTTAATCTAGTGGTTGGGCATCCTGTGGCCAGTGTAAAGTTGGCAAGACACACCAGTATATAAGTAAGAAAATAATCATAAATAAATCCATATTCTAATTGCCATTATAAGTGCATGTGTGCAGATTAGTTTGATAATTTTTGTTTTACTTAGCAATAAATAACCCATGCATCATTATACTATTTTTAGATTTATTTCTTCTTATTTTCATCTTGATTTGTCTTTGATCCTTTTAATTATAAAGGATCTAAGTACACAGCCTGAAAAATGAAATTACCTTAGAGGTGAGCAGTGAAACCTAGATCAGGTCATTATAACCTCTATTTCTGTTAATTAGGCAGTGGGTGTCCTGTGGCCTTTTGACACTCATGCAAATATCATTAACCAGCTCTGTTTGTCTGTGACAGTAATATTGCTACTGTTAGACTCAATCCCAAGCTGGATATTGGCATTGATTTTTCTCTCAACATCTTCTGTTCAGAAATAAAACTTCAGAGGAATGAGGTACCTTCATGCGAAAATGGAGGTGATCTATGGCTCAGTGTCCAGATGGAGATAAGTTATGAATGGTGTCTGCCAGGTGCGTCCATACCATGTGGGACCAGCACTGTTTAATGTCTTAAACAATGACATAGACAGTGGGATCAGGTGCACCCTCAGCAAATTTGTCGAAGGCACCAAGGAATGGGATGTCATTCAGAGGAACACAGACAAGCTTGAGAAGTGGGCCTGTGGGAACACTGAGAGGTTCAAAAAGGCCAAGTGTAAGATCACAACACTAAGTGCAAGGTCCTGCACCTTGGTCAGGACAAGCCCTGGTATCAATATAGCCTAGGGAATGAAGGGATTGAGAGCAGCATTTAGGGATTCTGGTGGGTGAAAGGCTGGACATGATCGAACAATGTGTGCTTGCAGTCCATAAAGCCAACTGTACCCTGGGCTGCATGAAAAGAAACATGGTCAGCACGGCAAGGGAGGCGATTCTGTCCTTCTACTCTGCGCTTTTGCAGACCAAACTGGAGTGCTGGATCCAGCCCTGGAAAGACACAGAAAAGACATGGACCTGTTGGTCCAGAGGAGTCCACAAAGATGATTGGAGGGATGCAACATCCCTCCTATGAGAAAAGACTGAGAGAATTGGGGTGGTTTTGCCTGAAGAATAAAAGGCTTTAGGGAGACCTAATTGTAGCATTTTCAGTATTTAAAAGAGCTTATAAGAGCTTATAAGAAAGATGGAGACAAACTTTTTAGTAGGGTTGTTGTGATAGGACAAGAAGCAATGGTCTTAAACTAAAAGAGAGTACATTCAGACTAGATACAAGAAAGATTTTTTATACAATGAAGTTAGTGAAGTACTAAACCAGATTTCCAAGAGAGCTGGTAGACACCCTATCCCTGGAAACACTCGAGGTCAGGCGGGGAGGAGCTCTGAGCCATGTAGTGGAAGATATCCCAGCTCACTGCAGGGAAATTGGACTATGATCTCTAGAGGTCCCTTCCAGCCCAACCTATTCTATGATTCTAAAAAAACCTGGAAAGTTCTTTTTCAGTTTGTCTGTCCCTGAAAATATCATCACTCACGATGGCTTCATATTGTGTTAAATGCACAACAAGAAGGTAAGCCTCATCTCAGAGAGCTTCAGTCCTAGGAAAAGGCAGAAAATGAATGAAACACACAGATGTAAGACAATGTTAAACAACATTTGTGCATGACTGAAATAATTTTGGACACATTTGAGCAGCTGATAAACAAAATAGCCCAAGTTGGAATTTTGAGGATTTGAAGGAAGAAAAAGTTGAAACTTTCTTCCTATGCACAAATAATTGACTTTACCTGTAACTGGAGTGTATGCACAGATGTATAGCCTAAAAACTTTTATTTACATCCAAAAATTAAAAAAAAAAAAAAAACTTCAGAAAACAGATTAGTACCATACAGGATTGCCATGATTTACCATTAATTTAACCAATGTAGCACAATAAATAAGAAAATTCAGCTCATAAAAAGGGCTTCATGGTGCTGACTTTGTAGTAGCTGGAAGATATTACAGTAATCTGAAACAGCTCCAGTCAATTCTAACATTTATTACGCTATTATGCAATTTGGAGATTTCTAAATACATCAACACCTTCTTGTAACTAAGAAATGCAAGAAAATACAAGGACAATACTTTTTCCAGCACACTGTGAAATGGTTCTGTCTTCGTTAAGGCTGAAAATGGTACTGACCTATTTTTTTAAAATAGCATCACCACATACATAGTGCTAAAGTAGCAGAAAAAATAAATGTGTTCCCTTGGATGCAGAGTGCATGTAAAAGCTTTTATGTGTTTAAAATGCTTTCTTTTAGATGATGTTTAATAAATGCAGAATATGGGAAAGGCAGAATTCCCTTCTTCCCCACTCCCCTTCACAGTCAGGATAATAAAAAGGTTTCCTATAGAAATGAGCTACAATAGCTTCCAAGAGCGCAATGACTTTGTAGACAAATGCACAGTCATAACACACAATAGTTCACATTCAACACTGGACGCAATAATTATTTTAATGAGAAAGATAATGGTTAGTCAAGACACTGGAGCTGGTCCCTTACTATATTAGAGAAATGTTTTGTGAGTTTAAAATTTATCATAGGCATCCCCCCAGACAGTGAAGGAAGGAGCTTACGCTCAGTGATTTTACAGTTACTGTATCTGGTGCATAGAGCACAATGGGCACAGAACGTCGTCCCATGTGTCAAGTAAAGAACTCTGAATCAGAGCATTCCAGCAGAATATTGGTTCTTTAAATTAGTGCTATGCTCTGGCATTGCTACAAAAACTTCACCACGCTGAAAGAATTAATCCAGGTGTAGTCTGAAGAATTAGTAGGGAAATTCACCCTATTTAGGTAACAAAGTCTCATTATGCTCACACACTTGGAGAACGTTCTTGAAAATCTATTTGTGGTGCACCTTAAGCTGTCATTTGTGATAATGAAAAGAAGATAGCAATGCTGCTAGCTCCACAGGATATCATTTTCTTTATTTTGCAAAGGACTAAATGAGTCAAGTAGAGAACAGCAGTGGTGATTCAGGACAAAATCTAGCATTAACAAAGTTTTTGTTTTATTTTACTTTTCCTTTCTTTCACTAGTAAGCTTCAAGAACCATATTACCTTACTTTATTTTTTTATCAAAAATCGTCCTATATTGAATAACGGAAGATACTCAGGACTGCTTCTGCTCTCTGCTCCCAGGTACAACCAGTAGCAAGGCTGGTGACATATTCCCATCAGCAACATGCACACATATCACACATACATACATATATATACATAGCTATATATATACACACACTTGCTGGCACACAATACCTCCAACCTGTGGTCTGATCTATGTAGCCAAATTATTTAGAACCCCTCTTTGCAATTGAGCACACAGAACTCCTTATCTTCTACATTGCATGTGCATTACTAGGTTGTTGGGCAAACCTCAATGAGGTTCTGAGAGCACTTCAGGAAACACTAAAGGCAGGTTGTTAAAAACTGTACAGGGCTTGTCTCCCAGCATTTGAAATAATGCTTCAGTCCTTTCTGAATAGAACTTATACCTTCAACCACTTCTTATGCTTTCCAGGCATGTCTTAGATCATGACTCATAAAGATAAAGCATGAAACTAACCTTCTGGTTGGTTACACTCCTGCTTCTCGCATAGTGTAGGAACAGGGAGCTGAACTTGATGATCCTTATGGGTGTCTTCCAGCTGGAGATATTCTATAATTCTGTAGCATACTTAATAAGTGGATTAACAAGTGTGTGACTAAGTGGGGACCACTGGATAAACAAAAAAGCAAAAAAGGAGACCTAGTTCAGAAAGAAACTGGACAAAATCGTAGGAATTAGGCCATTTGTGATTCTGCATTGCTACAATCTTCAGCTCATGAAGCCCCTAACTGATGGTTTCCAAAAGCTTAGTTGTTTCATTAATGAAAAGTCACTGGATAAAAGCTTCTTTACCACACTATTTTTGCAAGCATCCACTTTCATGGTCTTGTTTGCATTGACATTACTTCTCATGCATTACATCAGTTATATTTTTGACATTTAATCTGGGCCAATTTAAAGGCAATATTGGAAAAATAAGGAACTTTAGTGATCTTTTTTTTTTTTTAATGGAAAATATCTCAGTATATAATCAATGTGTAGGAGAGAAGAAATTCGGCTGAACTGTCTACATAAAGTCTGTGAGGGAAGACGGGAGTGTACAATATGTCTTTTCCTTTTGTAGCTTCTACGATTCTTGTAACATTTACCCAGTCGCAATTTGACACTCCCACAAGGATACTTTCAGGTACTGAAAGGACGCACACTAGGATAACTTCACATTACTGCATATTCAAAGGAATCATTATGTGACAACAACCTTTAAGTATTTCGAAAACATTTTACTGTGATATATACATGTAAGAGAATCTATTGAAAAAGCATACTTAAAACTAAATCATTCTAACTCCTACCTTCCTGTTCCATCTTTGGATTTCTAGCACCTAAGAAGAAATCATCATAGTGCTAGAAAAGAATGCTGTAGTAGACAGACACCATAAAAGGACTCATTACATGCTCATTTTAAAAAAAATAGCATTGACTTTTATATCTCAATTGTAGGAGTTACTGTGAAGAATCCACAATTACTCCCATGTGAAGAAATGTCCATTTTCCCATTTGGGTTACTGAATTTGAAAACTACAGTGATTTTCCTGCTGGAGTATGAGTTAAAAACCAATATCCTGGATTTGATTACTTGAAATTATGAAGCAGAATCAGGACACAAACATGAAATGTCTCTTCCTTATGTGTTATCTTCCTTAGCACTTCAAGTGAAGAAAAAAATACCTGATTTTATAGAATTCAGCCACTTACTCTAAAGGTTTGTAAAAAAGAAACAAACAAAAAGATAAAAAATAATGACCAGAATATCCCCTCTTGAAAACTTTAAAGAATTTTGTGTTTTAAGCAAGTATTTGTACTCAAACTTTGAAATTCATAACCCTTAAAATACCATACACTAATATTAGATTTTATTAGGTTTTTTTTTTGTTCTCGCTTATGAACTTCTATGTACATATTGTTATTCTTAGTAATACACACCATATATAACATATACTCAGAAATATATGTTACAGATATTTATTAAAAAAAAAAACCAAACAAAACTTAAAAAACAACCCAAATATTTGATGGCTTATAGTCCAAGACTTGAAAAGTGAATGCAACCATAATCAATGCTCAGGGTAGTAACCAATGGACAACATGTAACCTATAGTTAGCAAAGGACTCACAAGAAGTACGTGAGGGCTAACCACTACTTCTGCAAAAGGCAAATAAAGCTTTAATCACACTTCACATTTACCAGGAATTTGAGTCTGAGAGAGCTCACTAAGAGCCCCCCCCCCCCTTTCATCATGTCAAGTACCTAAATAAGTAATTATTTGTTTTTTATTTTTTATTTTTTTGAGACCTCTATAAACATTATTTTAACACTTAGTCCTGATGTACTTTTGAGTATCCTGGGCAGGCTTTACCGGATCTCTCACACCCAAGATCATTTAATTCCAGTTTTATATTACTTATAAAGCTAAAGAGATGAAGGGGCACAAAGAGAAGAGGACTGATATATACAGACCATTGATTCTTTCTATCTATTCCAAACAGATTTCCTTAGACAGACTGAGGTCTTGAGCCAGTAAGTGAATAAAGATAAGCTGGGTTTAACATAGCTGTAGACAAACATTAAAATTAATGTAATGAGAGTTCCATAGAGGCCTTTACAACGCACATAAGAAACTATCAATTTTTTTTTCTTCATTTTTACATGAAAAGAATGTCCCCCTTCTACTCAGAGATTGCTGTTGGTTTATTTTTGCTTGTGCTTAGTACAGTGCAGAGAGATACACGTGTGCTTCCTCACGGATGCTTGTCTTTGTTCCTGCTTGTTTTGTTGTTCAATTAATATCAAACAAAGGTCAATCTGACAAAGTATATGGTTGGTGTTTGTGTATGGAAAAACATAATGGAAAACTTGTAGTAACAGGAGTCCCATGTGCCAAAGAAAATGTTAAAAAGCCTCTCCTTAGTGACAAAGTGAGCTTCATTTGTACTGCATAAGTACCCTACTACAAAAGCAGTCTTGGACTTCCATGGGACTACTATGAATATGTTTATAATATGATTAGGCAGGCAAAGCGCTCCTGAAGTGCTGCATCACTAGCCTTGTGACTGTTATACTGCTGTAGTGGGACCTCTTAGACTTCTAGTGGGCTGAAATAGCACTACTTATAAGTGTACTTATATCTTACTTAAAATGAAGAGAATCTTGCTGGCTGATGTCACAAGGCTTGAGCAATGATTTTAGTATTACGAATAGAGACAGATTTTTGCTCACTTTACTTCTGTGACTCAAACGGCAACATTACTCCACAATTTTTGAATCCCATAGAATGGAGTTCAAAATAAATCCCTGCTCGCCAAAAAATAGAAAACACTTACTGATCAAACAGATTAATTTAATGCACATTTGTGAACTACTAATATGGTATTCTCTGGGGGGCAGTGGAAGTATTGCTGTGGGACTACCAGTCATGGTGTTACACCACAAATGTTAGAATTTCTGGAGACTTCTAGATTTGCATTTTCTTTGTAGTTTCATTAACATAATTCAAAAACAAACTTAATTAGTGTTTTAGCACCATTCATTTTGTTTTATTTTTATTTTTTTTTTTAAATTCCTGAAGAAATGTTTTTTCACTGGGGTAAGATATTGAGCTGACAACCCTGAAAAATCAACCTCTTTCTGAAGCTATACAATGACTATATATAAAGCTAGTTACAAGTCAGGTTTACTGTTCAGGATGGGGGGTTTTTTAGGCTTTGGTTTTGTTTCTATTTTTTCTGTCTTTGTCGGTCTTCTGTGACAGATCTCGTTCTGAATTTCTAAATGTGTGACTATCTGGGTTTCATTCTCCATTAACTGCTTAACAAGAGCTTTCAGGAAAGCATACCTTCTAAGTTCTTTAAAATCAGGCACACAGAATTGGTGTTACTACTCTAAATTAATAGACCATTATTGCTAAGGGTGGGATAACAGTAGATGTTTTTACGCTTTTCCTCTCCACGATAGTGTTTAGTGTTTTCCATGTCTATTGTTTATGAAGTTCTGTGGCCCATGCAAGTATATTGTTCTAATGGAATACTGTTAAATGAATAGTCCTTAAAATGCTGTTTATCTCCACCAAAACCTTTATCCCCATTTCAGTTTATGAGTTTTGTATTCTTGTTTGGGATTTTTTTTGTTTGTTTGTTTGTTTTCTGAGTTTATTTCTTTTCTCTTCTGGCCAAAATGATCTTGGCAGAACATTTTTTTCCTCTTTTTTTTTTTTTTTCTCACCAATTCTTTGCTTTTGCAGACCAAAATATTAGTTGGTATCACAGACGATGACCTTATTGATCCACCAGAGCCAGCAATGAGATCTTCAGATCATTTTATGCAGAACTTCAACAAAACGACCAACAGATGGTAAAAAATCCAAGTTAGTTATTACTTCAGCATATATAAATTAACAACCTGAAGGTGAAAGACTCCGTATCCTTCTATACTTTTTCTTTGTCATTTAGTTCTATTTAAATTGTTTTCCTTATTAAACATAAAAATAATTTTTGCAAAGGAAAACTAAATCCAACAGAGTGGTAAAAATGAAAGAAAAATGAATCTACTTCCAAATACACTTCGGTATTTTATCGGCTCAGTAAATGATACTGCCTACAAAACATCAGTTGTGAAGAATGCTGAGAACTTCAGCATATAAAGTAAACAAAAGCCACAAGACATTTGCAAATGCTTCCAGCAGATAACTAACATCACCCAAGGAACTACAGTGTGATCCCCTTAGCCTCATCTGGACAGTAACTAAAATTTGAGTTCCTAACGAATCAGTCACTTGGCTCAGATGTATAAAATCCTCATGTAGTCAGATTACGTGTCTTTCAAAGCCTTTAGTAAAATTACATCTGGCTCACTCTAATACCTAAACAAGTCCACACAATGCTTGATCTGAAAGATATTACTTGAGAAAATATTTTAGTTTCTCGTGTAAGACCTTTTATTTTTCCATTCTGATTTTGCGTAAACCTGGTTAATGCAGGTTCTGCTTACAATAATAAATTACAGATTAATAACTTAAGCACAATGCCAAAATGTTACAGAATACATGGAAATCCGTGGTCTTTTTGTATATTCCTTCTCTGCACCAGCTGATTAGTCTGTCTGTTTATTAAACTGCAGCATTTACTTCTGTCAGTTGCTGTTGTGTATAAAGTTTTAGATTTCTTTTACTGCTTTAAAGACTAAGTAGTACCACATTTTCCAAAAGAGAAATGAAATTAATCAGGGCAAAAGGGATTGCTCCAATTTCTAAATCTTTCCCTGCATCTGTTAGATTCTAATATAATAGACTAAAGAGGTGGATGCCCACATGGAGGATACTATCAGGTCACGACAAGATGTGTTGCATTTGAAACTGAAGAACAAGTGCCAGATTTTCAGCACAACTGAACCGCTATAGCTTCATGGAAATGAATCACAGTGGCCACTGCAAATATAATAGCAGTGGGAACTTTGGGGAGGGAGCTGGCTAAGCAGTGATAATCCAAGGTATCTCTTGTTAATGTTAAAGGGCAACTTGTTAATCAGAAGTTGTTAAAACACTTGTTTGAAATGTTGCCACTGGACAGGATCTCTCTAAGCAAATGAGTAATCCCGACAGTACTAATGATACCAATTTATCACTGAGGTTCCATTTGTATGTTTTGTAGTTTTCAATCTGTTACAGGAAAATGGTGGTGTCTGGTTGAATGCCTTTTTTTTTTTTTAATGAACATTTTAAGTACATAATTTTACTTCATTTGTGCCAGAAAATTGCCCAAACACCTTCATTAGAAATAAGGCAAATCTGTTCAATACTATGTGAACAGCAGGCAGTAGATGCTTTATTGAACAGAAAAGCTTTAACAAACCTTATCCTGTACACATGTTTGTACTATCAGTCTGTTTATGTACTCACAAGTTTAGGGAAAATATGGATGCTGCTACATAATAAACAGTGCTTTGCTACCTTTCTTTTTTATCCAGGTGGTTGATTATATGGTATGGGATATTTTTGCAGGTGGTATAGAAAATCATATATACCAGCTGCTGTACCCACTGAGCAGCACTTTGCTAAATGACACAGCACCAATCACATATAACAGCATCTAATGACTCTAGAGTGGTATCTTTACTAGATGTATCTTTGTTGAGAAAGAGACTTCAAAAGGTCTTTTACTTGCCTCTGTTTTTCTTGCATGCTGTGTTAAGGGAAAAAATATTCAGGAGAAACATGATTTAAAAAAACCCACAATAATACAAAGTTAGATAGGATAGCAAAAATGAACTATGTACTGGATGGCTTGGCATGCTGCCACTAATACTTGGCAGAATTCACTTGCTGCTAGCACTGGAGATGTTAGATGTAGTAGCCACTGGGCCCTTCCTACACTTTACTGTGTAGAATCAATATCGACACACTACATAAACAACTGGATATACCTTGTACAAAAATGATAGCAAATAGCATTTCAATAATTTCACATAAATCTGAAAGTATAATAGTGCTTGACGTTACTGTTAGTATTATATTTGAAGGCCCTGATTATCACTGAGCAGCATTAAATTTAGCATCAGTCCTGTGCTTGCTTTGCCTATGAGTATGATCGGCTTGAAGAATGCAGCAGTACAAAAATTCTCTTCAGTTGTTACCTTATGGGAAGGCATCCAGGGTATTTGTTGCTCTTTGTGCAACTAACAGTCATATTGATCACTTGCTTATTTCAGTTAATAGTGGATAAGCTGTCTGCTTCCCATTCCTGCTGTAATTAATTAAAGTAGACATTAACTGTTGCTAGAACAACATAACTGCTTCTCTACCTCCTATACTTCTTGTTTGGAAGTGTGGGATATGTTATGGACAAGTTTTGTTCCTGGAGTAGACAGTAGATTAACAAGTCTTCATAGCTAAATGTCACAGGTTTATAGTAGAAACACCATCATTACTTACATTTTTTCCTTCATTTTGATAGAGAAATTAATATTTTTAAGAAAAACATTGTCCACACCCAGACTCCCCGAAATTACTTGTGTTTTAGATAATGAAAGGACTGCTTCTGTCTCATAAAAAACAACATGGCTGCCTCCTTCTCGTGAAACGTTATTATAACACAACTCACCACTATTGCAGGGTTTGTGTGAAAGACTCGTGAGATCACGTGCTTGTGCCACAACTCCCAGGTTCTTGATGTTGAAGGCTGTGCTCCAAGTCCTTTAAATCCATCTAAACATGAACTCTTTTACTCAGTTGGAAGCTGTCAGATCACTAAAGAAGATTTAAACTACCACATAGAGTATTGCTTCCCGCTGTGGCTGATGAAGGAAATACACAGTAACTTTACACAGTGACATTATTATTTTCTTTCTTGTAATAATAAAATGTCCTCTTCTGTGCAAAAAGAATGTGACATTCTTATCACCGTTTTGCCTTTGATAAGTACGATTAAGTAATACTAACTGTGGATAAGTTTTCTAATAGAAGGAAGCAGACCTGCTTCACTACTGACATTACACAGGAATATAAAGAATGCAAACTGATGTTGGCAAGGGCAGAAACTGATGAGATAGATGGACTGTGTGATGTATGCATCTTTATGCCTTCAAAATATGTGAAGTGGAGGGGAAGACACTACTCCCTGTGTTAAATTATTCAGATTAATTAAAAAAATGAAAAAAGAGAAAGACAAGGGAGCAGCATATATAAATATACCTTCATTTACATGAAACTAAGCAGCAAAAGATGTTTGAACTTTTCCTGATTCTGGTCACACCTTTTTTTTTTTAGGGATCCAGGACTTTTTTCTTCTTTTTCTTTTTCTTTGCTGCCACTAGCAGTCCTCTCAAGAGCACATTGACAGCTTTGAGCTGACAGAGAATCATTATAATCAGTATAAAAGATATAAAGTCAAAATGAGAACAGAATTCATGTTTACAGTAGCAGAGACCACACACTGTGATAGTTTGCATTAGAAGCTCAGCAGGGGGAGTGTGAAAAGCTGTAGCATTAGAGTAGATATAGGGGCTTTTTGATATGAATAGGTCGTGTGTGTTCAAGTACCTGTCTAACATGTAACAATCACAAAATATTATCATATTCAGCAGGGCGATTATTGCTGCTGCATTGAATATGTAGCCTCTTAAAACCCCCCATGCTCTCAAAAAATAAAAAAGATACAGCATCAAATGATGGATTCCCCCTAACCATATCAGTAGTACATTTCAGCACACATTGCCAGAAAAAGAAGAGACTAGAACATACATACGAGCAGATCAAAACAGCATGGAACAATTATTATGTCAGAGCATGGTTATTCCTTCATGTAATTAAAAAACTTCTAGCCAAAATGCAAAAAAAATGTATGAAACAAAAAGAAAAAAAAACAAAGCTTTATGTCTAAGCTCTGAAAACAAAAATTAATGTTATAATGAAATGAAGCTTATAGCAGCTCAAAACAGGTTTGAAAAACCAGGAACTGTTACCTGGAATGATACAAACACAGAGTAACGATTCAAGACTGTGATAAGTGTCTTTGGTTTTTAATTTCTTTCTTCTCTGTGTGTTACCTTGAGCTTATGAAACAAACTGTAGGCAGTTTGAAATCACAAACAAATCTTTAAGAGACAGAGATCAAGCAGCAGAAGTTTGACTTCAAGGTCCTTGTTATGGTAGCAAAAGCTACATTTTTTTCCTGTTATTACAACACCATGTTGGAAGAATGTTAAGGTTACACATGAAGGACTTACAAGTTGAGAGATACCAGAAATACTTTTCTATTTTCCCCAGCGGAATGGAGGGGTGTTACTGTCTTCATTTTACAAATCAGTAAATCTAAAAGGAAAAGATTAAGGCCAAAGGATATGCTTATTTTGGCTGCTCAGGTGGAGATACCATAGACCTGATGGTCAGAGTACTTAGAATTTAAAGGAGCAGATGAAGTCTACTTTAGATACCAAAATGGCTTGGAATTATACATCTTATATTAGTGGAGATGAATCACAGAATTAAAAAATCCCATCCTAAATGTCCAAAAAACTTCTTTCATTGACTTCAGAGTCAATAAGTATTTTGGAATACAAAACTGCCAACAAAACAATGAAGAATGGCCAATTAGCAGATTGCGTTTTCTATTTTGCCACATCTGCTCTCAATAACCATCCCACTCATATCTGAGTATTTGATATTTTATACGAAAAAGAATCAAGAAAGGAGTGCAGATAGATAGCTAAATTAAATACACTTGCTCCACAGTCATAACTCCCTAAGGTCAGCACATATGTCTACATTTACTTTAGGGGGAAAAAAAACCAAACAACTGAGGAAATAAACTTCTACACAGGAATCTGATCACGCACAATTCTTAATTCTTTGATTTTACCTTGTGTCTGGTTTCTTCTGTTCCAAGGAGATTTCTTTGTTACAGAGAGACATAGCTCCTGGTAGAGTGAATGCAAGTTAATAAGCTATTTGTTCTTAGATTGAAGGACTAGTCCCCTTTTATGCTGATATTTACTGATGTAGCCCTGACAAACCTGAATGCTCAACTTCATGGCTACATTTTACCATCATTCACAAACTCATGTGCCAGATGTGAGGTGACAGACATGCTGAGAGTTATGAAAACGTTAGCAACAGGTCATTCCTAAACACTGTTTTTCCCTACAGAAGTTTGGGACACTTTCCCAAAATGGTAATCTAGGCCTAAGTCTCTCCTCTACAAGGTGAGATGTAAGACTATGTCCCAAGTGAACACAATAAGAAACAGGCTACAAGGATTTCTGGGGCAGGCATTTCTCATTCCTGCCTGTGCAATTTGCTCTGCTATGCATCAAGTAAGACTCACTCAAGCAAAGAATTCAATCTTTCCAAGTAAATGTCCTAAGCACTGATTTCTAGAAAAAATGTGGGGGGAGGGCATTTCCATCCACCCTTCCTTTCTTTAAGAGTGGTCTGAAATGCCAGACTCTCAAAGGAAGGGCTTTGATGCCTATTCCCAGAAGAAAGCGGAAAATAAACTAATCTTTTAAGGTCAGGAAACTGTCTGGCAGTCAAAGAGGGAACCTAAGAGGGAACTTAAATATTGGCATTATTCAGAATGCTTTCTTCAAATCTAATTACAGGATGGAAAAAATTATAGTCAGATACTTAACTTAGGAGCTGAGAATTTCAGGAAAACAAAAGCTGTCTAAAAAGTATCCTAAAGAGTATTTGTAGTTCTAGTGAGAGGAAAAAAGATGTAAGCAAAATACAATCTATACGTTTCACAGACAGAGAATGTAGATGCAAGCTACTATTAAATCAAATAAGGTAAAGGCACATATATTTTATCACTGATCCTTGATTATCTCTGTTTAGACAAGATGTAACTGCAATTGAAAGAGCAGTACTTTCTGCTAATGAGGAGCAAGGACCTACTGTAGGTTAGCAGTGGTACAGATCTGGCAAAGTGTCCTTACCTGAGAGAAAAAATACTTCAGCAATTCCTCTCTCTTCTTCCATTTTCTATTTTGGTAGAACCTGTGGCAGACTTTGATGTAGATATATGTTATCTCCTTCACATTTTGCCGTATGAGAGATTCATTACAGATGTTAGATGTATGGATTTTGTTTTCTTGTGGTTGTACTCTAAAGTGAGTTCTCCCTAGCTGTTAAAGCTTCATTCTTATATGACCATATGTGATGTGTGTTTATGCTTTTGTGGCCTTACAGATTGTTTTAGACATGCATTTTCAAGGCCTGTGACACCTTATTGAGTTTTTACTCTTGGAGATCACACTGTAATACGGCACACAGTTCTAGAAGGAATATAAGGTAAGAGCGTTCCTCATAAGGTGGAGCCATGATTTTAATATTTTCATCTTTTCATAGTGTTCAAAATCAAATTTTCTTGCACCTATGAAAATGAATTTACCATTGTGCTATATCAGACAGAGACATTTTCACTTCTTTAAGTCAGGTAGATACACAGAGATGCATCAAAAAGATGAAGTTGCTGAAAGAGGAACAAAGTTAGAGAACAAACTCACACTGTTGGTTGGTTTGGTTCGGTTGGGTTTTTTAGTTGTTGGGTGGGTGTTTTTTCATTGTTTGATTTGGTTTGATTTTGGTTTGTATTCTATTTATATTCCATGACACCCACATAGGAAGAAGAAAGACCCAGTTACTATTTCCAAGACTACTACTTGTTTTGCATAACTCCTCCCATGAGTCTCAGATCCTATCATGAAGGCATAGCAGAATGGGATTTGGTAACACCTCATATTAATGTAATTCTTTAACCATAAGACCATGCTTCCACTATGTATTCTTGAAATTAACTTGAACTCACCTAATTAAGTGGAAGTATTTCATAAACTCTTCTAAAATGGACTTCAGTATAGAATTTATGCCACATCTATAGTTATGTTATTGCACAAAATTAAAACATTTCCTCAATACAGTTCCGCATGCATTCTCATTGTTACATGCCCAGCACAATATTTTTTGTGTTCAATTTCAGAACTGGCAAGTAACAATAAAAAAACTTAAATTCTGTAGGTAACTAAATAAATTAAACGTGTCACAACTCCTAATTACCCACACAACAACTAAAATCAGGTTTGTATAAGCAACATTCTGTGTGCTACATTCATCTGAGCTAGTTACCCTAATTGTCTGGGCTGAGAGGAGTATAACTGGGGGAAATTATGTATGGGGTATTATGTTGTATTACTAAGAGATTTTTCCTAAAGAGCAACAAAGGAAAACTGTTAGAGCCACCCATTCACCTATCCCCACTAATACTGACATTTGGAAGAAAAATTGCATGTTCATTGAAATGAACCACATTTGACATTTGAAGGCTGATTTATTTCATATGAAAAACTAAACTGTGTTGTAAGGATTTGTGTGCAATGCAAACCTGTTGAATACTTAACAAAGCATAACAAAAAAAATGTATTCTTTAAGGAAGAATGCTGGCAGCAACATTGCCCCAGTATGATTGGTACATTAGCAGTCCTGATTGTGATAGAAGAACACCAGTGTCAAGGAAGTCTCATTAAAAATCCTTTCCTTTAGTAGATAATGGACTGTGTGGCTGAATTGTGCTGCTGCTGGTCTTCTGCCTGTACTTTCCTGTTTTAGTCTCTAAGCAAGGTTTCCTTATTAGCAAAATCTTCTGGCAAAAGAAGCAAAATCTTCTATCACCAAGGCCACTTAGACACCTACCTACCTGTTTAAACATTTGAAGTAAGCTAGCTAAAGCCAGTGATCCAAGTTGATGTTGCTAAATTTACTTTGTGAGGCCTAAAAGAGAACAGGATAAGTTAATTCTTTACTGATTAATTCTCAAATTCTCAGCCACCATCAACAATTCCATAGACCACAGTTGCATTCTACCCAGACTAAATCATCACACACAGAGTTGTATTTCAATATCTTATGAAATATTACATTATCCTATAACAGATTAGATACAAAAAGTACTGCTCCCTGAAATGTATTTTAATATTTTAATAAGATAGTTGCTGAATAAAAGGTAAGAAGAATCAACAGGAGAAGAATTTGCAATTTTTCCTTCTTGAGGCAGTACAGTACTTTCTGACCTATGGCTCCTTTCCAGTTGCTTTCTCTTCTCTGAATCCCTTTCTCTTGCCTCCTGGCTTCACCATGATCCAACTTCAATTGAGGGGATGGAGGGTGTCCTTTAGCCTCTTTGAATCCTCGAGGTTCTTCTAGTAGGAACTTTGAATCAGTACCGTACAAAAGGTGGGCACTTCTACCTAATTCTCTTCTTGTCTTCTGGCCCAGAAAAAGTTTGTTTATTTAATCATGTGCCTTCACATGAGAAGCCCAAGGTATGGATCCTCAAAAGGAGGAAACAGCTCTAAAGATATGTTTACGTAGTTATTTCAGTAAGGCCCTAAATCTTCCCTTTGACGTTTACCCACTGAACCGTCAACCTAATGAAATGTAACATGGTACAATTTGGAGCTTCTCTGAAAGGTAAGCATTGCACTGCAGGTAAACTGATAGCACTCAGAATCTGAAATTAAATACACCCTTCCTGCTGCAGGGATAAAAAACTGTGATAGGTCTGTAGTTCAAAGACTTCCAGCTGAGTACTGTTTAGGAAGCTTTTTATTTAGTTTGTTTAGGAAAGTTTTTACTTGGTTAGCTACCACTTCCAATTAAGACACTGAAACTGATGTGTTGAAAGCCCAGCTCATTTTAAAAAAGGAACCTTTTTGGTTGTGAGTTTTATTGTATTTTTTTTCTTTTTTTGAACTAACTAGAATTGCTCACAAAGTCTTTCAGAACTAAAAGTAATTTAAGAAGCTGTTCCTTGATGCGTTTCAGCTATTAGATTCTATCTCCTAGCTTAAACTCCATAACTGACTATGTGTAGACAGGCTTAGTGTATGTTAACATATCAAACATGGACATAAATTTGATGTGTTAGCAGGTCTGCTCTGATTAAACTTAGGATCAAGAACTTAATTGCATCACTATATAAGCACAACCTTTATCAGATTACTAACCTGCAGAGAAGGGCAAAAAGGCAAATGTCTCTCTGTACATATGATTTTATATTGTTTAGTCTTATTGACTGAGCCCTATTCAGCCTCAGAAACACTTACTTCTTTGGAGTGATTGCGTAGAGAACATAATCCCTCAATTTATAAAATCTGAATAAACTTATCTTGCACCTGTCATTTTCTGTTAAGTGTCAGAACAATTAAATTGGCTCTGGAAACAAGCAGTCTGGATCTTGTCCTATATATTAGTTATTATAACTCAAATAAGAGGTCTATTTATGAACCAAACCCTAACACTTTTCTCATAGGTGAGTTTGGAACAGAACCTTTTCCTAACAGAATTCTCCTTTCCTCTGATCAGGTGCTGCCACTGAGTAGAATGGAAAGATGACTCTAGTGGCCAAATGAACAAGACTGTAACCAGGAGAAGACCCTGGAAACCTGCTGAAAAGGAAAGAGCCTATATTAGGAAACAGCCTTCAGCCATGGTGGTAAGAAAGAAGGAGATTCTGTAATCTAACCAGAGGAGTTGCTCTAGTATTGCTAACTGCCTGGAGCAGCTCAGTGAAAAGCAAGATGAAAAGGAAAGGTGTGTCTTTCCTACAAAATAGCCTGGATTTTATTCAATTAAAGATTAATTTTAATTCTTCTAGAAAAGAAGAAAAAAAACATAGATTTAGGATTTTTGTCTCTTATGACATATTAATTTCAAAGGAAATTTCCTAGAAGCCTGTCTGAATCAGACTCCCACAACAAACCCCCTTGATCATGCTAGATGTTCGCAGGCTTCAGAAAACAGGGCTTTAAGGACACGCATCACTCTGTACTCCAGTACTTAGTAAAAATAGCTCCTGTCTCCAAAAAGATTAAAATATTCAGGCTAATTTAATAGTCAGTCCATGAATGACTATCACATGGCTCTAATGATGAGTTTATCTCATTTCATGACGCATGCCAGTCTAGCTCTTTAACTTGGACTTCAAAACTGGCTCTTGTGTATCATTTGGTCCAAGGAAAGAGAAACAGGTGTTCTAGGTCTCTCAGTTTTATACACACTACATTTTTTTGAAAATAACATAAAGATTTTATTAAAAGTAAATATTCTGTTAGAGACGGAATTTTAACCTTTTTAAAAAGAGTAGAGCTTGAACATATGTTAAATTACTAAAAACAATTACACAATTTAAGATAAACATAATAAAAAGTCAAATGTTTCAACCAAAGATGCTTTTCCTTGGTAGCCTCTAATTATTCTCAGAGAAAAAAATGAATAGACTAGTTAATGTTGAAGGAATATTTTACCATTCAAGTATAATAAATTATTAGACTTTTCTGTGCACAGTGCTTTAATTAAAAACTAGACTATTCTGTTCAAATGAGATAATGTACTTTATTTGATGGATTAAAAACCCCTGAAATTCTACATGTCACAGAAAATAAACTCTTTTTTTTCTTATTAGAAAAATTAATGTTGGTTGGTGTTACAATATTAAATGTTTGTTGGACTGAGTGAGATGACATAAGATCATCTTTAAGCCTATTCAGTATAAAAGACAAAAGGCAAATATCCTTACTTTTTATTTCTGGGTGTTTTTTTTACACCCAGAGTAAACAAAGGTAGTGGGTCAATAACAGAGGAAAATGAGGAAAGTTTATAAAATATGGATGGGATTAGTCTCAGTTTTTGAAGTATGTGAAAATATAGTTTGCATCTAAGTTGATTTTTCTGTGTTCCTACTATAACTAATAAAGACAAACAGGTGTCTCTCAAGGACAGTTCCTCACCTAGTGGGGGTGTGTAAAACACCTTTTCTATTCTGTTTATTTTACATTTATCTAAATTGATTTTCAAACCAATGTCTTCCAGAGTGTATGTTTCCCTCCACATATGTAAAGGGAGGCAAAGAGCTCAGTTCAGCTGTCCACATACTGTTTTTTGCAATGTCCTAGGCTCTACTTCCGGCTTCCATTAACACTTCCAGACACTCTCCCAAGAGTACAGTAACATATGCTAGAATTGGTAGATATTTTTGGACATTTTAAGTAATACTAAATTCTCATAAAAGTCAAGCTCAAGATGATCAGTTAAATGTTAGTTGATTTGAATAGAAATCTGTTTATCTACATTTAAACCTCTACAGCAATATGAGATCTGGATGATCTAAACTCCTATTGAAATCAATCTGAAATAGCAGATGAGATTCAACTAACCACACACAGGTATCTCATTCTGTTTGAGATACCCTAAACTCTCAGAGGCAATAACATGGAGCTTGTCCGACAGCCAACAAGACTTGGAGGAGACTTGAACAAGCCAGGTGGAATAACCTCATAGCATAAAAAATTGCACTAGAGGTTTACGTGTCACCAGACTAATTGCTTCTCTAATCACTGCTGTTCATAAGGTACAGAAGAGCTATTTGTTGCATTCCACAGTAATCACCTACATTTGATCATCTGAATAGCTCTCTAGATTTCAGTTACTATACTTTCTGGAATCGTATTGGTTGTAAAGGAAGCCTGGACACTCTGCTTCAAGGTAGTCTCTGCCTTATTCTGAAAGTTGATGTCACTCAAATGAGTTAGGAAAGCAGAATCCCTTCTCTGAACTGACAGAATTTCATTTTGTCTGTTGTTGATAAGTAAGGGTCAATAGAATAAACCCCTAAAAAATTCAGAACATCAAATATTTACACAACAGGAAGTGTTAAAACATTCACAGGCTTGGAGAGTTTCTGAAGCTGTATCTAGATTTATCTACTGAGGGATGTGAGAAACTGGGTTATTATATTCATTATTGGCTCGGACCAGGTCAAGTGTGTGAGTGAGGGGAAGGGACAGGTCGAATTTCACAGAGGTGAGGTGATGCCCTGTCCCATACCCCAGCCCCTTGTTGCCCTCTTAGGCAGCCCCAGGACAGTTGTCAGTCAAAAGCAGACCAGGAGAACTGCCTATGCCACACCCACTAGAGCCCCTAACCCAGCCTGGGATTGGCTGGCACACGGGGAGCACTGTCCATACCACATCCCTTGGAGTCCCTACCCTAGCCTCAGAATGGCTGGCACACTGGGAGCACTGCCTCTCACCCTGCCCCAGAGCCTCAGAGTGTCCAGTGGGCCAGAAGTCCTGCCTGGAGGGTAGCAATGGTGGCCCTAGGTGGCAGAGCAAATAAAAAGCAGCACAGGGCCACTGTGTGGTTGGACCCTACCATCTTCTGGACTCCTGATAGCTGGATCTATGCTGGATGTAGAGGTGGTAGCTATGATTCTCTCTTTTTCTCTCTTTCTTTACTTCTTCTTCTCCTAATCTCCTTTCTTGACATTGTGGGCAACTTAGAGCTGGATGGGTTGGATTTTGCTAAGTTGTATGGGTTAGTGTATGCTAAGTCATTACTTTGAAAAATGCTTTATTTTGGTTGAATGTTGCCTTTTGAACTTTTGCCAAGTTCCCTTTTTTTTAAAGTTTGCCAGTACAAGTGTGCTATTTTACTCCTAAGAAAACATGTGTAGCATCTTCTCCCTTGCACCCTCTCAAGGTATAAAAGAAGTGAAGGCCCTTTTAATAAATTTGTCAGCCAAATTTTTGGAGCCATGAATATTTTTAAAGTAAAACCCCTTCGATGAGCTCATAGAGAGGAGCCTGTGGTCTTCCAAGAGATATCGGCAACAAAATCAGATTCAGGGCATCTTCAAAACTATAATTCTCATTCATTATATTCTTTCTCTGAAGACTAAGATACAGAGTAATGCTGGTTAATTAAATTATATGCATTTTTTGGTCTGGTAACATATATATATCAAACTTGAAATTTTGATATGAATTCTCTATTAAACCTAGTAAGTCCATCTGAAAAACTTTTAATTGAATCAATATACACTATATATATAAAGCTTTTACAGAGTAAATATCTCCATTTTTACTTAGGGGAAAACAAAATTTGGTAGCTTTTTCAATAACTTGAACTGTCATGGATCTAGTGCTTTGTTTTGTGTTGGGTTTTTTCTGTGTTTTTTGAAAATACCACAAAGAAAAGTTAAACACACATCACAGAAACACAAATGTATGTGTGTGTATACACTTGTGCATGAGACACTGCCCTACGAGGCAAGTATAGAAACAGAACTTCCCACTGACATTAGAAAAATATTAATATTTAAACTATTGTATGCCTTTGTCTCATGCTGATAATGGTTTTCCTTAAAAGAGCTGTAAGAGACATTTTGAACAGATGGTAACTGGTTTGTTCTATCCTGCAACTCTTCACAACTGCCACAGAGCTTTACCATTCATTAATCTTCCATAGACTTCCAGTAGCACAGCAACTAAATTACACACATACACACTCTGAGGCCAGGACTGCTGTCAAGCTTAAAATTAAACTGAAGTACACTGTGCCAAGTCTTTTAACCAAACTCTAGTATAAAACAGTTAGAAAAATAAACATTTAGCTTGGAGCCTGACCCGTGAACGTTCAGTCCTAAAAGAGGGAGCTCTAGTTGATCATTACATCTAGGGCATTGTGTGCAGCAAGTGGAGATGTGATTTGTGAGTGGGAATAAAACCAGAAAACATCTGGTTTGAATTCACCTTGACTCATTAAGGTTTAAGGAGAGAGCTATTTCCTCTATGTTTGAAGCGATGAGGGGAAAAAATACATATACCCACAACATCCCCTATGATCCTTGCATTTGTAATGAGATCTCTACACAGCAGGTGATAACTAAATAAAATTGCAATCCTTTTTCTTGGATTAGACATTAGGCCACAAATGCTAAAATATCTCTGTTGCTTGGAGAACAAACATATGCATCAAATTCCTAATCTTCCATGCTTCATTTGCAAAAAAATAGCTCTAGCATTTACAGTTTATAAACTCTGCCAAAGCTTCCAGTGCAAGTTTTTCTCTGACATATTTTTTAAACCTAGTGATGGTTGAGACCTTTTTTTTTAATGTTGAATTCTTTCTCACAAAATTTTTCATAACTTGACTCTATAACACTTCTGGAAACCAATATTGGCATATATACAAGGAATTCGAAGTAAGCTTTGATCCCAATCCTGCACAGTGTTGAAAGGTTGGCTTTGCCATTTCCCCATTCTCCATCACTTTTGGTTGATGCACACCTGGAAGGTACTGTAAAATGACAGAGTCAACAATACAAGCAGCAGCAGTTTGGAACTTATCATCTATCTTTTATGGCGGTGTAGATATACATATTACATGTGTGAACAGATGTTCCCAAAATCCAGAAATGAAACACTGCAGTGACTAGGAGAACAAAGCTACACTGTAAATAATTACATTGTTCCTTCAGTCTATCTCTTCTGTTCTTTATTTTCTTTGTTTTTCCACTGGAAAAAAATAAAGATTACATTTTACTTCACAAAGTTTTATTGACTAATCTAATTGTTATCTTTCAAATGCAAATTTTAGGTTTTAATTTAGAGCTACTGCTATCTTTTAATTGCATCAGTTTTAGTGGAGAATTAGTATTAGTGTGCAATCTCTATAATCTCTATAATTATGGAGATTTCTGCATTGGGAATCATAGAACTCTAGATATTATGTATCTGAATTTCTCTGTTTACCTTAATATACTTTTGTTGCAAAATACCTCTAGGTGCAGATATGCAAAGCTGCCATATTAAAAGAAAAGACTTCTTGAAATTTATCTGTACAAGCTGAATGATTTTAAATATCTTTTTTAATATTTTTCTGTTTAAATCTGACTATGTTTCTGTTTAGTGTGTAGCTTAATCAATACCCAGAGTCTCATACTCATGCAAAGGAAAAAAATTAAGACATTTTGTTACATTACTCACATACTGTCAGTATGCTATATAATGCTGCATATAGTGTTCCTTCAGTAACTAGAACTATTAGAAATCTGTAACAGCAAACTACCTGTTATTAAAAAAGTATAAATTTCTCTCTAGACTTTTCACATTTCCATATATGCTTCACACATTTTATTCTTTTAGTGTTGATCTTAAAAAACAAACAAACAAAACAAAACAGCAAAATAAGTGTTAAGAACTCCAGAACATGAGACAGTTTTTCTAAATTTTCTGAAAGAATAAACCCATTTAAAGATTCATGATCTGGTTATTTCATCAGCATGAGCTGCAGACTTGGAAGACCTATGATCAGTTAAACAGTGATCCTGGAATTAGCTATGCAACTTGGATTACCTAATAACACACTGGCTGTATAACCTTCAATTTTGTCACTGTATGCAAAGATGAAGAAAGATATATATTTAGACATACTGTAGAGCATACAGTCGTGGTCACGCTTCTATTTCTGAAGATTTATGTGGTATCACACAGAATACAACTATTCAATACAAACTTAGTTTGTTACTATATCTATTAGGGGGAAATAAAGAATAGTTTATACATAACACTTCATATTTTTATTTTCTTCTAATAGATTTTTCTTGGGGACTAAAAAGAGGGTCTTTGTGAGAAATCCCCATCACTTGGCTATGTGGCAGGGAACCCAAAGAAAGGTTACTGGATCTTTACCAGCTCCAAGGCTTTTTCAGGCTTCTAGAATAAAAACTTGGATTTTTCATCCATTAAAATTGCTTAGCATTTTGATCACCGTATAAGGCTGCATGTACTTCTGAACAAATTAATGGGACGATTCTTTGTCATTCAGTATTAGTAGTGCATCCATACTAATACATTCGTGCCCTCCAAAACCAGAAATTACAGCCATATCCTTTTCTTCCTTTCTCACACTGTCATCAGAAGCTATTTGTTAGTGCTTTTTTCAACAAACCAAAAACACACAAGGGAGTATTATAACATAAAAGTACAGGCAGATGCATTCCAGTGTCCAAATAAAGTTCTCTGGCCCTTTTTAATTCGCTAATATAGTTGCAGGCCAAAAGACTTATGAGTAGAAACTAGACAGATTGCTGTCCAGAGCTACTGCTGGACACGAAAGATAACCTTTCTCTCTCTTGGTGAGTGAACTTTGAGTGTGATTTGCATTTAAAAAGGGCTAGTAAAACTGTTCAGTATCTGAAGTAGATATGGAAAGTATGTATAATCAAGATAGTCTCTTTTGCCAAAGTAAACGCATTATTGTGGGCATTAAGAACTACAAAAGATAGCCAATTACTACTTTTTATTGATTTACTAATAACCCAGTAAATATGATGGCACTTTACAGACAAGTAGAAGATATATCCCTGACTTGAAAAGCATGTACTCTAAGACAATTGAGATAACAACATTTTGAAGATGTTAAGACCTGGATAAAGGGTGAGAGAGAGAATATTTTTTTACAGTGGATTGACAGAGACTGACAAAATAATGATGTAATTACAGCATTTTGCTATTTTGGTACCAATATTAAAGAGATTATTTTAACTGTATAGAGTAGATTTCCTTTTCTTCAAGAAAATTCAGGAAAAACACTTTATCTCTTAAGTTTCTTTGCATAGTGAGTATGATTATTTTTACAAAATGTAATCGTAATAGTACATGTTCTAAAACGAACTGTGTTCAACAGAGCTCCTTGTCATTGTTTTTAGCTCCAGCTCAAATTTAAACAATTAAAGGTTTATCAAAGACAAAATGTTTTGAAGAGAGATCATAGAAGATAGTGCATTTAGCTGCTAATTGTCTGAGAGCAAATTCAGAGAAAGCTGCTTTTGTTGGCTTGTGTTATCTGACTAGGGGCAATGAATTTCAGGTTGTTTGTGGCTGATAATCAAGTTACTCATCAGGTTGTCCAAGGATTAGGCATCATTAGATGCCCAATAAATATATAAATTTAATTATTAAAACATTTTTTTTGTCTTCAGTGTGAAATACATACCCTCAAACTATTACTGACTTGTTATTCAAGGGTCAGTTTGAGATAAAACATTTTGTTCCCTTCCAAGGGGATGTACTTTGGGCGTCATATATGACACAATATTTTCTCAGTCTTATTAGGACTTTTCACAATAGTCTAACAGATGTGACAAAAAGTTTCCCAATGTCTTTGGAAACTGTTTTGGGGGTTTTTTTCATGTGTGTTTGAATTCCAGAACTTTTCAATGTAAATGAGCCCAAACATCCCAAAGCAAACATTGGCCAAAAGTTTTTCTGTGTCATGGTTCACTTTTCAAATCATGACCTTGCCATTTTTAATAAAAGCTGAATTTCATATCCTTGTTCTTTGCTTTAATTCTCTGTTCTCTGACAGCAAAATTCAATAAATTTTTAACAAAAATTCCCTGTAATTTCTTCCCAAAATTTTGGGAATGCAGAACTTTCCTGCTTTCCAAGTTCAACAAGTGCTTCTATTGCTTTTAGGAACACATTTATGTTTTTAATGTCATTAAGCATTAGATTGGCTAAGAAGAGTAGTTCTAAAGATAACACTGTATGAGTCAAATGAGAAAGTAACTGGAGCTTAGTGACACATAACCCTTCACCTGAGCTTCAGGGGGAATCATGCCACTACTTTTAGGATGTCTTAAATGCAATTTGAAATTCTTTCTTTTACCAAAATATTTCAGCAATAATCAAACACCAGTGTTGTGACACAAGGAGTCATGCCTTGTACATTGTCAGGGTTATGGTGCACACTTATTTTCTAAGCCTTCTAGGAAGATGTGGCATGTCCTTTCTTTCAACGTTCCCACTCTGAGCTTTGGAGGACCAGAATGTAAACAAGTTTCATTGCTTTTCTGAAAGTAGAAATGCAAATAGGTCAAAAAGTTAACTCCAGTAACATTGGAGGGAAATAGCTTCTGTCTCCCAAATCCAAGGGTTTTTTTCTTCTCTTAGTCAGAAAGGACATTAGACACGTGTGATTGTGGCAAACTAAATAGCTAATATAATGGAGCAAACTGATGTTTTGAAGGGAAAAAAGAAACTTCATCCAGTCATGCTTCAAGTAGTTTACACTGACAATCCAAAACCAAAACATTCACAGTTTTCTACCAGTTCTTGGAAGACGTGTGATGCCATTGACGGAGTACTGAATGGAATCACATATTCATCCAAAATATCCCTTACCTACCTATGGAAGCAATATCTCTGCAAATAACAGGACCCAAAAACAGTGACTTACACAATCTATTCCACTACTATTATTTTCAAGTTTTCCTTCACAAGTATGGATCAGATCTGATCTGAGGTATTGGACCTCACTGTATATTTACTGTTCATTCTTTGAAAATGTACCTCTCTTGCTAACTATCCAGTTAAGATTTTTATGTAATTTAGTCCATTTCAGCCAAAAGACTCCCAGTGTTGAATCCCTTCTACATACACCAAACCCATGTTCTTTTCCGTGTTTATTCATTTTTTAGAACTTACAGCAAGGTACCTAAGTCATTCCCTCTTCTACTTAGAGCAGCCTAGAAATGACAGATGTAAATGGCTCTTCTTATTCTAGATACATACTATATATGAGTTTCTATCACCATTATTTTTCAGTCTCTACACTGCACTGTCAAACTAATATTTCTTGACTGTGTGAGAGTTTTTTATATATAGGACATTAATCTGGATAAGCTGAGGTCAGTAATGCATGTTTATCTTGCTCAGACTTTCTTAGAATTTCTTTTTTTCTCACACAGTTCAGATGTTAGCTTTAGTTTCCTGTAGAATGACGGGGAAAGCTGATACAGTCAAACAAACATTAGAAAGGCTTTTTTTGTTTTTAAGGAGAAACTGAACTGGTAATCCTGTAGTTGAACAAAACTAATTCAGGGTGCCTATAAAGACTGTTGGCACCCTTGAATAAAGGAACAGAATGTATGGAATATGACAGAAATTTCTTTTTAGGGAATCTTGCAAAATTTGCTACTTCTGGCTATTGATACTGCAAAACAACCTCAACGCATCAACTTCATGCATCAGGTGAGACATCTGGAAATGTTTACTGCAATTACCCTTTTTTTCTACTGAGAATGGACTGGTAAAGCAAATAGTTTTGGCAATGATTTGAAAGCTGCATCTGTGTAACTGTAACAACATCATTTTTTTTTCTGAACTGCAGTTATATTTGGAATCTTCCTGGTGGACTACAGGATCCATTTGGTAGCAGGGACTTAGTACCTTGAGAAGACATTACGTTGAGGAAACTCAGGACAAGCAGAAGCTCTCCTCATAGAGCAACTCTGCCCTCTTAGAATGAGGAGGTTGCCAGTAGCACATAATGGATGATATTTTTCTTGGAAAATGCCATTTTATTGCCAGAATATCAGAATCAGATATTGAAAGCGGTAGTTTCAAGACCTCCAGCAATGTGTGAAATAACAGGACTGAGAAATTTGTCTCAAAGAAATGCATCCAGGATTTTTCTGCTTTTCAGAAAGCTGCGATTTTCTTGCATTTTTCCAGTAGTCAGAGTCCTGCACAATAAATTCCTCTGCTAGATCTCTAGATCTTGTTTCACTTCCAAGAAGTTCCTCTGCTCAGGAGCCTCCATGGTAAAGTCTTTTTATCTAAACTATTTTGCTCTGTTGCATGCCTCCTGGCTGCATCCTGCCTCAGGTTTACTGCTGTCTTTCCAGAATACACAACGGGAGCAATCACTCTGCATGTTATCTTTCTAGCTGTGCCTATGTGAGAGTGCTAGCTGGGGTGGAGCAAAACCATGTCAGGGAACACACAGCAAATAGTGAAACAACATGAATAATCACTTACTCAGGTCCATACATGGGCCATTTTTATTTCCTGTTATGGCATCAAAAATTCAGAGATAAGATTACTGACTGTTCCCTATCTGGATCATAGGAAATTTCACATGGATTTTTGACTGAAACCAGTCAAAGAAAGAGTAACCTCCAGTCAGAAAGGAATACTGCCTTTTAATGGCATAACACAGAAACTGAATTCAAAGTGTGGCCACAAGCTCAAGTGTTTGCATCAGAGCACAGAGCATCGACAGTGTGCTGAGTTTCAGAGGTTATAGCTAATTTGCAAACACCAAAAATGCAGACCTGGCAAACATAATGCCTTGAGCATTATGACCCTCTACAGAAATGGAGGAACACTTGTACAATGCAGCACTGCAGTGCCCCTCCAGACCTGTGAATACACGATGCACTATGTCTAGAATGCAAGATTCATTCAGCAGAGAAGAGCTAAAGTTAAGGAATTCTCAGATGCCCACAGGTAAACCTGTAAATCAATTTGCTTTCATTCCTTTGATCTGCATATGGCAATTCTGCAATAAGGGTTAACTATAGTAGCAGTCAGTTTCATGCTGGTTTTGGCCAGACTGTAGTTAATTTTCTTCACAGTAGCTGGTATGGGGCTGTGATGTGGATTTGTGATGAAAGCAGTGTTGATAACACAGGGGATGTTTTAACTATTGCTGAGCAAACTTACGCAAGAGTAAAGGACTTTTCTGCTTCTTACCCTACCTGCAAGTAAGCTGGGGGTGCACAAGAAGTTGAGAGGGGACATAGCCGGGACAACTGACCCCAACTGACCAAAGAGATATCCCATTCCATATGGCATCATGCTTAGCATATAAAGCTGGGAGAAGAAGAAAGAAGTGTCAGGATGTTTGGAGTGATGGAACACTGCTTTCACGGAGATGGCTGAACACCTGCCTGCCCATGGGAAGTGATGAATGAATTCCTTGTATTGCTTTCTTGCACAGACAGCTTTTACTTTCTCTGTTAAACTGTCTTTATGTCAACCCATGTGTTTTCTCACTTTTACTTTTTTCTCTCCCTCATACCACCAGGGAAGAGGGGTTGGGAATGAGTGGCTGTGTGGGGCTTAGTTGCCATCTGGGGTTAAACCAAGACAAGTTAGAAACACTTGGACTTAAAAGCAGTAGCCATGCTTCACTCTACCAGTTTCCCACTACACCATATTGATTGCCCTTAGATATCTACTGCAGAGACCTTTCACACATTTTAAATTTTGTTGAAATTTTAGATTTTCCTAAAATGTAAAACATGTTGATTAACACATGGTATACATTATTCACCATGATACATGTTGGCAGTATACAAATTACAGAAGTTTTGCTGTCTGCATAAATTTAGCAACTACTCTTAAAACACTTGAGTTTCATAGAGTAACTGCTGATTAGCTAGATATTCCAAGTTTGGTAGAGGCACAGGATAGTGACATCAAGCATTCCCCATTAGAGGAATTAGCCTGCGTGTATAGTGTCACTTGGCAGTATGAAAACAATACCTCTGCAGTGGAAAAAAAAAAATAATGCAGCATCTGCTATATTAATAGCAGATGCTGTTCACTGATACGGGTGTTCTGGCTACCAGGCACTCAGATGGATACACATTTGACACACATTCACACACACAAAATGGCAATCACATACTACTACCTGCAGTTCAATTAGCATTAAAACACTGGCCTCAAGGTACCTTATGGACAAATCTTTTAAGGTATGCCTGCAATAACACATAAAATAAGAAATTTCAAGGAAGTTCAAGGAAGTTAAACGAATTTACAAGCTGGGTTTTTAAAGGTAGCAATAATGATTGCCTTCTGTTCTCTAAAAATATAGAAGAAAATAGTGAAAAGTAGAAAATAAAGAAAAAAGGAGTTTACAGAATGTCAAAAATGAATTGCACAAATCAACAAAAAGCAAGACTTTCTGAGCTGATAAATATAATAGACAAGAGGCTAATTGTAAACAACAGTGCTATAATGTCAGTTTAATTGCTAGAGAAGAAAGAAAATCTTAAAAGACATACGAAGTTTGCAAGGAACACAAAACAGAAGCTGAATAATTATGATTTTTAACAGGAATTTTTGGACAGGGAGCAATAGGAGAAAGTAAAGCAGGCAAGTCACAAATTGTTCAAGCCCTGTCGAACCTTTAAGTATAAATATAACTTTGAAATGAGGTACATGGAACCCAGAGTGTAATTATACAAGATGCAACAGTAGTGAAACAGAAAATTAAGTAACTTAAAAAATCTGAGTAGAGATGCTGAAGGTAATCAGTTCTTACAAGGACAAAAGCGGGTTATTTTCCTCTATTTTGAAATATTCTAGCTAATGAAAAAAAAAAAAGAATACAATAAGGAATGAAATTTTATGGTTATGATAAGAGAACTCTATTATTTCAAAAGAGAAAGCTGTAGTCAGAAAGTATTTTGATATGACATACACAACACTGACCTCATCTTCTTTCAAACTTCATAACTGTCATCAGATAAAAACAGTTCCCTGAATGTTGCTAACTCAGCATGGTGCTATTGGCCACTGTATTATTATAGCGTGTTTTAAAAACGTTGCAAGAGAAATGTGGGATTTCAGAAGTGCTCCAAGGTGGATTAACTCTCCTCATCTTGACACCATGATAAACTCTCGGTGCATTTAATGCAAAATGCTGACAGTAGATTCCTCTTCTCTAGCTGTATCCATCAAAGTGTTAGGTGTCAATTCTAAGCAAGCTACAAGGAATCCCTCTATGTTTAAAGTAAAAGGACAGGCCCTCTTCAGAAGGTAAATTACCCTCACGGAAGATGGGTACCCAAAATAGACAAAATTCATTGCTTTCTAGAGGTGGTTCCCCAGGGAATTTAAATGGAGACCAAGACAACCAGGTTAAGCAAGATATGTACCTTTCATACAGCAAACTTCAGCAAGATAATTTTTATGGTGCCAGCATGTGTTTGACTGATAAGACTATAAAAGCAGGGTGCCTCATGCTGAAAGATCCAGAATTTCATTTGTTTCCAAGAATTTGGAAATACTTTCAAAACAGAAGATGTTATCTTTTCCCAGAACCATTGTTTAGGGGAATCTGACAGAAAAACAGGACCACAAATTTTGTTTATTGAAATTGCTTAGCATACAGAACTATTTCTTACAAAAAACCCAGCAGCCAACCAAAAAAACCCCAAACTTGCTAAAAAAGTTATGTTTTCAGATGAAGAACCTTAGAATCGTAGAGCAGAATATCACAGAGTCATAGAATATTCAGAGTTGGAAGGGACCAACAAGGATCATTGAGTCCGACTTCTAACTTGCTTAAAATCACTAGAGAAAGCATAAATCTGAAAAATTAGAGTTCTTTCATTTTCATTCACATTCAATCATTCAAAATAAATGCCTTTAGTTTTACCATTCATGTGTTCCGTGCTGACCTCTATGTTTTAACCAATTGCCTATGTTGTGAAAGTTAAAATTAGTTTAGTCAAGTCCCACAATAACTGGAAGCTGGAAGGCATGGCTAGGAAGGGAAAGGACTCATATGTGAAATTCAACACACCCACATATTAATAGTTTTGATCCACAATTTTTTTTTGATCCTCAATTTTTCATTAATTGACCATCTTTTCTGAATTTCTGAACAGAATTTCGAAAATAGTTGGGCATGGCAGAGCTAAAAGGAATTTTTACTTCAATCCCACCTGAAGTTGACAGTTTAGACTGGTCTGTTTCTTTGGAGATTTGGACAACAATTTCAGACACGTCTTCTTTCTAGTCAACTGGTGGCTCTTTTATAAAGCTTCTAATCCTGAGATATGGCTTTAAATATTAGTCCAGCTGGATTCTGTGCAAACATTTGTATTATATGCAACTGCTGTTTGGAAATCTGTTTTCTACCAACTGAGAAACATCTGTAGATTATGTCCTGGTTAATGCAAAAGGGCTTTGTTCATTTCTTTGTTTCATCTTATTTATACTATCCCTCTTTTTATTAGTCTCCCTGCTGTCTAACAAACTTCAGTTGAAATAATGCACTGCTGTGAAAAATCTAGACTGCATTCATCAGATCAAACATATACAGTAACTTCAGTTTTCACTTGCTTAAGGTTATATTCTCCCTGCATGTTGCACATATAATTCCCACAAATGTTAATGGGCTTTAAGATTGTGTACTGAGGGCAAACTGGAGCTCTTATATTAGTTGCTGGTTAGATTCCATCATGCTTCATAAAGCACTAACTGGTAAAATGTAATTGTTAGAACAAGGTCCATAACACAAAATAATTTATAAGAACAAAAACTTTTTAATTCCTGCTTAAAATAAAATTGTGTATGTATGGTTACGTGACAAGAATTCTAGGATACTTATATTTAAAAGCATGCACAAGCAATTAGTTGATCCTGCATGGATTCGCTTCTGTAATACATATTGTGGACTGATGAAGCAAAAGCTGTTATCAAAGTGAAAAGGAACACAGGCTTTTATAAGGTCAGCACTTTTTCAATGAACTGGCAGAGCAAGGATTACAGCTTTAGACATCTTGGTACCTATTTAAATATCTAGAACTTTGAACATTTGTTGGTTTTTCTGGGGATAAAATAAATCATTTAGGAAAAGAAGGGGGAAAATGGATGCTTTATTACATGTATTTACTTCCCCTTTGAAGTTCGTGTCAGATTTTCTCATTTAAAAGAAAATAATTCCACTACAGTCATTACAGTAATTCAGGTTCAAACAGACAATGAAACCAAGCTATATTCTGTCTGCTTTGAAGATCTTCAGTTAGTTTTCTCACACACATTTTGAATAAATCTCAATGTTCACACAATGCTATAGAAAAATTGACAGACTGGAAGGGAGAAAACCACAGTATCAGAGATATTAGAAATGAGAAAATAAAATCTTTCTCAAGAAGGTCATGTAATCTTTCCCTCGCTACAGCAGATTTTTTTTCTATAAAGCTTTTTTCAGATTCAGTTTAAAAATGAACAAGTGGCATTTCCATCACTTCCCCTGGGAGGCAATTTCATACTTAATGTATTCTCAGTGTATATAAGGTAGGGAGGGACACCCACATCTCCCACTTTGTTGAAAAGTGCTCTAATCATTTGGGAGAGAGGGCAGGTGGGAGGGAAGGAAATGTATTCCACCCTTCTTGTTGAAGCTGTGTCACTATGCAGAAAAGATTTCAGGATATCATGGAAGGAGGGAGGGAGAAAGAGAGGGAGAGGGGAAAGAAGAGAAAGAGCTGTCTTCTAGTTAGCACATTCAGTTTGGTACAGGGAATCCTAGGTTATTGCTACGAGTTTTACTCTAGAGATTTATTTTATCCACTGGTCAAGATAAAATAGGAAACATTTCTAACTAATTTGTCTACAGTTCTTATTTTTATAAGCTTGTATATAGAAATACATGATTGAAGAGGCATGACCATCTGTTTTCCTCAGATGGTATTTTACATCACGTGGATAGACCTGGAAAAAAACCCCCACAGCTTCTTTAGACAATCTGTTGGTGTTACATACAGTGCTTGTGCAATTTCCAGGTTAGATGTTAATTTCACCTGTGCTACTTAGTAACACATATTTAAAGGCAAAGTAATATTATGTTTGTAGGGAAATAAAATCACATTAATTAACCATCATTTATCTACAAAGGTATTTTCTTGGGTTTCGCATTTCAGTATCCTTCTTCTCGTGCTACTGAAATTCAAAGTCCAACAAGACTTAAGTAGACTGAGTTTAAAGTTATGCTGTGTTTGAGCTTAATACTACATCAGAGTTAGCATTCTTTGAACAGTAGCTCAGTTTTGCTAAAGTTTTATTCCTTGCGACAGACTCTTGTCACATGCTTGCCATTGTTGCAACACCTCCTGTAATAAAGCAGGGGTAGGACAGGGCTAACTTTAATAAGTATAGTAAACCCCATGGATACCTGAAGGACTAGGGTTTTGTCTAAAATGTGACCTTTGTGTTCCAATCTGTAAATGTTGAGTAGTGATCTAATTCAAGTTGTGACTCCACCATAAAACTAAACTGGCATGCTTTTTTTCTCTTTTCATATTCTGATTTTTTAGCAAGATATTTTTACTGAATGCCTCATCATAGGAGGATTTCTGAACCTTTTCAGTAAAAGCACCTCTGTGCCTGGTGGGATACTTTTGCAGTGGGTGAGTGGCAGGAGAATGTAATTAGGTGGGAGGAGACTATATGAAAGTCAAAAGATGAAAGTATTATGACACTTATGCAAGTTCAGATAAAATACTTGAGAAAATTCAATTTTAGCTCCTGTGATATGTAGACTAAAGTTGACTATGACTCTCATTCAGTCACAATGATAAGTCTTTGGCTCCAAACTCTATCTCTACATTTTATTCTTCTCCATCTGTTCAATCAAGTGTAACTCTTAGCAGCTTCTTATATATCTTCCCCTCGCACAAACTTCCCTCACACAAACTTCCCTCACACAATTCCAGAACGGATGAATACATTCCAACAACAGTGAGCACCCTCTAGCTGTTTTCTGTACCATCCTTTTTGTTTTGTGCTGAGCCATCTGTTGTCCCTAGAATGCAAGTCTTTCAGAGCAAAGTATTCATTAGTCATTGAGCAATGATTTCTGAGAAAAATTTATACTCAAACCACAGGAATTGTTAGAATTTGTAGGAGTTAGAAGATATTTTATTAAATAAGTTCATCTAATGCCTATGGAAGTAATGGTGTGTATGATTATCTGTACTATCATGTGCAGTTTGAATGAATCTTCAATATCTCCCTTCAACTTCTGCAGTACAAAGTACTTCACCTCACAATATATCATCAGACAAAGGCTGTTACTGATTCTGGAAGTCATGTTCCTGCAAGTGGCAGAAAGATGCTGTGCACCATTTTCTTTTCCTTCCGTTCCAAGCATCCACTGTTGTTGCAAAACAGATGAGATTCAGGATATTTACTGCCTACTGTGCATAAACTCAAAATAGGCAACACAATTCCTACTTATCTCCCAGATAGTGAAGTAAGGCTTCAAACTCATTTGTCTGAGTGCTCATTTCACTCTCTCCAGGCACATATCAAGATTAGGTAGGAAATCACTGTATCCTTTTGTGCTTTTACAAAGAATGAGCACAGACTTAAAATGACAACAAAATTCCAAATTGATATTCTCAGTGCAATGCCTGTCAATACAAAAGCAACTCAATTTTTATACAGTCAAAAGGAAAACAGAATAGCGAATTGGAATAGTAAAGTAGACAGCCTAATCTAACACAGGACCAATCTCAAAAAGCATACTTTGATCTTGATCAAAGGTAGAGAAACTGGATGGGTACCTATCTTCACATCATCCATAGTGTTTCTCCTGTAGTAGCAGGTAGCAACTGCCAACTTTACAATAGCGAGTAGCAGCTACTCACACTGAAGTCAATGAAATTACTCATGGGAGTAGCACCACCAATGACAGGAAGAGATTCATAACCTGTCATTTAATGAATAAGTTCTATCTGGTAAATAACTTCTAACTTGTTATCTCCACAAATGATAGTTCAGGTAAAATGTAGAGATTTTTGAAGAAACAGCCCTCTGGGAGTTAAAAAAAAAAAAAAACTATAAAAAAAAAAAACTAAGGAAACAAAACCTAGGATAAAAACAAAACCTAGGATAAAAACAAACCAGAAAAATACAAACAAACCCCCCCATTACAAAAAAAAAAAAGAAACAAAACCCCAAACAAACCCCCTCCCCCCCCAAAAAAAAACCACAACCAACACTGAAAAGCAGAAGTCCATGGATGTTTAGGTGAAGGCTGTTACCATGATATGTTATAATAACTTTATATTTTGCGGGGTCTGTGTGAAGAAAATAGGAGAGAGAAAAGATTTTAAACTACTTTGACAATAGAGATCCAAAAGGACTTGATTTAAAATGTCAGATATGAAATGCGTGAACTATATAGTTCCCGCAAAACATACATATTGTTCATTATTTGGTCCACTCCTGATTTTCAAAAGCCTAAAAATACACCCTATAATTTCTCACTAATCTCCTTGACATGAGTCAAAGAACACTTAAGCTTAATAGATTTATCCAGTAAAACTCTTCTGAAAATTACCCTCTTTAAAAAAAAAAAAAAACCTTCTTCAGCTAACATGCTAGGAAACAACATGCTAAGAAATCAAATAGATTCAAGGTACAGAAAAATGTGTTCAACAGACAAGACCCTTGATATGTGTTCTCTTACTGACACAAGTGGTTTGCAGCACAGAGAACCTGTACCAATATTTCTGAAAAAAATAAAGTGTTTCTGCCTGAATTCATACTATATAAACTTATGTTTCCAACATATTTGTGGGGAAAAAAAAAAAAAAAAAAAAAAGCTTGACAGCAATTTTCAATTTGTGTTGTCCATGGATATATCACAGCAGTGGTATTTGGAGAGGTTCTCAATGTCAGGGACTCAACAACCCTTCCCTTGCCTTGGGCAAAAGAACTAGCTGCATAGAGCTGTATAAAGTCTATGCATGACCACACCTTCAAGCTTAATACTGCCATGAAATGCTGGGTTCCCCTCTCATGCTATTTCTTTCCAGGTATCTAAAGAGTCTAGTTCTGTTTCTCTCTCAGAGATTTCTATTCCCTCGTAGTTAACTGAAACTCAGACCTCATAGTGATGTCTGCCAGTGCTATGGGAGTAGAGAAACTAATACTAATGTCTTTGAAATTTGTTGATTTTTTTATGCAGCTCCACAATTAAGATCAAATTTCATTAAATAATTCCAAGTCTTTGTGTTGCAAAAGTTAGGAAAGCAATCCACTTCCATCTGGAAATGATATTTTATTTTATTTTATGTAATATTCATATATGAGTCTTGGATTTGCACAGCATAAGTTTAGGAAACAAAAACATGAAAACAAAGGCAAGTCTCCAAAATTTATGAAAAAGCAGATCACATACCAATTTTAAGTACACTTTTTGAGGGTTTTCTTGCAAACGTTATAAAAAGTCATGATTGTATGAAGAGTCAGATTTGGAATATCTGTTGAGTTGAGCTTTAATGTGCTGTCCTGTACTTATGTCCTATCCCATCAGACCACAAAAAAGACCACATAAAGGAGACCTTGGTCTTTCAAGAGTGAAATGGACAATGACAATACAAGTTGAGGGTGGTTTCAGATGTTTGCTTCAATGCCTCTGCAGATTTACTCATGAAGTCTTGAATGTCTTCTATGTTAAGACAGTAAAACAAGGACTGGCTATCTCTGCATTCCTGGTCTTAATCAGGGCCTGCAGGTTACTTCTTGGACACTGAGCTTTAAAAAATCACTTGAGTTCTCTAATATCTACATCTATATTGCTTACAGTTGCATGTATTATTTGCAAATACACAACAGTTTTTGGCTTCTTCCTAAGCCCACTAAAGGTTACTGTAGCCTATTCTGCTGAGCTTAGTTTTCTAGTTTCAGTGAAAGGCATTCTTCAGTGTATGGTACATCATAGGTGAAACCTCTCAAACAAAATTATTTGTCTGAAGGAATTTTTTTTACTAATGATTTTTTATTTCATTCCCCTAATTAAGGAAAGTACCTGCATTATATTCATTTATATTAACCATATTTTGAAATATTAATTGAGCAAGGATATTTTCATCAGTTACATATAAGATGTAAAGGTCTTCAGCTGAGAGATTATGTCAAAACCAGTCTTTCTGTACTCTAAAACAATAGAACTTCTGCATAATATCCTATTATAAAGATTCTGTAACAACAATCAACAATTTGAACTTTCAGCTACTGGCTGGCTTTGTGTGTCATATGTGTCAGATCTTTAAACAAACATTGAAAGATGACACCTCTTCAAGTGTCTCTGCTCCTTTTATAGCCTATCTAGTAAAGGAGTGTTTAGCAGAGCAATGGCTTGTACACTACGGAATGAGGAGTTTAATGGTTCATACATGCTTTATTTGAAAAATATCAATAACCATTCTCAAGTCTTTCCTTGCATAAACTACATGAAAATTCTCATGTAAATGGTGCATAGCTTCTTTATGATTCATGCTGTGGGTTGGTTGGTGGTTTGGATTTTCTGTTTGGTTTTTTTTAGAGTTAAATCGCTTTTACAAGCATGGCTTTACCTTTCAAGCTTAAGGTAAATTTCCATGGGCGATTAAATCAATTTCATTCTTGGCAAACATTTTCAGTTACAAAAATAGGCTGAATGGAATACTCTGTTTTGTCCCATTATTAAAATTAAAAATAGTCATATTGAAGTACTCAATAACATCTTTTTGGTAGACTAGCAGTCTAATTCATTCAACCAAATTCAGAAGTCAGAAAGAGAATTGTATCATAAAAGCATGAAGTCTCACTTCATGGCATTTAACCATGTAAAAAACAGGGGCTCATAAAACTAAATTTCAGATGTTTCCTTAGTGGACACCAATAAGTTTAATGATGCTAAGCCATGGCCAACAGAAGCACAGAACAATGACTCAAACAACTCTGTGATAAGCTAAATGTGCAGTTTGCAATTTTTATTTAACTGTACTTAGGTAACTTTTATCTAGCTATTCATTTAGGCAAACTGTTCTCCTTTAGATTTCAAACTAGCAACACTAACTGACATGTGGAAGGTCTGCATTTTATTCTGTTCAAGGACCACCACATAAGTGGTCTTGCCTGTATAGCCAGAGTGAATGTGGTTTTTAAAATAAATGACAGTGTAATATTTTAAATTATATATAAGCTTCTTAAATGGAAGAACTTGTGTAATTCCCTAATGTAGATTAGGACTTTCTATAATGAGATTTGGCCTACTCTTTCTGAGTGAAAGGGAAACACCTGAAAACTAGACCTCTTGAATGAAAAGCAACTGATTTTGTGGGTATGTGTGTGTGTGCATGTTTTAATTTTGTTAACTTTTTTGTTACTTCCGTTAGTTTTGCTGAATAGATAATTCAGGCAATAAACATTGTAACACAAGCACCAAACACTAATAACTGCAACAAGTATTAGTAAATAATTGTCTTTCCTGGTGGGCAGGAAGTTCTTATATCCTCTTTTCACTACAGATGCCTGACACATTTCCAGTACTGTATCCATCAACTAATTTCAGTGCTATTTGAGCGAGGCTAAATTCTTCCATCCTCTGGTCTAACCTCTAGCAAAATACTGGAAGATGACATTTGAAGTTTTATCATTCCATGGGAAAGGGAAATAATTTAAATATTGAAACACATCTTTACAACGTTACAATTCTAAGTGAATTTCAGAGTAGATTTTAGGTTGGGGTTTTTTTTTTCCACTTTCTATGCCAAAGATCTGAAAATATTTTTAGGTAAAAATTTGGGTTTACTTTCTTTAAGAAAGTTTGGGGCATTCAGCTCCAGGTATAGAATTCCAAAAATGTTTTGTCGCAAGATAGAACCTGGGCTTTTGCACAGCAGAGCTTTTTTTTTCCCTACAACTTATAATTAGGAAGGGTGTGGTCACAGAAAAGTGTTAAATTTTTGCCCAATCCTGTCTACTTGTGTGTAAAGTGAAATGTTACCTGGTATTGTCCCATAAAGCTTATGAACAGAGGCTTTGATTGAAGATTTAATAAAATTAACACTACTTTCTTATTTTCTTCTTTTCTTCTTAATCTTCTCTTCAAGATGAAACTCATCAGCACTTGACAAAAACTGCAAATAACAGCCAGATGCAGGAGCTGGTTTTATCTTTTTATGCAAGTATGTGGTGCTAATTAGTGCAAATTGATTAAACTTTAATTGCCTGATCCATGGCTAATTAATATTTATAAGATGAATGAGCAAGAAAACCAGACATTTATTAAAACACTTTAATGATTTTTCATATGTTTTGACAAAGCAAAGCAAATAGATGTTATGAGTTTAGATGTGCCAGACATAAGTACAGTATTTCTTACATTTTCTATCAGCATCAGAAAACTAATCATTTTCCCCCACAAACTACATATGAAAGTAGTTTTTCTCTTCCACACAAACATTATGGTGCAGTGTTCCATTTTGTACTTCATAATGTGATTTGTTGAACAACAGAATGACATAGAACTATCATGCCTTATGCAAGCAAATACACAACTACATCAGATAGAATTTGTGCAAAAGTATGTTCTTTAAAATGGGCAGAATTGAATTGAATAGACTCAGTTGCTTCCAATACGTCTAACTTAGCTCAAAAATACTGTGTTAATACCTGTCTAACAATATGATGCTATGGCTATGAATGGATTACTTCTTGCACTTCTCTAAAAGCTCATCTCTTGTTGACATACAATATATTCAGACAATATTTTTTCCTAATAAAAACCCTAGTGCATTGAAGATATTGTGGGGGAAAAAAAAAGAAAAAAACCCTTACCTTACTATCATAGTGTAACCTAAAACTATTTTAAAGCCACCACACTTTGCTTTTTCTCAGTCCAGTAGGAAGGTCCATTACTGTTTTCCTTCATTTTGGTCCACGAAACTGGACAACCTTCTACACAATTCTTTTCAGTAGTTTCTTCTTGGAGATAGCCCATTTCTAACTAAGCTTTCATTACAGGAAAAGTGTCTTCAGCTTTGCTCAGCCTTCCTACATTCTTTGCCTTCCAACCAGTCTGTAGTCTAAAAAGGAAATAATTGGAGTGGCAGGGGATGGTCTTTGTATATGCTAGTAAATAAAATGGACAAAATAAAGGATCTTTAGTTTTGGCTCATGATTATTCATACAGTTTTATTGTTACTGTTCTCCCCAGCAAAATCACAGCGCAAATGTTCTAGATTTGGTTCAGATATAGTTAATTGTTAGAGGGTAGAAATTAAGCCACTTAGGACTCAGATTTCTTGTTCCTTGACATAAATGACATGTGGGCACATAAGCACCATCAAAAACGTGTGACGCTTTTGGCAATCCAGCCAGAATAATCTCTACCTTTTTTTTTTGGTGACATAGATGTCACCTTTACCTCTCCAAAGAAAAATCTCAGGCTCGATAAGTACAAACCCCTGAAGTAACGTTTGGGCTACATTTTATGTAGCAAATAAAACGATATTGCTTCTCTTTGCATAAAGAGATGAGCTAAATTCATTGACATTGCTCACTAAAAGAGGGTGATCACTGAACACAGGACCACGTGGTGCAGACTGGCTTGCATCCACGCTACTTAAAACTGTACCCATCTGTAACATGTCTAGGTAGGGTATCCAAAATAGTGACAGGAAAAATAGTTAAGTAGTTAATCAGCTGCTAACTGCTCTCTCCCTAGTCCTCTTTCAGCAGATTAGATACAATCAATGAATCTCAGCAACCTTAAGACCAGGTGACCTCTGACATTTCTATGCACTGAAAGCTTATAATTATTAAACTTGTTGATGAAATTCTCTTTATTTTCATTTTTCCTTTGTTTTCATTTTTTGGTACAAGCTGACTTAAAGAATCAATTTTTTTTTAAAAAAGTGGGCCCCAAATAAATACATTTTGAGCAGTGATTGTAAGTTAAAAACACTGAAAACCTTCCCATTCTTACTGCAGTCAATTAGTAATTCATTTCAGCTAATACACTTTTGACACCCTTCTGCCCACACACTCACACAACCCCCATACAGAGTTTTTTGATCCACTAAAAATATTCTGTAGTGAAAATTTTAGTAAAACACTCTTACTGGGATCCAATTAGGCACTGCAAAAGAACCCCACCACACAATATAAAAAAATGAATCCTTTTAGAAAATAAAAATCCCTGTATCACTGATTTGCCATAGCAAATTATTAGAAAATTAGATTATTTGCACATTCAAAACCAACTTATAAATAAATATACTTAAGCATTAGAGAAAACATTTTAAATGGATGAATAAATGTGCTAGCCTATAGATTAGCAACTATAAAAACTTGAGCAGAAAATAATAATTCATTCATCATGTATATGAAGAATTCAGAAAGTTTCTGCTAAACTCAGTTACAGATATCATTATACTCTTATTTCTTATTAAGAGTTTGAACTATGCAAGTGATAGCATTTTCTGGAGCACATAAAAGCAAGTGTACACTTATTCTGGAGCTATATGTAAAGAAGGAATCACAGGATCACAGAACAGCTGAGGTTGAAGGAGACTTGGAGGTCATCTGGTCCAAGGCCTCTGCTTAAATAGTTAGAGCCAGTTGCCCTGAGCCATGTCCAGATGGCTTTTGAATGTCATTCTCACAGTGGAAAAGTGTTTCCTTAATCTTAAGTAATCTAATAAACACTGTGACATCATCTGCTTGTTCTTAACATGGTCATGTTATGCACACATGCTTTCTTTCATTGGCCTTAAAACTCAACAAATATAACAAAAATATGAGAAAACATTTGAAATTGAAATTCAGTGAAATTGCACATATCACATGACAGTCACACATTGCCATTTGAATCAGTGAAGCTCCAGGAAAAAAATAAAGACATGATCCAAGTCTAAAGTTTCAAATCAGCCAAATTACTACTGCTAAAATCTTGATTGGAATTAGGATCCTAGTGTGTCCAGTACTAGTATTTAATTCCAGTCAGATTTGTCCAGTGTGTTTCCCGATCATGTATTGTTTGAGTTTACTACCAGAGGGATATGGGTGAGGTAAGAAGTAAGGCTATGTAGGCCCCTGAACTTTAGGAAACCAAACTTCCAGCAAGGAAGGAGAGCCACCAAGATGATTAGAGGGATGTAACACTTCTCCTATGAGGAAAGGCTGAGAGAATTGAGGTTGTTAAGGAGAAGGGCAGATTCAGAGTGACCTAATTCAGCCTTTCAGTATCTGAAGTGAGCCTACAAGAAAGCTGAAGAGGGACTTTTTACAAGGGCATGTAGTGATAGGACAAGGGTAAATGGTTTTAAACTGAGAGTAGGTTTAGATCAGATACTAGAAATTCTTTTCTGTGAGGGTGGTGAAACACTGGAACAGGTTGCCCAGAGAGTTTGTGGATGCCCCAACCCAGCAGGTGTTCAAGGCCATGTTTGATGGAGCTCTGAGCAACCCGGTCAAGTGAAAGATGCCCCTGCCCATGGCAGCAGAGTTGGAACTAGGTGATCTTTAAGGTCTGTTGCAGACCCACGACAGGGTCCCTCCCAACCCAAGCCATTCTGTGATTCTGTGATTCTATGTCCACTCACAGCTATCTATTTGTGCCTTTCACCTCCTACTTAGGGCTACATCTGATAAAGACTTAAATATACAAAAAAGAGATGCATAATTGCTCTATATGTCAAGTTGAATAGCTTTAATTCAGTTAGCTAAAGAAAGGTGACGTTTGATTTATGCTAATGTATCCAAGATATTTGTGGGGAATATCACCATACCTTTGGAGTATTTATTTGGAGTGAGTTTTGTTAGAGAACAAAATAGACTATATAAGTCTGGGAACTGTTGCATCATTTACTCATTACAGTTGGCATACTTGAAAGTAGTCGATTGTCTGACATCCATAAAAGCAATAATTTGGAAAAGATAATTTCCCAAAGTGTATACAGTGTCAAAGGTTTAGTTCATGTACTCAGTCAATCAAACTTCATTTGTCTAAAGTAATGTGTCAGTCTGGAATCTGATACATGAGTTCCATATATGCACTTAGATAATCAATAGTCTCTACCTGCATGTGTTGAGAACACTTTTAGATACTGTTCCACAACAAATAAATGTTTTCAACCTTTTCACCTGCAATTAAACACTTTAGCTAATTCTTTTTCATTGTTATTTTAAACTGTATTCTGAATTTTTCTCAGTTATTAATACTTCAGTCATAATGCTGGGGTAGATTCAAGTCTCTAAAAGGGTATAATGACTGCATGTTTCAAATGGCCCCCCACTATAATCTAGATTATTTTAACAATAAAAGTGTCTTTAAGAAATCAAAGACAAAATAATAATCACAAGCATGATGGAAAAATAGGGAAAAAGGAGGTGGAAAAAAAAGAAATGTTCTTGCTCAAACATATTAGTCCTCAGAATCTTTTGAGGATTTTAAAGGACCCTAAATTTAAAGGATCAAACCTGTTCTTATACTAGTACAAAACACAGAGTAACTAACTCCAGTACATTGTCTTGTACGTGGAAATACTGATTTTGTGAACTAATTTGTTCCCTTGTCTGTATGTAAGGGCTAGAAAACAGTTGTGAATATACTTCAAGTTGTGTCCAACGGCTGAATGGTCTCAAAAGCCTAATTGGACAGTAATGATCTTTTGCCCTCACCTAGTGATACAAAGTTTCCAGAACAGCTTCTTATCATTTGTTTTGTCATTTGATTATGCAGATGATCTGCATCAGACCACATGGAAAGGAAGTATTTTAAAATATAAAAGAATTATATACACATTCACACACATATATAGATACACATATGCTCCTGTTTGTGTGTGTATGTATGTATGTGAAAATCCATTTCAGTTCTTATTTTTTCCAGTAATTGAGGAAACTTCAGTGCTACTTTTGACATCTTTTGAAAGACTGTTGAGTCTGCACTCACCTTTGCAGCCTAATGCAAGCTGCAAAACATTTGAAGACCTGGTAATCCTGTCAGTCAACCAGACCAATAAGACCGTATTATTTCAGTCTGGGACTGCTTTTCATGGAAAGCAAAACTTGACAAGGATGAGGAAAATCTAGCATGTTTCTGGGTGTCATTCTAACGTGTATTTGGAATACAAGTGGATTGAGAAACACGGAAGAAGTCAAATATTCCCACGATATGGAATACGTAAAAAAAGCAGAAAGGTATGATACAGAACTAGAATAGACTTCTGAGCCAGATAATATTGTTGCAAGAGACTGTTACACACAATTCAATTTCTAAACTTACTAAAACCTGTTTTAAAAGTAGTTAAAATGCTTATACATTTTTCATGTTGCAAAACAAGCAAGATGTATTTTACCTCTGATAATTAAAATGGCCACTAAAACCCTAGATCAATTTTATTACTTAACTATTCATTGATAGTTTTGTAATTACAGGCTCTTGACACAGCATTGCCCATTCCCATAGATATTTTTCCTTCTCTCATCTTCACTACTTCATATATTTGTAGAAGGGTATTTTAATGACATTTTTAACTTCAATCGGTAACATAACTATTTCAGTTTCTACATAGTTTCCTTCCCAAGTTTATTCATGTCCTAGTGACCATCCCAGTTTGAATAAGAATTTTTGACATTAAGTGGAGACACCCTGCCATAGATGTTCAGGATATTGCCAAACCAAAATGCCAAAAAAAAAAAAAAAAAGAAAGGGTGAGGGGACTAGGCTTTGATCTGGATCCCAGCAACAGACACTTTCCTCTGGACACACTGCTTTATCTAATCTTCTATAGAGAAGGTTTATCTAAAAGAAACCTAACTGGAGAATGGTCTAACATTATGGTCTTCTTTCACTTAGCATAAACGTACCAAAGACAGTGAGACACATACTGTGTAAACTTTTTTTTTTTTTAAATTAACAGAAGTTGATTTTTTTAAGTATTGAACTGTCTGGACTGGTTTAGACAGATTGACTAAAATTTCAATAATACCAAAACGTCTATTTTCTGATTTTTTTCCCTGATGTTCTCCACGAAAAAGGGAAGATGATACTCTTCCTCTTTCACTGTTTTCTTCCACATAGTTTACCAATAGTAAACTCTCTGTAGTTAATCTGCCATCCAAAGCAATAAAATTACTGCAGCAGTGAAGTGTCCAAGAATAACATTTTGACCAGCTGTTTTCAAATATAGATATGTTTGATGCTTTTCTTGCAACAGTCATTTTTTAGAGAACATTCATCTTGCAAAATTATTACTGTGGTAAAAGCAGCTATTCCATGAGGAAGTTATGGGTTAATTTTTTTTCTTTATATTCATTAAATTAGCTAATGATCTTAATTAACTAAATGGCACAAACTGGCATAACACCACAGACACGAATAGAAGTATCCTCTGTCCTAAATAATGCTAGTGTCCACAAACACTAGACTTATTTTCCTGAAAAGGTAGCTCTTCAAATATATTCTTGTTACCTATGATAATTTCTAACCATTTCATTAACCACAATACATATCCACTCATTCAAATGCAATTCTTAAATCTATGGAGCTGTTTCACAGTCCATAAACAAGCCTACTTTATATGTCTAAACTTATAGAGACAGAATAACTTTGCATTAAAAAAATTTAAGGAAAAAACACCTTAAATATAAGTGAAATTTATGTCCCCAAAGTGGTACTTAGTTTCTTGTAGGGTTTGAACCCTAGAATCAACCAATCTAGTTTTTCTCACTACCAGAGTTTGTTATTTGTTCCAGTGGAGGTAGTGAGCAAAAAAACATGTAGGAAGGAGGTATCAGGGCTCTGGAGTAAAGCAGAAGGTAAATTAACCTGGCAGTTTGAGTTGTGGGTACAATTTTTCTGCTTAAGGTAGAGGCTTCAGGTGATTTTTGGCCCTCAAGCAAAGAGATGCAGAGCAGCTTATGTCTGTGGTAGTCAAGACATCTTATGTGTTAGGTGAACTGGATCCCATTTATTTTCTGAGTGTTTAAGCCTATTCTAAAAATAAGCAAACATCTGTTTGGTAAAATTAATGTTGGTGCTTCTTTAAGACACTTTTTCTATGATTAACTCATTGATTTTTATTTCTAAAATCTGCTAGCATATTTCAAAATCTAGATGACCAGTTTAATCTAGGAATGGAAATGATAGTCTGTGTCTTGATGGATAGTTGGATGACAGAGAGAGACAGACGGATTAAAATATTCCTGTACTTCCATGTGGAAGCTCTACAATTTTGGTTGCATTTCAGGCTGGTGGTTTTTCACACTGGGAGATTGAAATGTAGAAAGGGCATCACACTTCTGTCCAGTGGGGAAATCATGGACTGCCCCTTTGAACCAAATCAAGGTACAGAGAAATTTCTATCTTGATGTGTTTATCTGCTACATTGCAGGAGAGAAGAGCCAAAAATAAAAGATCACAAAAGTAAAGGGATAACTAGCAACCATGTCTCCGTCTTCTTTAGCAGCACAGCCCTCCCTCTCATAATAGGTAAAAATAGCCAGTTAACTGGACATAAGTTTTCTCGCTCTCTCTTCCCTTTTCTTCTCCAGCCCTACTTTCTTCTTTCAATATTAGATGCTGAGCTGTGTTTGTCCAGAAAAGGTTACTCATGAAATTTTGGGAAGTTAGTTGTTGATATTACAAAATGCTATGTTAACACCCAACTCTGTCCTCAGTCAAACTGATAGAACTCTCTTCCTAGTTATGTCAAGTGTTGGGTTGCAGTAACGCTGAGCTGAACTACGGGCACAACTGGACCTTAATCTTTTAAAATGCTCCTTAATAACTGAAGCGCTTAATTCAAAACTATTCCACAGGTAAATCAATTACTGTGCTAAGTGAGTCTGACACTAGGACAATGAGAAAATACACCTGAGCTATTTATGTAGTCACATATTTGTACTGAACACAGTGAAATTAACTGACTATAGGTGTTTGGGCTTTTGTTCATTTTTAAAAATTATTATTTTAAAAAGCAAAATCAGAAATACACACAAAAAATATAGAACACATTCTCAGGCTTTGAAAAACAGCTACCACTTTGACTACACTAGATCTATTCATTTTTCTCAGGGATGTAACAATTAAATAGATCTATGAAGAACTGAGTATGAGGCCCTCGAGGTCATACTGGACGTGTTTTCTCAGTTTGCTCATGCTGAGCTAAAAAGCTGTTGTCTAAAGCAGTAGCAGCAGAAAGAAAATGCATTAAAAAAAAAAAAAAAAAAAAAAAAAGCAGGCTCCTGTGAATTTATGAGGAGTGTATCACAAAGACAAATATTTCAGCCATGCAATTCCATTCGGCCTTTTCAGCTGTGTGTCCATAGCAAGTCAACGACTAAATTGAAAAATCAATTCCAATTTAAATTATTGGAATAAAGAACACCAGGAGTCAGAGATAAAATGGCTTTGTTCTCTGAGATCCTTTTTAATTGGAAAGTTATTTCTTCAGGGTATTCTAATGGTTCTGAGGAAAGATTGCAAAACAAAGTTGATCGGCTGGGGGAAGGTTAATAGCTAATGTGCTTTTCTTGCTGCACAGCAGCCTCCTGTCTTTATGACAGCCTCCATCATATGTGAAAAGAGCCATGACTCTAAATCATTTGATACATGTGACTGTAGTGTGTCCCTCTGTCTCCCAAAGAAATCACATCGTGGATGTTACTTTGAAATATTCATAGCAGTCCGACTGGCATTCTGACCAGAATTTCTTTGCTTATAGATGTTTATACAGTCATTTGCTTAAACCTTCCATGGCATTGAGTGGTTTTGCTGAAGATTAATATAATTTTGTAAGTATCAGGGATATTTTAAATAACACACTCGTAGCCACACACATGGAAAGCATTTTCCTTTTATTTAAAGACTACAGCAACAATAACTGAGGTGGACTATCAGCAACTACAGGTAGAAAAAATGAAGAGAAACTGTGATTACAGAGAGGAAATGAGATTATGCTGACACAGGGCAGAGTGAGAAAGGGAAGACATGACATGGCGGGGAAGAAAAATAGGGAATTAATAAACAGTCATTATGCTCGAACAAAAACAAAGTCAAAAAGAAAGACTTGCTTCTCATATAACTCTCATAACCAACATCTAGAAACGTCATGGTTTACTTACAACATCAGTGTAACCTTTACTTTGTTAGCAGAAAACTGTTTAGGGCAGCTGTAGATTAGAAATCTTAAATGGGCATTTAATTTGAAATTAATAAAACAGTTATGGTATGTGTTAAGAAAAGTTACTGAGGTTTGCTTAGTATATTTAATTAGTGTAAAGGAGATAAATCTAGTTGCCATGTAATGAACTGAGAACTGCAGATACAGTAAATGTGTACTTACGTTCCTATTATTAATGCATTAAACTTGTAAGAATGTTTAGGAATTTAATTAGCATTTAATAAGATAGCTATAGCAAATTACAGTAGTTAGATGTTAAATGTAAATTAATATTTTTAGTATTTAATTGATATTAACTAATTAATTACTGTTTATTACATGGCAACTAGATTTATCTTTTATAGAGTTATTAAATCTAAATTAGAAGTTCTATTTTAAGTGTCCTCTACTCAATTAAAAAATACAGTATCTGGGATTATCAGGGTTTACCTTCATGGAGAAATTGGGTGAGCTTGGGATATTAAATCTGAAACATAAATTATATAGTATATAAGGAGATTAACTATCTTCACACAGGGGGAATATTATTCATGTGGATAATCCCAAGAAAATGAAATTATTCAGCTGAGTAGAAATCTTATGTGGAAGTATTCCCTGAATTAGGCAACAGAAAGGAAAAACTTTAAAAAAAAAATGTTTTAGAAGATCAAAAAATGTTTTCTCATCCTGTTTGAGACTAACTTTCCAGTACGTCAATGATATGTTAGAGAAGGAGATAAACAATGAGGTTTTCAAAGACCCTCTATATGAGATAATTGCTTAAAGAAAACCTCATCACAGGCAACAAATTAAGGGGTTTGGATGTGGAATACTTTGGAATTACTAGTCTTTACTTAAATAGCAGTTACACTGCTCTGCATCCACATTTGCACCTTATACTGACTTCTCTATGTATACCAATGTTATTAAATAGTTTATATGCAAATAATAACAAGAGCTTATAAGACATTTCTGAGAGGAAAATAATTTTACAAAAGTGAAAAAGGATATGTTTTAAACCATCTAGTGCACTGGTATGTCAAACAAAAAGTTGCTGTGAAACCCCAGGGCTGTATTTCTATAAAAGGCTGAGGTACATAAAGCATGAATAAAAGTTTGGATATCAATTTAAACTCAGCATGTGACCTTCTTCGTGACTTGAAAATCCTACCAGTGTTTGAGCAGACATGGACATATTCAGAACTTTTCTACATGAGAAATGCGACCTAGTCGTTTGTCTATCACATAAGCCTGACTGGGATGCCTCAGGTGAAGTCCACACACAGTCTAGTGCAAATACATGCTTTAAGAACATTTAAAATGGCAGAAGAATCAGAAAATTCACTTCAGTCCCTGAGCTTTATATTCTACAGCTCTGAAATAAGGAATATTATTACACTTTTGGAATGAACTCCTGTTGTAAAAAAATTATTTGTAAGACCTAATTTGTCTGAAAATCCCGCAATCAGAAAATACTAGGATATTTTATTACCTGGTTTTTATTTATATCTTTCCACATATGGAAAAAACATAGCAAAATCAGACTGAAGAAAGCTCTCTGGGGGGTCTCTAAGTCATAGAGATTGTAGAGAGTTGCAAAAAATGTTACACTGAATTTATTTTTTTTTTTATTACATTTATTGCTGTCTGGATCCTTTTAACCTTTAAGAATTTTATTGTAAAACTACTCTAGTCTTTTACAGTTTCTTTCATTTTCCCTTGTTATTAGAATAATACTTTCTTGTAATTTAATCTTACCACATCTTATATGTCAGTTTCTCCTCTACAGACATATTCAACCACTTCTCATTGCCATTATCAGTATAAATAAAAACCTGATCTTACTCAAATTATCAGCAAAATTCAAATGGATTTGAGGAGGCCAAGGATTCTGACTGTTCCTTAGTTCTCCACTGTTCTTAATTCTCCACTCATACTACTGGAATTTTTACAAATCACTTAATTGTCCTCTTACTTTATGTTCAAGTGTCTGAACAAATACTATTTTCATACTCTTCTCTATCAACACTTTCTTAATGACAAAGGCTCTGATTTCTAGATAACTCTTCTGCCTGAATCATGACACTGTCCTCTACAAACCTAACTCAGGAATGTCTTTGGTGATTCATGGTTGGCTGTACTTGTCACCCACCAGATGGCTGCATAGCAAAAGTTTCCCATGAGTACAGCGCCTTGAGATTTCAAGCTCTATGATAGTTGGTCCAGGAATTTTTCATACTTGCTTTCATCAAGCCTTCAGGGTCTATAGCAGATGCTACTGCAGTTTATTTAATTGAGTGCTACCATACCCCCTCCATTATCTCACTGCCCTAACTGGTTTAGTAAATATTTTAGATCTTTATTTCTAATGCACAGTAAGCAGGGTTTAAATTATAGGTTGATACATCTGCCAGCATGTGAAAATAACTCCTTTAAACTGAAATTTCTACCCATCCTTTTCCCAGAGGTTTCCATTCTTCTGGATAAAAAAGAAAATCCAACCAAAAGAAACTAATCAAACCAAAAACCACAACAATAAAGTCAGAGCATATGGATTGATTTAAACTTACAAAAAAAGAAAAAACAAACAAACAAACAAAAAAACACCCACCAAAACCCCCCACACACACACACACACACAAAAAATAGAAAACAGGGGAAAAAATGAAAAGCTTCCAACTGTATTATTTCTTCAATTACTTTGTAATTCAATAGGATGGAAAAGGAAAGGAACTAAACTTGCTCCTGACAATATTTGCACTCTTTGGACATTTTCCTGTTGTCAAACATTTTTAACACTTATTTTGCCATTTACCTTTGCAAAATGGTACCTTAGACCATTAGACCACCAGACCACCTTAGACAAGGTTTTCACAACTTTATATATTTATACTATATCTGTATGTATGAATGCACACATATATGGACACAGATATTATTAACCCATGTGTCTGCTAAATCCTTTGTTAAGGACAAGGATAATTAGATGATTCAATGGCCATTCAGACACTGTGATTACAGAAAGCCAGATTTTCAACCTGGGCATGTGTAAGGAAGTTGTATTGATATATTTAAGTACAGTTAATTTTTCTTTCCCAGGAGGACTGATTAGCATTTGACAAGCGTCCAGACAAAGTCTCCTTCTCATAATATTCTTAATAAGATATGACTGTACAAAGCCCATGTACACCACATTTAACTTAGAGAGGGAGAGGATGTCTTTGCCTGAGGTTATTAAGGGCAGCATCTAATAATTCTATTCTATGCTGATTGCCCTGTTTAGAATAACACATATTTGAGGAAGTAGATGTATATGTATTTCTTGCTTTTGCTTTAAGTTGAAACTTAGAAACCTTTAGGAGAGACTTTAAGACCTTAATTGCTTTATAATACTGTTGAACATGTTAAGACTGAAACCTGAAAACATTTGACATGAATTCTTTAAAAGCTTTTTGGACTGTATAACCATCAATCTGCAATGTAGAACCTAGAGACAGCAATCCCACTTGAATCATGCTACAGTTAATATGTACTTGCTAATATAATTTATCAAGCATTCTAAATCCATATGACACAAATGTACAACATTCAGTCTGAAAAAGTTCATCAAGAGTTGTAAGTAAAACTGAACGTATGCATTATAAACTCTTTCCATGCAGTGTTTTCCCCTATCTGTCTCCTTAAAACATTTCACACTGAATGGTTTCCTGCGTGCTCTGCTGCAGATTTATTCTTCTCTTGATGCATGCGTGTAACTCCCCATTAATGTTAGTAGGAATGAGATTTACGTATGTGCACTGAGAGGAGAACAGACCCCATGGTATTTTATTCGCCTATACAGGATTATAGCCTCTGAGGATAGATTTGATTTTTTTGTTGTTAGCAAAAAAGCAGCTTGACAAGTAGCTTTTTGATTGATAATACACTGGGAGTCATAATTTATATAATCTTACACCTGCTACTGAACATAAAGGTCACTTTAAAGGTGTGAGTTGTGTGTGCTGGGGCAGAGCATAAACCAGAGGGTCAGTTTTCAGTGGTTACTGTACTATGGAGAAACAGAGAAAAACTCCTACCAATGCTGATAAAATTGAAAATATCATAGCAAGCATTGTAATTAACAGCAAGTTTCCAGAACTTGACATTCTGAGCAAGTGTCACTCCCTAGGTTATTACGGAGGGAATTAGAGTGGCCTTTCACTGTCAAACTGATATATACCATTGGAGCATTGCTGAAGAAAAAGTACCATTTGTGATGTCTTTTCAGGATTTAAACATCTGCTGAATTCTCTCTCTTTCTATCATTTTCTGAAAATAGATACACATCTCAAAAGGTCTCTATCTGGGGCATTGAGTGGATTCAATATTTCAGTATTTTTCTGCTTTTTTAAAAAAATCTTATTCTCTGTGTAAGAACTCTCTTGTACACAGCATCAACAAGACTTTCTTAAAGCTTAAATATTTTTTTGAGGAGACTGGTTTCTTGAAATGTATTCTTATGATTAATCACTGCATATACCTCTTTTTCTAAAGACTCCTGTTTGTATGCTGAGGTAAAAGAAGAGAAAAAGGGCTTTTATACTATAAAGTATCAAGATTATTTTTTTTATTCTTTCTTTGCTTACCTACACCTTTTTTTCCCTAGTAGTCTTGCAAATGGGTAAGGAGATAACTGATTTCTGTGCAAAGCATTATTTAATACCTTCTTGTCCTAACCTTCTGCTGCTGCTACAAGGGGGAAGTGTACTTTCAGGATAGGGACATATTCATCCTTTGAGGTTTTCAGTCAAATATTACTAGTATGTGTACTAACATACTCACTTTCTGTGGTTCTAATTATTTCCTCTCTGTGATTTGCTATAATTATTAATTATATAATAGATAGGTTTAATTTCATTTCAACTTTCATCTGGGAAATAATCCAAAGCCAAAAAAAATACCAATAAGATCTGCTTAATTGTCTTTGGGTGTTTTGATCAGTTTTCTTTGAGCTCTGAATATGACCCAATCTTGAATGTGTCATGAATTTGACTTCAGTATTGATGTTTAGGCCTCCCAAGCCAATATAGGATTTCCAGTCCCTGTTGGAAGCTATTGAAGTCCTCTAGGTGACTGGATGACTGTAGTGTCTATTATTTGAATCATTTGTTTGGGTCAGGAACAGAGCCTTAGAATTTGGAAATAATATCTTCACCGTGTAGCGTTCACTGTCTCCTGTCATGAGAGGAGAATGTATTTCTCTTTTCAGGGTGGGGAAATGGTTACAAGAAATGACTTCTGACATTAATGGAACAGGGGAAAAATTCACTTTCCATGAAAATAACTGCTTTTAGGCCTAGCTTTGTCTTCATAGATCACTATGGTTTACAAATGACCTCCAATAAATTAAGTAGACACCTCCACAATGGGGATGAAAGTCTTGGCAACGCTGATTAGTTGTGGCAATTATTTTAGAGATTTATGCAGTGTTTGCCAGAACCTTCTCTGTCTTTACCATTTTATCTGCAATACCTTGTTATGACAAAAATGAAAAAAAAAAAACATAACTAAGAACTGAAAAGAATTTTGTAACATACAAATTATCAGTGCTACTTTAACTAATGAGGTAATGAAAAACATTTTCCTCACAGATAGGCTATTTTAATAATATTTTGTAACGTTTATTTCAGTATCTTCAAAAATAGCAGTGTATGACATTACTGAAAATTCATGCAGAACCACAAATGAAGCTAATTTGAAAGAGTATGGCAATATATTTTGTTCATGTCTACACAGCTAAAATTGAGGTGGTATTATTCCACTTATTTTGCCCAAAGATATTTTTTTCCTTCATGATATTAATTCAATTAAGTTAAAATCTTGTTATCAGCTTCTCTACTGATTGACAAGAGCTTTTTTGTGTCACAGGCAATATTCACCAAAACCTTCCATTGTTGCTAAAATTGCTCTTCAGTATTTTTCAAAGGAATTTAAATTTTACTCAAAGTTGACAAAATAATTGTGAAATGCTGTAACATTAATAACCTTAAATGGTTTTCCATGCAAAATATCAGAGATTATTATTTTTATCTACCCAACTAAATCTTCATTAATCACTCAATAAAATGGCTAAATAGAGTACTATTTATATGTATTTGTCATTTGGGATGTATATCCTCTTATAATGGCATTTTTGTCTGCTACTCCGTGTTCAGGGGAGGATACAATTGATTCAGGAAGGACCAGAGGGATTTTTCATGGAAGTACCATATTTTATGGTAGAGGATAGTTTATGAGAGAAAGCTTTCTGTGCCTTAGTGGTAGAGCATGAGAGCCAATTTTTAACACTAATATTGCTGATTCTCAGGCTGATGAACTAAACCTTGGTTTATGATGTGAGGTTATTATTCATTATGGTAATGTAAAATAAAGAACAGAACAACAAAACTACTTAGAGAACTGAATAATGACTTCATGTTTTCTAGAAAATAAAAAATGCTGCAATCACTAACCAAGGTCAAAGTGACATAAATACATTGCAGATCCAACAGCTCAGGGAGGAAAATAACAGTTTGAAGAGATCATGGTAATTACTTAACAGTTTCAATTCAAAGATTTCTAGCACTGTCTTATTTTTTTCTTTCTAGTTTAAAATTTTTTTGAGAGGATAGCTACGTTGTTCTTTTGTAACTATAGTGTAAAACAACTCCCTTAACAATATCTTTTTAACTGTCTAGAAAACACAACAGCGATCATATTCTTTTAACACAGGAGCAGATACCTGTGTAATGTTAAATAAGAATGAATTTTCCATCTATAGAGGCTAAAGATTTTTCTTTTAATTAAAAAAAAAATTAAATAGTTAATGCAAAACAAAATAAAGTTCACATACTGCAGAAGAACCGTTGAGTTTGGAAGTGACATCTTGAGATCATTTTGTCCAAGTCCCCTGCTCAAGTTTTCAGCTAGAGCAAGTTGCAAAGGGCTATGCCCAACTGGGTTCTGAATATCTTCAAGGAAGGAGACTCCACATCTCTGGGCAAACTATTCCAATGTGTGATCATTGTCATAGTAAAAGAAAAAGAAAATCTTATGTTCAGGTGGCATTTTATGTGTTTTCATTTGTGCTCATAGTCTCTTTTCCTGTTGCTGGGCACTGCTGAAAAGAGTTTGACTGCTGCTTCTTCAGTCCCTCCCAGAATAAGAAGTGAACAATTTCAGTTCTCTCAGTCTCTCCTCACATGACAGGTGCTCTAGTCCCTTAATCAGCTTCGCGACACTTTGCTAGACTCGTTCTTACATGGCCATCTCTCTCTTATATTGGAGACCCCAGAACTGGATCCAGCACTTCAGATGTGTCTCACCAGGGCTGAACAGAGGGGAAGGATCACCTCTCCTGACCTATGGGGAATGCTTTCCCTAATACAACCCTATTCTGGTGGTGCTCATTACCGCAGCATCACTGGACATTTATATAGTTCATGGGCAGTTTGGAGTACATTAGGATTTCTAGGTCCTTCTCTGCAGAGCTGCTTGTCAGCTAGTTGATCCCCAACATGTGCTGCTGCAATGGATTATTCACCCCCAGGTGCAAAGCTCTGCATTTCCTTTCCTTGAACTTTGTCAAATTCCTATCTGCCTGACTGAGAATGATATGGGTTACCTAACCCTTACGAGAAGCTTACTACAGTCAACATAAGCACCATCCCTCACCCCTCCTCCCCCATTCACCAAGCTAGTCTCCTCATTGTGGAAGACCGCAAGGTTGATTTCTTCTTCATAAATCCATATAGAGTCCTCCCAATCACCTTCTAGTTCTTCATGTGTCTGGAAGTGGATTCCAGGATTAGTTCTTCCACCACCTTCCCAGAGACCAGATTGTAGTTCCCTGTGTCTTTCTTCTTGCACTTCTTGAAGATGGGAGTGACATCTGCTTTCTTCCTGTCTTCAGGAACTTCCCCCAGTCACCCTGACCTTTCAAAGATTGTCAAGAGTGGTCTCACAATGATGTTAGCCAGCTCCCTCAGCACTCCTGAGTATATCCCATCAGTTTCTGTTATGGGATACTTCACTTCCAGTCATGAAGTTTTAGTTTTGCCCCAAGGGACAGATACATACAGAAGTAAATGATATAGTAATTCAGTAACTAATATAGGAGGTATGGCTCTTGCTACCAACTACAAATAAATTTACAGACCTGGCAAAAATTGTTTAATACAAGAATTGTGCTTATATTTAGCAGTAAACAAAATGGTCAGTCTGAAGCAGAGGTTAAACCTGGGAAAATCTGAAAAATGTTGATACTGTTTTTCCTGACTTTCAATCATGCAAGCTTTGAAATTTTTGCAAGCAAAAAGACTTTTTTTTATCCCAAGACTGATAGGGTTGGTCTCTGCTTGGTAGTTATATAAGTTTTAAGAAATTCATATAGTCCAAAGAGATCAAGTGTCTCCACTGAGTCTCAATAGCAATGCTTTTTTTTCTTTTCTCATGTATCTTACCACATACCTCTTTACGTATATTCTTATATATCTAGAATATTGTCCTCAAATTTATGTCTTTCTCTAGATACATCCTAGAATGAGATAAAGTAATTTCAATTTTAAAAGTTTCTGTGTCAGTATTCAATTTTGCATAGTTTTACATCTAAAAGGAGAAATTATAGTCTAGTACTGATTTCTCTTGTTGCCTTGACAGCTAGGATCAGCAACAAATAAAAAACAATATGTACTTGGATTTGGAATATTTATCCTTTTGTACTCTGGAATTATACCTTTTCTCAGAATTAAATACTGAAGCAACGCTTAAGAACAGAAGTAACGCAGTATTCTACACACATCAAAATGCAGAGCACATCACAGTATTGTGGTAAAAAATAAATATATCTACAAGCTGGGAACAAATTTAGATTGTAAAGAAAATATTCTTCTCTGAGATCCACCCACATGTGCCTGCTTCTCTTTATATTAAATAGCTTTTTATTTGTCAGAACAAATTAAAATACCTGAAAATAAGAAGCATGTAATATCAGAATGCAACTCGACCTATGTCTATATCTCTCAGATAAAGTTCTTACTTTATAAGAAAATGTCATATGAATCTAGTCATGGATATAATAGCATGGGACTCCCCAAGGAAACCAAAAGCCCTTTTGCCTTCACTATATCTTCAAGCACACATTACACTAAATGCAAAAGGCAGTGACATCAACGGTCTATAAAAGCATGACCTTCAAGCTGATGGATTTAGAGTAATAAAAGGCCTCAACAGCAGATGACATATAAAAGGAATTTGTAAGGACAACCCACTTTGGTGTATAATGAGTTAGAAATTTAATACTGTGTTTACAGATTCCACAGGCTTTGCTGTGCTAGTTTCACCTGAGAACATTTCTAAACCCGAGAGGTAGAAGGAGGCTGGAGACAGGACAGTTAGTCTGGGATATTAGATTATGTTGGTATAAATTTGAGAAGAAGGATGATGTTGAAAAAGCATCAACTGAAGGTGATTTGTAGGGGATATATACAAATATATATATATTTCTGAAAAAATATTACTCATATATCAAAAATAAGATTTTGCAGGCAAATTTTTGCCATAGTAGATTGTAGTGTTTTTAATTACTGGCTTGAAAATGTGTTTCTATATTATGGGTGCTGATCTGTTCAGTGAAATAAAGCTAAGAAACTTATTTAACTAAAGCAGTATAGCAATGAAGGGACAAGGCTTCCGAAATGATCTTCAGCCAGCAGTCCATTCATGCAACACCCTGGTGGTTTACCCACTGGTAAAGTGTACCAAAACATAAAAATTGCCAAGAGGGGGCAGCAGCATGTTGAGCCCGTTGGAACTCCTCTACCTCCACTGGAAGGCCACAGAAGCCAAGATACAAGCAGCTATTCACTTAGCAGATCTTTGTTAAAGGGGGACTGAACCTGAGAAGATAGTGTGATGCTGTCAATACCTTATGAAAAAAGCAATTGCTTCCACTGTCTAAGAATAGCAGGACTTGTCTGATTTTCACGAAATTCTTCAGGCGAAGCCCAATTAAAATCATAGAAAGTTTGAAAAGCCTTCAGTAGTCATACACCTCACAAACAAAATGCCATAAATAGTTATCTACTAATTCTAAGTCATGACAGTATGTCATCTGCTATTGAAAATTTAGAATAATCATAGGATGAAGCTTTATTACTTAAATACGTAGAGGATTCTCTTGGAATAGACAGAAATCAACAGTTCTACATGCATTTTAAGTAACTACATATGCAAAACATATGCAGATTTAAGTCAGATTTACATATAAAATGCAATTTCTTGTCCACTGACAAATTTTGACTGTATATGACTGCAACACCACTTTGAATTCTGTGCATACACAAGACTTCTGAATTTAAAGTTATTTGCATGCAGGGAATAAATTCCTACAGTTCTGCTAACATTCTATGTTTTTCCAAACCTTTCATCTATCTATATAGATTCTTCTGCAATCACCACTTTCACAGTATCTAAGGGGCCTAATGACTCCTTGTTCTGCCAGGTTTGCACTTAGAGCTTTTTATTGCCACTCTTTAGAAGGGTGTTTGAACTGTGGCAGGTAGGACAATCCAAAGACAGATCTCATTTCAAAGTATTCTGAAGGGAATAGCTAGTAAAGAAGAGCAGTGATTGATGCAATAGAAGACATAAGAGGATTTTCTTTTTTTTTTTTTTTTTTTACCAGCTACAGAGAAGTCTAGACTCTTTACTTTAAACTTGAAGTGTTAAAGGGGACTCTTAGATCTGATCATCTCAAAGTCTCTAATCTATGCAAAAAGTGGGCATTGATGTAAAAATAGTGCATGTATGAACAACTCAGAAGCATAGCTGGAGTGCAATGTATATTTGTGGGTCTAAATACTTTGAAAATGCTTGTTCCTGTCTGTGAGACTGGCAGAAGGTGAGAACAGTCAAAGATCTATTCTGTGAAAATTCAGCTCTTTCTTCCTAACGTACTACTTTTCCTTCTTAATAGAAAATTAAAATCAGAGAAATAGGTGAAAATCATAGAATCATTTCCTTGCAAAGTGTATGGGTGTATATCTAAGTCTACAAATGTATAGCAGAACGTATTTATATTCCTGCAGTACGACTAAGTTATATAATTTTAATTTTTTCTTATTTTAACTGTTCAGTGTTAGAAATATTGAAAGAATGCTATTCACTGTCCTGGACACAATTAGTTCTGTAACCACATTCTGTTTCGTCCAGTTAACTAGATATGCATCTTACTTTTATTTTCCCACAAGTACCTGATTTGAGCATTTCTGTGACCAGAAAATTAAACCTTTAACTGTACAGGTGGGGATTTGACATTTTGATAGAAGAAACATTTAGTCTTCACCTTCCATTACTTTAAAGCATGGATTATTAGAAAAAAATAATGTGTCACTATTCCTCTCAAGAACTGAAATCAAAGGGAATTTTCTTGGCCAGCACTTCTGAGATAGAATCTCATCATTGTTGAATTGAAAAGCTAAACATATCCTCCCAGGCTGTCACAATTGAATTGCACAGAGGAGACCCGAAACGCACAGTAAAAAGTGGGTTACACAATCACATTTATTCTTTCCAGACATAACAAAATATAAAGTGAAGTCCTAGGAAATTATTCTTCAAAGTAAGGTACCATAATTGTCCAGCAAGCTGATGCAGGAATTCTGAAAAACTACTTCCTAAATCCCTAATCATATTAAAATTATTAGTCCACTAAATTTTCAGGTAATTGAAACATTTAACTGTAAGGTATGTCTTTACAAAACATGATGCATCACAATCTGTAGCAGTGTTCCTGAAAAGCAGAAACTTTCAAAGCATGAAGGTTTACATATAGATCCATAGGCATGTAAGGAATCGAAGTACAGAATTACAGTATTTAACAGTACATTGTAAAGTGCTAGAGCCTTTTTTTTTTCCAGAACCAGAGCCTTCAGTGTGACAAGAATATGGCATAAAATAAATAAATGTCATGCACTGGATGTAATTGTGAGTTCTTTGATACGATATCTCAATCCCAGGAATAATTCCCTGCAGGTAACGTTTTACTGTGCGTATACTCAGCATGAGCAAGGAAACTTAGCAAGATTCTATCATGTCACAGTGCAACAACAGCTGAAAACATGCAGAAAAAATGTTCTGGTTTTCTTTCTTTGTTTGTGGGTGGGATTTTTGTTTGTTTCTTTTACTTGTCAAAATGACCCTAACATAAAAACCATATTCAGCATTTTGTTTCTGCTTAAGTTCTAGATATGACTAGTCTGTCTTATTCATATATTGACATATTTTTATTTCTTTTCTATCTGAAAAAGAAATGTATTCAAAACTGTAGTATATAGTTAACTAACTGGATAAATATATAACTATAGTTAACCAACTAAATTTTCTACTTTGCCAGTTATAAATCTGTGTATATAGCTATGGGAAGATATTAATATATGTACATGGAAAGGATCAGAACAAAAAGATTTAATGTTCATCTTTTACCACATAATTCAAGCATTTTACAAAATTACCTCTAAGAAATTGCTTTGTTTGTCATCCTTCTGCATGTGGAAAACAAGTAACCAATACTTCCTTTTAAAATAAGTGTTGGTGTTTCTGTGTATAACAACAGCATACACGTGATTGTGACTTGGATCGTAACCTGGGTGAGATTGTTTCAGGCACTGAACATAGTAGATCCTGGGCTACCTGAAATGTACTCTGAAGTAACTATATTTTGCTCCTGGTTATAGAATAAATCTAGGATATTTAGTTTGGAACTGATGGTCTTAAAAACTATAAAGTTATACAGGGTGAATGCAGACTTATATGTCCACAGATGCTGCCACTATGACAAAGTCCAAGAAATATTTGTGAGTGCACAAACCCTTTTACTGGGTGATGCTGGAGCAATCAACTGGAAAGCAAATTTGGGAAATTACTGAAGAAACTTCTAGTGGGCAGTTAGCCTCAAGTACCTGTAAAATCAGTCTTGGGAAGTCATTACAGAGACATGACATTGACATAGAAGGATATACAAAAGAAATCAAAGAAAATTCTGGCACGTGACTGGTTATACTTGCTCTAAGACAGGTACTTGTTTCCCCACAATGGAGATTTTACTATGGTACCTAAAACCTGCATTTCCCCTTCCCTTCCCCTTTCCTCTTCCCTTCCCCTTTCCTTCCCCTTCCCTTTCCCTCCCTTCTCCTTCCTTCCCCCTTCCCCCTTTCCCTTTTCCCTTTTACCTTTTTCCTTTTCCCCTTCCCCCTTTTCCCATTCCCCTTTTCCCTTTCCGTCTTCACCTTTCCCTTCCCTTCCCTTCCCTTCCCTTCCCTTCCCTTCCCTTCCCTTCCCTTCCCTTCCCTTCCCTTCCCTTC